>CM053592.1:7376301-7490272 GCA_028646515.1 Pseudochirops corinnae
GAGAGAGAGAGAGGAAGAGAGAGAGAGAGAGAGAGAGAGAGAGGGAGGGAGGGAGGGAGAGAGGGAGCGGGGGTCACAGAGAAGGGCCACATCTGGATGCCCAGGGGAAAGCTCTGGGAAGAATGCCGTTGGTTCAGGAAGTGGTGTGTGTTTCCCTTGGTTCTCACACCTTGCTCCCCCTGTTGCAGGCCACAGAGATGTGGCTTCAATCCTTTCCCCTAATATCTGTACCCTCCAGTATTTGTATGGGAGAATATGTTCAACTGCCTCTTCTACACAATGGTTGACAACAAAGAAAAGGACATCTCTAGGAATCTGGCTAGCCTTCAAGGACTGTATTGATGTCACTTCTCATCGCATCATTGTGGTGATTGACAAGTGGATGGATTCAGGGGACTCGGACCCTGGCCGTGATATTTGCCAGCCTTTGGAGCCTGGTCCATCCTTCCCCTCCTTCTCTGTGTATTGTAGACGGGAATTTTCTCACTGTTGTGATGGAGAGTTCCTGGTAAACGTTAGATTCCTATGAAAATGCCTTTTTTTTCCCATTTGTTCTGGCTTAGTTTCAGTCCTTGAGGTGTAAACCTGGGAAGAGCCATTCAGGTCTCCCTGCCAGGTAGGGCAGTGCGACCTGTAAACTGTGGTTTCCTCGGAAGCTACTTCGGATGCCTCCCAACAGCCGCTGGGATTGATTTTTCGTTGGACTATCTCTCGGGTTCTCTCGGGCAGCCACAGGCGTTGTTGGTGAGCGTTCAAAGGGAAGAGAGAGCTTGTGAAGAGCCAGCAGTGTCTATAGAGACGCCCAGCTCCCCTCATTTCATTCTTCAGGCAGAGCTTCCCTAATATCAGATCAGAGAATGTCAAAAACATAGTTTATCGGTTGTTTTTTTTTTTTAAATTTGCATGACATTTAAGAAAGTCTAATGATACCCTTGTGGAAAAATTTGAGAAATGTGGACTGGGCAGGAGGGTGGTTAGGGAAACAGTTGTCTAGGTAGAAGAGCCATTAGTAGATTGATGTCAGCTTCTGTGGCAACCCTAAGGAGACTAAGTTCTGTCCTTGGCTTCTGGTTGTTGTTGAGTGGATTTTCAGTCGCACCCCACTCTTCATGACCCTATTTGGGGTTCTCTTGGCAGAGATACTGCAGTGGTTTGCCATTTCCAGCTTATTTTACTGATGAGAAAATTGAGACAGATAGGGTTAAGTGACTTGCCCAAGGTCACACAGCTAGTAAGTGTCTGAGGCTGGATTTAAACACAAGGAGATGAGTCTTCTGGACTCCAGGCCTGATGTTCTATTCATTGTGGCACCTAGCTGCCCCCTGCGTGGACATAATAGTCTAAATATGCGAAAGGTTCCTAGGGAAAAATAATGTTATTGGATTTAAAGCCTGGAAGGCACTTTCACTCAGTCAACCTCCATCCTGCATTTTATAGGGGAAGAAGCAGAGGGGTTGTGCCTGCGCAGCATCTTCCAGACAGAGTGGGGAAATCTGCCTGCAGGATCCTGGATAAGTGGTCTCTCCCTGTGTACCTGAAGCCTTCCAGTACCTGAGAAGGCCCTGCTCCCCAGGGCAGCCACTTTTAGGGAGTTCTCATTATTAGAAAGTGTTGACTCTGGCCAAGCTGAAATCTGCCCCTTTGCAATTTCCTCCTGCTTGTGCCCTTGGGAACCAAGGAAAACAAGTCAAATCCCTCTCTTGCATGAAAACCCTCCACATAATTTAAAACAGCCACTGCACCTTCCCTCCCCCAGCTTTCTCGTTTTTAGGTTAAACATCTGAAATTTCTCCCATCAGTCCTTAGGAACAAAAGTGTTGGGTTCTGTCTCCATCGTGGTCACTGGCCTATGGATATGCTACAGTTTGCTCCCTGCCCTGTGGTGTCCAGAAGTCAGTGCAATAGTCCTAGTGTCCAGGCCAGAGGACAGTGGGATTCTTCCCTCCCTCTTTGTGGACACTCTTCTTCTCTTACTGCAAAATCAGCTATCACCTGTTTGCTTCCTTCTGGGCATGTACTGTCACAAGTATTTGCTCCTTTCATAGCCTTCCAGTAATTTATGGCTTGTTCCTGAAGGCCAGAGGTACTACTTGGTGCTCATTCCGAAGAATTCATTCCCAGTTTGAGCGGAGAGGAATCCGGTCCCCTGCCCCTGAATTTTAACTCCAGGCCTAGTGATTTTGCATTCTTTGGTACCAAGTCATTTCAGTAACAGACAGGCTCTGTTTGGCTACCATTTTGAAACATGTTCATGACCTTTTGGGAAAATAGTTCTTTCTCTCTCTCTCTCTCTCTCTCTCTCTCTCTCTCTCTCTCTCTCTCCCCTCACACACACACACACACACACACACACACACACACACACACACACACACTGGAGAGTCATAGGAGCAGTCAGTATGTCAGCCAGTCAGAATCAGATGCAAATGTAGCCTCTGACCCTGAGCACATGCATCTTAAGGGGGGATCCGACATGTCTGAACTTGGTGCATAGAAGATGAAGGTAATTTGAAAAGGGAAGACACTGGTCAGTTAACAGGCATCTGTTCAGCACTTGCCCCATGCCACACACTCTCCTGGGGATGAAGATGGAAATGAAGCATTGCCTGCCCCCAAGGAGCATACATTCATTCTGTCATGGGAGACAGCATGTACCTGTGTAAGAACATGCGCATGTGGAGTACAAGGTGGTCAGGGAGGCCGCTAGTCGTTGGGGAATCAGTAAAGGGTGATAACGGGGCCTGAACTGCATCTTAATGGCAGTTCCATGATCTATGAAACAAAAGTAAGGAGGGAGCGTCTTCTAGGCTTGGGCGCTGGCCAATGCAGAGGGGAAGGGGAAGGGAATGGGAATGCCATTTTTCTGAAATGAAAGGCCACTTTGGCTGAAGGGTGGGGGTAGGGGGGTTCCGGGAAGCTAGTTTGGGGCCAGGAGGTAAAGGCCTTTGGAAGCCAGCTGGAAAGTGTGGGTTTTTGTCTTGAAGGCAATTAGGATCCATGGACTTTATTGAGTTGGAGAAGAGCGTGCTCAGACACATGCATGCTTCAGGAAATCACTTAAGCAGCTGTGTTGAGGAGATTGCCATGGGTAGGACTTGAGACAGGCAGATTACAGTAGTCCAGGGAGGAGGTGACGAGGGTCTGAATGAGGGTGGGGGCTGTCTGAGCCAAGGGAAGGGGTCAAGTGTGAAAGATCAGTGAGGAGGGTAACAGGTACAAGGGTTTTCTCGCTCTAGCCTAGAGGGAGCCCAGGGAGGCCGGTGAGCTGGACTTGTTGGTCCACCACCTTGACTTGACAGTCTTGGTGACTGCCCGCAGAGATGTTATGGGCAGCCTTGAGGCAGTGGGGTGGGCACCGCTCTAGGTCACCCTAGGCCTCATTTGCCTGCAAGGGGATCATGGGAACATCATAGATTGAAGGATCTACAGTCATAGAATTAGAGCTGGAAGAAACCTTAACAGGCCCTGGAGCCCAGCCCCTCATTGTACAGAGGATGAGGTGAGGCCAGCTGTGGGAAAGGAATGTACCATTCACTGTTATATGTGTTTGCTTCCGTGCTTGGGTTTTTACTGGTTTTCCTTGTTCCAGAGTGATATATGCTGGTGGGAGTGGTGGGGATAATAATGGGAAGTGATTGTGGTATAAAAGCAATGGGGAGAGGGATGTAGGCAAAAGGGGGACAGAGAGAGAGAGAGAGAGAGAGAGAGAGAGAGAGAGAGAAAGGAGAAGAAGAAAGGAATGAGGGAAGGAGAGAGAGAAGAAGTCATTGATTGTGTCCCTCCTTGGTCTGGCGTATGTCGCACCCAGCCAGCCCAGCATGTTCCAGGTGAGTGCAGGACTGTTTGGGAGGTTAACCTGTTGCTATAAGAGAATGAGTAGATGAGGAAATCCTCCTCCTCACAGCCACCTCTTAAACCCTTCATAAACAGCTGTACTTTCCTCGTCTGCAGGGAGGGCTTGGATGGAATATTGATGGAATACAGAAGGCCAGCTCCTGGGCCCGGGGTCTCGGGAATGACTGATCGCAGATAAATCGGTGTATTTACCGAGTCAGCGTTCCACACCTGCTCGGGGTCATGACAACTTCCTCAGAGGGAGGGTGGAAAAAGCGAACCCTTCCATTATAAATCTCCGAAGAGGAAGGGGGAAACCTGGGGCAAACAGGGTTTGCAGTGTGGAGCAGATCACGGTTAACCCTTTGAGTCCCTGAAAGTCTTAGCCACGGATTGCCAGTGATTGTGTGGCTTGGGATCCATCCGTGAGAAGCCACAGTGGGTGCTGGAGGTGTAGCCCTGGCCGTGGACTGTGGGAGGATGAGCTTGGAACCTTCCTCAACAGTCAACAAGAATCTGTGTTTGACTGGGTCAAGTCCTGAGGACAGAGAGTGAAGCAGAAGTAGGCCCCTACCCGCCAAGGAACTCCCATTGCCCTGGGGGCGCCAAGGAGGGAACCTCTGGGTACTCCCAGGACTTGGGGAGAGTAGGTTGGGGGAAGGTAGTCCAGAGCAGGGAGGCTTTATCAGCTGGGAAAAATAGCAAAGGCCCTGTGATGCCACTTAATGTCTGTTGCCTTCAGTCTTCTTATAAAGTAAAATGAAAGGATCAGGCTGGATGATTTTAAGGTCCTTTTCCTTTGTAGCTTTGAATCTATTCACACTATGATCTTTCAGTTTCTTTTTTAAACCAAGCATTATGGCTGGCTGTGTAATGTCAACAGACTTCATTTCAGTGCTGGGGCCCAACTGATCAAGCTTGAATATCATAGGGATCAAATTGAAATATTTAATTTTGTTTTTTTTACCCACCCAACACATATGGGCGTGTAGAGGTGGCAGAGCAGGAGAGTTGGTGACCCTGGCTCAGTCTTTGTCATTTAGGCTACTCTCGAGGAATCTGGCTGGGCTAAACTCTACTCTCCTTTCTAGTGCTAACCCTCTTTATGCTCTTGTAGGAGATCTTAGGAGAGAGCTCCTGGGAAGGAGTGATCCCAGAACCTATCGCATTCAGTGGCTGCCAGACAGTGGCCGCACCCATCTGCACCCATCTGGAAGTCTGAGGCCCGATTTTTAATTTCCCACCGTGCTCAATAGTTACCTAGGGCTGGAGGCAGCTTAGTTCTCAGTGGAGCTGTTTGGTAGAGCTGGGAACCATGGGGGCTCACACCAGGCAGAGTGTCATGGGATGGGAGTAGAACCATGTTCATGGGAAATGGAGGGCATCCCAGAGTCAGCACAAACCAAGAGTGGACAAGGATACAGTCCTCACAAGAGCGCATCAGACCCAGAGGATGCATTAGCCTCTCATGACAGCATGAAACAGAGGCTGAAGGGTACTAGAATTATTAAGGACCAGGCCAGGATCTTCACTCAGGGCTCTTTCCCCACTGGCCTCTCTTAGGCGACATTATCTGGGGTAGAACATCCAAATAATGGGAAGAGACCAGAGAGCTGCTGCTCTCTGGTGACATATCCTAAGAGGAGGGGGAGCTAGAGAGCGAGGCCTGGAGGAGAGAAGACAGACCTTTGTCTTCAGATTTTTCAGGAGGAGCCAGACTGTCCGGGTCTGCTGAATAGAGCTGCCTGATTGGCTGCCCATAGAGGCCACCAGATGAGGGAGGGCTCGTGGCGACGGGGGGCACGAGAGGATGGATCCTTTGGGCAGCATGGGGCCAGACCCCGACTGTCCTTCTCATTCCAATATTCCAGATTTATGTTCTTCTGGGATGTCCTAGCAGGGGAGTGGGACTGAGTGGCCTTAGAAACAGCCACCTTCAGTGCATCCCAGACTGCTCCGTCAGTGTCCCCTTCTGGAAGTTGGAGGACCCCTTGTTAACGTCAGAATATTTCCCAACCCCCTCAGTAGTGACCTGGGGCTTTACTCAGGGCCATAAAGAACATTATGTACGTTCTGTCGCTAGACACAATAAATACGGTTAGCGTGATCCCCAGTTTACAGACGAGGGGAAAGGATTTGCCTGTGGCCAGAAACAAATTCGGGGGTGAGGCCGGCCTGACTTAGCCAGGCCAGGTTTCTATCCACATATAGCCTAATAGTTATACCTTGGGGTCCGCTGGTTGAGAAAATTCACAGCAACAAAAAACTGCCATACATTTAACAACATTTCCGTAAAATTTTATATTCCAATCATCGTAACATCTGTACACATTGGATAGGAACAGGAAAGGGGCCAACAACTCCCTGTCCCAATACAGATGGCCTTAAGAGAGCTGCCCCACCCTCACCCCCCCCAAACACTGAGGGGTTAAGCTACTGGCCCAGAGTCACACAGCCTTCCTGGGGCCAACTCTGCTGTGTCTCTGCATTTGAACATCAATGTATGGAGGCTGGGTGGCTAAGTGGGTAGAGCACAGGGCCTGGCGTCAGGGGACCTGAGTTCAAGTCCGGCCTCAGACACTTAACTTGCTGTGTGATCCTGGGCAAGTCACTTAACCCCATTTACCTCAGTTTCCTCATCTGTCAAATGAGCTAGAGAAGGAAATGACAAACCACTCCAGTATCTCTGCCAAGAAAACCTCCAAAAGGGGGTCCTCTCGGCGAAGGGGGAGCTTGCTTAGTCATTATTCTGAGTCATCCCGCATGTCTTGTTGGCACTACATAGACATCGAGACATAAACCTGTGTTTGTGGCCCTTGGCAATAGTTCTGTGGTCCCCGAGGACCTTCTTGGGCTCCTCGTTTTCCAGCTGAGTGTCCTGAAGTCAGGCTTGTGCAAGGCTCCAGGGGTTGGAGGTTCTCACCTCTGATCTGAGCCGAGATCTTTGGAATCCAACTCCAGGGGTCTTTCTCCAGTGATCGCTTCCCTTTTTTACCTAAAGACTGCCGATTTCTGGCTCTAAATCAGTGTAGGGAGAACACAGGCAATCACTGAGATCCTAAAAGTGATCCGCCCTCCCTCCTTTATGGGTGTTCAGGGGGATGAGCCCCGCTGGTGGGGGCCCTTTTCAGGGCTGCCCATCCGTGGCTGGTGTCCTCCTGGCCCCCATCTCTCACCTGGGACTTCAGGAAGCTGCGATGTGTGTGGCAGCCACACTTGGTGGGCTGAACCAGGTTGAGGGGAACTGACAGGCCTCAGAGCCAGTGGTGAGTTAGGGAGGTCTACGTAGACCCCAAGCATGTGAAGACTTCCCCTCCTGGAATTGGTTGATGAGAACAGTTTGCTCCAACAGCCATGAGCTCAGTGCGGACCATCGCCAGACATCCTGACGTTTGTCCTGACGCTGGATTTCGATAGCTCTGGGAGAGAGAGACTGACGCCTTTGTGCAGCTCTACCTCAAGACACTGCCCCATGATGTCACTGGTCCTCTTCAAAAACACAGGATGAACAGCAGCATAATATGGGCCCAGAGCTGACCATCCTAAGGACTGAGGGCCTCTACCAAAGCCCTCTCCAGGTTCTGGGTCTCTTGTGCCTGCGGATGTCATTGTTAATTCTTTTTCCTCTGGGTGATTTAATCAGTTTATTAATAATGCTGACATTTTAATAATATGGTCATTTGGCCGTCTCAAGACCCCTCATGATGGTTTGCTCAATTTATATGCCCTTGGAAGAGCAGGTATTCCTAAGGATGGCCATCAGCTCTGACTGGTTAACAGCTAATGAGAAAATGAATATGACACTGAGAGCGTGCCCTGTATTGCAGCGAGGGTCCGAGGCTGCATGACCTGGGGCACAAATCCTAGTCAGAGAAACCTATGCATTTCCATGTCGCCTCTTTGACAGATGAGAGAATCCACACTTCCCCAGGTCTGTCTGAGCAAACACAGCCCTGTCCATTCTCAACCACCCCCTTTTTCATACCGTTCTGTCCTGGCTAAGAAAGCACCTTTCCATACTCTTCATCTCCAGTAGCCGCCATCCTCTTCCTCCCCCTCTTCAGGACCAACCGGGTGGTGTAGGGATAGACCACCGGGCATGGCATCAGGAAGACCTGAGTTCAAATCCTGCCTCCCTTTCTTTCTAGCTGTGTGACCCTGGGTAGGTCACTTACTCTCTAGGCCTTGATCTCCTCATCTGTAAATTGAGAATAATAATAGCACTTCCGTGGTAGGGTGATTGTGAGGAACGTATAATTTAGCACATGTAGAGCGCTTTATAAACCTTTAAAGTGCTGTATAAATCCTGGCTTATGGTAGTAGCAGCAATAAATGTAATTTTAAAGAATGACAGAAATACTTTGTACCACTAACATTGATTTCAGAAGTGAAGCCAGGCGCCCGCGCTGGAGATACAGAAATGGATTTTAGGCTCCTTGAAGGCAGGGATCCTCCTTTGCCTCTGTTTACCTCCCCAGGGCTTGGCACAGGGCTTGGCACATAGGGGCTTCATAAATGTTTATTGGTTGATTCAAAGACAGTCCCTGTTCTCAGGGAGCCTTTAACGGAGGAGGCAGCAGACAGACAGCTGTGTACGAAGAAGCTATATATGGGATAAAAAGGAATAATTAGCGGAAGGAGGGAACTAGAAGAGGGATCAGGAAAGGCTCCTGGAGAAGGGGGGGAAGCCGCGAGGAGGGAGAGCGTGGCAGGCATGGGGGACGGCCAGGGAAAATGCCCGGAGGTGGGAGATGGAGCGAGTAGGACAGGGCCACTGGATGCCAGAGAGCAGGAGCAGGTCAAGTGGAGGGAGAGTGGAAAGGGGGGAAGGGGCAGATCATGAAGGGTTTTGGGCTCCAAATAGAGGATTTCATATTTGCTCTTGGAGGCAATGGGGACCTGCTGGGCTTATTGGCAGGGGTGTGCGCTGTGGGAAGATGAATTTGACCACTGAGTGGAAGATAGGCTGGAAGGGGAGAGACTGGAGACAGAAGGACTGATGGGCAACCTTGGGCAGTGGTTCGGGTGTTGGGGGCCTATATTAGAGGATATCAGTGTGAGGAGACAAGGGGGCATTTGTAAGAGGGGCTACGATGTTACAGTCAACAGACCTTGTCACAGATTGGGTATGGGGATTTATCTGAGAGAGTGAGGAGCAGTTAAGGATGATGACTACACTTTCATATTCTAATCACAACGGCCCCCTTCTCTCTCCATGTTATGCTGTTTTGTGATCTTGGGTGTTCAAACTAAACTCACTGGGATGGGGAATCCCGTTTGAGGAGCTGCAGGTTGCAAGTCTGGGTGGAGAGGATGGTGGTGCCCTTCATCATCAATTGGGGAAGGGGGAGAAGATAATGAGTTCAGTTTGAACATGCTGAGTTCAAGAGGGCTGTGTGGACTTCACTTCCTGGAGGTCAGGAGAGGGCTGACGTTGGATAAATCGATCTGAGAATCGTCAGTGTGGTTGAATTCATGGATGCTTTTGAAATCATGAAAAGAAATAGCACAGAGGGAGAAGAGAAGGGGGCCCAGGGCAGAACTCTGTGAGACCCCTGTGGTTAGCAGGTGTGAGCTGGACAGAGACTGGGCAAAGGAGACTGAGAAATAGGAGGATGAATTAATTTAGCATCCATTTATTAAGCACCGATTTTGTGGCATTGCCAAAATTTCAGTCCCTGCCCTCAGGGACCTTCCATTCTAATGGTAGACTTTTTTTTTCTTTGATCTCTTTCTGGGCTGTTAAGCTCTGTAAGTTAAGGAGAAGGAAAGTGCTGATAGGCATTGGTAGAGGGAGCTTTCTCACCTGCCAGCCCCCTGTATAAGTGACATCTTGAGTCAGTCCCTGTTCCTCTGGGAAAATTTGGCAAATCATATCACTATATCGTCAATACCTTTTTTTTAAAAAAAATGTAATTGACCTGTGTGCTTAATGAGTTAAGACAGTTTGGTGTAACGGATGGACTAGATTCAGATTCACAATGACCTGGCATCAGATTCTCCCTCACCAGTCAGCCTCAGTTTCCTCCTCTGTACGATGTGGGTGCCCAGACCTGTGCCCCTTATTTCCCAGGATTGTTATGAGAATTAAGAGAGATAAGTGGGTACACCAGTTTGCAATTAAAGCATTGTGTAAATATCTCTTCTTCCCATTGTTATGATTATAAAAAGAAGGGGGTGCTAAAACAGAAGTGACAGGAGTATTGGGCGCTCATTGGGACTCCTCTGCTTTTGGTTCTCTTCTTGACAAACGCTTGAGTTGAACTGGACAATCTCCTTACCGTGTGGGTTGCTTTTCATCTTAATCATTGGCACTTCTTGCTCTGCCACCTTTCAAGGTCGCCCTCCTGCCAGGAAGGAGGGGAGGCAGCAGTTTCTCAGATATGACCCTGGCCAGGTCATTTCCCAGGATTTTCCCTGGTGCCCTGCTTGACGTGGCCCCAGAGGGGGCACACACAGTTTGACTCCTTTCTCACCAGCAAGGTCAGGCTCATCTCCTAATTAATCGTCAAGACATCCTGTGAAGTTGGTAAGTGCCAATTATCCCGGTTTTACAGATGGAAAAACTGAGGGACAGAAGGTGTTAAGCAACTCGCCAGAGGGTACTTGGTGAATCAGTGGAAAAGGGGTGGGGCATCCCTGTGGCCCCCCGTGTTTGAAGTAGGCTACCAGTTGCTCTAGGAAGCCTTGGCACCCACTTGGCTTTAATTACAGCTGAGAAACAGGAGTGAACGTTTGGGAAGAGCCCCTCTTCCTGCTGGTGCCAAGACTGAAGAGTGGGGAGTTTTCTTTTGAATCTTGCTCCGACCAAATCCCTTTCACCCTCACCCAATAAAGAAAAGTTGTTTGAAGCCAGAGGCAAAGAAAACATTCCAGAGGTAAGGCTGAGCTGGAAACGCAGTGTGATGAAAACAGACAGACAGACAGACAGACAGACACACACACACACACACACACACATACACACACTTATGAGGTCCTGGCGTTAGAGCTTGCATCACCACAGGGGGCATGCTGGTGTAGACATCTACTGCTTTGGGAGCCAGATGCCAGAGCTGCTAGGTGATGCTGTGGCTGTGTCCAGGAGGACCATACCATCAGTGGAGAGCCCCAAGGAATTATAAATTGGCTATAGAATTACAAAGGGCATCCCTGCTGCTTTCTCTTGTTAATTATTTAAGTGTTAGTCTGAATCAGAGAAAAGTAGGAAGAGGAAAAAAAAAGGGAGGGAGCTTTATTTTTGCATTTTGTTTTTGAAATAATGGAAAAGTTGTGTGTTACTGACTCGTGAAACTCTCTTCTGGTTATCCCATAGATCCTCCCAAGGGGGCCTTGGAGGAGGCCTTCCCAAACTCTAAGTTTTAAGGGTCCTGGGTGGCCAAGCAGTCAGACCTAGACCTGAAGGGGGATGTACAGGAACTCAGTGGATTAGAGTGAGTGTAGATCCTGCTTCAGACATGTCATGGCTGTGTAACCCTGGGCAAGTCACTCACCCCTGTTTGCCCCAGTTCCTCATCTGCAAAATGAGGTACAGAAGAAAATGGCAAACCACTCCAGTGTCTTGTCAGGAAGAGTCAGACCCTACTGAAAATGACTGCATCACAACAGCAATTTGGAGAAGATTGCAAAGTACGGGGGAGAGCCATGAGAGTAGAGAAAAAAGGGGGTGGTTGGGAGAGATAAGGTAAAAATAGACAACAGTTGGTAGGTGTTCATATCTGCAATCCATCATGGCTTCATTTATCTGTTACATCATTTATTGGAAGGAAGATGCAGAACTTTCTCAGTGGCTTTCCAGTCGTGGGCCATAACTTTCAAGGCGGGCTGGAGAAGTAGCTGAGTTTTAATAGCTTAAAGCTATACTAAGACTTTTGGTACACCCCACATTTCTTAGTGTCTGCCTAAAACTTAGAGAGACTTTTCCCCAGAAGACTTGTAAATACTAGATGTATTTATTGAGACTGAAAGTATGGAGAATTTAGGTTTGGGTTCTTTCTCCTGTATCTGGTAGCTTGATAACTAATTAACAGTTCTAAGAGTAATCCAAACTACCTTATAATTTCCAATTTACAAAGTCCTTTCCTTAGGCTAAGCCTGTGGATAGTATAACACTCTATTTCCATTTTACTGATGATGATATTGAAGATCAGAGAGGTTTATTGGCTTGTTCCTGGTCACTGCAGCTCAGCTTGTGAATATCAAAGCTAGTATTCAAATCCACATCTCCTGATAAAAAGGGGAGAAATGATTAATTACTATTGGAGGAGAGAGAAATGGATAAAATCTCAAATTATTTTGAGGGTTAGTCATATAAAAGAACAGGACAGCTCTGCTCATCAGCCTGAAAACATACCCAATCTAAAAGATGAGAACATGGTGCCTTCATGGGCATAGTATTGTTTCTCTCTTTAGAGACCTTCCCTTTCCAGTTTAATTGAGTAAAATAATGTTCTGTAATGTGATGGAGGAAGGAATAATAACTTGACATTTATAGAGTCTTTTAGTTTTTTCCTATTTTTCATTAAAAAATTATTTGTATATTTTTATATCATTTGCATTTCCTAATAAAGCTCTCTCTGCCTCCTAGAAAGCCATTCTTTATTTAAAGACAAAAAATAAAGGAGGAAAAAAATCTTTTCAACAAAACTCACTATCACATCAGCTAAATCTGTCATCATACACACCCTGCTTCTACTTACTTTACTTGCCATCAGTTCATATAAGTCTTCCCATACTTCTTTGACATTTTCCCATTTATCATTTCTTACATCGCAATAATAAAAGTACAGTAATTTATTATAGCTTCTTTTTCCCCCCAGTCAATGAGCACCTGTATTGTCTCTACTTCTTTGCTGCTACAAAAGGTACTGCTTTGAATATTTTATGGCATCTTGGGCTTTTTCTTTTATCATTGGTCTCATCGGTCAATTCTAAGCCACTTCCCAGTTCACAGTTGCACCAGGAATGTATAATGACTCTGTATTTCTGCAACCTTTTCAGCGCAGACTGTTTCCATCTTTTCTCATCTTTGTTGATTTGTTGGGTGTGAATGGAAACTTCAAAGTTATTTTGATTTTCATTCAGTTATTTGGAGCAGTGTTTTTTATGGTAGTTGATTGAAGTGATTGTTCAGGACCTGAGACCGACAGTAGCCGTTAGAGGGTGGATTTTTGTCTATGTGTATTTTTATTATCTCCCTTTATATCTTGAGCATTAGATCTATACTTGAGATATTGGATGCAAAGATTTTTTTTCCCTGCTGAGTTCTTTCTTTCTCCTCTTGCATTGATTTTGTTTTTGCAAAAGCTTTCTGATGTTATGTTGTTAAAATAACCCATTTTATCTTTTATCATTGCCCCTTATCTCGTAGAGCTAAAAATCTCCCTAGCCATAGCAGGAAAAGTATTTGATCTGGTTCTCTTCTAATTTTTTGGTGGTTTGATCTTTAATATTCATGTCATGTATCCATTTCGGGCTAATCATGATTAATAAAAGGGTAAATTCAAAACAAAACAAAAAAAACTATAGGACTGATAAACCAAGTTAAAAACTAGTTCCTTAATGAGACTAACAAAATGGATTACCCTTTAGCTAGCCTAGTTTAAAAGAAGAGGGAGGAATATAAAGTTTAAAAAACACAATGTTAGCATCATAGACTGGGAATAGAAAGGGATGTTAGAGGTCAACTCTCCATTATACAGATAAGGAAACTGAGGTACATTTGGCTAGGGTCCGAAGACAAGATTAGTAACCAGGTCATCCTGATTATAAGCCCAGCACTCTGGCCACCATTTCATGCTGTCTTAGCAAAATGTGAAATCACAACAAACCAGAAAAGAAATGAAAGGCTTATCAGAATTTTCTATACACAATTGTGTGGGAACAAAACTGAGAACTTAAAAGCAATGAAGGATTGTCTACAAAAAAATATATTATTACCCAAATTAATGTGACACCAAATGGGAATCTTAAGTAATGCAGTTTCCTAAGAGGAAATTGAACTGGCTGTAAAGGACTGAACAAAGGGGATGCTCCAGATGGATTGATTCTGTGAAACATTTAAAGAATGATGACATGTTATTCTCCCACACTTTACAAAACTCCTCTTTTTTATGAGATAAGTTATGCTTAAATCAGGGAAAGAGGAAGCAAAGAAATACATCTATAAATGTGTATCTTTAATAAATGTCAACTCAAAAATTGTAAATCCCTATAAACAAATTAGATTGGTGCAAGGCTGCTTCAGCATCAGGAAAACAAGTGAGATAACTTACCATATTAAAAACAAAAATATAACAAATCACATGATTAGATACTGAAAAAGCCTTAAAAGGAGGTAAGAGAAGGGGACAGGCATTTATAAAGTACCTGCTATATGCCAGGAACTGTGCTAAGTTCTTTACAAAGATTATCTCGTATGCTGAAAATCCTACAAAGTAAGATGACAATAGGACCTTTTAAAAATAAAATTAAAAGTATATATCTTAAACCAAAAGGCTAGAATTAGAAGGATCAGTGAAACACACTAGAAGCTTTCCCAGTAAATACAGTAGTAAACCAAGGATGTCCCTTACCCTAATGTTTTTAACATCGTTTTAGAAAAGCAAGGAGAGAGAAAGACAATAAAACATGTCTTGACTATTAGATCCATATTAGAGAGAGTTAATGAAAAGAGGTTTTCCCAATTGAGTGCTGGCTTTCTTATCCTCTTGCATTCATTTTGCACATTCATTTGTTCAAAAAGCAGGCAAAATTTTGTTTTTAAGCAAAAAGAAGACACTTATCCTCATTTTCTGATGATATAACCATCCTGCAGAATGATCAAAGAAACTAATTGGGAAACAGGAATCTGACAGGAATTTTTAAGCCTCCAATTATGTTACAAATCAGGAGTCATCAAAAACGATTTGATACTGGTTTTTAAAAAAAAAAAAAAGGGAAAAGTAGATCAGTAGAACAGACTAGGTGTGGAAGAATTAGGAAGAACTGAATAACCCAGAGCCAGACAAGTCCCCAAGCATCAGTTCCTTAGAGAACTCCTTATTTATTTGACAAGAATTGTCATAAAATCTAGAAGGAAATCTGATAGAAGTTATGTTCCTCACCTTAAGATATGTGAACCCTTCACACACACACACACACACACACACACACACACACACACACACACATTCTTTATACACCCACACTGGAGGTCCATGCTAGGTCTAAGTGGGTTTGACTATGTGGAAGAGAAATTGACAAACTGTCATGGTCACGTCTTAAGGACTCTTCCCAGTCCCACTGGAAAATTCTGAAAGTAAAAATAAGTGGTATAAAGTCTCCCCCATAGAGGGGATGGCTTTTGTTAGCCCTCCCCCAGCTATGTAGAAACCATTAGAGAATATTTCTCTTTGCAAGTAGGCACAGTCCCAGCCTCTGAACTACAGCCTGGAGAGCTGGGCTCTTTGACTTAATCCTATGCTGATACAGCTGTAAATGGGGTTGATCCAAGAACCTCATTTCATCGTCACATTTTTAAGCTTGTGAGCAGCTGGTGATCCTCAAGAAAAACTTCTGTCTTATGTGTTATATTTTTGAGATTATTCTATTTAATTATAACTCTCATCATCGGCTTCCCTGCTTCCTTCAAGACTCAGCTCAAATCTCACCTTCTACTGGAACCCTTGATTCTAGTACCTTTTCTCTGTTGATTATTTCTACTTTATCCTGTCTATGTGTTGTTTGTCCAGAGATGTTGGCATGTTGTCTTCTCCATTAGAATGTGAGTTCCTTGAAGCCCTTAGTACCTAGTAGGTACTTAAAGGTTGATTCATTGGTAGAGTGTCTCTGTCCTTGGTGCTTATCACAGTGCCTGGCTCATAGTAGGCACTTTACAAATGTTGATTCATTGATGGAGTATATCTATCCTTAGTATTTAGCACAGTGCCAGGAAAAGTAGGCACTTAATAAATGTTTCTTGATTGTATCTATCTCCAGTGCATAATATGGTGCCTGGCACATAATAGGCACTTTACAAATGTTGATTCATTGATGGAGTGTATCTATCCTTAGTGCTTAGCATAGTACCTGCCTCATAGTAGGTAGTTAAATGCTTGTTTGTTGATTAATTGATAGCAAGGAATTAACAGAGTTGACAGGTACCACCTTTGCTATTCTTTGGATGTGATTTCTGACAAAAAGACTGCACACCTCACTTTACAAAAAAAGTTTTGCCCCGAGTTTGTTTTCCAAAAAAGGCAGTTGCTTAGCCGTGTGTCCCAGACTACGTGAGCTTGTTAGAAGGAAGTGGGGACTGGGAGAAGAAGGTCCAGCATGCTTGTTCCTTGTTCTTTGTGGCTCCATGAAGTAGAATAATGAGCTACAGGGGGGAGATATCAAGAATGAGACTGATCAGCTTTGACGTCAGGCAGAACTTCCTGCCTGTGACATCTGTCCAGAAATGCAATGGGCTGACTCAGAAGGGCCGTCCGTCCGAGGTTCCCGGTCCCTGAAAGCCTGGTGTGATGTAAACAGGATTCTTGTTCAGGAATGGGTCAGAGGAGATGGCCCTTCCATGAAATTCCCACGTTTGGGGTGGCATTTACGTACCTTCCTTATAAACAATACTCCGCTGATTTCCTGGACACATTTCTAAAATTAGAGAATCAATCACCAGCTTTATTCCAGCTGGTCTAGATTCTTGACTCTCTTTTTCAGAACTCACCCAGAGTCCTGGAACTGGCTGCAAACAAGCTGCCCTTCCCCTCTGCTGCTCCCAGCTGCCCAGAGCTCCCATTCCCAGGAATCAGTTCATTCTCCCCTTCCCTCTTCCCTGGACACTGACCTGCCCGTCACTCCCTCCCTGGAGAGAAGCCGGAATCCACGCTATGAAGATTCTAGGCTCCACTGTCTTTTTCTAGGGGTGATGGGTCAGTGCCCTCCATGTTTAGAAACCTCACAGCACCCCAATAGTCTTCTTCTTTAGTGATGAATGCAATCCTTAACTGGCTGGGTGGATCAGTAGATAGAGGCTTGGGCAGCAGTAAGGAGAACCTGAATGAAAATTCAGTCTCAGACACTGACCAAGCTGTGTGACCTTGGGAGAGTCCCTTCATCTCCCTCAGCTGTAAATGGGAATTAAAATAACACCCACCTGCTGGTGCTGTTGTGAGGAACAAACGATGCTTGTAGAGCACCCAGCCCAGCGCCCCACTCAGAGTGGGATCTTGATAAGTGCTGGCTTCTTTCCCTCTTTAATGTTATGTCTATCCCTCAGCCGAAGCCTGGCTCCCCCAAGTACAGTGCGGTCCCCTGGAGAGCAAGCACAGTCCTCCTTTTCTTTGTATATTCTCAGAGCTCAGTATACTGCTCCACGTTTCATTCATTGATCTTCACCAATGAGCATTTAGTGCTTCCCATGTGCCAGGCACAATATTAGACAATGGGGATTCAAATATAAAAATATTCTGCTGGAAGATCTGGCTGACCTGCAGATAAATGCGTGACTTATTCAGCATTAAATACAGGGGGTCTGGATCACTGACCGTTGGAGAGAAATAAGGGAAGGACTCGAAGGCAGTGGGACTCCGCTAAGCTTTGGGGTGAGAAGGCAGGCAGGTGTTCCAGGCATGGAGGCCAGCCAGCCGTGCCCAGGCTTGGAGATGGGAGATGGACTGTTGAATGGGTGGGTGGGGCAGGAACGGGGCCAGTTTGCCTGGAGAGTGGAGCGCCTGGGGGAATAACCCGGGCTGAGCCTGGAAAGCTAGGCTGTCTCTATCAGCGGCATTTAGGTAAGCCCTTTAATACCGCTAAATGGATGGAATAATCTAAAAGGAAAAAACAAAGGCTTCCCCGCCTGGGCAGTAAAATGAGCCGTCCTGTCCCCTGCAGAAGCCTGTGTTTAGGAAACATTTCATTCTCTAGCCACCTGCCTCGAGTGGGGGGACGTTGCATTTCAGAGTTTTGGTGAATGGGCGGAGGGGAGCTGCCGGGCGCCCCGATTAGACCCACGTCGATGTTCTACAGACAAAGGACATCGGTGGCTGGGGCCAAGCATCTTTGCTTTCAGGATGAAATTTTGGACTGTGTCCTCAAAATAATCAGTAAATATTTACTAAGCGCCTCCTGTGTGCCAAGCACTGGGGATATAAAAAGAGGCAAAAGTCAGCCCCTGCCCTCAAGGAACTTACAGTCTCATGAGGGAAAAAACAGTCAATAAGCATTTATTAAGCACCTACTGAATGCAGGCACTGAGGATACAAAAAGAGGTAAAAGGCCTTTGAGGATTACCGGACAGGTGCCACATCCCCTTTCCCATGTTTTTAGGTTGCTTTTTAAAAAAAATCTCTGTAGTTCTTATTTTTTTCCAGGTTTCCCTTCAGTATTCCATTTTCATAAGCATCTCACCTGTTAGGATTCCCCCTTCTCTATATTTATCTGAAAGCATCCCAGCAATGGAAGAGCTCTCAGAGGCCAAATGCTGGCGAAGGCTCCACCTGAACAGGAATCCCCTCAGCTACTCACCTGCCAAGTGATTGCTCAGCTTTTCTCAGAATACCTCCAGAGACGGTTAATCCATGCTCTCCTGGCCAGCCCTTCCTCCTGCCTGGAAGGTTAAGAAGGCATTTCCTTACACATATACAAGACTAATTTTGTCTCTGTGCATCTTCCATTCATCGCTTCTCATCTCATCCCATCCACTGGAGCCAACCAAGCAGAACAAAGCTAAACCCTTTCCGATATGGCGGCCATTCAGTCACTTAAAGACATCTCCCATCCCTACTCCCTCCTTTTCTTCTCCAGGTTAAAGGTCCCTTATGACGCATGAAATCCAGGCCCCTTCAGAGAAAATGAAATATCTGCTCCCAGGATTCAGGGAATTCTCCAAATCGGTTTGAATTTTTTCCCATGACATTTTGTCTCCCTTTTTCTAAGTCTCGGCTCTCACCCACCTTTCTTAACACTCCTCCTTCCTTCCCCCATTCCCTTCTTTCAAAATGGGGCGTTGCATAGGTTTATGTACTGAAGTGCCATCTCCATGGGAACCACTATGCATCCACTGAGTCTGGGTCATTACTTTTTATTTCCCTTTGAGCAGTAGGCTGCCCCTCTCATGCTCCATCCCCTTTTGCTGAAGTAGGTAACTGTTTTCTTTGGTAACCCGGGGGAGTCTCTCCATGCTCCTACTCCTACTCTCAAGAATATATAGTGGATTAGAAAAATCTGTACCCCCGGTAGCAGCGGGCCAGCTCTTGTTACCATAGAAACTCGACCCATTCCTTTTGGCAGGAAGTTGAAAGCATCGAAGGATGCAGCTAATGACATGTATTAAAACATAATGAGGCAGTTGCTGCAGGCTGGCCAGAGACCAACCCCATTATCCTCTCCTCTGTCTTCCTCTCACACCTTTCACCTTTCTCCCTGAAATATTTCCAGAAAGCAGTTAGTAACCACCCACTCCTCACCACTCCCCGGAAAAATGACATTGTTTAATTTTAAAGGTTTTTCCCCCGCTTTTCCCCCTGCCAAAAAGAATTGGAGGTCTGGTCTGGTCTGGACTGGTCTGACTGAGGGAACAGGAGGATTTCTCAGCAGGACTCTGAGGCACTGAATGTGCTTGTCAAAGAGGCCAGGGCCCTCCCCCTTCCTACCTGCCCAGGTAGCCTTTTGTCTAGAATTGGCTTCCTGTGTCACACAGAGATGTGCCAACAGACTTTAGGAAAGGCATTCTTTTACATATGCTAATTGCACCGTTCACAAAACAAGATATATTCCCGTGACAAGCTTTGTTGTTAGAAAAGTCAGCAAAGATAGGAAAGATTGGAGAGGTCAAAGGATACCTTCTGGGATGTCAAGAAACTAGGTTCCATTACAAAAACCTTATTAAGCTGAAGAAAATGTCTAAGGTGGTAGGACACGAGTGTGCCTCCTGGGTCTTGGAACAGGAGAGGGAAGAGAAGGGAAGGCTGGGCCCCCAGTTCCAGGTCAGTCCCACCTGCCCTTGCACCCCATTGGTGATGGATTCTGTAGGAAGAGGGCAAAGATTTTGCTTTTTTATTCATCCTACAAAACTGGCCTCGGCCCTTTATTAACTATCCTATCCCAGGCAAGTCGGCTAGAGCAGTAGGATGAAATTTAGCTGTAGGGCATGTTGGTTTAGAAAACCACAGATTAACATTATCTATTTTGTATTGTATTTTCACTTACTTCATTTCATATTCCCAGTTACAGTTATCCCTTCCAGGCAGCAGATGGAGGGGCAAGGTTCTCTCGTGATCTGGAAAATTCATTTAAAATGTTTTGGCCCTCAAATTATTATGGTATTAAAAGATAAAATATGTTGCTATTATACACATATTTTATGAATTTCTGAGTTTCTAAACTTTTTCTGTATCGTCTGTTGGCCTTTGCCTGTTGTCTGCAGCTTCTGCAAAACTCTCAAAAAAAAGTCTGGAGTCAGGAAGACCTGAGTTCAAATCCAGCCTCAGACACTTACTGCTGTGTCCTGGGCAAGTCATTGAACCTCCAATCTGCCTCAGTTTTCTCATCTACAAAATAATAGCATTTACCTTATAGGGTTTTGTGATGATCAAATGAGATTAAATGTGCAAGACTTTGTAAACCTGAATGTCACTCTATAAATGCTGTTGTTTGGGTGTTTTTTCTGTTGTGTCCAACTCTTCATGGCCCCTTTTTTAGGGTTTTCTTTACAGAGATACTGGAATGTTTGCCATTTCCTTCTCTAGCTCATTTTACAGTTGAGGAAACTGAGGTGAATAGGATTAAGTGACTTGCCCAGGGTCATACAGCTATGAAGTGTCTGAGGCCAGATTTGAACTCAGGAATATGAGTCTTCCTCACTCCAAGCTTGGTACTCTATCCCCTGCAGTGCCATCTAATTGCCCCTGTATAAATGAAAGCTATCATTATTCTTTTTTTACTCTAGTTCCAAATGGCTTTACAGAATGATTGTAGCAATTCGTATTTTCACCCACTGGGTATTTGTGTGCCTAACTTCTCACAATTATCACCTTTCCCCAACTCATGGGTATGAAACAGAACCTTGCAGTTGTTCTAAATTGCTTGTACATCTCCAGTTGATAGGGACTGAGGCTTTTTCTATATATTTTATTGCTGATAGTTGGTGATTTCTTCATTTGAAAAATATCTGTGCATACGATTTTCCCCCTATGAATCTTATCAGACATAAACATATACAGATCAGGAGATGGAGTTATATTGAAACTATTGTCATTTTTTTTGAAAGATAATAAATTGAGCACAATAGTAGTAACACTACTTGTCTCCTTCCCATTTGCAATTTCCTTCTGTACTTTTCTGTGTATTTTTTGGTTCACTGATCCTTATTTTTCTTTTTGCTATCATTATTCCTAAATCTACTCATTTCTCCCTCTCTTGCTTCCCCTCCCCCCAAAAATAAATGCCCTATTATCAAATAGTTTTAATGGCTACTATTTTAGAGTATAGATTGAGATTTGCTATTGCTAGGTATCTTTTAGTCTTAGTTTTTTAAAATTATTTCCCTTTTCATTCTTGATCTCTTTTTTCTTATAGATAAATGTGGTTTTTTTAAGAAAATTTTTTTTATCTAGTTCTGTAACTATAGGCAATTCTCCAGAATTGTACATCTTAGTGAAAGTGCTGCCCTGTATCAGCAGACTGAATTTCAGTGGTCCAGTCTCTATCCTTAACCTTCTAAGTAGCTTAACTAAGTGTGGCAACTAACCTATCTCCCATCATTTATATCTTCCTTTATTTTTTGTAATGACATTCCTGGGAACCGTATTCATATCATTCCTGTGTGTATTGTTAGTGAGGCTTCCAGATATTTTGTGCATTTTGTAGTGATTTTGAATGAAATTTCTTTCTCTAGTTCTCTCTGCCAGGTTTTGTTAACAATATAGAGAAAAGCTGATGATTTCTGTGGATTTATTTAAATCATGCTACATTATAAAAATTATTAATTGAGCATTTTTTTGTTGAATTTAGGGTTCACTAAGCAAACCATCATAGCCTCTACAAGTAGTGATCCTTTTATTTCTTCTTCACTTTTCCTTATTCCTTCAATTTCTTTATCCTGCTTTATTGCAAAAGTACTAGATCAAATAATAGTGGGAATAAGGGACATTCTGGCTTTGTCCCTGTTCCCACTGGAAACTGTTTGTTTCAGTATTGTCCATTACAAATAAAGCTAGCTCTTAGATTTTTATAGAATAGGTAATACCTTATTTAGGGCAATTAGGTGGTGCAGTGGATAGAGCACTTGGACAGGGCTTGGAAACAGGAAGATTCATCTTCATGAGTTCAAATCGAGCCCCAGACACTTGTCAGCCATGTAACCCTTGGCAAGTCACTTAATCCTGTTTGCCTCAGTTTCCTCATCTGTAAAATGAGCTGGAGAAGGAAATGGCAAGCCACTCCAATATTCATGCCAAGAAAACCCCCAAAGGTCATAGGGAGTCACACATGACTCAACAACAGCAACAAAATACCGTATTAAGGAAAGGTCTCTTTTTTCTTTGAATTTTTATGTTTTTAAAATGTGTGTTATATTTTGTCCAAAGCTTTTTGCATATACAGACATAGTCTGTTTTATTTTCTTAATTGTTATAGTTTTTTATATTCATAATTTTCCTAGGATTGAACCAACTCTTTGTTTCTAGTACTTAATTCAACCTGCCCATAAGAAGTCATTTCTTTAGCCATTCATATTTGCTGGAAGCCAGTAATCTCTACTACTTGAGGAGGCTGAGGCTGGTGGATCTCTTGGGCTAGGAAGTTTGGGAAATGCAGTGGGCCGAGCCAGTTGGGCGTCCAAACTAAGTCCTGCTTCCATTCGGAGAGCCACTGGGAGCAATCAGGCTAAGGAGAGAAAGAAGCCCAGGCTGGAAATGGGGTAGGTCAAAGCTACTGCACCTCTAGTGGAATGTGGCCTATCAATGGCCAGCCAAGACCAGATAGGGAGACCCAGCTCTTCCCCCCAGAAAGCGTTTTTGGAATTTCTTTTGTAAACTTAATTAAATTTTAAAAACTTTTAATTTTTTTACTTTAGTTCTTTTTTTCTGAAATTATGTCATTTAAATTATTATACAGGGAATTCAGGCATTTTTCTTTAGAACTGTAATTTATTACTTTTCTTTATTTCCTTCATACATTGTAAATTCTTTTTCTGTTTTAATTTTGATTATTTGGATTTCCTCACTTAATTTACTCTTTTCCCCAGGATTCCATCTTCTGGTTTTATGTAACAACTCGGTGTTGCCTTTTTATTTAATTTCTTATTTTCATAGTTTCTACTTTTGCTCCATCTACAGTTTTTTGTTTTTGTTTTGGTTTTTTGAACTTAATCTACAAAACAGTATTTCCATATGCAAAGGAGGGCAGAAAGAGGTGATTATACACCAGGTTGTGAATCTGTATGACATATGGCTTATTTTTCTTTTTAAATCTATGTTTAATTTCACGTGTTATTTTCAAAGCCACTGTTTCCTACTGACTTCCCTTTTTTCTCTTTTCTGTGTTTTCTAAAGTTTTCTTTACCTTTCTTTTGATAACCTTATCCTTAGCCCCTTCCTTCTCCTTCATCCTGTTAAAAAAAAGAAACAAAAGGCTCGTATGCGTAATCGAGCAGAACAAATTGGATTTTCATCCGATGCCTCCGTATGTACTTGAATTCATCACTTCTGTCTGCATGTTTCACTGTAGGTACTCGGAAACTGGTTTGAATTGATCACAGTTCTTAAATGTTTGGTTGTTTGTTTTTCAGTTTTGTTGTTATTGTAAGAATGGCTCTCTGGGTTCTGGTCATTTCACTCCTTATCTTTACATAAGAGTCTTCCCAGATTTGTCTAAAGCCATCCCGTTTGTCACTGCTTACAGGGCTATTATTATCCCATTACAGTCATAAACCATATATAAGTTTTCCACCATACTGTAAGTAATGGACACTCATGTTGTTTCCAGTTTTCTGCTGTATAAAATAGCTGCTATAATTATTTTTGTATGCATGGATCCTTTTCTGCTTTAATCTCTTTGGGGACAGGCCTGATAGTGATAATGCTGGGTCAGAGAGTATATATGAGGTCTTTTATTTTATTGCCTCTCAATTTTTTTTGGCTTTGTGACCAATTCATTCATCTCTGCTTTCCCTTTCTTACTAATACAAACTCTTAGAGATGTAAATTTTCTCTTGAGAACTATCTCAGCAGGTTTCTAAAACTTGTGGTTTGTCATCTTAGAATTTTTCATTGATAAAATTGTCCTTTCCGTGATTAATACTTTTACCTATACATTCTTTAAGATTGTTTAATATATTAAATATTATTTATTATTTAAATATTACATTAGTAAAGATTACTATTTGATCTCCCTTTCAGTTTGAATCCTCTCTTCAGATGTCCTTCATTTTTGCTTATCAGTTGGGGAATGGCTAAACAAGTTGTGATATATGATTGTGGTGGAATACCACTGTGCTATAAGAAATGATGAGCAGGATGCTCTCAGGAAAACCTAGGAAGACTTACATGAGCTTATGCAAAGTGAAGTGATCAGAACCAGGAGACCATTGTACCCAGTAACAGCAACATTTGTAACAATAATCAACTGTGAACGACTTACTTTCATAGAGACAGTGATCCAAGATGATTCCAAAGGACCCGTGATGACAAATGCCAACTCCCTCCAGAGGGAGAACTGATGAACTCTGAGTGCAGATAGAAGCAGACTTTTTAAATTATCTTCATTTTTCTTGGATTTTTTTTTTTTTGGTCTGTGTTTTCTCTCACAACATGACTAATATGGAAATATGTTTTGCAAGACGGCACTTGTGTAACCTATATCAAATTGTTTGCCTTCTCAATGAGGAGGGAGAGAAAAGAGGAACAGGGAGAATTTGGAATTCAGAATTTTAAAAAACAAATGTTAAAAATAGTTTTTACATGTAATTGAGAAAATAACTATTCAGATGTCCTTCATTTACAATAATTTTTATGTTATTGTGGTCAGTGAAAGTTTCTGTTTTTAGAGGGAAACTAGGTAGAACCTCAGGCCTGGAGTCAGAGAGATCTGAGTTCAAATCCAGTCTCAGATGCTTCCTAGATGTGTGACCCTCGTGGAGTCAGTTAACTGCTGCCTTATCTATGAAATGGGAATAATAACAGCACGTACCTCCCAGGGTGATTGTGAGGATCAAAGGAGATGGTATTTGTGAAGTGCCTAGCACAGCACCTGGTGACTTCTAGAGAGGTGCCATCCAAAACCAAGAAATGTCCATATTCACCTGACAGCTTTCATTCAGTACTACCCAGGGGTCTCTAACATCCAACTTACCTAAAATCCTATTCAAATGCTTAACTTCTTTCTTTTTTGTCTTTTGGTTAGAATTCTCTATTTCTCATCTGTATTTCTTTAACCGGAGCAGCACCGTAACAAGGACTCCTTCTGTTTCTGTTATTTTGATAAAGAAAAATTATGTATCTAGACTCCACCTGTGGCCTGTGAATGTGATTCCGTCCAGAAACGAGGCCTGGTAAAGCTGTGTCATGCTGGTGAATGTGTGCTGCGTGGTGAGGTGGCCTTTGTACCTAATTATAACATGCGAAAACTGATTACAGGCACCTTTTGGTTCCATTTCTTGGCATGCATAACCCTAAACAAAGCTGCAGGCTCTCCCTAATTCCCTCCTTTTCCCCACCTAAGTGTTAGTAGGTTTTCGAACGTGGCAAGTTTAAACTCTTGCTGGCATTTTCTTTTCAAGATGCAGGTGACTGAAGAATTGGAATTTGTTTCCTTTTGGCCTTGGTCTTGTGAAATGCCCAGTGGTGGCGTGCGTTCACGGAACTGCAGAGTCTGAGAGACAGGAGGTGCCATCGAGACTAAGCCATGGGGGAAAGGAATCCCCAGTGCAACGCATCAGTCTCATGCCCTCTTGGCCATTTTTTTCATTCAGAAAGCATTTATCGAGTGCCTGCTGTGTTCCAGCCAATATCCGGTGTTGAGAAGCGGTTCCTGCCTGCAAAGGGCCACAAAGTAAATGCAAGTTACTGTTGCTGTGACGGGCGACTGCTAATAACAGAACAACCCAGAAAGGCCTCGTGGAGGAAGGAGGTGGCTCTTCAGGTGAGCTTTGCAAGGAAGGAAGGAAACAAGCATTTATTAAGCACCTCTTGTATGCCAAGCATTTCAGATTTTTATGTCATTTGGATCATCCCAATAACCCTGAGACAGGGGTGCTGTTATCAGCCTCATTTTACAGTAGAGAAGATTAAGGCAGACAGAATTTAAGTGACTTCTCCACGATCACAGAGCTGATTAAGTGTCTAGGCAGGATTCGAACACAGGTTTTCCTGACGCTAGGGCCACTGAGCTGCCTGCTGGGAATTCTAGGTGCCAGAAGGGAGAAAGGGAGGGCATTCTGTATCATTCTTTATGGAGACTTGGAATATTATAAAAAGTCCAGTGTGGCTGGGATGTCTAAAGGACGGTCATCTGTAGGAAGTCTGGAAAGAAGGTCTGGAAGTAGATGGTGAAGAGTTTTTCATTCCCAACAGAGGAGTTTGAATTTCGTCCTAGTTCAGGGTGCTCAGCCTGGGACCTGTGAGCGTGTGTTTTTAAATATTTTGATGACTGTTTCAATCCAACTGCTTCCTTTTCTACTCATGTGTGTTGTGTTTTATTCATTGGAAAGCATAATTCTGAGAGGTGGGGTTCCCCGGCCCCCTGCCGACTACCCCAGGAATCTCGGGACCCCCACCTTTTTATGTCCAGCGTTTAGCACATAGGCTTATTGACCGAACGAGAGGTTGCTGGGAGCCATGGCAGTGTCTTGAGGAGGGGTGTGACACAGTCAGATATGTGCCTTTCCCTATTAAAAGAAGGATTCTTTAGGGGAGATTCTAACAGAAACAGGAGAAAATCCCAGAATTGTTTTCCAAAGGAATCCATCCTATATTAGTTGGCGCTTAAGAAGGAAAATGACCAAAAGAAAGGAGATCTGGTGTTGCTGTGACTCAGTTTCCCTGTGACTCAGGCCCCAAATTGTGCTGCTTTCCTGCCCTGTCTTGTGAGAGGTTTTCTTAGTTCTCCATGGCTAACTCAGGAGAAAAGGAAGAGTCAGGTTTACCTTAGTTAAAAGGCTGGTAGTTATTTGGATTACAGGGAGAATCTTGGTTTTTTAAATCTTGAGACAGGAGATCCTACTTTCTGGTTACAAGAGTTAAGAAAGAGGCCCTTTTAGCTTGTGGGGATGGGGTTTGGCAGTTTTCTCTCAGCTGAGGGAAAGGGTAAAATAATTGTAATAGCACAGAACCACTTGTAGAAAGCAACTTAAATTGGCTTTTGTTTTGTTTTTTCATGGAGAAGAGATTTGGCTTGCCTGTGTTCTGCGTTAAGGTTTGGGAGCATGCTACTTTATCCAGGATATGTGTCTCTTTAAAATGCCCGTTATTTCATCATTCTCATTCGCTAAAAGGTGGTAAGCAAGAATGGAGAGAGAAAGGAGGGAGAGAGGAAGTGAAGGGATGGACGGATGGGTGGGTGGGTAGATAGGTAGATGGATAGAGGGAGGGCTAATGGAGAAATAGCCAGAGGGAAGAGCAGGCTCAGCAAACACAGGGAAAAACAGATGTTTGATGCAAGGAGAAAGAAGGAGGGTGGGGCGTCCCAGACAGAGGCATGTCTTAAGAATCTTTTGTGGGATCACAGGATTTTGAGCTGAAAGGGCCTTCAGAGATCACTTAGTCCTGCCCCTTTATTTTACGGGTGAGAAGACTGAGGCTAGCGGAGATGGCTTCCCAGGGCCACACAGGTGGTGAGTAGTGGCTCCTTTCCTCTCCGCTGCCCACCTCTCTCTTTCTGCATCTTAGTGATCTTAGGGAGCAACAGGGAAAAAGCACAAATAAATTTGATGGGTTGCTTATTATAAATAGGAATAAGGATGTGAATATTCCAAAGAAGATTGCATGTGCTGTGGACCCCCTTGTCTGGAAATATGGTAGTTGGTTTTTTTCTTCCATTTCCATTACTGAATCTCTGTCCATTTGACTGGTATGAAACAGCTGAGCTGAAGCCTTCTGTGGCAGAGGAGGTTGGCTCAAGAGGGG
The DNA here is from genome assembly GCA_028646515.1 of Pseudochirops corinnae. Taxonomy (NCBI): domain Eukaryota; kingdom Metazoa; phylum Chordata; class Mammalia; order Diprotodontia; family Pseudocheiridae; genus Pseudochirops; species Pseudochirops corinnae. The sequence continues at coordinate 7,404,237 of CM053592.1, forward strand.
CTGCAGATCTCCATTGAGTTGGCAATGCCAGGTTTGACCTAGAAAAGCACGCCTTGATCAAGGCTTAGGCTTTCCTAATGTGGAGTTTTAACACTCAAAGTGACTAGGACCTCAGGTCTAAAACAGACCTTGGACATATATCTCTCGTATCAGTCAATCCATCAATCAATCCACAAGCACTGGGTGTCCGCCTACCAGGTGACACAAACACAAAGCCCATTCATGAGTGAGCCATTATTGGGTACCTGCTGTGTGCCAGATAAAATAAATCACCAAGCAATTAGTATGCACGTGCTACATTACAGGCATCATATTAGGCGTTGGGAATATAAGGCAGAAGACCAAAACAATTCTACTCTCAAGAAGCAAACGTTCTAATGAGGGAGACTATAAGTGTGTATCCAAATATACGTACAGGAAAATGCCATTGACTTCCTCCCACATATTTCGGTCAGGACCCAATTTCTCATCACATTTATTCGTTTTGGGATGGGTCCCTCCTTCTGGATCTTGGTGTTTGGACCCCAATTTGAAAAAAAAAAGAATAGTGAATATTTCTGTCTCTTTGCTCCCACGTGCCCCGAGGCATGTTTATTCCCCTTTCCCAGCTAAGGAATGTTATGACAAGCTCTGCAGCCTGTTCCCGGCCTTGCTCCTGCTGTGACTCTCTTTGCCCTTAAGCAGGTAGCTTATCTTGGTTCCTGTTTCCTGTTTCAAAAAAAAAGGTAGTAATTATTCTTTCTATTCTAGGGGATAAAGCAGCAAACATGAATGAGGGAGGGGGAAGGGAGAGAGACCCAGGCAGCAGAGGGGTGGTGGATAAGAGTGCCCTACTTGGAGTCAGGAAGACTTCTGGGTTTAAATCTTTGCTCCAGCACTTAGGAGCTGTTGGGACCTGAGCCAGGCACAGCCTTTCTGGGCCGCTGCTCCTCCCCTGTGAGATGAAGATAGAATGATAGATAGATAGATAGATAGATAGATAGATAGATAGATAGATAGATAGATAGACAGACAGACAGATAGACAGACAGACAGACAGACAGACAGACATAGAAAGATAGACAGGTGGATAGATATAGAGATGATAGGAGATAGGTAGATAGATAGATGGATAGATAGATAGACAGACAGACAGATAGGTAGATAGATGATGGATGGAGAGATAGACAGGTAGATGGATAAAGATAGACAGATAAAGATAGGTGGATGGATAGATAGATGGGTAGATGGATGGATGGATGGATGGGTAGATGATAGAGATGATAGATGAATAGATAGATAGATAGATAGATAGATAGATAGATAGATAGATAGATGATGGATGGAGAGATAGACAGGTAGATGGATAGATAAAGATAGGTAGATGGATAGATAGATGGGTAGATGGATGGATGGATAGGTAGTTGATAGTGAGAGATGATAGATTAGTAGATGAATGGATGGATGGATGGGTAGATGATAGAGATGATAGATGAATAGATGGATAGATAGGTAGATAGATGGACATATCGATAATAGAGATAGTAGAGATGATAGATGGCTAGGCAGTGATGACTGGCTGGTTGGACAGACAGATAAATAGTGTGATATGAGCTTTTCACATTTATCAGGCTGTGTTGGTTTAGGCAGTGATATTATCAGTGGATCAGCACTGTCAAATAGAGTAGGTCTGGTTAATATTTTGGGGCCTGGCTGCAGGGATAAATAGCAATAAATAATTTTTTCTGAACAGTTCATAAAAATGATTCCAATGTTGCTCACACTGTGTAAGTGGATTAGATTAGATTTTGAACTAGCTAGAAGGGATCTTGGCCATTTAGTCTGATTTATAGATGAGGAAACTGAGGACCACCAAGAGGAAGTGACTAACTTAAGGCCGCACAGGGCTGAGATTTGAACCTGTGCCCTGTGGTCCCAGTGCAGCACTGCCCCATAGAGGCTTTATGGGGTCATCCAGTGCTCCAGACTGCGGGGGGAGTTCACTGGGAGAAGCTATTGACAGCACACAATTCTTTGGCACAGGTTTGACCATGCTGCAGCTATACTCAAGTAGCTCCATTGACTCCCAGTTACTTCCAAGAAAAGGACCCTTTCATGAGCCCCTTTGGCATCTGTGAAAGCCTCTGGCCACCTCGGAATTGTCCTTAAATGCATAAAGCACATAGGATTACAAAGGTTGTCATGAGCCTTACCTGACAGGTGAAGAATGAGATTTCTGTTATGTGTTGAGCTCCCACGGTCGTGATTCTCTCCTCTGGTGCAAATCTTACCTCATCCCTGACTTATCCTGGTAGATACTCGGGAGTTGTCCGAGGTCAGCAGCGTTTCCAGGTCCTTCCCAGAACCACATTACTGTCAGGGCAGGGATTTAAACCCAGATCTTCCTGACAACAAGCCCAGCATTCTATCCCAGATCCCACTGTTGTCTCTCTTTGATTCATCTTGGTTCAAAATGCCCAGCAGTGTGTCTTCTATAACTTTTCATACAGGTGCCTTTAGTTACAGATGGCCACAGGGGTAGTACACAGGGATAGTGATGGCTTTGGTGCTGCAAAGACCCTCTGTGGAGAGAGAATTTTTACATATTCACAGAAAGGAGACTTCATGGGAGATGAAGGGAAAATGCAGGAAATTGCTAGAGACTATTTTGTGTGATTATATGTCAATAAAAGTGATAGCAAATTACAAAGATGTGAAATATCTGTAACCACAAAACAAAACAAAAAAATAGAGAATTTAGATAGTGCCACCTTAGAAAAAGAAATTTGATGAGCCATAAAAAATCCTCCTTCCCCCTCCCTCCTCCCCCCCAAAAAGAAAAAGGCAAAGAAAACTTCTGGGACCAGAAGAATTTACAAGTAAATTCCATCAGTCATCCTGTAGCCGGTGAAAGACAAAATGACTGAAGAAACAGAAGTTCCGTCTTCCAAGCGTATCCCCTCAGTCCCCTCAACTCAAAGAACAACTAATTTGCGAATGTAACTAAAGGAGGGATCTGCCTGCTCCTATAAAAATCCTTCTCTGAGACAAATATACTGAAACCCAAACCAGGGAGAGAAACAGCAAAAAGTATAGATGAGTAACAGTAGCTCACCATCTAAAGGGTAGCTAGGTGGTGCAGTTGATAAAGGCTTCTCTTTCCAAGTTCAAATCCAGCCTCAGACCCTTCCTAGCTGTGTGACCCTGGTCAAGTCACTTCACCCTGTTTGCCTCAGTTTCCTCATCTGTAAAATGAGCTGGAGGAAGAAAGGGCAAACCACTTCATTGCCAAGAAAACCCTAAACAGGGTCACAAAGAGTAGGACACAGCTGAAAGAAGACCCAATCACAAAGAATATCTAAAGCATATCAATGCAAAAAAAAAAAAAATGAGTAGAGAGTATGGCAAAACATTAACTCTAACCATGTTGGATTTTGTGCCAGGAATGCAGGGTTGGTTTAGTATAGGGAAGACTACAAACATAATGGCCACATCAGGAACAGAAATAATGGAAATGGCAGGATTATATTAATAGATGCAGAATCAGCTTTTGACAAAATGTAACACTCATTTATGTTTAAAAAAACTATTGCACAGGAATAATTGGACCTTTCCTTAATAGGGAAGTGTTATCTAAACAAAACAGGTGATCCAAAACAAAGATCTAATAATATCTGAAATGGAGGAATGCTAAATCTTTTTTTAGTGAAGTTGGGGGTAAAGCAAAGATGTTCATAATCACCACCATTATTTGCTATAATTTTTGAAAATCTCACTGTAGCAAAAGAAATTAAAGGCATAGTTAAAGAGAAATAGATTTATTGCTTTTTTTAAACAGATGATGGTTTACTTTGAGTACCTTGAACCCCTAAGAATTAATTGAAACAATATGCCTCAGTAAAGTATCAGAATATAAAATGCTTCCTTTCACCCCTGCTGCCCATCTTCAGCTTTTCTATGTAGTAGCAACAAAACTTGACAGGAAGAGTAAAAACTTCCATTCAAATAACTACAAAATGTATAAAAAGTATGTGAACCTAGCCACTAATAAGCATACCTAAGAACCTTATGAATATAATTACAAACTGCTTTTTACGGAAATACAGACTCAAATAATTGGAGGTCTATCCATTGTTCATCGTCGGGTCGTGCCAGCATAACAAAAGTATCACTACTACAGAAATTAATTTACAGATTCAGTGCCATAGCAGTCAAATTAGCAAAGGCTCAAAGAATCAGACAAAGTAAGACTAAAATTCATTTGGAGAAGCAAAATGTAAAAGTTTCTCAGAGGAATTAATGGAAAGAAAAGGGTAGGAAAGTAGTCTTAGCAGTACCCATATCTCAGACTAAAAATAAATAGATAAATATGTGAATAAATAAATTTATTTATAAAGAAATGAATGAATAGATGGATGAAAAAATGAATAAATAGAGAATTGGACATATACAAAGGTGATAAGGAATTGAGAGAGGTGGAAAATTTGAGAGAAAAATGAGAGGACATGTGGAAGGGGTTGGCTTTGGTGAAAAGGGTCACATATTTGTCAAGCCCGTGAGTAAGCAACAGTGATGAGATGAAGAGGTGTAAATACAAAACTGAATCCACAGTAATAGAGCTTGGGGAGAATTAACAGCAGAGGGAATTGGGAAAGACCTCACTTAGAGAGTGGCCCTTGAGCTGAGCCTGGAAGGAAGCCTAGAGTTCCAAGAGATGGAGGGGAGTGAGGAGAACCTTATCCTAGGAGGATGATGGGCTACTGGGCAAGGGAGCATGACTGCCCAGTGGGAGGGCATCGATCAGCCTGGTCTTAGCAGACTTGGCTTTTATCTCCTTGCCCAAAAAGACCAGAACGAGTACTGAATGAGCCTGAACGGGGCCTGCATGAAGGCATTGAAGGAGGGAGAACAAGCTGAGGGCCCACGGGGCCTGGTGTTCCTCCTATCCACTCCGTGTGGAGCAGGCTAAAGGGAGGAGTGCCTTCATCAAGAAGCCTTTCCTAAAATCCTATCCTTCCCCCAGCAGGAATGAGCAGCAAGTTGTTGCTTGTTGAAATTCAACCTGCCCACCGGTGTCAGACAAGAACACACGTATTTCAAGTGCGAACTTGACTTCAGACTCACACAGACACAACCCCAAACTCATCTTAGCTTCAGCAGAAAAAAATCCATTTTCTTACAAATTAAGTAAAAGTTTAATTTATGACAGTGAAGAATGATTTTCTGTGCTGAAGTTACTGGGTCTGGAATGACATGATGATCCCCAGCCTCTTAGTGGAGGAAAGGAATTTCGTGTAAGGTCGTAGTAAACTTGACTCCTCTTCATCGGGGAGTGAGGAAACCAATGACAGCAATAGAAAACTCATTTTAAAAAATCACGTTGTTAGAATTTTTACACGAAGTCACTTTAACTTCACGAGTCAAGAATGGCCCTGTCGGTGGGCTTTGGGAGCAGGGATGGTCCCGGCTCTTCCTTCGCTTTCCTTGACATTTCTTCGAGGCCTTTCAGGTTGTACCCTCTTCCCCTTTTTTGAGGATCTTCTCTGCTGCTTTATCTCCTGAAGTGTGGGCTTTTAGGCTTTTCTCTGTATGTGTGATTAAGGCTTTTTTATATATATATTTGATGTTTCTGCCTTTCATATTTTTAGTATTAATAATAAAATCTAGCATTTTTTTTTAGCACTTTAAGGTTCAAAAAGCACTTTCTTTACATATCTCATTTGCTAGGTGCTATATTCTCCCAATTTTGTACATGAGGAAACACAGAGGAAGCAGACAGAGGTTAAGTGACTTATCCAGGTTCACCTCATATCTAAGAGGCAGGATTTGAATTCAGATTCAAGCCTAGTGCTCTCTGTTCTGGTCTACTTTGATCCTATCTTCTGTGGTTTGGAGAATTCGACAGCTAGGTGGCATGCCAAGCCTGGAATCAGGAAGATCTGAGTTCAGCTCTGGCCTCGGACACTTACCGGCTGTGTGACCCTGGGCAAGTCACTTCACCATTTTGGCCTCAGATGAGCTGGAGAAGGAAATGGCCAACACCTCTGGTCTCTTTGTCAAGAAAACCCCAGATGGGGTCATGGAGAGTCAGACTCGACTGAACAGCAGGGATATCTCAGCCTCTTCAGCTTAGACAGGGCAGATGGTAATTCCTGGTGGTCTTCTTTCTCACCAAAAGGAATCCCCTCTATCCTAAACCTTCTCAACAGTCGCAGGCTTGGTGAGAGGAAGGTGATGGGGAGGGGGCAACCACAGTTTGTGAGCATGACCTGGAGGAAGGTCCAGCAAAGGAGCCTGAGAAGGCACGGCCTGATAGGCAGGAGGAGAACCAGGAGAGGGGGCTGCCCCTAAAGCCTCCGGGTCATACTCCAAAAACTCAGCTTTCAGTCCTGCTTTTAACAAAGACTAGCAAGGTGACCCTGGGGAAGAGGCTTCTCCTCCCTGTCCCCCAGCCCTCAACTCACTGAAACTGTTGGGGTACCAAAAGCGTCAGAAAGATTCCATTGGTGGAGGGACTTTCCTACACTAATGAAATCATTGTTCCAGGACCCCCTTCCCCTGCCCTCCCCAAATTCAGCAGAAAATGTTTAGCATCAATAATACATCTGTATAAATTAAGGATTAACTCTCTGTGAAGTCTCAGGCTTTAATTATCTCACCAGTTTTGTTCTGTGGCCAAAAAGACAATCCTTTCTGTATTTGTGTATGTTTGGTTTTGTGACTACATCTCCCTGTCTGACCCTGGCTAGGAGTGCAGGAGGTCCTCACTCTGATCAGCCCAGGGGCTCTGAGGCCGGAAGATGACTCTTGGAACCTTGGCCCGTTTCCCACCAGGGCAGGTTTGCCCCTCCGCGGGCATCCTGAAGGCCCTCCTGCTTCCAATGGTACCTTTTTTAGGGTTAGGGTTATTTAATGTGGAGTCATGATTGACTGGGAGTCCGGAGCTCCTGAGTGTTGGGGGCTATATTCAGGAGATCCAGCCCTGTACCAGCCCCAGTGAGGCTGTCATGGCACCCTAGGACCCTGGCTCTGCTATGTGAGCTAAGAACAAGTCAGTTCCCCTCTCGTGGAGGTGGACTTGCCCAGGGTCACACAGCTCGTAAGGGTCCTGAGCCTGACTCCAGCCCTTTCATGTCCACTACCCCCCTGGCATGGCCACCCCACAAGGAGGGATTTCATACCTTTGTAGGACTGTGGAATCCCAGATCTAGAGCTGGGGGCAGCTGGGTGGCGCAGAGCGCTGGGCCTAAAGGGACGGAGACCCGAGTTCAAATTCCACCCCAGATACTTACCAACTGTGTGGCCCTGGGTGCATCACTTTACTTCTCTCTGCCTGTTTCCTCATCTGCAGAATGGATATAATGAGAGCACCTTCTCCCAGAGTTGTTTTAAGTGTTATTAGATCTTGTTATTGTTACAGACACAAGCCCTGGCTCGCTCGTCTTACAGCTGAGCAAACTGGGAGGAAGTGGGATTAAGCATTTATGTAGCACCTACTGTTTGCTGGCCACTGGGCTAGGTGCTTTTTAAATATTATAAATTATGTATAAGTATTATTTAAATATATATAATATATATAAAATTATATATAATTATAAACATTATTTCAGTGGGTCTTCACAACTGTGTTATTATTGCCCCCTTTGTATGATTAGGAAGCTGAGTCAAGGAAAGGTTAAGTGACTTGGCCAGGGTCACACAGCTAGCAAGTGTCTTTTCAACTCCAGATCCAGCGTTATAGCCACTGCATTCCCAGCTCCCTTGAGAACGAGGATTGTCTTTGCCCTTCTCTGTGTCTCCAAAGCCCAGTAGTGATAATAACAGCAAGGACAGACATCGCGGAGAGTTTTAAGGCTTGCGAAGCGCTTTATGGATCTCATCACACAAGCCGGGAGGCGGGTGCCGTTTCTATGCCCGTATCACACTTGGGGAGACTGTGCCTGAGGGGAGTCAAAGGACCTGCCCAAGATGACGGAGCTGGTGTCTGAGGTGGGAACGAGTAACCACTTAATGAATGCTCATGAATTGATTGCCTGAGGTCAGCAGAGGCAGGATTTGAACCCAGTCCATGTCTCTCTCTCTCTGCTGTACACGTCTTGTGTTTAAGCTTTGGTGACTTCAGAACGGGCCTGAGAAGATGCCGAGAGTGGCAGACATTCACCGCCCCCTCCCTATTCCAGCTCTGCTTTAAAATAGAAAGTGTCCCAGAAAGCTACAGATTAATGAAAGCTTTTTTTGGTGTTCAGTCATTGTTCAGTCACGTCTGACTCTCCGTGGCCCCATTTGGGGTTTTCTTGGCAGAGATACTGGACTGGTTTGTTGTTTCCTTCTCTAGCTCATTTCACAGATGAGGAAACTGAGGCAAACAGGGTGAAGTGACTTGCCCAGGGTCACAGCTACTAAGTGGCTAAGGTCAGATTTGAATTCAGATCTTCCTGACTCCAGGCCCCGTGCTCTAACTGCTGCCTATATGTGTGTATGTATATGTATATATAATTATAAATCTGTCCAATGCGAGCTAGTTTGGGAGGGAGGACAGTGGCAGTTGGGGAGACCCCAAAAGTTTCCCCTAGAAACTGGTGTTTGAGCCGAGTTGGAAGGACAGAAGGCGACTCTGTGAGACCGAGGGAAGGAGGGAGGGCCTGCTGGGCAGGACACAGAGATGGCTGTGGTATGGGAGGGTCAGAGATAGGTCTATTTGGGGCCGGTGACAGCCCTCATCCCCTGGCTCCTAGATCACACTACCCAGTGCCAAGCTCCCCTTGGCTTTCTCATCTGTCAAAGGGAGCTTCTCAAAGCCCAGCTCTGGGGAATCTGGTCATCTTTGAAAGCATAGGAAGGCCCTGGAAGCTAGGGAGAGGTTGGAGATTTGAGAGAGAAGAGGGATGACTGAGGATTCAGTCTCCTGGAGCAGACAGGAGGACATGGGACCAGGGGCACCTGTAGAGGAATTGCCTGGGCCAGGAGGGGAGCCATTCCTCTTTTGATGGAGACAAATAGAAAACTCTTTTTTCGTTGCGAGCCCCTGGGGCCGTTTCTAAGGAGGTGCCCAGCTTGGCAGAAGGCCTCTCCTCTGACCAGGGGCTCCAGCCACCAGGGTGGGGACATGTGTGTGCCTGCAGAGCTCTGGTGAAGGCGCTTCCTGGCATGTGAAAGGTGAGAAGGTGAGGCTGAGCCACCGGAAAGAATGGCTTGGCATTCCTGTGGCTGAGAGGAGCTGCTTTTGAGGAAAGAAGAGAGGGCAGGGAGGGAGGGGCTTGGACTCCAGGCGGAAGGCTCGGAAAGAGGAAACCACTGCCGTGTTTTTCCAGGTGCCTCTTTTGTAATCTCTGCTTTGTAGACCCGAGTCAGGCAGCAAATCCCGTCATTCAGAAAAGTAGATGACCGCAAAAGGGATTTTGCCCAAGGAAAAGCAGTGTATCCGAAATGAAAAAAGAAGGAAACCCATCAGTTAGCCAAAAATGTTTGTGGTAAATAGAAAAATCTGACTTTCTGGATCTGTATGCAAGTGATAAAAGGCAATAAGAAGGGGCATTTTTCAAAGGGGGAAGCACTTTTCAAATATCACCTGAAAAATGATCCAAGTGCTCTGATAAGTAAACAAATGTTAGTTGGAACAGCCTTGAGTGGTACCTTACCAAACTCATTAAGTTGGAGAGAATGCTTTGGTCAGTCAGTCAACAAGGCGAGTATGCCCACCAGCGGGCCAAGGCTTAGGAGACAAATTCAGGACAGAACAATCTGCCTTCAAAGGCACACAAATTCCATTTCCCATTTCCATGTCTTTGCAAAGGCTGTGCCTCATGCCTAGAATGCCCTCCCCACTCATTGTCTCTGGGAATCAGTCCCTAACTTCTTTCAAGGAACTGCCCAACTGCTCCCTCCTATAAAAGGCCCCACTGACCCCCCTCAGCTGCAGCTACTCCCCGCTCCAGCCTCTCTGTCATTATTTTTATACCTTTTATCTGTATAGAGTTTTTCTTCTTCCTCCATTGAGGCTGTAAACTCCTTGAGAGCCGGGGCTGTTTTTATTTTCACGATTGGAATCCTAGAACAACTTATAGGGAAAAAAGATTCATCATGAGCAGGAGATACATTGTTGGTGGAACTGCTTTTTACACTTGCTAGCCAGCAATTATAATTGTATACAGTTAGGAGAGGAAAGGTTTTTAAACCCTCAAATTGAAAGAAAAAATTCTCTTTGGAAAGTGATGAAAGGCCATCTGGTAATATTCCCAAGGACGGTAACAAAACCGGTCCTTCCCTCCCATCCCGTGATCCCATTGACACTTCTGTATCTCATTAGATCTGTTTGGAAGTTTTCTGTGCCCTCCGGTTTCTGTGGGATTCATGCACTGGCTCTCCCTTGGATCCACTGAGTTAGGACCATTCTTTGCAGGATTTGGAATAAGGGCTTCTTGAATTCTAGGAATTTCAGAATTGAGGGACACATTCGATCACTTTCTCTTGTCCATTTTGATTCCTTTGTTTTGTGATGAATGATTGAGGAGCGTTATGGTAGCCCAGGTCTGTGTTAGGGAGGGACAGGAACCCTACAAGCAAGTATAATGTGGCATAGCCCTCAAAATCTGCATCCATGGTGGGGGGGTAGGGTGACCACCAAGCCATCCAGAGATGGCTTCCTAGCTTTCCCTTTTGGCACAGGAAAAATGCCACCTCTGACGTGTGTATGAGATGTTCCCTGCTTTTCGGGGCCTCGGGGGTGATTGGTGAAGGAGAATGTTATCTGCTGCCTCTACTGCCAGACCGACACTTGGGAATGCTTGGGTGCAGAAACTCATTGAGGAGGATGAGATGATGGGAGATTGGCTCAAGGCTGGCTAGCAAGTGGAACGTGGAGACCCTCACCTAGGATGCCAGCTGCAGTGGGGCCCTCTGAGTGCAGATGGACACTATCTCCAAGGTTATTTATTCCTGGGCATACAGAAGGAGGCCTTCTTAGCCAATGTGAGCCGTGAAAGTATAGGGCAAGGACCAGTTAACATTTAAGGGGACAGCAGCTGTTATCTGGCCAGGGCCGAGAGAATGGCCTCGGGCTGTTCTTTCAAGTGAACGGTCTGAGCCTTCTGGAGATACTTACAATTCTTATGTGTTTTTTGAGTAGAAGGCTTGGTTGGTCTGCTCTCTTACTCCTACCGGCCACCTCCCATGCAGCGCACCCATACGGGCCCCTGCTTTGGAGTGATGTGTTAACCAGAGGTCAGCAAACTGTGGCCCATGGGCCATACAGAAACAGGCTGTCCAGCTGTATTCTGCCCACCCCTGCATTAACGCTTTCCCTGGCTCTCCTCTGTTGTGGTCTGAACCTAAGATAGTTTCATTGGCAGGGGCAAAGTCCAGGTGAGCAAAGTTCCTTTACCAGTGCAGGTAGATACCTTCTTGGCAACTGAAAGTCTGACAGCAAAGGTCCCAAAACTTTTTTGTTCTGGACCCTTTGGGTCATGTGGTCAAGCCTGCGGCCCTTCTCAGAATTATGTTTTTAAATGTTTAAGATATAGAGGATTACAAAAGAAACCAATTTGACTGAAATAGTTTTTGAAACATTTTTTTAAATGGTCAAAAAGGTTAAAAAAACCCCTGTCTTACAGAGTTCTCTCAGACAATAAGAAGGTCAGAGCCTTGCCCAAGGTCACAGAGACAGTACATAAGACCCCTGGAAGCCAGATCCTCCTGACTTCGAGGCCAAGCCTCGTGCCTTTATGTGATATCATCAACCCTTGCTTGAACGCGTCACCTTTAACAAGGACCATCTCATTGTGTGCTTGGCCCTCTCCAGGCTCATCTCCCAAACTCAGCATCTGAAACTCCCTTTCACCTTTTTCACAGAGTATGTCTAGGCCTGAGGAATTCTGGGCAGCTCAGTGGTGCAGTGGATGGAGCACAGGGCCTGGAGTCAGGAAGACCTGAATTCACCATTAATTAGCTTTATTACCTTGTGACTCTAGGCAAGTCAGCTGTGCATAAGCAGAATTGAGGAGTGTCCAGCCTCAGCCAGTTACTGGAAGTGTGACCTTGTGCAACTCACCTAAACTTTTTTCATCTCAGTTTTCTCATCTGTAAAATGGTAATGAAACTACCTAGCTCATAAGGATTGTTATGAGGATCAAATGAGGAAATGTTTTTGCAGATTTTAAAGCACTTTTATACATAGGAGCTGCCCCCTGCTCTTATCAGGGATCTTCCTCACATGAACCGCAGCCTTGGGTCACTCCCACCATGCTCTGCCTTTGGTCCCACATGCATGCTGCTGAATAAAGCCAGGAAACATAAGAAAACGGTGCCTTGCCACTGGAATGGTCGGAGTTTCAGCTTCCTCCTCACATGGGCGCCTTGTGTACTTGTGGGAAGGAGAGAAACAGGCTTTTAGGAGAATGTTTTATATTAATTTCCTTTACCATGATATGTGAGCAAATACCTTTGATAAAAACTAATTTAGACTGGTGGATGGCTGTCAGTGTGGGTTATTGTGCTGGGCACTCAGGACCGACAGTAGGAGAAGCCCAGTCTCTGAGCGTTATCTTTAGACCCTCCCTGAGAGTAGGAGTCGCTGTCCTCTGGGGACCCAGCCTGCCAGTTTGAGCAGAAGTTGATGAACGATGCTATTTCTCCTCCTCCTCTTCCTCTTCCTCCTTCTTCTTCTCTTCCTCCTCCTCCTCCTCTCCTTCTCCTTCTTCAAGGCTGCACATTCCCCACCCCTGGAGTCTGAGAATGAATGTAAATAGTAATTGTTTTCTGTTCTGGCTAGAAACTTTAAGGGTCTGCCTTTCCAGGTTGATACTTTTGTCATAGCAAATTAGATCATCTTTTGTCTTAACTCTTACCTAGCCCTTAGTCTTTGAATGGGTGTGGCCTCAGACAGCCTGAAACCTGAAAAATGCCTTATTGATATTATTGTGGTGAATGGCCAAAGTCCTGGGCCATCCCTAGTCTTGGCATTGATTGACTGAGATTAAATGCTTTCTGACTAAGACACTTTCTACGCGGTTCTGGCCATCTTATTTGTAGTGATTGCATTACCACCTCTATCCTGAAGCAGACCTGACTAATCTGGTGCCTCTGGTTCAAGTTGGAATATTTGGGAAAGGATATTCAGTGAGGATCCAGCTTTAGTCACCTGAGCACAGCCTCACTGAGATGCCGAGACATGTTGCTCTGGCCAGAAGCCGAAGGTTGCAACCTGAGCTCTTCGTGACCTTTTGTTTACAGATGACCAGGACATCCCTTGCCTCCGGGCCCTTGAGTCTGCCATATCTCAACTGTTAAAATATCTTTTAAGGAAAAGGCCCAAATGGCCAGTTACCCTGGCCCTTATTTCCTTTCCTACATCACTTTATGTTTCTGCAGAAAACAGTGATAAAATTATTGTCAATTTCTTTCCCTTTTTTCCATTCCCCATTTTGGGGCATTGATGGTTTCTGTAAATGGGCAAGGTTGAAGGTGTCGTCATCATGTGCAGGACCTTGGGATTGTGGTCAGAGACTTGGAGTTTAAGTCTTGGATTTAATTCTTACTTTTCCTGTGGCCCCAGAGAAATCCTTTCACATATACTGATGATCCTTTGATTCCTGTCTATCAAATGAGGGTAGCTTGGCTTGCACCATCTCCCCACCAGGTTTGTTCTGTGAAAAAATGCTTTCTGAAATCTTACAGCATCATAAAATTCTGAGGGTTTTTTTAAAAATTACTATATTATTAGGCAGTGTGATTGTAGTAGAGAGAGAATGTAGCCTTGGACTCAGAAAGACCTGAGTTCGAGTCCCCTGTCTGGCACATACTAGCTCTATCAGCCACCGTGGCCTGTCCAAGTCAACTTCTCCTGCTCTGAGCCATGCTCCAGGATACCCAAGGCACAGAGAAGGCGCTGTGAGAGCCAGCTCCCTGCCAGGGGCTCATCATACCAGGGAAATCTCCAGCCCCCATTCCCCATCCATGGTGCTGTTTGTGGCTGTTATGATTGGAGATGTTTGTTTCTCATTTTCTCTGCTTTTAAACCAGGAATTTTTAACTTGGAGGTCCCTGAACTTAAAAAAAAATGGATAATGGATTTCAGTATAATAGTTTTCCTCTGCAACCCTTTGTATTTTATTTGATGCGTTTAAAAACATGTTTCTGAGGCCAAGTCCAGACTGCCAAAGGGGTGCATGACACAAAGAAAGTGAAGAATCCCTCCTCTCCTCTCCTCCCCTCTCCTCCTCCCCTCCTCTCTCCCTCTCCCTTCCCCCATGCTCACTCTCTCTCTCTCTCTTTCTCTCTCTCTCTCTCTCTCTCTCTCCCTCTCCCTCTCTCTCTTCCCCTCTCTCCTCTCTCTCCCTCTCTCTTTCCCTCTGTCTCTCTCTCCCTCTCTGTCTCTCTCTTTCTCTCTCTCTCTCTCTTCCCCCCCTTCTCTCTCTCTCTGTCTCTGCCTCTCATTGCTCTGGACAACTAAGTCTGTAAATTGCAGAGAAGGTGTTGATATGTGTTGACAAAGGGATAATCTCCTGGGTCCTGTCCCTATTCCCTGTTCTGTACGTATATGTAGACGCATGTATCAGTATTGATGTCAGGGCCAGCTTGCCAGTACTTTCCAGAATGCTGCTCTGTGTTATCATAAAGCTGGTAGGAGACGCTTCAATCATTCTGCCTGGCATATGTGAGGCTCTGTGACTTACTGGGTTGGCAGTACCCATTTCTACCACCCTGACTGCAAAGCTCTCATGCTTATCCATTAATGAATGGAACAGAGAATTTTGGGAAGGGTTGAAGTCTCTCAGAAAGGTGGAGTAACTGCTTGGATGAATGACACTTTGGAAGAAAATTTACAAATATAAGGGCTTTTTGCTGGACTGCTGGAAGATCCAAGTTAGCAGGGACCTTCTGGGCCGTGTTGTCAGATGTGGTCATCAGGTATCTCTCTTGTTTTTCTCTGTCACAGGGAAGGCTTCAGTTGGCAGCAGGAGGGATGGTGTTGAAATGTCTATGAGCTAAAGACAAAGGCATCAATAAAAAAGATTTTTTAATCTGAGGCAAAACTATTGACAGTTACAATTCTTCTTTGTATACAAAGCCGAAAAAGATGTCTGAACAGATTTAGGTGTTGAAATTTGACTACTGGGTACATGCTTAAACCAGTCTTCCTCTCCCAGAAAGAATGAGAAGGTTAGGCTTTCCCCCCTTAGTTATGAACTGCTTGATGTTTCCTGTGTTCATAAATTCTCTTTTGTGTTCAGTTCTTTCAGTCATGTCTTGACTCTTTGTGACCCCATTTGGGGTTTTCTTGGCAGAGATACTGGAGGGGTTTGCCATTCCCTTCTCTGGTTCATTTTTTACAGATGAGGAACTGAGGCAAGCAGAGTTAAGTAACTTCTTGAGGGTTACACATCTAGTAAGTGTCTGAGGCTGGATTTGAACTCGAGTCTTCCTGACTCTGGGCTTGGCACTCTATCCATTGTGCCACCTAGAATATAAATGCTTATATGTAGAACCTGGGCCATGTTTAGTGGGCCAGCCGTTCTGCAGATGGGCAGCTTAGATCTGCTAAAACACCTAGAAGATTGATGCAAAATTTGAAAAACAAAGAAATCATTTTAAAGAGTATATCCTCAAAGACATTTCAGACAGTCTAATTAACACAATGTGTTTCTTTTCCTCGTTGTAAACAAACATTAATTTTTCCTTTAAATCAACTGTCTGAATTCTGTAAAGTAGTTTTTATTTTTACATTATTACATATAGCTCCAGGTTGCATCCACATTTGGCCAAATGCTCCTTGCCTAGGGCATGTCTTTTTCAAATTTGCATGCAAACCTCAACAGAAGCAAAGTTTAATGAGATGATAATGATAACAGACATTTCTGTAGGCAGTAAAGGCACAGACTTTTGTAGATGAGGAAGTGGGTTTCTTAAAGTTAACAGATTTAGGGGGAGACAGGGTAGGATTTGAATCCAAGGCCCTCTGGTTCCAAGCCAGCATTCTCATCCTCTCTATAGAGCCTATAATGACAGGTTTTAAGAGCTAAAAGGAGTATCCCATTTTCTAGTACCTCCCCTCAGAATGGGCCGGAGGTTAAATCACTCGCAGCCAATTTCAGATCAGCGTAAGAGAAGGCTTCCTCCTGGGAAGGTTCAAGATGCAGAAGGAAGGAGCAGTCCCCCTGGGGTTTCAGGGCAGGATGACCATTTGCTGGTGAGATTGTAGTATGGCTCTTTTGTGGGTTTATGAGTTCAGAGCTGGGAGGCCCCTTAAAGGCCATCAGCTCCAACCCCATCATTTTGACCGATGAGGAAGCCAAGACCTGCATAGCCCAGGTTGCAAGTGGCAGGGTCTGTTGACTCCAGACTCTCATTCCAGTTTACCCCACCTGAAGGCAAGATCCTTTCTGATTCTGAAATCCTGCGGTTCTGTTGGAGTCTGTGGTCTTTGTGAAGGACGAGGGAGGTGGGGAGGACAAATGTTAACCCTCCTTATCATAAGATCATACGTTCAGAACTGGAAAGCTCCTTGGGGACCCTCTAGTCCTCTCCATCTGGGGACCAATCCAGTCCTCTCATTATACACAGGAGGAACGAGAAGCTTCTGAATATCGTGACTTGCCGGTGCTTGAACAAGCTAGCAGGCAGGGTTTAAACCTAGTTCCCCTGACTCCAAAACTCCTTTTCCCAATGATGCTGCCTGTGACACTTCTTTTCATCTTATGGATCCTGCCGTTCTCTTCTGTTCCAGCTTCATTTGCTAGGGTAAAGTTTGCACCCAGGCCTTCCAGACTCCAGGGCTCCTCTCTTTTCCGCTAAGCTGGGCTACCTTTCCTTAATGCCCTTGGGCCCATCCCCACTCCCAGGTGGTCTTTTGTGATGAGAACGTTTCTCACTTGGAACTTAGGACAGCACCTGTGAAGCTTCATAAATGGCGCTGGGTGTGTGTGTGTGTGTGTGTGTGTGTGTGTGTGTGTGTGTGTGTGTGTGTGTGTGTGTGTGTGTGTGTGTGTGTTTGTGGGGAAGGCAGTTAATTTTCATGAAAATCATCCCAGTTCTGAGTAAATTTTTTGCTATTCCATAGCAGGAGCCAATGTTAGGCCCAAAGCATCATAGAATGTTAGGAAGAAAGCTGCTGTGTACCTCCCAACCAGCAAAGAATTGATTTAATTTGTAAGAGCATATATATAACAGGGGGTAGCGGGTTGGCACAATGGATGGTGCACTGGCCCTGGAATCAGGAGGACCTGAGTTCAAATCCAGCCTCTCAGACACTTACTAGCAGTGTGACCCTGGGCAAGTCACTTAATCCTGATGCCCCCCAAAAAGCAGAAACAAAACCCCCCAACATATAATAGGCTAGAGATTCACAATAAGGCTGTTTCCCTAGTGAAAAATGACCCACCAGCTTCTGGGGCTCAAAAAGAAAGCCACAAGTTCAGATCTTACTTCTTAAGCAGCCTCAGTTACTCAGGGGGAACAGAACGTAAAATCAAATGTGCTTTTCTCTACAGAGTTAGAGTTATAGCAGTGTTTAAGTCTTTAAATTATCTCTTCTAATTTGGAAATATAGAAATGCCCCTACTCAGTCATCAGGAACCCACATGCATGCACATGCCCTCCTAACCTGAGCAGGGTTGCAAAGGAGAAAAGAGGGCTAATTGGCAGCGGGATTGAACGTCCCCAGTGCCCAGCACTCCCTCACACCAGGAGAGGTTCAGGGCAGCAGGGTGGGCTTCCCCCATCCCCTACTCCCTTTGCTTTCCTGGGTCAAGAAAAGGCATCACTTCTTCCTCCTCAGAGGCTTCCTTGAACATCGGCTTGTCCTGGGCTGAATCACATGCCTTGCTTTGTGAAGTACAGCCACCAAGGGCCAATTGTGAGCCCTCAGAGCCACATTCCACCTGTATTATAAGGTCCGGCATCATTAGGACGCTCCTGCTTTATGTCCTGGTACCAGTTTCTTAAGCTCGTTGTGGAATTTGGAGAAATATTTGCCACTCCCAAGCTTGGTGATAAATCCTGCTCTTTGCCAGCGTGGGAAATGGGAGAACTTACTGTGCATGGGAGCCAGCAGAAAATAGCCCTGAAATATGGAGAATTGGGCAAAGAGGTTAGAGCTATGAGGTTGCTTTTTATGGTCTTTACACGCTGCCATCTAAATTCAGATTGAGCCGTTAAAACAACAAAAAAAGATGATAGATTCTTTTTCCATAAAGGAATCGATGAATCCACAAGCATTCATTATGTGTTTATCTTGTGCTAAACACCGGGGATAGAAGTACAAGAAAACCAGTCTTTACTCACAAGCCGCTTATCAGGAAGACAACAGCTACATAGGGAAATATATAAGAACCAACAAAGGGAAGCAGTTGCTGGCAATGTAATAGTCAACCAAACAGATTTTATTGGATCCTTATTATTTATGGGAAGCTGTGCTAAGGTGTGGGTGCATACAAAGACAAGACTGAAACAGTTCCTGCCCTCAAGGAGCTTTTATTTTATGGGAGACAACGCGTCTACTTAAAACTGTTTTCAGAATTTCGGAAGTGTGGGGTGAGAAAAGAAAAGGAAAAAAAAGAAATTTCCAGGATAACATATATTTAGCAAGCTGTACACAATAGATTGGCAGTTTCATGTGCAGTTTTTTTTATTATACCGTGTTATAGGCATGCTTGTCTTATTCCATAAGTTAAAAATAAAATAAATAAATTTTAAAACAGAATTTCAGAAGTGGGATGGGTTTTGGTGGACAAAAATGATTTATTTCTGTTGGGTGTGTTGAGTTTGAGATGCCTGTGGAATAGTTTGTTCAAAATGTCAAATTTGGGGAAGGGAACTGGCATTTATTAAGTGCCCACTGTGTGCTAAGCACTTGACAAATATCTCATTTAGATAGTTGGAGAAGTATAACCGGAACTCAGGAGAGACCAAGAGCTGGATGTATAGATCTGGGAGTTATCAATATAGAGATGATAACTGAATCTGTGGTAGCTAATGCGATCTAGGGAGAAGAGGGCTCAGGAGAGAGTGTTGGGGGTACACTCATCCACAGAGGGCGTGAGAGTAGTGGGTGTGTTAATAATGATTCAGCAAAGGAAACTGAGGACGATCAGCCAGACAGGCAAGAGAATTGAGAGAGAGTAATGTCAAGAAAAATGTGAAGAAGCAAGTGAACAGTGGAAGGTTGTACTCAACAGTGTCATGGGGCATGGAAGTCAGGGAAGATTAAGAAATTCAAAACAACCATTTTATTTGGAAATTAAAAGATTACTGGTATCTTTGAATGTGGAAGTTTCATTTGAGTGGTGAGGGTTAGGTAGATGTCTAAGAACTGAGAAGCCAGAGGTAGAAGTGACAGATAAGAGACCTTTTTTTTTCTTTCTTTCAAGGAGTTTGACTTTGAAAGAGAGGAGAGATATGGAATGTAACTTCGAGGACATGGTAGAGTCAGGTGAGAAGGTTTTTTGTTTTGGTTTTTTAAAGAGGGAAGGAACCAGTAGATACCGGGAGATTAGATTAAAGGTAGGTTAAAAAACTATGGAAGCAATCTGCTGAAGAAGAGATGGGTTGAGATCCAGGTACATTAGAGGCATTGGTAAAAAGAAGGAGCACTTCTTTATCAGAAACTAGAGGAAAAGAGGAGAGAACAGGGCATGATGTCAGAAGGATGTGATGGAGGAGAGGAGGAACATAAAGCAGGATTCTCAGCTGAGAGGTTAGATGGAGGGTTTGAGGAAAGAAGAGATTATTTGGGTTAGTAGGTGTGGATTGGCTGATGACTTTGGTTAGAGTGACCTCATGGTGGGGAGAGAGAGAGGTTGCTCAGTGATAATGGCAGAGGAGAAGTGGAAGTGGGGAACAAGGTGTATTCCAACTCCTTCTGCAAGGCCATTGAGTCAGGGACTTTGAACAAAAGTGCATCTGGTACTAGAAAAGCATGGCCATGGATCCAGTATCATCGAGAGGTGCCCCTGGTTCTGTGATCAACAGAAAAAATATAAATATATCAAGAGGAAGAGTCTAAAATGAAAGATAGTTTATGAGTTATGGAATGGGAATTCCATAGAGCACAAGATGGATGAAGTGGCAAGATCTGGAGTGGGCCACAACAGGACTAGGGTTGATGTAGATTAAGGACAAGAGTATAGGAAATAGAGGTTGGTGATGAAAGGGGATTCAGCTTCACTGGTGTTGAGAGTGTTAAAAGGAGGCAGAACTTTGCCAACCATAGTAAAAGGACACAGCTCGGGTGAGAAAAATGTTACTCTTTAGCTGGCTCACCCCTGGTTTGGGGAGATGGAAATTACAGGTGGGCATGGGGGAAGTGGAATGTGATTCTCTCTCAATTTATGATTTAGTTAAAATAGATGTGACAGTAATAAAGTTGTCTTCTGTTTTCTTACTTAACGATAAGAGACTTGATATACTGCTTAAAATGTAAAACTTCTCCAACTTGGTGGGAGAGCCTAGATTTATTCATTCATTTGTTTATTCATTCACTCATTTATTCATTTGATTGTACTCTTATATCCTGTAAGAGACTGATCCTTTTGAGCAGAGATAGAAGATGTACAAGCCTGGTCTAGTTGATGGTGCTGAGTTAGAGATCAAAGTGCCAGGGTTCAATGCTTCCCTTTGCTACTGAAGTCATTTCTACTCTCTGCTGCCTTAGTTTCTCTAGAATAGGCTAGTTCTGCCTCTAGACTGCTAATCCTGTCTGTGACCTTATCAAACAAGCACCCTCATAATCAGATATTTCAGAGTGGGTCTCTGAGCTCAGGCTTCAGTGCCCCCTTTAACAAGGCTCCCCTTAACCTGTCTTATTCTGTCATCCCATGTCACTCCTGTGGTCACAGTGGTGCTGTGATTAACTATGTGGTATCAAAAGGTATTATTTCCCCTAACAGAGAAAATGTGGATGAGAGAAGTGCAAAATTAAGTCTTAATAAAGGAGTGACCTTATTCTCCTGGGGTTCTCAGTTTTCTGCATTAGTAAACACTGATTCCTTGCTATGTATCATCGGTCTGGGACTCTGAGTCAGGGACTCAAAGTTGGTGCTGGAGATACAGAAGCTGGAGACAAGCAGTCCCTGCCTCCAAGGAGTTTACAGTCTGTGAGATAAACCTGTGTACATATACATGTATACACACACACACACACACACACACACACACACACACACACATGAGTGATTGGGAAGGGACACTAGGAGCTGGCAGGATCAGGAAAGGCTTTGGGGGACAGTTACCCTTGAGCTGACCTTCGGAATCCAGCTTCAACCAAAAGGTGAAGGTGAGAACAGATGTGTAATTCCATGCATGAGCAGCTTCCCAAAAGAATGCTGCTGTGAACAGCTTTTAAGATTCTGATTACACAGTATAGTGAACACTCCATTTATTCCGTAACAAATCAAGGCAAACGTTCACAACAAATCACAATGTAATATTCACAACATTACATCTTATCACAGAAAATCACAATATAGTGTTCACAACAGTTTAACATTAGGATGGCCACATAGTTTTCACCAAAGTGGTTACAGTATTTAGAACAAAGAACAAAAGAACAATCATCCGATGACCCTAAGGGGGTCACCCCTTAGGTGACTTACTTAATCATTCAATCAATTCACAATACAAGTCAGTCTTCCACTCATGGGGCAATCGTAGGTTAACTTAATCAGTCACTTATCCAGATTCACAATTATGAAGTACTGTTACTCACTAAATACAATCATTAGAAAATTACACAAACCCTCTACCCCTCAGTGTCTAGTAAACTTCATTTTCATCACACCTTCTATATCCAGGGAGAGGCCTTTTCTTCATCTTGACTTGAGGTGGTCTCTCAGATTCCTTGGATCCCCCTCCATGGTCCCAGCTCCTACCTGAATCCACCAAACAGTCATCTGGATTCAGAGGGAGACAGCTCCCAGGTTCTTGTCCAGTCCTCTGGGCAGTTTCTGCTACACACTGAAGTTCACAGGGTCCAGCACATCTCAAAACCTTCACCACTTCTGTTGCCTGGAACTCAAGGATCAACCAAGCCACAAACAAAG
The DNA here is from genome assembly GCA_028646515.1 of Pseudochirops corinnae. Classification (NCBI taxonomy): domain Eukaryota; kingdom Metazoa; phylum Chordata; class Mammalia; order Diprotodontia; family Pseudocheiridae; genus Pseudochirops; species Pseudochirops corinnae. The sequence goes on from CM053592.1 coordinate 7,426,247, forward strand.
TCTTATCCTGTTCATGCTTCTTCAGTCCTCCAGGAGTTCAACTGGCCCTAGGACCCAGAAGAAACCTCAGCCTTTCAGGTAGCAGCAACTTCAGCCTTCACCAGATTCTGGTCTCAAGAAAACTCCAATTCAGTTCTTAGTCCAGCAAGTAGCAGCCCAGCTTCCAGATGCTGGGGAAATTCTGCTTCCTCCACCAGGAGGAAAGATTCTTCATTCTGACTGTCTCTCTCTGGAACTCTTCTTATACACACACACACACACACACATACACACACACACACACACACACACACATTGGCTTCCTGTCTCAGCCAACCCCTTCCTGTTATGTCAGCAACAGGAGACAAAGTTCACACCTTCTGTTTCTTTCACAGAGGTACTTAGCTCTTAGTTACTAAGGGCTAAGTACTTGCTTATTCGACATAACAAAAAAGGTGTCTTCAAATTTAAATTAATTACCATTACAGGAGGGTCTCCTAGCTCGGGGACAGTCTAGGCCAAGGCCTGCTGGTAGAAGCTGGACCATTGAATACACAGAACAGCCATCAGGCCATTTTGGCTGGAGGGCAGAAGATGGGGAACGGAGGAGAGAAGGAAACAAATATTAGCACCAGGCACTGTGGAGCACCTTATAAATGTGTTCTTTCATGAGAAGCAGGGGCTGTCATCCCATTTTACAGGTGAGGAAACTGAGGTAAACAGGGTGAAGTGACTTGCCCAGGGTCACACAGCCAGTAAGTATCTGAGGCTGGATTTGAACTCAGGTTTTCTTGACTCCAAGCCCAGCACTTCATCCACTTGGAAAAGTAGTGACATTTAATAAGCCTGGAAAGGTAGGCTGGGGCTACGTTGCTAGCTGCTTTCAATGACAAACGGAGTTTTTTATTTTATCCCAGAGACAGCAGGAGTGGCATCTCTAGGCTGGCCTCTCTTCCACCTCCGAAGCCAGTGATTCTGTGAAGACCACAGGCCTCTCCTCATGATCTTCCTTCCCACCATTAAGTCTGCATCACTGGAATCTGCCAGTCAAGGTGCAGGAAAGATCAGAGGTTCTATGGTGTAAAAGCAACAGCTTTTGCTTAAATACCTCCAGGGCAGGAAGACCAGTTTTTCTTTTTCTCTTTCTGTAAGACCTTACCAAATGGAATTCTTGCCTGAATATTTCAGTTTGACCCATTACTGAGGATTCTACACCCACGGCCCAAGTTACAATGATGTGGAATGGTCTTGGAGCTGGGCTTCCCCTCGACATTTCCGGTGAATATTATGCTGTAGGCCTGAGTTAATTCAGCTTAATTTTTTTTTAAAGCCTTGTGACATGGATTTTGTCTCCCGCCAAGCAGATCTTAGCAGAAAGCCCTTGTGAGGAGCTGATACAATGGATGCTTTCTGGTCCTAATTGCCCTCATTTTCCAGATACTCCTGGGGAAGACAACTTTCCCTTGTCCCAGGGTGAGAGGGAGAGGAAGTGAGGAATGCCTCTGTGGGAGCTGTTTCACAACCCCGTATGTGTACAAGGAGGGATTATCGATTTATGTAGGGCGGATAGCTAGATAGGTTTTTGAGGCTAGATCACATACTTGATATCCAGTTGGAGTTTAACAAAATTGCTTATTAAGATAAGAATCTAAATCCTCTTTGAAAGGCAGAACAGCATTGCAAAGCCTGGGTAACAGGTTTCTTTCAGTGCTGAACTCCAAGGTCCTCAGACCAGGTTCTCCTGGTTGATCCTGTCTCCATGGCCCTCTGTCATATTGAGGAGGAGAACTCCGTTTGGTCTTCCCCATCCACGGCGACAGCCAGTCTGATCCCTCCTGAAGTCAAAGGGCCTTTCCCTTTGCCAGCTGGAAATGCCAGCCATCAGTTTCGCTGCCTTGGCCAGCTTTATTTCCAACACAGATGCTCCTTTCACCTAACTGACCTGCCCCTGCCTAGGTAGCCTGGATCTCAGGGCCTCTGAGCTGATTGGTTTCTCTAAATACTAGCATCAAACAATTAAAAAAAAAAAAGAGGTGGAGATTGAACCCTAGGAATAAGAAGCTTGTGCAATGAGGGAGTAATTGACTGAAATGAAATGCATTTGTTAAGCATGTGCTGTGATAGGCAGGCTGCATATGGCACTGTTAGGACCTAGGTTCAAGTCTTGTCTCTGACACCCATGGGGCGCCGACATGCTTTGGGAGATGGAGTTTCCTTATTCAGTCTCTGAAGCAATGAAATCACTAGTTTAATTCCTCTCCCCTTTGCTCAATGCTAGAGTTATAAAACCAAGCAAGACAGCCCCTGCCCTCCGGGTGTTCATGTTGGATAAGGAGAAGACAATACATATGGACGAGAAGGGGTTGAGGGAAGAAGGAAGGCCAGGGAGGGATGCCGGCTGGATGGCTGCTGGACCCAAATCGCATGCCTGGGAGGCAGAGGGGATGGTATGTCCAGCAAAGGCCATCGAGAGGGAAAATGCTTCATTTGGAGGCAGAAGACTTGCTTTGGCTCAGTCCCTGGCTGTCCTCGTGCTTGGAATGAGGTGATCCCAAGGTTAGGCCAGAATGATCTCTTAGGGCCCTTCTCTACAGACTGTGATTCGGTCATTGTCACAGCAGCTCAGGCTTAACTCTTGCTGCTTCACAGAAGAAGTGTACGTGGTCGATAGAGAAGGCTAATGTGCTGTCAGGAGGGTCTGGGTTCAGATCCTGCCTCTGTGACCTTGCTGTAGAAATCCCATCATCTCCCCATGTGTCCATGTGGCATAGAGAATGGAATGCCGGAGGTGGGAACAGGAAAATGAAGTTCAAATGCTAACTTGGGGGACCCTGAGCAAGTCACTTGATTTCTCCAAGTGCTGTTCTCTTATGTGAATAAAGCTCTTTTCAGAATTTAAAACATTGTAAATGTACTTTCCTGATGACTCTCGTGGCAGACAGGACAGTAGGGAGAGCACATGCCTTGGAAAGCTTCTTTTGTAGGGGACAGTAAATAGAACAGCAGACCTGAGGCCAGGAAGATCACGTCCTGCCTCAGATACTGAATAGCTGTGTGACCCTGAGCATGTTTGCCTCAGCTTCCTTTTTTGTAAAGTAGGAATGATAATAGCGCCTATCTCCCAGAGATGTTGTGGGGACTATATGAGATAATGATTGGTCATTTCAGCCATGTCCAGCTACTTGTAACCCCTGTTAGGAGTTTTCTGGGCAAAGATACTGGAGCGGTTTGCCATTTCTTTTCCTAACTCATTTTACAGATGAAAAAAGTGAAGCTAACAGGGTTAAGTGACTTGCCCAAGGTCACACAGCTAGTAAGCGTCTGAGACCAGATTTGAATTCAGGAAGGGGCATCTTCTTGACTCCAGATCCAGTGTTCCACCCCTGGGCCACCCAGCTGCCCTCTATACATAGTAGCTGGTATATAAATGTTGGCTATATCATGTAGTTTGGAAATTGTGGGTGTTAGCTGTGACAACATGTACTAAAAAACTTGATTCTTCACTTTTTTATGGATCATTGTGACTTCTAGGCAATTGTGGACACTTATCTCTGTCAGCCAGGATGCCCCCGTTTCCAGTACAGTTTGTCTGCTGAATTCTGGAAGGCATTTCTAGGCTGGTCTTTGTAATGTGGTTTGTTATTAATTTGTTAATTTATTAATGATAGTGAGCTTTGGGCTGATGATTCTAGCCTCCTGATGGTGTCTTCTGGCACCATTTTCAGGTATCTGGTGGCTGCTAAAAGGTTTTTTTGTCTGGTTATATTTCATGCTTCCTTTGATAATCCACAGTGGTCAGTAAATCCAGATTCCATAAGGATAACCTTTTTATACTTTTTTGATGATGGCAGCCTCTGCCTGAATCCCTAGTATATATAAACTTCTCCGTTTCTATAAACAAATCTGACTGACTTGGCCATTTGTCACTGCTTTGTCCATATATTTGCCTTTGACTTCATGTTGGATGTTGTCAGGAAGGCCTTTCGAGTCCTCTACTGGATCTCAGCCACTTTATAGGCTTCATACAGAGATATCCACTTTCAGTTACACTTGACCAGCTGAATGGTCAGCTTGTACTGTTGCGTCATGAAAAGAAGTCTGTTCATACCAAATGTACCTATTCATCAGAAACAGCTCCTCCTCCTCCTCCTCATCCTCATCCTCCTTGTCCTCCTTCTCCTCCCTCCCTTCTCTTCCTTCTCTTTCCATAATTGCCTTGGAGATGATGAGTCCTCTGTTTCATTAATGCTGATTTTTGCTTGGATGACTTCTAGATCCTTTGCCTTCCATTTTATGGTGTCCAAACCATATATTAAGAGTAATATTGCACAGGTGTTAATTGTTCTAAATGTGTTCTTTTACCATTAAGCTTTGACTTTAGGCTGCCAGTCAGTTTCTTAACAAATGAAACCTCAACTTTTTCCTTGATAGCTTTATGTATGATTTTGTTGCCTGGGGAAGCCCAAGATAAGTATTGCCTTTGTTCTTTAGCTTAATATGACCTCCAGATTCAAGCTCAAAGTCTATTTCTTTTTGCCTCTCACAAAGAATTTTGCATTTATCAGATCAATGTGACTTTTTTTAATATGAATGAGAATTATTAAGTGCTTAATATTATGTTAGGCACAGCACTAAGTGATGGGAAGTACTTGTATAAATACAAGAAAGTCCAAACCCTCAGAGAGTTTCCATTGTAATAGACAACAGCACATTTAATGGAGACAGATACTCCAGGGAGGAGTATTTTAGACCAGGGAGTGTCAAGGATGGTTATTGGAGTTGTAAGTTAATTTATTGACGTGTTTTTTTTCCAGGAATGGGCATGTTGATTTGATTGCTACTCTTGGAGCTGGAAGTCAGGGAGGAAGGGGAGAAGAGATGAGTCTCTGAGTAATGGCATAGTATGAAGATGACCAGGAAATAGTTCTGGGTCAGGGCTAGGTATGGTGAATGCTCACGAATCAGAAGACCAGGGACCCCTGGTAGGGGAATGAGTCCCAGGTCAAAAGTAGAGACTAGAATACAAGACCACGTCAGCTTGAAGATGGCCAGGAGATGTCGGTGGAGAAGATTTCCATGAGTCAAAAGAGCTGTTTAATGTGTTTATAGTTGATAAATATAGCATAATATCTACCATGTTGTTGGAGGCAGGTCTAATGCCAGTATTCTCTTAGTCCAGGTTTGATGTTGGGATGAAACGAGGCACTCACAAGTCATTGAATATTTAACAAAAGGAGGTTTGTTTTGCCCCAGAATAACAAGGATTTGCAACAAGGATACGGTGACAGCTTCTCTGGAGGCAGCCCCCTTCACCTCCATATGAAAATACATCTGGTCATCTTTGCAGAATATGGGGATGGCCCAAATGTTAAAAATATATATATATACAATTATTATTATTATTAATAACTACATCCAACTGGGAATTAAGATACACAGGCATTGTGGTAGGGAGATCCATCCTGCCCTACTGGAAAGTCAGAGGGGTAAGGGGGAGGACATAGGAGAGAGCAGATTGGGTGAGAGATTATACAGTGGGATGGCTGTTTTGAGGTATTGGGTAGGGGAAAGATGGGGAGAAAATTTGTGACTCAAAATCTCGTGGAAATGAATAATATAAACAAAAAAATTAATTAATTAATTAATTGATTAAAAAAAAAAAAAGAATGTGGGGATATCCATGATGACTCATGGGATCTGTAGACATCCTCCAAGTCAGAGGGGCCCCCACTGTATATGGATGGGGCTTTTCATGTCCTTAGATGACCAGGCAGCTGCATCTGAGAGACAGGAACCAATCAAGACCCTCCGCCATTTTGTCTCCTTTGAAGGAAAATTAATGGCCCACCCTGTCTAGTTTTTTCACCTCTCTGCATGTTCAGAAGACTTCCTCTTCAACCCAGATAAGAGGAAGGTTCCAACATTACTAGCCCTCCACCCCAACCTGCCTCCTCTACTCGTTCTTCCTTTCATGCCCTATTTTTATAACCTCTTGACTTACAGATGGAGAAACTAAGGCCCGGCTTCTCCCAATATTATTTCTTGGAGAGACAGTTGGCAGAGCCTTTTGCCCACATGAGCTGATTGGTCACATTCTCCCCTGTGGTTTTACCCCCTTAATAAATGAGATGATCTTTGTAAGACCCTTAGCACAGCACCTGACACATAATAGTCAGTATATGCTTGGGGAGGGGGATAGGCATTGTTGAATCTGTCACTGGTTTCTAGTGAGTGCTTGGGGAATTGAATTGCCTTGCCTAGGATCCCATCATAGGAACTTTGGCTGGAAGCCAGGCCCCCAGATGTAGTACAGAGAGTCAGAGGTCCCAGACTTAAATCCCAGCTTACCAATTGTGTGACCTTTGCCAGTCTCTTCTCCTCCGTGGACCTCAGTTTCCTTATCTGTAAAATGGGTACATTGAACCCCATGGCCTTTGAGGTCTCTTTTAGATCTAGGCTCCCAAGCCCTGTGGGCCTCACTTTCTTCATCTACAAAATGGGGCAGTCAGACTGGATGACCTCAGAGTTCCTCTCCAGCTGTAAAACGTGGCCTCCCTGATCTATTCCTTGAACCTTGTGGCTAAAATTAGACCTTCCAGTTACGCTCCATTTCCTGAAGTGTTTGCTGGGCAGGAAACCCTGCTGCTGAGTGGTGGCTTGAGATGAGTCTGCCTGAGTGAGTAGGGCCCAGGATCCTTTGTAGGCTGTTATAAGGAGCCTTGAGCCAGCTCATGGAGGTTGGTGCTGTAGGGAGCTACAGAGGTGGCAGAGGAAGGAGGAAACCACCACCACTCAATGGTCTGGAGGGGCAAAGCCAGCGTGCCGATGCCAGAGAACAAGGCTTCTTTAACTCCCGGGTCTTTGGGGGACAGGGGTGAGGCACCCATTTCTTCACTCCTCCTCGGTCCATTCTTTATTCTGCTGTTAATTGAGCCTGACTTGGAGGTGGGGTAGCATGGAATATCTGGGGAGAAAACAGATCAGTCAGAGCCTCACAATTTAGTATAAAATCAGCAAAGCATGGCTATTCATCCTTAGAGAGGAAAGATAATTCGATTCAGAAGTTTAACATAACAATCCAACCGGTATCTGAGCCCCTGCTTCTTCTTACTGAACTCCGTGTTTCTGTTAAGGAAGCCAAGGTATGCTGGGCTTCCTGGTTGTAACAGCCACTCTTTCACCACCATGGAGCTTGAGGTCCACTGTAGCCCCTGGATCTTTTTCAACCAGAAATGTTTGTTGTCTAAACTAAGAATATCAACAGCCTAACAGTGAAAGAGTGGAGTTAATGATGAACAATTAGAAAATAAAGTCTTGCATGGGGGGAGTTTGTAGTGCTTTATGCTTGACCCGCTCTCCCAGCTTTCAAGTGCTATGATCAGCCCTAGCCTCGCTTATTTTATAGATGAACAAATTGAGGCAGGCGGTGGCCCAGTGATTTGCCCAGAATCATGCAGCAAGTACTCAACGGAGGTAAATCTGCACTCAGGTCTTTCTAATTCCCTTCCTCCTGTCCACTACATGGGACTGACCTGCCAATTAATTGTCATTAAGCTGTCCTGATCAATGGAGGAAAAACCAATGATGGAAAAGCTCACTGCGGTCTGAGGACTGAGAGGAAATCTCCAGCTTCTTCGTGGTTCTTTCACCCACTACCTGGGGAACTTAGATGTAATTCCTCCAAAACTCAGTCTCCCTCTCTGTCAGATTTCTGCTGTTCAGTCATTTTTTCATCATGTCTGATTCTTCATGACCCTATTTGGTGATTTCTTTTGGCAAAGACACTGGAGTGGTTTGCCATTTCCTTCTCCAGCTCATTTTACAGATAAGGAAACTGAGGCAAACGGGGTTCAGTGACTTGCCTAGGATCACACAGTAAGTGTCAGAGGCCAGATCTGAACTCAGGAAGAGGAGTCTTCCTTCCAGACTCCAGACCCAGCCCTCTATCTGTTGTGCCACCTGCCTGGCTGCTCCGTCTGTCAAATGGGGACTGTGATGTTTGTATTTTGAAAGGTTGTTTTAGGGGTAAACACGCTGAAAACATAAATGTCAGGCACTAATTGGGCTGCTGCCAAGGACGGCTTCTTTTGTGTATGCTCCTGATGGCCTGCGATGTGAGCCTGTCCCTGTTCCTCTGCAAAGACAAGTGGATTTTAGCCAAAATCTTAAGTGGCCTATATGGTCCCTACTATACGATTCTGATTTTGGAGATTTTCAAAATGGGTAGTAGAAGAAAAAAAGGAATGGAGGTTTTTTTGTTGCTTCCTCATGAGCACTCATTTCATTGGGTTCTGAGATATGTTGCGCATCAGCCGTGTTCAGGGAACTCATGAGAATGTTGAGGGGAATGGAGTGTGGTAGACTTGAAGGCCTGAACTCAGATCTCCGCCTCTCTCTGCCTCAGTGTCGTCATCTGTACAATGAGGATAATAACAGCCAGAGTTGTTGTGAGGATCGAGTGAAATAATAAACGTAAAGCGCTTGGCAGACTCATTTTCTCCATCACACACAGCTCTGCTTAGCTTCTCCTTTGTGAGGCATCCTGCCCCTCTTCCTGAGACAAGGTCATGATTCCCTAAAACTTCATCATGAAGATCAACTCAGCTTTTGGTGCTCAACTCCCTCAGTTTCCTCTCCCTTCTGTCAGAGGCCTGGGGGACATACCACACCCCCCCACCCTAAGCCTTCCTTTGTGGGGGGCTCAGATCAGAACTGTGTAGGTGACCCATCACGTCTCCATGCAGGGAACCCTCTGTCAACCACCTCCTTCTCTCAACTTCCTTTTGTGTGTTGGCTTTTCTGATTAGATTGTAAACTTCCTGAGGGCAGGCATTGTCTTTGTTTTTGTTTGTCTCACCCGTGTTTAGCAAGCCTGGCACATAGTAGGCTCTTAATAAATGTTTGCTAAATTGAATCAGAAACCTTAAAACACTATAGCCATGCTAGCCATTATAGATCCAGGGCTGCTGACATCTCTTGGGGGTTTGTGCAGACAGGCCACAGTTCTGGCACAGAGGGGCTGGTGGAGCAGAATTTTTTTTCTTTTTTCAGTTCATTAGTTTAAGCAACAAAAACCAAAGCAAGAAATCAGAGCCATTATAGCCACACAGAGAAGAGCTAAGCCCACATGGCACGCTTTTACTTAATTTTTGCGTTTTAGAGAGGAAGGTTGGGGCCGTAATCTGAGCCCTCCCTTGGATGGGTTTGCAGTGGGGTTTGGCCGGCGTCCAGGCTTCTGCACCTAGGAGCTGTGTCATGCTCTCCAGAGATAACCATCACTGCGTTCTTTGTGCAGCGTGATCTCGGCTTCAGGGGAACATGTTCTGACAGCAGCGACATGAGAGAGAGGCCAGGCGGGTTTCCTGGAAGGGAGCATGCTGTCCTTATCAAGTGCAGCTAAGACCTTGCTGCTGCTTAACAGCTCACCTTCCACATGGGTTTCCCTTTACCATTTGTTTCCAGCAGGTCCTGCCTGTCAGATTGCAGTAGGCATCTTGTCTTTCGTGCCACTGTGGCATTGCCCCTTGGACAATTTTGTGGCCTTTTGTTGGTCCAGTTCAGCTCAGCACATTGACAAATAAGAATAACATTTATAGTGCCTTTGAAAATCTGCTGGATCCCCCTGAACCTGTAAGGTGATCATAACCTCTGTTACACCCATTGTACACATAAGCAAACTGAGTCTAGTAGCAGAGTAAGGTTTTGAACTCAGTTCCTCTAACTCCAAATTCAGGGCTCTTCCCATGATGCCACAGTTTTCCAGATGTTAAACTTTTGTTCATTTATTCAGCAAGCAACTATTTTTTTTAAGTGCCTACTGACCTTTGACCCCAATATCATGACACCATTTTGGTCCTCTGAGTGCGAGAGACAAACAAGTTTTTGCAAGACAAAAATCAAACATTCCCTTCAAGGAGATAACATTCTGCTGCACAGACTCACATACAGAGTGACTTTGGCAGGGAATGAGGATATTAAGAAAGACCTCCTAACTGGCAGTCTCAGATCCTCAGGGCCCTCCTCCCAAGGACAGCACAGTCTGACTTAGCTCCCATGTGCCTAGAATTGGGGGCTGCTTCCTCTTCCGTAATAGATTTTTACCAAATTCCTTTCAAGATCATAGTAGAGTAAAACATGCAGGAATTTTAAATGTCATTCAGTCATCAGTATAAATGGGATGCTTTGTCCACAGTCCACAATTCACAACTGAAATTACTCTGCCCTAAATTATCCTCCTTACAGTCATAGGTTAGAACCTCTCTGGGTTTTTAAGGTGCCTCTCATCAGCCTCTCATCTCATAATACTAGCTTTTAATATCTCATATGGTAACTGAAGTTCATGGATTAAGCAGCTGAAGAAAACTGGGAAATAATGAGCATAAATATTCATTCTACATACCTTCATTTAGTCTGCCACTTTAAAAAGAAAAAAGAAAAATCTCAAGAAGCCAAAAAGCCAGTCCTGATAGATTTCATCATTAGAATATATCACTGGGGCGCCTAGGTGACACAATGAATGGAGCACTGACTCTGGGATCAGGAAGACCTGAGTTCAGATCTGTCCTCAGACACTTAACACGTACTTGCTGTATGACCTTGGGCAAGTCACTTAACCCCAATTGCCCTATGTTCCCCCCTGCAAAAAAAAAAAAAGAAAAGAAAAAAGACTATGTCTCTGTCCAGTTGGTAATGTGATTACCATGAGTCACATTAAAAACATTTGTTTGAGCTGGCCATACAGGAGCAACGCTTTACAAATTTGGTATCAGTGTTTAGATTTTCCGTATAATAGAAACGTCTGCCTAAAATGATTGTAATTGGTGTTGATGTCATTCCTGATGGGCATGACTGGTTTACACACTTCAGCATGGTGGTATTATCGAGTCATGATCCCATCTGGGGTTTTCCTGGCAGAGAGACTGGTGACGTTCTCCATTTCCTTCTCCCACTCATTTGACAGATGAGGAAACTGAGGCAAACAGGGTGAAGTGACTTGCCTAGGGTCACACGGCTACACCATTTCAATTGCATAGTTAATCGGATTCCTTATTCCTCTTCTTCCTGCTTGCTTTTTACTCTTTCTGGTCTTTGCCCTGATTCCTTGGTGGTCTCCCTCCATGGAGAATGGATTCTGAGATAGCTCCGATACTGTTTCCCTGTCAGTAAATACATAATATTTCACTCTTTGAGGTGTCCTTTGCTACTCGCCCTGTGTGGTGCCCCTCCCCCCATTTTGTTTTTCAAGAAAATGTTCGTGGTCTAGAGCAGTGGTTCTCAACCTTCCTAATGCTGCAACCCTTTAATACAGCTCCTCATGTTGTGGTGACCCCCAACCATACAATTCTTTTTGTTGCTACTTCATAACTGTAATTTTGCTACTGTTTTGAATCTGTCCATACGCAGGATGTATTTTCATTGTTACAAACTGAATGTAACCCACAGGTTGAGAACTGCTGGCTAGAGGCATGAGACTTCTGTGTGGTCTATATGTCTTTTTCCTCCCTCCTTCCTTTCTCCTGGCCCTGGCTTTCCCTCTGGCTCTCCCTGTCCTCACCTTTGCATCAGTCACTGAATCTCAGAGCTTGGGTTGTCTTATGTGTTGACCTTTCTAGAGTTCTGCCTAGAATTTCTCTCCCACTTCATCACGAGCAGCCAGTGTCAATGCCTAAGCAGTGACTATTTCACAGTGGTCTTTTTGCCAGTACTTGTCATTGCTGCAGCAGGAGGAGATGACCACATAGCTCATGAAATAATGGTTCTTGTCTCCATTACACGTTTGACAAAGCTATCTTTGTCAACTCTTTTCCCTCTGAGAATGTCTGTGAGCCATCCTCCCATCTCATGGCAGCTTAGCCCCTTCTTCTGCAGAGTAGCCAGGGAGGCAGCAGAGTGTGCTAGGAAATGTTTTTGAGACCATCTATAAGCTTTAATCTAGAGGGGGGAGAAAGAGGGAAGGAGAGAAAAAGGAGAGAGAAGGAGGGAAGGATGGAGAGAAGGTAGGAGGAAGAAGGAGAAAAAAAGGAGAGAAGAAGGGAGAGAGAGAGGAAGAAGGGAGAGAATAAGAGAGGGAAGGAGAGAGAGAGAAAAGAAAGGAGAGAGGAGAGAAAGGGGGAGAGAGAGAGAGAGGGAACGAGGCGGGGAGAGGGAGGGAGAGAGACAGAGAGAGAGGGAGGGAGAGAGAGAGGGAGGGGAAAAGAAAGAGAGAGAGAGAGAGAGAGAGAGAGAGAGAGAGACATTTATTATATGCTTATGATAGACCAGGTGCTGGTTGTACAGATAGAAGGAAGCCAGACGGCCCTTGCTTTCAAGAACCTTACATTCTATCAGGAGAAGCCAGCCCATGAAGGGAGCTGGAAGGTGAGGAAGGGGAACTCCAAATGTGAAAACCTTGCCTGTGACAAACAAGGAGAAGCTGTATCATATCAATCTTGACATTCCTTCTATTTTATTTATTTTAAATTGCACTGTTAAAAAAAAAAGAGAGGAAGGAGATCCAAAACCTTTCATGAGGATGTGAGATGGGGAGGGATTTCTTAAACAAGTGATAAAGGAGATGATAAAAGACAGTTTCAGGGACATAAAATTAAAAGGCTTTTTCATCAATAAAATCATAGCGACAGAATTACAAGAGAAACATTGTGGGGGGGGCGGAATTGCATCAGATATCTCCAGTGAAAGACGGATGGACAAGATGTACAGGGAAATTGACACATTTGTACGACCATGAACCATTTCCTGGTACATAATCAGTCAAAGGATATGAACAAACAGTTTTCTTTAATGGTGTGCAAACTGACCACATGAAAACACTGCAAATAATGGAAATTAAAACAAGCCTGAGGGCTCACGTCACCCCACACAAATTGGCTCCTTCCCCTCCCCCCCCAAAAAAAGAAAAGGAAAAAAAAAAGGTGAAGACATCTGTCTGTGTTATAGGGCCAGGCTGGGGGAAGCTGGGCACTCTGAGACCATGTTGGAGCTAGTGTGGATTGGAGTTTGGGAGGAAAATGGCTCAGCTTTCCAGCAGCCTGATGAGTGGACATGTACCCCCAAGGAAGGGAAAGAAAACAGTGGTGAAGTGTTCTTGAGAGAAGGAGCTGGATAGGGGGTGCCCCTCGCTGGGGGCAGCGTCCAAGGTAAGGAATTGTGCTGTAAGAAATGATGCCCAGGAGGAGATTAGAGAAGTGCTGGAAGATTTGTATGAACTGATACTGAGCGAAAGAGACAGAACCAGCATGAAAGTGGTGAAGATGAGGATGGGCATTTATACGGCATCTGCTGTGTGTTTGGCACTGGGCTAAGCACTTTACAGTTCTTATCTCATTCGATTTTCACAAAGATCTCAGCTGGATTCCTGGCCCTCCCACTTTCTAGGGCTTTGGGCAAGTTCCCAGACCTCAAGGAGCCACAGCTTTCCCATGTGTACAGTGGCAGACAGAATCCTTCGACTGCCTTCCTGGGGATCATGGCGATAGCCAGCATTTATGGCACTCTCAAGCCTTCAGGGTGCTCCTCCAGGAACAACGTATCAGCCCACTTGACTCTCACAACAAGCCTAGAAGGTACTGCTTTTATTATCCCCCATTTTACAGCTGAAGAAACAAGAGAAGGGACTTGTACAAGGTCACAAAGAATGATGTGGATGGGAGCGACACTCGAACTCAGGTCTTCCTATTTCTGAGTCCATCATTGTATCCTGTAGGAAGAGTGTAAGAAGCCAGCCACGTTCTTGCCTAGATCACCCAAGGAGCAAATGCCAGATTCCCTGGCTGGGACGACAGTGTCCTTTCTGTCATACTGACTCGCCTCCAGGATTCGCTCGCTCTATGTACTGGTCACTTCTCTGCCTGGCACTGGTCATCTTTAGGAAAGGAAGAATGTGTTTGTCAAGTCCAGGGGTAGGGAACTTGTGTCCTCAAGGCCACACACAGCCCTCTAGATCTTCAAGTGCGTCCCTTTGACTGAATTCAAACTTCACAGAACAAATTTGAATGCAGAGGGCTGCACTTGAGGATCTAGAGGGCCACGTGTGGCCTCAAGGCCAAAGGTTCTCTATCCCTAGTTAAGTCATTGAAATTCCATGGATTGATGGAAGCATTTCTGAGGAGACTGCTCCTTCAGTTCCGAGGTATTGTGGTCCTCTTTGGCCATCTAGTGAACCCAATGGATGCCTTCTCAGAATAGTGCATTTAAATGCATAACATTAAATATATATATATTATAATATTATATATTATATATATAGTGTTGTATTGTGTTTTATATATATGTGTACACACACACACACACACACACACACACACACACACACACACACACATAAAACACAACACAACACTGCCTAAAGCTGAGAGGCCTTAGTCAGACATGGGAAGGAAGCCTTCCTTGGGCAGGAAGGGGTTAGGGGTGGGGGAAACCCGATCAGTGATGATGTAGGACACACTTGGGTCCACCTGTGGGTCTTGGCCATGAGGTGTATCCTCTCAGAGCTGCTTTCAGGCCCTCCTTTTATAAGCGCTAACCCCCCCCACAGGGGCCATTTCCAATATGTCAGCAGTAGGCTTTTGGAGAGCAGTCCGTGGCTCTGCAGTGTTTCCACCTCCCCCTTCCTTTGCCCCCGTTGAGTAAATGCAGGCAATCATTCCAATTTCCAAATTCCTCCCCGAGATAGAGTGCAGTAACTACTCACAGCTGTGTCCCGAGGGGCCCTCCCTGCTTCCTGTGGCCTTGGGATCCACTCAGAATTGATAGCATCAGACTTCCGCCCTCTGGTGTGACGGGAGGTCTGCAGCATCCATGTCCTTGGGGGAACTGCTGAAACAGGACTTTTTCCAGAGAAAGAAATGAGAGAGGCAGCAGGGGAGGGGAGGGTTTCTGGTTTACTCTCCCTCCTTTTATTTCATTCTTTTTTGTTGTTTGGTTTTAAAAAAAAAAACCAGAATGGTTTTAAAAGAATTTTTTTTTTTACTTCATTCATTTTTTATATCTCCCTCCTTTCTAGGTATATTTATTCTTTCCCCCAAATTCCTCAGTGAGCCACCCCTTGTAAACTGAATATCTTCTTGAAAATACGACATTGAAATATTATGTATTTCTCCCCCCTCCCTCCCCCAAAATCTGTGATTTCATCATAGAGAGATCTCCTGGAGAGAAAGTCCCTCTTCCAGTGTAGACAGCACCTGGTTTTCAGCTGGGAGTCTTAGGGAGATGTCTGGGAGCACAGAAAAGGGAAGGAAATGGTGGGACTTGAACCCTCCCTGGGCTTTCTGACTGCAAAGGCTGGCTCTCCAGCCTTTATGGCCTTTCCATGTTGCATAATAGTGGGAGGAAGGAAGAAAAGAAGGCAAAGGGGCCGTGGCTGTGATGCCACCAAGAAAAACCAAGAGCTTAGTCTGTGCGGGCCCTGGGCTAAGAGTTTCACAATCCCCATTTTGTTGGATCCTCTAGATGGCCCTGGAGGGAATGCCCCCAGCAACAGCCACAGTGACAGATAATAAAAACAATCATTTACGTAGCCCTTGTATGTGCCACCCACTGGCAGCGTGCTCTCCGGTTATCTCGTTTGATCGTCGCAGCAGCCCTGAAACGTGGCTGCTATTATTTCGCCATTTTACAGATGAGGAAGCTGAGGCAGACAGGCTCCAGTAACTTGCCCAGAATCACATGGGTAGCAGATATCTGAGACTAGACTTGAACTCAGATCTTTTTGACTCCTGCTCGGCACAATATGCTACTTTGCAAGGCAAGGCATAGGGAGGAAGGGAGGGAGGGAGGGAGGAAGGAAGGAAGGGAGGGGGGAAGAAAGAAGGGAGGGAAGGAGGGAAAGAAGGAAGAATGGATAGATGGATTAAGTGGTTGGTGTATACCAGGCGATATGTTAATACAATCAAGTAAACTTACTTAGTAACTACTTGTGTTTAAATTAATTAGTCTTTGTGAGACAACTAGTTCAGTGGATAGAGCATTGGACTTAGACTAGCTGTGTGACCCTGGGCGAGTCACTTAACCTCTGCTAACATTTTCTCATCTGTAAAATGGGGATAATGATATTGCCTGGGTTGTAGTGAGGGTCAAATGAGGTTCTATTTGTACAGAACTTAATGCTTGCTATCATTATCTATTGTTAATTAAAAGATATTAGGAAGGAAATATAAGTAGGGAGGAAGGTTGGCAGATCGCGTAGTAAGAACAAGAGAAGCTCAGACGGACAGTCCCCATGCTGCGCTCTGGCCATGTCTGTTCAAATTTCCATGATGCCACAATCCGCCCCCCGAGACCTGAGCTCTCCCTTTTCCAGTGGAAGCACCTTTGGATCAGAGACAGGCCTGATCGTAAGGGCTACTTCATTGGGCCCTATTCTTTTTCTTAACCTGTAGTCTTCTACAGTTCCTTCTGAAGAACGGTTTGTCTTGGAATGGAAAGATGGCGGTCCTGTTCACGGGCTCCTTTGATCCCTCCTGCAGTCCCCCCAAAATTGACTTATAGCCTTGACATTGCGCGGCTTTAACAACACCTTTGGGAACGGGGCGCAGTACTTGGGGGTGTGTCCGTTCTTTGGGTTTTTCCAAATCCTTCTGAACATTCTGGGATTGGCTGGTAAGTGGCCGGCCCGGTTCACAAAGGTTTCACATTCTAGTCTTGCTTTTCCCACCAGCCCTGCTGTGGAGGCCTGTGGCCCCTGGGGATCCCACAGTAGAGTTTTTGTTGGCTCCACACACATGGCTTCAATCTTTTGGTGCTGTGGCCTTTTCACTCTGTCCGGGGACTTCCTCCAGGACTCCAGCTGGCTGTTTCTGAATGTTATTTCCACGAATGTAAAAGTCCCCCGCCCTGCGGCCCTCATCCCACCCACCCCCTGCTCTTTAATTCTTTGCATGCTTAACAGTCCCAGAGAGCTAGCTGACAGCAGTGAGCCGGGCTGGCTCAGCCAGGGCTGTACCAGATATTTCACCTGTGGCTTCCTGCGGCGTATTTATTAGAAGCTGTCATTCACTTCCCCTCATGCTGGCTCTTGGCTTTCTCATCTGTAAAATGAAAGATTTGGACTTGATGGCCTGAATTCACATAAATTCAGCAAACATTTATTAAACACCTAGTATGCGCGAGGGATATAGAGACAGTCCTTCTGCCCTAGGGTTCTCGGATTTCCTTCCTGTGTGTCCTCTGGGTACTGCGTGTGTCTGCGATGTAAGCTTCTCGATCTCAAAGGGGCTCCGAGACCACCTCGTCCTGTCCCTCATATGGGTCCATACAGTGAAAAGGTCTGTGTTTGTTAGAGAACACAGGATTTCAGGAGCCAAAGAGGCCCATCCAGTTCTGGTTTCTGTACCAATTTCCTTTCCCCAGGGTGCCCTTTATATGTATTTGAAATCCCAGTCCAAGTAGAGGTTGCATTAAAAACCACTGTTGTATTCTTTGGTCGACTAGTTCCTGAGGATTGCTGTATTTAACCTCCAATTCATTTTAATCTTTTCTTCAACTACCCTTTATTGACTATAATTTTTATTGCATTGGGTTAGGTAATCAAATAATATTCCCCTTTCTCTTCTCTCCTTCCTCGTTACTGCTTTTTAAAAAATTTGACTTTCTGCACCCTTTTCTTCAAAGGATTTCTTTCCCTCATTCTCTTCGTTACTCATCTTCCCTCTCTGTTCTAGATTTCTGTTCTTTGGGCACTGGGTTAAGCTCTGGGAATATGAGGAAAGGCAAAAAAAAAGTTCCTGCCCTCCAGGAGCTCACATTCTAATGAGGGGAGACCACCTGCACAAACAAAATGTGCTCCGGATAGAGTGGAGGCAATCTTGGAGGGAGGCCCTAGCTCTAAGGAGGATTCCTTGCAGAAGGTGCAGTTTTATCTGGATCTTGAGGAAGCAGCAGCAGCAGCAGCAGCAGCAGCATAGAGCATTTTAAGGGTGCTGCTGCCCCTTAGCTACATGATCTCATTTGGTCCCCACAACGACTATTTTATAGATGAGGAAAGTGAGTCTCCAAGTGGCTGTGACTTACCCATGGTTGCCCAGCTGATTTTACATTGTTATTGGCATATTGTGATTCCATATCACTTTTGTTTCTAATAACATCCCTTGTTCCAAAATCCAGAGAAGACAAGAATATCAGTTTGTGAAAACTAACCAGATCAACCTGATCTGACAGCACCCAGAGCCCCACTTCTGTGAAGAAGGAAGGGAGGGGCATTCTCGTTTCTTCTTGGAGCCGTGACCCACGTTGTCCTCCTGATACTGCTGACTTCACTTTGCATCAGTTCATGTAAATCTTCTCATTCACTGCCATATGTTTTTCTTTATACGTCGTAGTGTTCCTTATATTCATGGACCTCGACTTGTTGAGCCCATGATGGGCATTGGCCTTTCTTTTTGCCCCCAGTTCTTTCCCGCTTCTCTAAGTGTTTTCACACCACTTTTTGGCCCTCTTTGTATCTCTGGTGCTTAGCATGGTGCCTGGCTTAGAGCAAGTGCTTGACTGAGAGATGTGCTTCCAACCCTGATCACACCCTGGCTTTCATTCCAGAGCTCTTTGTGTAATACTCAAAATCTTACACTTCTCTGAATCTGTGAACTGTTCAGTATCTGTCGCCTGTGTAAAAACCGATTATCTTCTTTGTCTCATGCCAAAAACCTTGATAACCCAGAAAGCCCCGTCATTGCTTCTACCAAACATGACTGTCCTAAATCAAAAGAACACACAAAAAAATTGGAAGACAGTGACCTGTAGCCAGTGTGACACTGAGCAGACTGAAGTCAAGTTCATTGTTTAAAGTCACTGAAAACGAGTTGACTTTTGTTGCCTATTCGAGTCCACCTTGCTAATTTAATCATTAATAGGATTCTGTTTTTCTAACCTTTCCCTTTAAGGTTCACAAAACCTTCAAAGGTTGCAGATAGAATTTGCAATGCACTTCCTCCACAGTAACCCTGTGGGACAGACCATGTCGTCATGATTTACAGGTTAGGAAACTGAGGCACAGGGCGAGGAAGGGGCTTGCCTAGAACTGCGCAGCTATCCTCTGTCTTGTGACAGACACTGCTCTCCTCTCCCTTGCTGCTTGGCTAATGGCCAGCCGCCCAGATTAGCTACCAAAGGGGCTGGGTTACCTATCGTGGCTTACTTTTTTTGCTGCAGCCTTCTATATTTTTGGTAAAGACGTGTGCTGTTTGGGTGGAGTTCAGTTTTTGTTTTCACATGGGGCCCTTTTCTCCCCCTTCCTCATGTCATTCTGGGGTTATGCAGCAGCATCTGTCAGAGCTGCAGTAACCTTTGTCACCCAGCTGTTGTGGTCATGGTATTTGGCTCCCTTGATGGAGATGAAGGTGGGAGGGAGCAGGAACCAAGCCCCTCTCTTTTTACATGGAGCCTTCAGGTGGGACGGGAAAATGGTTCTAAAGGCATCTCTCAGCACAGTGGTCTCTTGCCAAGCTCAGTATTTGAGTTGGACGTCAGGCCTCTTGGCTGCTTGAAAACAGGAAGTTCCCCCGTTATGTGATGGATAGTCTTGTTTAGTTGGAAAGGAAGAAAAAAAATTACCCCCATCTCTAGGCTAGCAAATGAATTCTGCACTTGTTTAAGACACATGGAAGACAATGTCTCTTCCGCAGACTTGTTTGTGTTCATTCATGTGCCCGTGCCTGAGTCTACGGAACTCTACCCCATCTTCTGTCAATATATCACATGTGCTATTTTCCAGTGCCTCAGTTTCCCCCATGCCTGTGATATTCTCTTCTAGTCCACATCAGCTACTCATGGGGATGCTCCTGTCCTCGGTCTCTCCTTTGCACGTGAGCCTTCCACTTGGATATTCAAGAACTCCAGAATCCCTTACTTGAGCATAGTCTTTATCTTCCCGTCTCCCTTTGCCTTCCTCAGCCTGAGAATCAGGGCCAGAAAAGACTTCACCTTCTTGGAGCCTCAGCCTTTGGAAGGAGGGATTTGTGACGAAGGCAAGTCAAGAAACCATTAGCTTTGGCAAGTGCCCCGATAACTGAAGTTCCCCATCACTGCTGTATCATACTCCTGGACTGGGCTTGTGATCCTCCTCCCAGCCTCCTTATCTTTTGCTTCTTTCTGTCCAAACAATGTGTACAAATAATGTCTGATGCCAGTATCCCTTCTCTTTCAGCCTCTGTTGGCCTTAGGTGACTGTACTTACCCCTTCTGAGTCCTGGATTTCTTCACAAACATCATGCTACTACCCCTCCCTAATTTTCACCTATGATCTTTCTTTTCAGTGTGCCGTATACTTCCTAAGCAGTCCCCATGATCCCTAGGAGGTTATATTAATTGCCTTGATTTAGTGTATCTTGTTCATCTTTGTAGTGGTAGTGGTGGTGGTAGTAGTAAGTAGTAGTAGTAGTAGTAGTAGTGATAGTAGTAGTAGTAGTGGTAGTAGTAGTAGTGGTAGTAGTAGTAGTAGTAGTGATAGTAGTAGTAGTAGCAGTAGTGGTAGTAGTAGTAGTGGTAGTAGTAGTAGTAGTAGTAGTAGTAGTAGTAGTGATAGTAGTAGTAGTAGTAGTAGTAGTAGTAGTAGTAGTACTAGTAGTAGTAATGGTAGTAGTAGTAGTAGCAGCAGCAGCAACAGTAGTAGTAGTGCTAGCAGTCATAATAAAAGGCCATACTTTTTATTAATATTATTTTATTAAATATGTATTAAATTAACATGGTGCTGTAGGGTTTGTAAAACATTTTACAAATTTTCTGCTCACAACAAACCTGGGAGGTGGGTGTTATATTAGCTGCCCAGTTTTGCAGCTGAGGAAAATGGGGCAGAGATTAAGCATTTTGCCCATGGTCACATAGCTAGTGAGTGTCTGAAGTTGGATTGGAACTCCATTCTTCCCCACCCGAGGCTCAGTGAGTGTTCTATCCTCTGCGTGGCCTAGCTGCAGACATATAAATGTCTATACGTTTATATAGAGACATCGAGGGCTGTTTTGATCAATGCCTTTCTTGGATCTCATCTCCCACCTATTTTCCCTACATGCTGTTATACTCTTACTGTGATATACTTCAAGACTTCAGAAATAAGTGATTGCATCTGTGTGGATACTCCCTTCACCAAAACGGATCCCAAATCCATCAGTTTATAGTCTTTGGGACCTGTGTAACACCACCTTGTCAAATTCATTGACCTTTCTGGCACTGAGACTTAGAAACTGGTCCTCAGATGACTGAAATAGCTCATCAGTGGACACTCAGGGTCTTCCCAGTTTGGTCAGATCCTTGAGGACTTGTACTCCATGGGCATGGCCCACAACTTCATACCATAAAGAAGCATTTAATGGAGACACTATGGCATATGAGCATCATAATTAATAACATCGTTAGCCTGGATACTTGTGAAATCTGATTTCACAAAGACCCAGAATTGCCCATTGCCAGCCATTGGTCATGTTCCATATTCTCTACAAAACTCTTACCTTCCATGAGAGCTTCCTCTGTTGGCCATGCCCTGTCAATAGTGATCATCTGGAGATTAGCACTGGGCACCACCATTTTCTCTCATTCCTGATGGATGTAGGCTATTGGAAGGAAGGAGACAACCCCATTGCTGAAAAAGGAAGTCACCCTGGCTTCCACGATGGCAGAAGCCCTGGAAGTCGTCAGTCTTCCCTGCTATGGATCTGGCAAATGCCCTGTGAAGTCCGAGACACTCCGGGTGTGTTGGCCATGTGATGTGATTGAATAGTGAGCTGTGAGGAAGAAGTCAGTCAGCTAGTTGTTTCAAGCTGTGGTATTTGAACTTCACCAGCACGGGAAATGCTACTGTGCCCAGTGCCCCAGAACCTACTCACACAGGAACCCCCAGTTCTTTCCTCGCTTCTGTCCAATAGCTGTGAGTTACAGGCTCTTCCAACAGATTTACATTTTGCTTATAAATACTGATGGCTCCATTAAGGGTAGGAGATTACTTGACTGGCCTGATTTGTGGCGCTCTCTGCTTTGATACCTTGGACAACAAAGTGAAGCAGGAAGCTTTTGCCCTGGAACAGCCTCTTCTGAAGGCATTCACTGGCTGTATCATGTTTTCAAAGAAGACATTCTCTCCTCTCTGGAGTCATTACTCATTTCCTTGAAAGGAAGAAACTTAGAGACAGCTCAGTGAAAAGCTTGTCCATGAAACCAAGGTAGATCTATTCTTTTAACCTCCCTGTGCCTCAGTGGGCCTCGAAGGTCCCTTTCTGTTCTAGGTCTTTGCACCTGTTGTGAGCTAGGGCAAATCACAGCTCCCTGGGCCTCAGCTTCCTCCTCTGCACAATGAGGAGGTTATATGAGATACCCTGAAGCAGTCCATAGATAGGAGTTATGTCACAGATGGGAAAACTGAGGCCTTGAGACCCTGACTGGATGTTGGAACTGTAGCGCTATGCACAAGCCATTCAATGGGATGGGGACGGGGATAGGGATTGGACCTCTGGATTCCATTGGTTAACCTTCTATCAATGCAGGTGGGCACCTGCTCCACAACTTCTGGTTTTAGACAGTAGATAGAGCCCTAAGAGGTTAAGGGCCTTGAACCCAGGCCTTACTGGTACTGAGGGCAGCTTTCCAGCCACTGCCTCTATGAATAGAGAAGATTTGCTAACTAACATGAAACTCTGATCCTTGAACCTCCATTAGTATGGGGCTATAGGTAGGTATCATCCCTAAAGGTCACTGAGCAGCTCACCCTGCCTTCAGAGGGTGGTGTGTCCAAAACTCATCTCTTCAAGAGAATCTATGTACCCTTGCCTCTAGCATCTGTGGGGATAGTCCAGAATACCTTGTCCTATTGCCTCTTAGACATGTTCCTCTTTAACAATTCAAGATGGCAGCTATTTACAAAGAGCTAGGTTCTGGAATCATTAGCTTAATGTAGGTGAATTGGTGGTCACTCCTCCACTGAGTACAGATTGCGGCCCTTCATGCCTTCTTGTCCTCTGCTGCTCTCACCCAAGTCTTTCTTTAAGTCCCCAGGAGAATATCAGTTCACCATGTTGAATGAAAGTCTTCCTCTCCTTTCCCCATTTCTTGACTTAGCAAGCCTTTTCTGGAATCCTCCCTTGGCCATCCCAAGTGGGAGAAGGAGCAGCCTGGCAGTTTGTTCCACCAAGGCCCAAGGAAATCCTCACCATGGTCCTCCATGAAATCTCAGCACTTCCTACCTGATAGGTGCCTTATGAGAGTTTGTAGGAAGTACTGAGACTTCAAGGGGGACCATGGTGAGGATTTCCTTGGGCCTTGGTGGAGCAAACTGCCAGGCTGCTCCTTCATCCACTTGGTATGGCCAGGGTTCTCTGGGCCTGGATGAGGATTCCAGAAAAGGCTTGCTCTTTCCACTATGATTGGGAGCTCTGATGCCACCGTACCTGATTCCTTCCAGCCAGCAGGCTTGAGAAGGCCAGGTGAGTCTCCCCTGAGAGTTTGCATGTAGTGGTCTCTTTACCAGTGGGGGACGTCTCCTCATTCAGGCTGCTTTGCTTTGCTCAGATAGATCAGAAGAGTCTTTTTAAAGAACCTTTAGGAAGGGTGTTAGCACCACTGGGGTTTCTCAGGAAGGAAGCTGCTTTTCCTACTATTTTTTCAGCCGAACTTTCACTGACAAGATCAGGCAGGAAAAAGCCTCACTGGCCATCAGCCCAGCACACCAGGCAATATTTGTAGCACTCTGTAATTCACCCTGCATTGCCCATGGTCCGCTGGGACTTTAAAAACAACCTGGACGTCATGCTGAGCAGTATTCCCTGAAGCAGACAATGGGAGTGGTGTCCATGTTCTACCTTTATAGACAGTCACACTGCCGGCAAAGGATGCTTAAAAATAACCTAGAATTTCCGAACTTTTCCAGATGTGTTAAAAGGGAATAAGGGTGGAGACCTGGGCTTGTGTTTTTTTTTCTTGGTTTAAAGAACTCCTGGATAAGGAAGCAGGTGGCACCTTATAGTAATAGAGAGTTGCCTGGGGGCAGTGAGAGGTCAAGGACTTGTACAGTCACTCCAAAGCCAGTTCTACTGATCACAATGATGCTGCCTTTCACTGTTCTTTTTGGTACATTATTTTCTCATTCGGTTTTCCTAAAAAGCCTGGGACAAATACAACAGGGATTATCGTGGAAAGCTTTGATTCTCTGTGACATGTCTAAGGTCACACAGTTAGTGTCAGAACCAAGTCTTTTTATTCCAAATTGTTGATCTTCCACAGTTATTAGATCTCTTTTCAGTCAGTCAGTCAATAAGCATTTGTTAAGGACCTACTGTGTGCAAGGCACCTTGCTAAGTGCTGAGCATACAAAGGCAAAAGATGGCTCTATTTCTCACAGAGCTCAGTCTAAATATGACTTCCAAGGGCCCAGCTCCTTTCCCTTCCCTTCCTTCTTTTCCCTTCTTCTCCTTTCCTGTGCTCTCTCTGACATAAATACTGAAAGTTTCAACTAATCAGTCAGTCAACAAAAGTTCCTACTACATGTCACACGTTGTCCTGGGAGATGGGGATGCTGATATAAGAATGAAACAGTCCCTGCCCTTCAGGATCCCATATTCCAAAGGGCGGATACAACATAAGGAGGACTCCAGTGGCCAAGAAAGTCTTTAGTCTAGGCCATGGTTCTTAACTTGTTTTACGTCATAGACCACTTTGGCATTCTGGATCCCTCCTCAGAGTAAATGCATAAAATAGCATTCGTAGGATTACATGAGAGATTATTACATCAAAATACAGCCATTAAAATATTTTTAAAATGAATTCATAGACCCCTGATCTAGACAGTGACACAGATTGTGGAAAAAGGCAGTAGTTAGTGATGCCCTTTCAAGGGTAGGTTTTATGCAATAGAGATGTTATTTTTTTTCCTAACCCCCCCCCCCCCAAAAAAAAACAACTTCAATGGTGACAAGGACTTTCAAGATGCAAACTCAGAAGACAATAATGACTTGAAAATCTCTACAAACAAAGTCTCAAAGAAAAATGCAAATTAGACACAAGCCCAACAAGAATTCCTAGAAAAGCTAAAGAAAGTTTTCCAAAGGGCAAAAAAAAATTTGTAAAAATCAAATAAGAGTCATAGAGTTAAAATGAGAAAAGAAATGCAAGAAAACTATAAAAAGAGAAATAACAGTTTAGTAGAAAAGGTACTAAACCATACTAAAAAAATAACTCCTTAAAAATTAAAATTGGTGTAGTGGAAGCTAATGACTCTGTGAAACATCAAGAAGCAATAAGTAAAGATAAATAAAACTAAAAAATTGAAGGAAATGTGAAATATCTTTTCAAAAAATGATGGGCCTGAAAGATAGATCATAGAGAGATGATTGAAGAGCCTTCCTTGTATTGTTGCAGAGAAGGTGCCAACCTACATTAGCAAGGGAAGTTTCTGTATTAGTAGGTGATTACATTTGGTTTTTTTTGAGGTGTTGACTTAATACTTATTAAAATTAGTATTTTAATTTAATTTTTTTATTTTTAGTTCCAAATTTTCACCCTCTCTCCTATCCTATATTGAGATGGCAAGAAATATGCTACCCACTATACATATGAAATTATGCAAGACCTATTTCCACATCAGCCTTGTTGAAAAAGAAAGAGGAAAAAAATCTGCATTATCCTGTGCCCAAAGTTCATCACTTCTCCCCCTGGAAGTAGGTAACATTTTTCATCAAGAGTTCTTCAGAATTGTGGTGGATCGTTGTTCATATAATTCTTCTCAGGTTTTTCCGAAACCATCCTGCTCATCATTTTTTACAGCACGATAGTCTTCTATCACAACCCTATACCAGAACTTGCTCAGCCATCCCCTAATTGACAGACATCCCCTCAATTTCCAATTCTTTACCACCAAAAATGAGCTGCTATGAATACTTTTGTATGTATAGGTCCTGTTTCTTTGATCTCTTTGGTCACTAGGTACTCCCAGGGCTTCCACTGTTGCTGCTGCCACCCTCAAGCCCACAGTCTATGCCACTTCCAATGTCTACACACTCCTCTTTTTGTCTTCCTAAGCTGCCTGGGGCTGGAAAAATGACCTGCTATGCCCTCTTTCTTGATGTTGCGCCTTAGAATTTGGTTTGGTATTTTCTGTGATTGTTTTGCAGGAGAGATTTTGGGGGACACTTAGCAGTTCCTTCCTTTCCTCCACCATCTTGACTCTGCCCTTCCTGTTAGGTTGGATTTAATTTCTCTCTACTGTGTTACTACATTCAAAGAACTTCATAACAACATTATTTGAAACTATAAAATAGCCTGTGACTTTTTTTCATGTGTGAATCAGTCACATCAAAAAGCACTTTCTGCGTGTCAAGCACTATGCTAAGTGCAAGGGATACAAAGAAAGCAAAGAGAACCCTGCCTTCAAGGAGCTCCCAGTCTAATGGGGAGACCACATGGATAGAACCAAGTTCATTCAGGATAAATAGAGGGGATGGAAGGTCATGTCAAGAGGGAAGGCACTAGCAACTGGGGGACCAGGAGAAGACTTCTCAAGAAGAAGGGAGGCTTTCAATTGCATTGTGAAGGAAGCCAGAACGCAAAGGGGAGGGAGGAGATGGGAGAGATGGGGATGGGCAGTGAAGGCCACAGGTTCAGGAGATGAGTAGCTAGATTGTAGAGTATATGGAGAATACTTATGGGCAAGAGGATTGTGATGATAGGAAAGGACTCTAAATGCTAAACCCCGGAGTTTATACCTTATCAGTAGAGGTCATTGGGAGCCACTAATGTTTACTGATCAAGGGAGTGGTGCATAGCTTTACTTACCCTTTGAGAAATAATTTTGGCAACTGAGTGGAGGGTGACTGGGAGTGGGCAGAGACTTGGGGCAATGCGACCAGTTAGAAGGCCATTGCCATGTTGCTGAAAGTCTGAAAACATCTTCCTTTTTTTTTTTTTTGGTTGCAATTCAGCTCTGAGCCACAGCACAATGAGCTCAGAAGATGTGACATTTTCAGATGTGCAGCCATCGTACCTTTAAAATGTTGGTGAATTTCCATTGGATCTAAGCCCATCTGAAGGCTATTTCCTCCAACGAAAGCCCAGTGACTCTTGGTGCATCTGGTCACCTTCTGCCTGCTCAGTGCTGCTAAGTGTTCCATTAGACTAGAGGGCTGCACTGTGGAAATACTTTCCCAACCTAAGGCAGATTATACAAGTAGAGCACAAACCTCATGTCTAGAGTTTCATTGCCATGGCTCATAGTCCTTCGCTGTGGCTGAGCTCCCGTCTTGCAAATGTTTGCATCTGAGAAATTCACCTTCATTGCTAATAATCACCTAAGCCCGCTGAATTCCTAGTTTGAAGTTAAATTTTTTTTAAAGGATTAAAAATGTAGCTTGGATGCATGGTTTTATTTTTCTTTGGTTAATTATTTTCACAAGATGACACAAGAGTCTAAAAGGAAACCGGCTGTGGAGGAGGCAGGAAGACCCAGGTGTAAGTCTCACCTCTAACACATTCCGACTGTGGCTTTGGGCAGGTCACTTAGCCGCTCGCTGTTCTAGGCAACGCTAAGGCTATAAACTACAGACAAGTGACTGATCTGTGTCAGCAGAGGGAGTTTCCGCATTGGGATTTCCATTGAACATTCCACTTAACCTCTCAGACTTAGATAAGTCTCTTAAATCTAAGTTACAGAAAATTTACAAGCACAAAATCAAGCATCCAAAAAAACCTGTCACCGTGGCTTGTCTTTACTAATAATAAAGATGATAACGATGATGATGATGATGACTATGGCGATAGGTGACATGTATTTAGTTCGCCGTTATCTTAATTCTCCTCACAACAACCCCGAGAGGTAGGTTTATTGTCATCTTCCTTCAGCAGGTGGAAAAAGTGAGATTCAGAGGGTAAGTGACTTGGCCAGGGTCACACATCTAGGAAGTGCTTAGGCAGGACGCAGGTCTCACTGATTCCAAGTCCAGTGCTCTGGGTCATGCCTTCTGACATCTAGCAAATCTGCTCCTTCCTCCCCCATTTCCATAGAACCCTGATTCCAGAATGCCACCTGCCCATCCTTCACTGGCTCGGCCTGTTTTCTTCCCCCTCTAGGCTTTGATGCGACCTGGGAGATTTGACCGGATCATCTACGTCCCCTTACCTGATGCGGCCACGAGGAGGGAGATCTTCAAGCTTCAGTTTTCCTCTAAGCCAGTTGGTCCAGATGTCGACCTGGAAGAACTCGTTTGTCAGACAGATACCTACTCAGGGGCTGAGGTAGGCTGAGCCTTCCCTTCCCTGGGAAATGAACAGGGGGAAATAGCTGGGGGCTTTCTGGTTGACTGCCAAGATACTTGAAATTACTCTACTGAGCCTGAGGTTTCACCTCATACCAGGCAAATTGGCAAAGATGATTTAAAAAATTGGGAACAGTCATGGCTGGAGGGCCTGTGGGAAGACAGGTATGCTAATATGCAATGGGTGGAGCTGTGAAATGATCCAACTGTGTATCAGTTTAGAATTCTACAGGGAAAGTGAATGATCTTACTTCAGGGCAGATACCCCAAAGAAGTCCTAAGACTGTGGGGTCAGAGACCTAGAATGGGAGAGAGGTTTTGCTTCCTCCACCTCCCACATTTTACACATGAGTAAACTGAGACCTGGGGAGGTAAGTAACTTGGCCACAGTCACACAGATAGTGATTGCCAAAAATGTGACTTGAACCCAGGTTCTCTGCCTCGTTCCATCATACAGTGTTCCACACTGTTCCATCCATCTTACAAAGGTCCAAAATCTACAGAGTAACGGTTTGTGGTAACTGTGATCTGGGAGCAAAGTGGGTTTCCCTCACCTGGGGAATGATTACATCAATATAAAGAATATTACTGTGCAGTAAGAATGATGAACGTGAGGATTCAGAGAAACATGGGAAGAACTGATGCAGGACAAAGGAAGCAGAACCATAAGAACAATGTATACTATAAGTACAGCATGAAATGAGGAAAAACATCCCTAACTGGAAGTCAGACATTAAGTAACAGAAAAATTCATGAAGGTCCCAGAAAAGGGGTGATGGAACATCTGGGGTGGGGTGGAATGGGAGACGAAAGTCTCCTATGAAGCCATTTCTTTAATTACTGTGTTGAGAAGCTATCCCTGTACCTGGATCCTCCTCTAGTGGATCCTTGTTAAATGGAGGTCACCCTGGTTCTTGAAGGTTGATCTCAGCATTCTTGCTAGGCCTGGCCAAAGATGGCAGACCCGTCTTATTGGAGGGCCAGCCTCGCTGCATTTGGAGAATCATCACCACACTGACCACATGTGAGGACGATGTTTTGAATGCAGTGGTTTACTGTGTTATTTTAAAAATTATTTCTTTTATTTAAAAAAATAAAAACACTGGATCTCCTCATCTAGGCCAGCCTAGAAGTACCAAGGTCGCTTAGGGCCTTGATCCCACTGCTAATCAGCCTGGGAGCTTTGACCTGCTCCATTTCTGACCTAGGCTGGTTTCCTTAGACACCTCCCATGGCCACCTCCCCATACCCTTCTTCTGGGGGTTCTCCGTATTGATGCTAAATTCAGTGTGGATGCCCAATCCCATGGCCTATTTCCTCTCAGAGCTCCTGCCCTCAAACAAATTAAAGTTTTGCTACATATTGCGTCCAGGAGCAATCTTTCAAGTGACAGAAATATTGCAATCAGCATGAGTGCATCCAGAGAACCCACAACAGAGAAATCATATACTGTAGAAGGTGGAAGAAGAAGGCCACCTCTGAAGCCAAAGGAATCCTTTCTTCCCCCTTCCTTGACAGGACTTCAGCAGACCTCAAGGCCAGAGGGATGCTGAGGCAGACATAATACTGAATTTGGATTCAGAGGTTCTAAGTTCAAATCTTGACACTCCTGCTAACTACCTATAAGATCTTGGGCAAGTCAGTGAACTTCTAAGGTCCTCAGTTTCCTCATCTATAAAAGGAAAGGATTGGATCAGGTGACTTCTTATATCCCTACCAACTCCGAATCCATCATGCTAATGTCTGCTCTCACCCAAGACTTGTCTCACTTAAATACACAGTCAGCAGAGAAGCAGTGTTGTTGGCTGGAATGAGCAGAAGACCAAGGTTCTAGCTTCGATGCCACCATTTACTGGGTTGACTTTGGCGTTCTCCCTTATGATACCTGACTTGGTTATTTATTCATTTGAAAAACATTTTACTATGTGCCAGACACTGTGCTCTGGAAATTCAGAATGAGCCATTACCCACCTTCAATGTTTATATTTTCTTGGGAGGAAACATGGATATTGATAAAGTTGAGGAATTTATGTCCAGAATAAATTCAGAGTAATTTTCAGAGGAAGGGCATTCTCTAGACTTTTTAAATGTCGAGAGATGTAGATGATGATGATGATGAAGGGGAGGAGGAGGAGGAGGAGGATGACTATGACGATGCTGCTGGTGGTGATGGGGATGAGGAGGATCGTGGTAATGACGGTGATGACAGTGATGGTGCTGATGATAATGGTGGCAGTGATGATGAGGAGGAGGATGGTGATGATGATGATGGTGACATGATGATGAAGAGGGGGAGGAAGAAAATAATGGTAATGGTGAGGAGGAGGAGGAAGAGGATGGTGGTGATGGTGATGATGGTAGTGATAGTGGTGGTGGTGGTGATGAGGAGGAGGAGGAAGATGACTATGATGATGCTGCTGGTGGTGATGGTGATGACAGTGATGGTGCTGATGATAATGGTGGCAGTGATAATGAGGAGGATGATGGTGATGATGATGAAGAAGGGGGAAGAAAATAATGGTGATGAGAGGAGGAAGAGGAAGAGGATGGTGGTGGTGATGATGGTGGTGATGACGAAGATGATGACACCGATCCCTCAAACCATAGGTTGCTTTAGCCTGGAATGGTTTCCCTCCTTGACTCCATAACTTTCAGTCCCTGAGTTCTTCAAGCTTCGTTCGGCTCAATTATCATGCCCTACTGATGCCCTTTCTCTTTCTTCTAGTTGTTGTTGCTTCATCCCCCAGAAAAAAGTGGGTATTTATTCTTGATGTAACGTGAACTTTTAAAATCTTTGTCCATAGACTGGGAGCCTCTTGGGGGGCACTTTGGTTGTAACCTTTGTATCTTCAGTGTTTGGGGGTGGCAGCACCCACTTAATTAACACCTGTCCATTGCTTTGCGGGCCCTCCCCCCCCGGATTTGTGGCCATTTGGCAATTTCTGCTCTCTTTCATATCCGTGGAGAGAAGAGACAACACTGAGCCAGCCTGATATCTGTGGACCTTTTCTACTCTGAGCTAATGTACTGTCAGTATACAGAAATGGAAAGCAGAAGGAGAACTCAGCCACGGGCCAGTCTCAATTTGGAGGTGTAGCACAATGCCTGGGACAGAGTAGGCCCTTAATAAATGCTTATTGACTTGTTAATTGGGGGCAAAATATCCTTTGGTGTTAAAAGTTTGTCCACCAGTTTGTTAGTTTTTCTTTGGTACACGGCTTATTTAGTCTAAAATATACATGGTGAGATATATATGTATACAGAGGTGCGTGCTCTGGACTTGGAGGCTGGAAGACCCGGATTCAAATTCAGCATCAGATACTTACTAGCTGTAAATACCAGGATAAGACAAAACAAGGCTCCTCTCACCTTGTCATGGGCCCATGAGCATCCCCAACACTATTTCTTAGATTCACCTTCTACTACCAGAATAAAGCAGTAAGTCATCTGAAAACTCAGCCTGCCCCTATAGGGTCTTTATACATTAGAAGTAGGATGCAAATCAGTTTAATTAATTTTTTATCTGCTACATGGCTGTGTATTTGGCAAGATGAGTTGGACTTAGGCTGCTGTTTTTAGAAATGGTGGTGTGGGAAAAAAGAAGAAATGGTGTTGTGGAGCCTGTGATTTACAAAAATCTTCTCTATGCTTGGGGATTTACAGAAGGGGTACCTTTCTGTAAGATGTGGAGGAGGGTGAGGTTTGAACCCTACAAGTTTGTGGGGAGAGGGCATTATTTTAACATCTTTAGGTTCTCATTTGAATTTCAACCCATAGGCTTTGTCTAACTCTAAACTTTGATCCCAATAGCCCCTTTGTCCTTTTCTACTCCTCTTCCCCAGAGAATATCACAGAAAATTTTCCCTTGTGTTCCATGGAGAAAAAACATCCCCAAAGGAAGTGTGTCACCATGTGGTTAGAGGTGCTGTCACTGAGGGCCAGATACCAAGTGGGCTTGAAGAGTACACACAAGAAATACGTCATCCATCACTCTCCACTCCCTTCCCCTGCTCTCCTTGGCCATTGTCTTCCACTGGCTTGTGGTTCCTTGCTCATGGGAAAACATGTGGCCATTGACATGTAGTCAATTTACAGTTTCTCATTACAGGAGAAAGCAAGAACTCTCTTTGGGTGAGCAACCTTGTTTTCTTTCATTTCGATTTTTTTTTTTTGCTTTTAGAATTATTCATAGCAAATGCCGTTTTGTGCTATGACTTAGTTATTTATTCCTTCGTTGATTCGTTCATTTTTTTCATGGAGTTGCCCTGGTCTGTTTTGGAAACTGTCACAGGAGCTTTCAGGAAAACAGTGAGAGATACATGCATGCATGCAAGACACAGCTAGGACCAATTCCAATGGGCCATGTGTGGAGAGTAGGAAAATGGAAAATGAAACACATTAGGTGGACTTTCCTATTGAAGGTATTATTCTGCCATTGGTTGAAGGCTCCTATGAGTCGATGTTCATTGTTTATAGGGACGGCACAGCTGAAGGAGAAGAGTGGACATTGACCCCAAAGGCCAGATATCAACTCTGTTTCCTAATGACAAAAGCCTTCTAATCCTACTACCTTATTTTAAGGGTAAGGAGACTGAAACTCAGGAAAATAAAATTACTTGTTCAAGGTCACTTAGGTATTAGGGGTCAGAGGTAGGATTTGAACCCAGACTGTCTGACTCGAGTCAGGCTGCATGCCTAAAGTACCTGCTGTTTCTGGGTGTGCGGTCCCCAAAGTATGTGATGTCACACCCCTACGATGCTCCAGGGTATTTCCATTCTTGACCTAATCTACTTAATAAATAGAATTGTTAGGAATCCATTTTGACCTAAGGGCACCTTACAGAAATCACCAAGATACCAAGGGTGCCATGAACTGGGAAAATATGGGAACCAGTTTGTTACTGGTTAAGAAATAGAGATATTGAGTGATGGAACAGACGAGGCGGCAAATTATCGCAGCCCAAAGATCCTAGTGATTCAGGCAAGGATGTTCTGTTTGACAAAACTTTTGAAAGAACGGGAAAGTAGGCAGAAAAAGGTCTACACCAACATCTCATACTGTATGTCAAGAGAAACTAAAAATGGGAACATGATTTAGAAGTAAAAGGTGATTTCATAAGCAAATTGGGGATGGGGGCATGAAAGAATTACCTATCAGGTCTGTGGATAAGGAAAGAGTTCATGATCAATTAAGAGGGAGAGAGTCTCATGGGAGGTAGAATAAAGAGTTTTGATTAGGGGAAGGGGATGCAATAAGCATTTATTAAGTACCTACTGTATACTAGGCATTGTGCTAACTGCTTCACAGATATTTCCTCATTTGAGTTTCACAACAATTCTGGGAGATGGTATTATTATCCCCATTTTATAGTTGGAGAAACTGAGGCAGACAAATGAAATGACTTGCCTAGGTTCACACAGCTAGTAAGCATCTGAGACTGGATTTGAACTCACATCTTCCTGACTCTGGACCCAGTGCTCTTATCTGTGTACCACCTAGCTGCCTGATTAAGTTTTTGCACATGTAATAAAACCAGGGTACTTAAAATTAGAAGAGAAGCAGGAGACTGGGGCGGGGGGATCTTTGCAGGAAATTTCTCTGATAAAAGTCTCTTTCTAAGATATGCAGGGAACTGATTAGAATTTATAAAAACAAAAGCCATTTCCCAGTTGACAAATGGTCAAAGTCTATGAACAGGCAGTGTTCAGAACAAGGAATCCAAGCTATCCATAGCTACATGTAAAAAAATGCTCTAAATCAGTAATAATTAGAGAAATACCAAGCAAACAACTCAGATATACTACCTTATATCTATCACAGTGGCTAACAGGACAGAAAGGGAAAATGACAGATCCTGGAGGGAATGTGGAAAAATAGGTATGCTGTTGGCGGAGTTGTGAACTGGTGCAGCCGTTCTGAAGAATAAATTGAAACTATGACCAAACTTGTACTATAAAACTGTTTTGACCCTTTGACCCAACAATACTGCTAATATACACACAAACACAGACACACACACACAAACACAGACACACACACACACACAAATACATATACATATATACTACTATTACTAGGTCTGTATTTCAAAGAGATCAAAGAAAAAGGAAAATTAACTATATGTATAAGAATCTTCATAGCAGCTCTTTTTGCAATGGCAAAGAACTGGAAATTGAAGAAATGCCCATCATTTGGGGAATGGCCAAACAAGTTGTGGCATATGGTTACGATGAAATACTGTTGTGCTATAAGAAATGATGAGCAGGATGCTGTTAGAAAAACCTGGGAAGACTTATATGAACTGATGCAAAGTGAATCGAGCAGAAACAGGAGAACAATGTATACAATAATAACAATATTGTAAAGATAATCAACTTTGAAAGACTTAGTAACTGTAATCAACACAGTGACCGACCACATTCCAAAGGATTCATGATGAAAAATGCTATTTACCTCCAGAGAGAGAACTGATAGACTCATAGTGCAATATGAAACCTCTTTCCCTCCTTTCATTTTTCCTTTTCCCCTTCCTGCCTTTCTCCCTTCTTTCTCTTTTTCTTGCTCTCGTATTCTCTCTCTCTCTCTGTCTCTCCCTCTCCCTTTCCCTCTCCCTCTCCCTCTCCCTCTCCCTCTCTCTCTCTCTCTCTCTCTCCCTCTCTCTCTCTCTCTCTCCCTCTCTCTCTCTCTCTCTCTCTCCCTCTCTCTCTCTCTCTTTCTCTCTCTGATCTGTCTCTGTCTCTGTCTCTGTCTCTGTCTCTGTCTCTCTCTCTCTCTCTGTCTCTCTCTCTCTCTCTCTCTCTCTGTCTCTCTCTTCTGGAAATGGCCATTGTGAAATTTATTTTATATAACTACACATATTTGCAGTGGTTTTTTTTTTTTCTTGCCTTGTCAGTGGGTAGGGGAAAGGGGAAAATTCAGAACTCAATTAAATTAAAGAAAAGAAATTCTTTATGCTGCCAAAATATTTTATGTTTTAATATTCATTTTCAGCTCCAAATTCTCTCCCTTCCTCCACCTCCTCTCCTATTCATTGTGAAGGCAAGCAATATGATACCCCTTTTTACCTGTGTAAAAGTGTTTTCAAGAAAGTTTGAGAACTCCTCCCTGCTCTAGGCAGTCTCCCATCCAAGCACTAATGGTACCCGACCCTGCCTAGTCTCTGAGATCAGGGTGGTACAGCCTTGTTGTTTCCAGGGACATCAGTAAGTAACTTAGGGCTATATCCATTCCACCTCTGAGTATTGATTCCTCCAACCTGTAGCACCCTGGATTGTCAACATCCATCCCTCCCCCTCCCCCAACTTCTCTTTTATGTCATAGATAACATTGAGTGAGCAGATGCTGCTGGGCCAAAGCTGGCAGCATGGAGATCGTTATTCTGATTACCTGAAATCTCTTGTCAATGGGGTGTTTATATCAAGGTGTAGCATCCTCAGGAACATCTTGTACTGTCATACCTGCCTGCTGGGGCTGACTTGGTGCCAGTTACTGGCTTCTGGGGGATATTAACCAGAATGGAGAATGATGCTTTATAGTGGCCAAAGGGCAGCAAAACTCCAGCCACCGGTGATGGAAACTCCTCCAGAGCTCTGGAGAGACAGGCCAGGCTTCCTGGGCTCTTCTGTGCTGTTCCCACCTCATTGCTAGTCTAAATAGCATATAGCCAGTCCCTGACTTCCGTATCAGAGCCCAGGCAGGGCCTCTATAGCCTTAGTATCTGACATTCAGAGATCAAAAGCAGAAAAGGACCTCTCATCCAATTCCCTCCTTTTATAAGAGGCTGATGGAGCTGACATCTGGCCTCCAATATTCATTCTGTAATAGTAGATAGAACAGATGCCTTTAGATAAATTAATTCTGTAATATGAATTTTGCAATGGTCAATGTGAGAAGCAGGATGGTGTAGTACACAGAAAACAGACCTGATGGTGTCCCTTCATGTCCCAGGGTTCCAGGCAACTCCTAGAGAGGTCCCAGGTAGCTCTAAGTTACAAATGAAGTGTCAGGAAGAGAAAATGCCCCCACTGGGATTCCATGAGGTGGTAGAATTACATCTCAAGAGACATTAGACAGCATCTAGTTCAACCTTTCCATTTTACAGAAGAGGAAGCTGAGGCCCACCAAGTCAGGATCACACAAGGCCAGCTCAGATATGCACCTGAGTCCTCTCCCTCTAGATCTAGCCCAGTGTTAATATGTGTGAAGCTCAGGGCAGTGCCTGACACATACGTGCCAGTGATAGTGATAGAGAGGATGGCACTCTGTCTGGCCTGTCAGTGAAATCGCAGGGCCTGGACACTACCACCAAATAACACCAGTAGTGCCAATAATAGAGGTACTTGGAAGGAGAGGCCTTCATTCTCTTTCCTTTTACAGTCTCACCAAAGCCACCATCCATCCCAACCCATGCTTAATGGCTCCTCGCTTGACTTCCAGCTCGGTAGCTAAGTGGCTTCAATGCCCAGCCCATGTCACCCATCCAGAAGCCAGAGTCTTTGCAGAGTGTCCTTCCCCCGCTTCTGGGCTTCAAATTCCTTTGTAAAATATGATTTCAAAAAACTTCAGTGTTCAAGCGGCTTCTTGGCACCCATACAAGACATTCTTTTGGCAGATGCAAAGGGGAGCAAAAGTAGCCCCTTGACATATCTTTATTCACCTAAAAAGAATGTTTAGGAGTGGTTTGGATTTAAAAGCAAGAATTATGTTCAATTAGGCAAGCCTCTGCTTTCCTCTTCCTAGAATTCAAACATGAAGAAACCCTCTTAAAAGTTGTTTTAGGCAGAAAATTACCGGTTCACACTAGTTATAGATATTAGAGCCAGGAATCAATGAAAACCTGGAGTGCCCACTGAGGGATCCCAAGTGTACTTCATTCATTCATCCAATCCATCATTCATTCATCCAATCATTCCTTCTTCCATTCGCACAATGTCCAAATCTCAGAGTTTGAAAGGGAGGGATCCCGAAGATCTAATGTAACGTCTGCCTGGTAAAAGATCGCTCTCTCACACATTCTAACACGGGCTCTGTTTAAAGACCTTCAAAGAAGGGGAGATAGCCACTTCTTGAAGGGAGCCCATTTCACTCTGAGACAGTTTTCTTTGTTAGGAAATCTCTCTTTGCAACATCTAATGACCCTCCCTAGCTCCAGGGCTAAGCATTACAAGTCTGTTCCTTCCGCCATGTTGACTGCTTTTCAGTTACTTGAAGACAGCTAGCAATTTTCTCCTAAGCCCTCACTTCTCCAGACTAACTGTGCCTTCATTCAACATACATTTATTAGGCACTGAATGCAAACTCTTGGTTAGACATCAGCAGAGGTAAGAGTTTGGACAGCTGCCAGCCTGTGCCCTCATGGAATCCACAGTCCAGTGTCGGTGCTAGGGAGGAAGAAACTTGGTTAACTATAAACTCCAGCAGTACTTTCTTTATATTCATCTAGAATCACCAACATTATCAGATCCAAAGGCTTCTCCAATCTGGTGCGTGGGTAGTTTCTGTTTGATCAGAGTAGAGAGTGTTTTCTTTTTTTCTGAAGCTTGCTGATAGATTCTGTGGGAGAATTCACTTTTATACCTGAAGGTCCATATGGAGAGTATACATGGAGTCTGATTCTTCTTCCTCTCCAGAGGCAGGATAAACCTAGGAGAGACTAGGAAGAACCTATGGAAAGTAGGAGGTAGGAGCAGTGCCCACCCTGGGCTGGTGGTTGTCAAGAGCTGTTCGCTGGTTGTTGGCATTCACAGAAACAATGAATC
The DNA here is from genome assembly GCA_028646515.1 of Pseudochirops corinnae. Classification (NCBI taxonomy): domain Eukaryota; kingdom Metazoa; phylum Chordata; class Mammalia; order Diprotodontia; family Pseudocheiridae; genus Pseudochirops; species Pseudochirops corinnae. Next base: position 7,464,199 of record CM053592.1, read on the forward strand.
TCCAAGTTAGGAAGCATCTCAGAGGCCCAGATCTGGTCCAAGCCACACCAGAAAAAGAATTCTCCTCAACAGCCTACCAAACAAGGGGTCAGCCTTTGTCTAAATGCTTTGTCAAGGGAAACTTGCAATTACAGGCAGGTAGCCTAATGGGAAGAGTGCTGGGCCTAGAGTCAGGAAGACCCGAGTTTGAATCCTGTCTCAGATTCCTTACTGATGTTCTATCATTTCAGTGGTGTCTGATTCTCTGTGACCCCATTTGGGGTTTTCTTGGCAGAGATACTAGAATGGTTTGCCAATTCTTTCTCCAGCTCATTTGAGGAAACTGAGGCAAGTGGGGCTAAGTGACTTGCCCAGGGTCGCATAGCTAAGTAAGTGTCTGATGTTGGATTTGAACTCAGGAAGATAGGTCTTCCCAACTCGAGGCTTGGAGCTCTATCCACTGCACCCCCTAGCTGCCCTCAGATTCTTGCTGGCTCTGTTACCCTGGACGGATTTCCTTTTCTCTTGTGTGAAATAGGGATAATACTAACACCTGCCTCCCAGGTTGTTGTAAGGACCAGATAAAATTACTGTGTGTAAAATGCTCTGCAAACCTTGAGATACTTTGTAAAGACCAGCTCTTCTATTTTGGCTATGGGACACTAAAGCCTGGATTCTACTCTTGGCCGGTGTGACCTCAGTAGGCCATTCTCCTCCATAGACCTCAGTTTCCTGCTCTGTAGAAAGGCAAATCGATGATTTCTAAGACTGCCACGCAGCTCTACAATGGTACGGTCCTGTTTCTATATACCTAGTGTGTTCTACAACTTGGTATAACTTTGAGCCTTTCTCTGAACTGGAGAGAGGAAAGTCTGCCCACAGAAAACTGATGGATACCTCAAATCAACTGAACTGATAGAGTGAAAGCATCCAAGCTGTGTTGTGTCTTTTCCCATGTGATGGCCTTCCCCATCTCTTGGCACGTGTCTTGCTTGATACCCAACCCCATGAACGATTGAGAACATTCCAAGAGAGTGATTTCCTCTCCAAGAACCTCCCCGACCTGTTTTGTCCTGTTACCTCCTGGCATCATTCCTTTTACGTATTAGGCACTAAATAAAGTTTTGTTGGCCTCATGCCCGAGAATGAAAATAGTGCCAGCTATTATCATTGTTCTGGGGGATGCAGCCTAACGTGCCTTTATGGAAGCCTAAACCTTTGCTCTAAGGCTCACAAACCATGTACATCTCCACAGAAAGTTTCATCTTCTCCCTCCAAGGCTTTGTATTAACAGTGCCCCTCCTCGCCCCATCTCTTAGAATCTCTTGTTTCCTTCAGGAACTCTCCTACAATGACAGCCTCTTCCTTAAGCCTCTTCACTGGCTCCTAATCGTGCTTGGAAGACTTTCTTTCCTCATCTCCGTCTCCTGGCCTCCCTGGCTTCCTTCAAGTCCCGGCTAAAATCCAGCCTCCCATAGCAGGCATTACAAAGCACAATCTATGGGCTTTGCTTGTTTATTTGATTTTTTTTATGGAGAATTTTGATTTTTAAATGGAGAAACCATTCTTGGTTTGTAGATCATACAGAAATAGGCAGTGGGCAAGATTTGGCCATGAACCGTAGTTCGTTGACCCCTGTTGTCAAGGAAACTCCTCCTTAATGCTGGTACCTGACTTCTGCTGATTATTCCGGTTTATCCTGAATATAATTTTTATGTATAGGTCTTTACATATTATCTCCCTATTAGACTGTGAGCTCCTTGAAAACAGGGGACTTTCTCTGTATCCCCATCCCTTGGCTCAATGCCTAGCCCACAGCTAGTGAAAGATAAATGCATTGTTCCTGGACTTCATCTCCCAGCTGCTGATGCCTTCCCCTTCCTCCAGAAGAATACTTGAAAATTGCTTTTTCTGTATGTGTGTAGTCTCCCTTAGTAGAACGTAATCCCCATGAGAGTAGGGAGTATTTCATTTGTGTCCTCCCACTGAAGCTGTTTAGAAAATGCTTAATAATTGAGTAATAGACGGGGGCTTCAGCTGAATCTCAAGGCACATGACCATGTTGGCCTTAATTTCCTCCTCTAAAGAGAATAGGCTGGACCCTCTAAGGTTCCTTTTTGCTTTGTTGTTCTGTGATGTGTAATCTCTTTTTTGTGTATCTGGGACCACCCTCCTCCCCCACATACACACACACGTACCTTGTATAGACAAGTATTCTCTCATGTGAACATCACAACAACCTTGGGAGGGAGGTTTTGTTATTATCGCCATTTTACAGGTGAGGAAGCAGAGGCTGGCAGAGGTTAAGTAATTTGATCACTCAGTAAGTATCTGAGGCCGGATTTGAACTGGGATCTTCCTGACTCCAGAAGGGACTTCAGAGTTTCAAAGGGCTTGCCTACAATACTTTCTGGGATCAGTGGATTTTCTCACTTATTGATGCTGATTTTTTGATTTAGTAATATCTTTTGGATTTTTTTTCTTTTATCATTGAACAAAGCACCTGAGTGCTTAAAACAAACAGCTTCGTTGACTTGCCCAGGGATACCTAGTTGTTGAATGTCAGAGGAAGGATCGTAGATGTAGAGTTGGAAGGGAACATCTTTAAGTGTCCAGCACAGATAAGGGAACTGAAGCCCAAAGCAGTTTATATTAAATATTAATAACGTAACATTAATATCAGAGACAAAATTTGAACTATATTGTGTTGCTTCTTGCTTTTTCAGTTCCTCCTTAATGAATTTTCAGTGTTCCCTCCATCCCCAGCACACAGTAGGTACTTAAAAAAATTCTTGTTGGTTGATGGATTGACTTGAGAGGTTGCTTTAAAACCTATAACTTTAGAGCAGTGGTTCTGAACCTTCCTAATGCCGCGACCCTTTAATACTTATATGTGGGTATATCTGCATGTGGGCGGACCCTCCTGGAGACGGATAGAGGAGTGCATCTCGGTTCCTAAGACCATCGGAAATATGTGTTCACTGATGGTCTTAGGCCAGCCCTGTGAAAGGGTCGTTTGACCCCCAAAGGGGTTGCAACCCACAGGTTGAGAATTTTAGAGGATTATCTTTACAGGAATAGTTGGCAACAAAAAGATGAATCTGACTCTGTGTAACTTCTACTCACTGTGCCCAACTCCCGTTACTGTGCAAAATAAGTCTCCTCCCTTTGCTTATTCCCTTCCCATCTCTTCCCCTCTTCTTCAAATACTGAAGACATTCCTACCATACCCTCCCTATCCAAGTCTTTTCTTCTCTAGACTAAACACTCCCAATTCTTCCAGCCAGTTTCAAATGGCTTAAATCTCCCCTAGCAGGTCTAGTTTGGATAGCCTCATGCTCCTGAGTGGCTTTCCTGAAATTCAGTACCTAGAATTGAACACCATTTTCCAGATGTTCTGACCAGCACTGAGGACCTGGCAATATCTCCTCCATCACCCTCAACGGTATGACTTTCTTACTCTCCTTTCACACTTTGATCTGGAAATCCACTAAAGCCTCCACATTTTAAAAAACAAACTGCTGTCTAGATGTTCTTCCCTTGCATTTAGGAAGTTGACTTTTTGAACCCATATAGGATTTTACATTTATCCTTGTTAGATTCAATCTAATTACACTTGATTCAACATTTTAGCCAACTGAGATATCTTTGTCTTCAGACACTTTGTCGTTTGCCCATCTGGTGACTGTGCCATTATACCTGTACCGAAATCATTGATTAAAATGTTAAACAGCATAGAGCCAAGTCCCAATCCCTGAAGCATGAAGGCATAAGAGCATTAATGACTAATCTGGACCTGGCATCCAACCAGTTCCAAATCCACCTGGCTGCCCTATCCTTGTATTAGTGCTAAAGCAAGAGAGAGTGATTCTTAATGAGAGTAATAGGCCACGATCCATGATGTATGTCAGACTGTCCCTGCAGCTTTTGGTTTGAGACAGACTTTTCCCTCAGTCCTGGTGATACAGATGACAGAGCATGTAATAGTCTTTGCTTTGAAGACGGTCACATTCAAATGGAGGGGACAGGGTTATACATACAAGTATATATGGGTCCGTCTTTCTCTATTCAATCTAAAGAGAATAGATGCAAATAAATATATTATTAAGTAGAAGGTAGTTTGGTAAAGAGGTGACTGCTGGTGTTGGGATCAGCACAGGCTTCGTGGTGAAGGTCTTAAAGGAAGAGAAGGCTTCCTTGGGTCTGAGATGGGGAGGGAGATCGTCCCAGGAATGGGATGTGCAAAGCTACAGAAACTGGAGGGGGGGTTGATGTGCCACGTAGGGAGAGCAGAAATGGCGCGTTTGTCTGGACAGCAGAGTCCGCCAGGGGATGAGTGCCCAGGGAGGCAGGCACAGCAGAGGGAGGAGAGAAGCTGACAGAATTTCTCGAAGCACAGTCTGCGTTTGGAGGAAACCCATGATGAAGGTGTGCCCACTCTTCATATCCCATCTGTCACACTCTGAGGAGCATAGATCGTATCTCCTCTGACATAGACTCACTTCTTCCATGCTGTAGGGAAGTATAGAAGGCAGATGGAGCAGGACAGGAGCACGGGAGCACAGGATGCAGCCTGCAGCCCTTCTGTGATATCCCATGGCCTTGGAGAATTCCTGGGACTAGAAAATCCATTCTCTTGTGATCAGCCTGGTGACTGCCTCTCCAAAGTCACCTGTGTTAGTCCTCAAAGACCCAAATGTGGCAGAGGAGTCCAGAGCTTGTGTTTTGTTGACAAAGCTTTCAAGAACCCAAGGACCTCGAGCAGAGGCCGGAAGCCCATCTGTGAAGCATGTCCTTCAGGGATGGGCCACTCCAGATGGCCTTTGAGGCTTCTTCCCACTCTAATATTCTTTGATCCTGAGGCCAGTGCCACACTGTGATGAGATATTGGAGGATCAGAGGTCACAGATTAGAGTTGGAAGGGACTGGTTCCATCCCCTCTTTTTACTGATGAGGAAACATAGGCTATGAGAGACTCACTCCAGGGCTTGCTCAGAGTTCCAGGTAGTAAGTGACAGAGCCAGTATTCAGCTCCATCCCTCTCTTGTCTCGACCTTTGCAGCATCTCTCCTAGATGCCCCCTTCTCTCTGCACTTACTGCCTCGTCATCTCACACCTGGATTATTGCCATAGCCAGCCAGTGGGTCTTCCTGCCTCAGCTGTTGCCCCATTTGAGTCCGAGTCTTCACTTGGCCACTAAAGGAATTTTCCGAAATTACAGATCCATACCATGTCAGTAAACTCCAGTAGCTTCCTTTTACCTCTGGGATCAGATGTAAAACATTCTACTTGGCATTGAGAGCCCTTCACAACCTGGCCCCTACTGCCTTTCCCACCTTCTTAGGCCTTCACTCCATGCCACACACTCGGGCACACATTGACAAAGATCTCTGTGCCATAGCTTACTCCATCTCCCGGCCTCCTCTCTGACCATCTGCCATGTCCCTTCTTGGTCACCTCTGCCTCCTGGCTCCCTGGATTCCCTGAAGATGGCTCCAAACTGACCTTCTGCCAGACTTTCCCAGATTCCAGTCTCCCCCCAGTGCTGGCACCTTCACTCCAAGATTCCCTTTCCTCTACTCTGAAATGATTGTGTACATCCATGGTTCTTTCTAGGTTGTCTTCTTCAGTAGAACGTGAGCACCTTGAGGGCAGGATCTGTGCATGTGCCCTCTCTGAGGTATTTTCAGAACGTAGCACGCTTCCTGGCACATGGCACATAGCAAAAGTGTCTGTTGTTGAGTCTGACTCTTCATGACTCCATTTGAGGTTTTCTTGGCAGAAACACTGGGGTGGTCTGCTAGTTCTTTCTCCAGCTCATTTACAGATGAGGGAACTGAGGCAAACAAAGTTAAGTGACTTGTTCAGGGTCATAGAGCTAATAAGTGTTTGAGGACAGATTTGAATTCATGAATCTGAGTCTTCCTGACTATAGTTGAGCGCTCCATCCACTGCAACACCTGGCTGCCTGGCAGAAGTTCCAGGAATGCGTATTAATACCTGACTGAGTGGTCCTGGAGTCAGAAAGACCTGAGTTTGAGTCTCCACTCAGGTACTGATCAGCTATGGGACACCGAGGAAGTCACTTAACTTCTTGGTTCCTCAGCACTCATGGCCAATAAATTCTCTTGGCCGCCTCTCAAGCTATGAGACTGAGATGATTCTGGACCCTGACTGACAGCTTGCGTGTTAGCGCTCCCTCCCAGCTGAAAAGCTGGTGTACAGATGGGAATTTCACTGCAAACGGTTTGTTTTCTCTCTTGAAAACCATGAAATGTGATTTCCAGTTGAACAATGCCAGTAACCTTGGGATTTCCTCCAACCATAATCCCCACCTCCTTACCTCTTGGGCCCCTTTCAGCAGTGCCCATGAGGAATCAGGGATGTGGAATGTCCAGATGCTGTCCGCACCCTGCCCAGGAGGCAGTGCTCTTATAGGTACTGCATCTAGACTGGCCACTGAGTTATATAACAAGCCACAGAAATCTAGCCAAACTGAAGATTTTGATGTTGACAATAAGATAAAAAAGGGAGCATTGTAGGGTTGAGAGCTGGAAGAGCTAGGGAAGGCAGGTAATTAGTGCAGTAGATGAAATGCTGGGTCTAGAATCAGGGAGACTTGAGTTCAAATCCAGTCTCAGATACTTACTAGCTGTGTGACCCTGGGCAAGTCACTTAACTTCTTAACTGCCTTGGTTTCCTCGCCTGTAAAAGGGGATAATAATAGTACTTAGCTCCCAGGGTGGTTGTCAGATAATATTAGGTTTGTAAAGTACTTAGTGCAGGGCCTGGCACACGCTAAGGACATGCTTATTTTCTCCCTCCCCGAAAGGACCCTTAAGTTTGGTTATAGGTCTTGTGACTTTGGTGTCTTTAGCACCCACCATATCACGAGTTTCTGGAGTCCCTCAGGGACCAGGGGTGGCTTCATTCCTTCAAGGGCTTGCTGACATGGCAGAAAGCCCTTCATTCTTCATGGCAAAGGTAGCCAAGCGTTTCTTTATGGCCAGAGGGCCAAGGCCCGCCGTATCATTAAGCAGATCGACAGGCTTATCAAAATGTCCAGTAAGTGAAGATGTTTGTCAACTTTGGGTTTTTTTCCTTTTTCCTCAGTTTTTTTGCTTATTCCATCTATTCTAGACTTGGGGATGAAACCATCATTTTGTAGCTTGAAGCCGAGGGGTCTATTAACAAAAAAGTAGTGGGAATCTTTTGCCTTTAACTGGCAAGGTTGTTTCTAATTGTGTTATGATGTAAATCTGGCTCATTATTCCAGGACCCGTTTTCAGTCTGTTTCTTTCATACTCATGTTTTGCCCACCTTAGTGGTCAGCACTATTTACACAGAGACACACTTCTGGTACATAGAGTATCAGTATCTCTGACGGGTACCCACGTTTATTACCAGAACATGCCCTGTGTGGGTCTTTGCTTCTAAGAGGCAGTTGTGCCCCATCGACCTGACTCAATCTTTGGTTTTGCCATAGGCTGGTGTACCAGCCTTTCAAGAATTCTTTCAGGCCTCTTTTATTGGTATTTGTAACAATCTCAGGGCACACAGATTTCATACTACAAGGCCCCTTGGCCAACATTGAGGTACCTTGCCCTTGCCCTCCGCTTCCTCTCATGACATGAAAGTCATTCTCATCTTCAGATAAAAACAGTCCTGGAACAAATGTATTCTACAGCTTGTGTTTTAAATCAAATGTTCTACAGACTCTTGGACAGGTAGATAAAATACCTTGTGTTCGCAGTTGAATAAAAACATTAGGATGAAGGCTTCCTTGGTTGATCCAACTATAATGGTAGATGAGACAGACAAAGAATGCCACACTCTTCACCCTCTTCCCATGTGATTTTGGTCTCTGGCTAATTCTCCACATTTCAAAAGCTGAAGAATGTGGTGTGGCAGCATCTATTAATAAAAAATGTTGTTCTTAAATTTTTACGGATCAGTTGTCTTCAGATGACCGTGGATAAGAATTAGGTGTGTGATAGTGACCCAGTTTCGGTGTGGTAATATGCACATATACACACATACGTATGTATGTATATGTATACATTCATAATAGCACCTACCTGCCCGGGTTGTTTAGAGAATCAAGGGAGATAATGTTTGTAAGATGTTAATAAACGCAGTGCCGTGCGCAGATATATCATCTATATGCACTATCTCTTACCATCATCATTGTTTTTTGGTTGAATTCTGTCTGTACTCTAGCATGAGATTTTATTATCTCTCATGAAAGACAGTAGATTTCTGATGGATAATTTTTGCCATCAGATAGTATCTTGACAGGTGCTTTATTTTTATAGCATGCCGTAATGTTACAGTTTCTACAGATCATTGCAATGGTCACTAAATCCAGAATCTTTAAGGATAACCCTTTTCTAATTTGTGTTGGTGATGGGCAGGTCAGGAATTGGCATACTGCCCATCCCACCCCCACCCCTTTTTCCACAAACAAATCTGCATAATGTTCTATTGATTGAGCTCATACAGCTGTTGCCCACGAAGGGCCTTTTGATTCTACCCTTAGATCTTAGCCATTTCTTGGGCTCCATCTGAATGTAAATAACCCACACTCAGTTCCATTCAGCAAATCTAATTGTGTGTATGTAGGCTACGCTGATAAATGTTGAAGTTCACCAACTCTCAGAAAACAGCATATGTTTTTAAGATTAATATGCATTGTTAAGATTTTCTCCGTAAGTCTGCAAAACAGTAAGTCAACACAGGCAGTCAACGCTAGATCAAGCCCTGACTTGTAGCATTTTTGATTAGCAAGATGTAAATGTTCACAAGGAAAATTTAACAATCAGCTCTCCAGCCCCTTGGAGATGGCTCCAGGAATGCTCGGTGTCTACCTGTTATCAGCCTTTTCTATTTCTTGTCAAGATGATGGCCACTTGTTTCATAAGATTTTCTATAGATTTTTAACCAGTATCTAAAAATATCTACCAGTACTTTTCTCCTCTTTGCCAAGGAAGTTCTTACCTTTCAATAGCTGCCTTAGGGCAATGGTTCCTGTTTCCTTAATATCTTATGAGGTTTTATTAATAAATTTCTAGAACCATGGTGGTTCATTTTATATCTCCCCAAAGTGAACATTAAGACCTGTATTTTGAAGTTGTTAATTGCTTTAAAAGAGTTCTTCCTATTCTGCCTTCAGTTCAGGATGTCTTAAAATATTTAGCCCCGTTCTTGTGTTCCCATTATTTTGTTCTCATCTTTTTTTGATGGGGTTCCATTAGAAGTGGCCCTGGAACATGTCCCTAACCTGTTATTATCACTTTATATTTATATATTACTCATTTATTATTTATCTGTTACTTTATATTTGTTATTTATATTCATCGTTCTGAAGACAACTACTTTTTGTAATGGAATAGAAGTATAAGAGTGTAGCTCATCCTGTGCATACCCCCCAAAGGCATCCTTGGTGTGACCCCTGTAGTAGACAGGGCACAGGGGTTGGTAGGGGCCCATACTTTAAAAGTGCTTTGTTCCATGTAGCTTAGATATTAGAAATATTTAGTACGACTTTGTTTGTTAAAAATACTGTTCTGAAATGATAGTTGCTGCTACAAGGCTGTAATGTACTGTTGGTGATGTTCATAGCCTCTTGAGACACAAAGAAACTTTGACCATTTCAAATGGCTCTGATTGACTCTTATTTTCAATCTTTTTTTCTGCATTTTTATAATTTTCCTGCCTCTTTTCTTGTAGTCAGACTGCCTACACTGTCACTCTGGCTCCTGCTAGTTACCACTACTATGACAGTCTCTTGTCTTTCTGGTTTCCTATTTCCAGGCCACGTGGGCTAGGTTAACTTGGCTTAAGCCAGTTAACTCAGCTAGTTAGAATTGTGTGCAAATTACGAGCTGCCTCTGCTTCTCAGCCCTTTTCCGTCTGTCCTCTGACCTCCTTCTCCACAGTAACCAATGATCTCTTCCTGGCCAAATGTGCGTCTTCTGCATCCTCATCCTCTCTGGCCTTTCTCTACCATCTGATACCATCGATTTCTCTCTTCTCCGATATTCTCTCCTCTCTGTGTGGTCTTGGCATTGCTTTCTCATGCTCCTGCTCTGTCCTGGTCAATGACAACTTCTCTGTTTCTTTTTCTGGATCATCAATACCACAAGAAGACCCCCAAATGTACATCTATCCTTATGGTTTTGTCTGGTCTTTCTGTCCCCTCCACTTCCTGTCCCCCTCCCCCCCCCCCGTTTTCTCTCTCTCTTCTCTGTCTGTCTCTCCCTCCCTCTCTCTCTTTCTTCCTTTCTCTCTTTCTCTCTCCCTTTCTCTCCCTCTCTCTCTCTCTTTTCTCTCCCTTCTCCTTTCTTCCCCCCCCTTTCTCTCTCTCTCTCCCTCTCCTTCCTTTCTCTCTCTCCCTCTCCTTCCTTTCTCTCTCTCCCTTCCTCCTTCTCTCTGTCTCTCTCCCTCCCACACTCTCCCTCTCTGTCTCTCTCCCTCCCTCCCTCTCTCCTCCCTCTTTCCCTCCCTCTCTCTCTCCTCTCCCTCTGTCTCTGTCTCTCTCTCTGTCTCTCTCTCTCTCTCTTACAAATATCACTTCACTTGATCCTCACAGCATCTTGGGGAGGGCCTATTTTCATTCCCATTTTACAGATGAGGAAAACGAGGCAAGTGGAGGTGACGTGACTTGCCCAGGGTTATGTAGCTAGCAAGTGTCTCAGGCTGGTTTTGAACTCAGGTCTTCTGAAACCAAGCCCACCAATTAGAGATGCCTCTAACTAACTGCTTTGAAAAAAATGATTTAATTTTCAATTTATAGAATAAAATAAGCATTTCCATAACAAAGCATAATTACAAAAAGATGGTTGCACGTGAAACTACAAATCTATTGTGTAAAACTTGCTATTCGTCTTAAATACACACTAAAGTTAGCCTTTAAGTTTCTTTTTTTCACTCCCTCCCCACCCTAGAGCTGGCCTCCATTAGACACAAATGTGTGTATGGATATAAAATCCTCCTCTAACACCTAAGCACCCCCCCAGTGTTCTCCTCAGCCTTCCATCCCCCCTCATCCACACAGCCCACCCACTGCCAGCTCTTGTCTTCTTCTGCAGTGTCTTTCGCACCAGCTCCCATGGCCGCCATATAGGTGCTGCCCACCATCGCCTCCCCACCTCTTATAGTTACCCCCTTTTCATCTGTAGTCCGGTGGGGTGACCCCTGGCATTGCAGGACAGACTGGCATCCATTTCACTGTGTCACAGACCTTTTCTGGGGAGTGGGTGAGGCAGGCTGGGAGCTCCACTGTGGTCTGGTCACATCCAGATCTCAACAAGTCCTTGTCTTTGTTTGCATTCCACGGCCTTCCTGGTATGCACAGGGACAGTATGTGCTCACTTTCAGATGACAAGATACAAACATCTCAGCTTGCAAAATGGATTCGTTTGGAGGTGACGAGACATATTTTGGGAGGGCTTTTCACTTTGTAACACGGTTTGCCCAGGTTTCTGGGAGTAAGCTTCCATCCTACATTCCCTCCCAGAATCCTCCCTGCCTCCAGCACCGGCCAGTTCCCTGACTTGGGTCCTGCTTCTTTGTAGGCACGCGTTCCTCTCCTGCACCCCAGCCCCACTGTCAGGCTCCTTCAGAGCAGGGGCTGGGGGGCTTGTCTCATCTCAGGGCCCTGGCTTCCTGGCGTAGTTGGTGCTTTTAGGTTTGGTGTTTTTTTTGCAGGGAGCGTCTGGACCTGTGATGTCAGCCAAGTAAGCAATTCCCAGCAGGGACTTGGCGCTTGGATGTTATCCTCCCTCTCCCTCTCCCTTATCACCTGTAAGAAGTTCACTGCCCATAGTGGGCGGTGTTGATAGAGGCAGCTGGGCAGTGCAGTGGACAGCTGGGCTTGGAGTCAGGAAGACCGGAGTGTGAATTTGACTTCAGATACTTAGCAGCTGTGTGACACTAGGCAAATTGCTTAACCGCTGTCTTCCTCAGTTTGCTGAACTGTAGAATGGGGATCATACTAGCACCGATCTTACAGATTGTTGTGAGAATCAATTAAAATAGTCATTGTGAAGTCCATAGCTCAGTGCCTGCCACATGATGGGTGCTTAATAAAGCTTCTTTTCCTTCCCTTCTTTTCTCCCTTCCCCTTCCCTCTCTCCTTCCCTTCTTCCGTCTCTCCCCTTCCCTTCCCGTCCCCTCTCTAGTTCAGGCCTCATCACTTCTGACCACGTCAGATACGCTCTTGGCCCCGTCGCTCCCCTGCTCAGGAAGCCGCGGTCACTTCTTACTGCCATGTGTAGACTCTCTTGCTTGGCATTTCAAGCTCAGCACTGTCTGGTTCCAGTCTGAGGTCCCAGGCTTCCCTCTCACTCTGCTGACCTTTCTGCCAACAGTCTCCAGCCTTCCCCATGTACCTTTGCCCAGGCTGTATCCTGTGCCAGGGCTGCTCTCCCTCATGGAATCCCGAGGTCCCTTGAGGGCACTGCTGCCCTTTGAGGCGCCTTCTCTGAGCACCTGGGTCAGGGCTTAGCCACCAAAATCATTGGGCATACTCATCTCCATACATTACCCCTGCTTGGTAAGCTCCTGAGGGCAGGGCTTGGTTCCTCCTCACGCCCAGTCCGTACTGTGCCTAGCACCCAGTAGCTGCTTCCCAAGTTCTTGTGGAATTAAAGTAAGTTGAATTGAACCTCCATCAGCCCCATTTCACCTTTCCTGCTTTTGATCTGTGAGTCCAAAGAGTCGGACCGGCCAGGGCCATATCAGGATCCATGACCTCAGAGCATCAGCAAACAAGTTCACCTGCTCTTCTGGATCTTGTCCCCGGCTCTTTGAACCCTCAGCTCTGGCTCAGGCTCTGATTTCAGCTGAATTCCCCAGTAAAAATCGTAGTAGCTCACAGAAGGGTGCTGTAGTGGATGGAAAACGCAGGTTCAAATCCAGCCTCAGATAGGGATCATAGTAGCACCCACTCTGCAGGGTGTGGTGAGGACCAAATAAGAGAGTATTTACAGGTGCTTAGTGCCCTGTCTGCACATATGGCGTGCACATGACTGTTTTTGTCATCGTTATCTGTACATAAGTCATCTCACTTGGTCTTTACAACAACTCTGGGATGTAGTAGGTGCTTTTATCTCCCCATTTTACAGCTGAGGGGACTGAGCAAGTGACTTACCCAAGGTCGCAGAGCTGGTCATTGTGAAAGGCAGGATTTGAATCCAGTGCTCCCCAACAGCAAGCCCATTAGTCTTTGTGCTGTGTGAGAAATGGTCCGTGTGTTTTGAAAGACTGTGTTTGGGAGAGTGGAAAGCCAGTATCTGGAGAGGAAGCGACCTCCCTCTGCCTTGCCCAGATGCCCAAAGCCCAGTGATCGCTCAAAGTCACATTGACATGTTTCCTGTTGGCTTCCCCGTTAGACTGTGAGCTCCCTGAGGGCAGCAGCTTCCTTTTGTCTCTTCCCCAAGTACCTGAGACATAGGAGGTACTTAATGAGGACAGTCATTTTTATGTGTGTACTAACTTCATGGTTCCTTGCTGAGTTGGAAGGGGGCCTCGTGGCTCCCCCTCTGTACCCTGGAGCCAGCTCCAGGTTAACCCTCCGGCCCGTAATGCTTACTGTTGGACTGAATATTTCTAGCCCTGCATTTCTAGGCAGGACTGTTTTCCTGAGCGAGAGATGCTTAACAGATTTTTATGCCTCCTGGTTTCCTCCCCCATCACCCCCGCCCAGCGTGGACTGTGTTTGAACGTAAACACCCGCAGACGGCCTCTCTCTGGGAAATATCCCCTTTCTCCACTCAAGTCTCACCAGGCGCTGTTTCTGGCTAATGACATTTGGGGGCCTGCGGATGTGAGTCCCCGGAGGTCGTGCAGAGGAGTTCACAAGCAGTGTTTGTACAAAGTCCTGGGGGCCTCTCACTTCCATCTTTAGTTTGGTTTGTTCTCTTCAATATTGGCTTAACTTGAAATGTTTCTTTCATTAATCGAGATTCTTTGGGGCCGGGGAAATGGCCAAGAGAGAAAGAAAAGGGCTGCGGCTTCTCTGGTAATCCATCCAGCTAACGGGCCTCACAATTTTCTTGCTTTCATTTTGGCCTGAGCATTATACTCTATACCAATCGATACAATGACCCACCATGATGCCAGAGAACCATTGATGAAGAATGGTGCCCTCCACAGCCCAGTGGAGACGGGTGAACTCAGGTGTCCATGGAGATGAGCATTTTTGGACATGGCCTATATAGATTTTATTTGGGGGACTTGACAGTGTCTACTTATTATAAGGGTTTGTTTTTTATTCAGGTAGGGGTGGTAAAGGAAAAATAAATGCTTGATAATGTACAACATTAATTTTAAAAGTTTTTGAAGAATTATATGCTAGCTGAAAATAAAAACTAAAAACAAAAATAAAAATTATTTTAAAAATTTTTAGAAGAATTATATACTAGGAAATACATGTGATAAATTCATGATACAAAATATCGATGTTGGTGGGATTTTTCCCAGCAAATATATTCCAGAAACTAACTTTCATTTCCCGTGTTAGGATGAGATTTCATATTGTGACTTTAAAGAGATAAAATGAAACTTATATCTATGTATTTACAAGTAAGTGGGGCCATGTACCATCATAAAAGCTCTCAGAGCCCCTGGGTCTTCAGAAGCTGGTCAGAGAAAACCTAAACTTGGCCAGATTTGCCCTTGCTTTGAGATGGAAGTGGAGAGGAGGGGCTTGGGGCGGAGGGGAGCTTCATGTTGACCTTTCCAGTTTTATACCTTATGCTCCATCTCCTGACTCCTGGCATTTGACTGACTGTCCCCCCTACCCGAGATGCTGTCCTTCCTCGTCTCTGCCTAACGTTCCAGAGTTGCATGCGTGCTGCCTCTGCCATTAGGCTTTCAGAACAGGGACTAGATTTCTGTTTGTGTTTTTGCCTTTCTTTATATCCCCGATGCTTAGCACAGTGCTTATAACACAGATAAATGCTAGCTGTGAGTTGACTGACTGACCTTGGGTAGGTTACTTGCTCTCTGGAGTCCTCACTATCTTACCTACCTGTAAAATAAGGGAGTTGAGTGAGTTCTCTGCTTCATTCCTGATGAACCTAGAGAAGCAACCATGACAAATGGAAAATTATAGGCCATCTGTACCTAGATATTCATACCCATGAAACTCATCTTTTTTCTCTGACTTACTCTTTAAAGAGGGGTGAAATAAGAGGATGTCTGGAAAGAAATATGAATTTTAATTGATGCAGACATTGATAATAATTCATTTTCAGTCTGTCAGTAAGCAATATTGAGAGGAGGGAAGCTAGGTTCTGAGGAAGCAGACAAAAAAGGAAACTGTCCCAGCTCTCAAGGAACTAATTTTTTATCAAAGGAGATAATGTGGATATAAGTAAATAAGTAGAAATGGGGGAGTCCCCAAATTTGTGGGAGCTGTCTGTTCCTCATGGGACACATGGCATCTGAGGTGAGCTTTGAAAAAGGACATTGGGAATTCGAAGAGACAGAGAGATACTTCAACCTGGGCCTGTCAGAATGCACAGAAATGGGGTAGGGGGGTCCCGTGTGAAAGATAAGAAGGTCAGTTTGGCTGAGCTCCAAAGGGCATCAGTGGGGTATGGTGAGTCTGCCGCTGGAGCTGATATTTGAGCTTAGCTTTTGATAGCAATCTGTTGGAATTCCTTAAGCAGGAGAATGACATACATGATCCAACCAGTACTTTGAGAACATTGCCTTATTAGCAGTGTGGAGGATGGATTAGCAAAAAGAGAGACATGAGACAGGGAAGCCACATAATAAGAGATATTGCAAAAGTCCTACAGAGAAAATGAGGAATGTACATACTCGATCAGACAAAAGCCAGTGATGAGTGGACAGATAGAGGTGGAGAGGAGCCGGATGGGAGAGAGAATGTGAAAGTGGAAATATCAAGATTTGCCAAACGATCAGACACATGGAGTGTGGGGGGACTGACAAGATTGACGTCTGAGTGATGAGAAAGATGGCAGTCCCCTTGACAGAAATATTGACATCAGGAAGAGGGGATTTGCTTGTGAGCCACGATGAGTTCAGTTTTGGGTGTGGTGGCTTTGAAATGTTTATGGAACAACTAGTTTGAAGTGGCATTGTTGTAAGCCTTGAGCTCAAGAGGAAGAGCAGGGCTATACGTGTGTGCAGGTATATACATATACATATATATACATATATACATGTACATATACATATACATACATATATACATATATACACGTACATATATACATACACATACGTACATAAGTGAGCATATGTGTATCGATCTTGGGGTCAGCTACATAGAAAGGATGATTGAACCTACTTAAGCTATTTGGAACACTGAGCGTAGATAGAGAAGAAAAGAGGACCCAGGACTGAGCTTTGGGGTATGCCCCCACAGTTAATATGATGATGAATCAGCAAAGGAAATTGAGAAAGAGTAATCGGAGAGGTGAAAGGAGAATCAGAAGAAAGCAAAGCCATAAAAACTCAGAGAGGAGAGGGTATCCCAAGAGATGATCAGCAGCGTCAAAGAGTCAAGAGGTTGAAAGACCAAAAAAAAAGTGAGACTTGAGAAACAGCCAATAGATTTGGCATTTAAGAGATCGGTGGCGACTTTGGAAAGAGCAAATTGAGAAAACAGAAAATCTAGTCCTTTTGGCATGAGCTCCCCGAGCTCTGACAGAGAGTTGGCTCTTCTTGCTAAGCCCACCCCTCCATGAACACTTGGTCCTGTCTCCTAGTCTCTGCTTCAGTAGAATTCCTCTTCAATCATCTCCTACCCCTTCTTTCAGCTTCACCATCTTCCTATCTACTAATTCCCTCCCAACTACTTTTGAACACATCAAGTCTCCCCCATCCTTAAAAAAAATCAAACCCTTCAGCCTACCATCTTCTCAAGGCATCATCCTATACGTCTCCTCCCTTTCCTACCCAAACTCCTTGGAAAAAAAAAGTGCACACGTTCATTGCTTCCCTTTCTCTCCCGTCACTTATTCCTCACTCCTCTTCAGCCTGGCTTCCAGACTCATCACTTGACTCAGACTCCTCTCTCCAAAGTGACTGTTGATCTCTTTGTTCTCAAATCTGCTGTTCTTTTCTCAGTACTCCTCTTTCTTGACCTTTCTGCTGCCTTCAGTACCGTTGACCACCATTTTCTTTTGGCTGACATTCAGTTCTCAGGCATTAGTCCATACTGATCATCTGCTTGTCATGGAAAATAGCATCCAGTCCTATCCCTGAACCTCGGCAGAGAGAATCAGATTCTCAGCGGACGGGGCAAATGGGCTGAATCCTATAAGATGAAGTTTAATAGGGATAATGCAATGTCCAACACTTGGGTTGAAAAAAAAACAACTTGGCAAAATGAAAGACAGAAGACATGGTTGGATGATGGTTCATGTGAGAATATTGCTGGGTTAAGTGGATTGTGAGCTGTGCTCAATAAGCGGTTTTTTTAAGAATAACAACAAGAAAGGCTCATTATGGGGAGCCTAATGTCTGAAATGAGGAAGGTAACAATCCCACTCATCCTTAATGCTCGTCATACCACATTGGAGGTGGTCTTTTCATGGTTCTAATCACCGTCTTTCAGGAAGAATATGGATACAGTGGAGCTCATCCATGGAGATCATCCTGGTTGCTGCTCAGCCTAGTGACCAAACTGGTGGAAAGACTGTATCCTCTCACATATGGGAAGTAGGGAAAGACTAGTCATGTTTGGCCTGGAGAAGGAAAGTCTCAGGAAGGAAGATGCTAAGTTCCTTCACATCTGTGCAATCGCGTCATGTGGAGGAGGGCTGGGACTGGTTCTGCTTAGCCCCAGAAGGCAGAGCAGGGAGCCGTGGGTGCAGTCAGTCTGTCAGTGAGCATTAAGTGCCTACTGTATGCCAGGCCTTGTAGGCACAGGACAGCCCCTGCTCTCCAGAAGCTCAGAGTCCAGTGGGAGAGACAACAAGGAGACCGATCTGTACAGACAGACTGTAGAAGGATAAATAGAACATATATAAGAGAGGGAAAGCACTGGAATGAAGGGAGATTGAGAAGATGGGATTTTGGTTTTGACTTAAAAGAAGGCAGAGATAAGGAGGGAGAACGTTTTGGGATAGAGGACAGCCAGGGGAAGTGCCCAGAGCCAATAGATGGAGCGTCTTGTTTGTGGAGCAGCCAGGAGGCCAGTGTCACTGAATCCTAGGGCACATGGTAGGGAATGAGGTGGAAGAAGCCTGAAAAGGGCCAGGA
Source organism: Pseudochirops corinnae (assembly GCA_028646515.1). Classification (NCBI taxonomy): domain Eukaryota; kingdom Metazoa; phylum Chordata; class Mammalia; order Diprotodontia; family Pseudocheiridae; genus Pseudochirops; species Pseudochirops corinnae. The sequence continues at coordinate 7,482,421 of CM053592.1, forward strand.
GGATGGGTTAGGAAGGGCTTTGAAGGCCAAACCACATTTTATATTTGATCCTCGAGACAATAGAAAACCACTGGAGTCTGTTGAGTAGAGGATGACGTGATCAGACCTATGCTTTTGGAAAATCACTTTGGTGGCTGACTGGAATGAAGAGAGCTCTGAGACAGGCAGAACCCCATTCCCATGGCAGCTACTACAGTAGTCCAGGTGGGAGGTGAGGAGGGCCTGGACCAGTGTCAGAGGAAAAAAGTGGGGTGTCCTCGAGAGCTGCTGCAAAGGAAAAATCAGCAGGCCTTTGCAACAGCTTTGGTATGGGAGGAAAGAGCTAATGAAGAATCCAGACAGACTCCTCAGTTGGGAGCCTGAGGGACTGGGAGGCTGGTGTTGCCCTCTGTAGGAAGGTAGGAGGTGGGGAGGGTTTGGGGGAAAGAGAATGAGCTCCATTCTAGATATGTTGAGTTAAGATGCCTGCTGGACAGCCAGCTGGAGAGGTCCGAAAGAGAGTTGCAGAGGTGAGACTGGAGGGCAGCAGAGAGGCTGGGGAAGGAAAGGTAGATTTGAGAATCATCAGTACAGAGATGGTCATTAAATCCATGGGAGCTGATGAGATCTCCAAGTGAAGTAGTGTAGAGGGAAAAGAGAAAGAGGGCCCAGGAGGGAATCCTAAGGGACGCCTCTGGTTAGAGGCGCAATCTGGATGAGTTTCCAGCAAAGGACGTAGGGAAGTGATCATGTAGGGAAAAGGGGAATCAGGAGAGCATGCTAGACCCTGTGACCCAAGGAGACCCCTCAAGGAGCTCCCATTCTAACAGAAAAGCTACAGGGACACAGAAGCTGATCCCTGAAGGTCAAGTTGTTGTTGATATATAAGGAGCCATTAAAACTCCTCAGCCCTAGATCCCATCACAGAACTAGTGAACCAGAGGTACTCAGGCAGAAGCTGGATGCATAGACACCTTATGGATGTGTTGTTGTACAGAGTTATACTTGAGTTAGCAGTTAGACAGACTCTTGTGGTCCATTCTAGTCTCCAAAGTGTTTTATGATCTCCAGCCCTCCCCAGTGAGACAGGAAAAGAGAGTGTTTTTGGTATTCATAAGAAACCCTACTGTTTAAAAAATGAATTTGCTTGAAACTGTAATATCCTGTTCCTGCATACCATGTGTGGAAGAACTGCATTTCGTCATGTCTTTCTTGTTTCAGGGCAGGGACAGCAATGGGGAAGGGAGAAGGGGAGATGCTCCACAAAGCTTTTGTCTCCAGGTGAATGTGTTCTCATCAAGACATTCCCTCTAGTCACTGCATGCCCCAGAGAAAAGATCCTTGTCAGCAACCCCAGAGTATCCTGAGACTGCTGAAGAGACCTGTTAGATAGCAGGAAAGAACAGTGAAAAGAAGCCTGAACATTTGGGTGCATCCTTGAGTGAACATTTGGCCTGGATTCTCTAAATCTGTGCATCTTGTGTTTCTTTTGAGCTCCTTCAGTTCTCCTTTGCTCGTAGAGCACAGCACCTTCTCTGATGAGGGCATGCCATGCCAGGCAGTCCTGGGCCAGTGTCTCCCATGTCATACAAAATTAAAATATGAAGGAATATTAAGAAAACTGATTACATTGAAATAATTACAGGTTATTAAATATATTAAAATATATTTTTTAAAGGTGATCACCCCCTAATCTAGTCAAATCTCTCATTTCACAGATGAGGCGCAAAGGGGCCAGAGGATGTCTGTCACCTACTGTAATACACTATTCTGAGATTGACTATTTCAATGGCAGATGGTCACTTCTCTTGCCTTCCCCCACTTAATTTTGAATCAGGCAGTTCAAAGGAAAAAAAAAAACTGAATTATCATTGGAAATTGGTCAGCTTCTTCACTTCATTCTCTTCAGAGCCCTCCCTTTCCAGGCTCCTCATACCTCCCTTCCCACTGTGTAACCTTTGGTCTCTTCCACAGATGAGTCACTTCCATCTTTTGGCTGAGGGCATTTTCTCTGGCCACTCCTCGTGCCTGGAATGCTCTCCCTCCTTGGCTCTGACCACTGGCCTCTCTGGCTTCCTTTAAGTCCCAACTCAAACCCGCCCACCTCCCGGGAGCCTTCCCTAACTCCTCTTAATTCCCCTGCTCTCTTGCACTTAATTGCTTCCTGTTTATTCCTACATAGCTTGCTTTGTCTGTGTTTATTTGCTTTTTGTCTCCCCAGATTGTAAGCTTCCTGAGGGCAGGGACTTGGCTTTTTTTGTATCCACAGTGCTCATGGTAGGCACTTAATAAATGTTTATTGATTAAGTTCTTGTCACCTCTAGTAACTTGTACATAAAAAGCACCTAAAACACATATTGTCTGAGTGCTTGGCCTCTTTGCTCTACCATCCCTTCCTTCTCTGCCCCTTGGGGGGATTTTAGGGCCCATGTCCCTGTACCTTATGCTTTAATTTTCAAGGTAAGGATGACTGATGGTTCTGTTTCTGGCCTTCCATAGAAAGTTCCTTGTTAGTATGTGGTCCCATTCCTAGCCCGCTTGCAGTCTCCCTTCATTATTAAGAATCACTTTCACGTGGGGCTGAGGTTCCATTTTGTTTCTCTTGGCACATCAACCCCATGGCAGACATTTCCTCTTTGCCTCGAAAGGACAAAGCGATGTTCAGCTGTCTGGGCTCCAGCCCAGCATTTGATTTATACATTATTTAATTTCCTTCAGAAAATTGGAAGCAGGACTTTGAGAAATGGAAATCCTTATTTTTCATTTGTTCAGGAACTCTTTTAGGCCTAATGTAATCATCAAGAGGGAGTGTTGTCATGATTTGGGTGACCTAAGGTGAAACTGAGAAGATGGCGGCCAACAGTAAACAAGTGGACAAAGGAGGTGTGGTGGTTTCAGCTGAGGATGGTAGCAGAGAACTCCAAATTGTCCAGTTTGGCTTAATGGAAAAGTAGTATGTTTGAAAATCTAAAAGGCCCGGGTTCAAATGCTGCTTCTGATGCTTGCTCGTTGTGTCACCAACAGTGGGCAAGTTGGCTTCTCTCTCCGAGCCTGGGGCAACTTTGAGACTGGAAGCTTTATTCTCACAGTGATGGCAACACACTGTGATCAATGTTCATAGATCATAGGTGGAAGGGACCATAGAGATCCTGTAGTCTGACACCCTCATTTTGCAAATGAACGCTCGAGGAGGTTGACTTTCCCAAGGTCACATAGGTTTGTTAGGAATTATTTATTTGTTTTTTCTGTAAATATAAAATCAGCAGGCTTCTCTTTTTTAGAACACCTTCCTTCCTTCCTCCATAGCAGAAGACTAGGTTATGTCAGAGGTGTCTGGGGATTACCAGGTTTCCTTGAACGCCATTGCCTTTTCAGAGAATTTTGATGGTGGTAGCATCGGACTGAAGGCTTCTGCCAGACCTGAGGCCCCCACTCATCCATCTCTCCAGGTTGGTCCCCACGCGGGGCCTAGCTATGGGTACCAGTGATGCTGAAAAGCTTCCAAGTTAGGTAAAGTCAGGAAATCGCAAATTCACTCTGGAATGGATATCAAGTGAGGCTTGGCAGCAGCCTGTGAACAATTTGTCCTTTGGAGGTGAAAGGTGGCCTCCTCCCCAAGAGGAAATGTGGTCACCAGAGTGCTGGTTCCCAGAATTCTCAGAGGCCTGGAAACTAATCAGATGTCCATATGGTGGCTCAGAAGGGCTGGGGTGGGGGCGATATTTGTTTCACTGGGGGCAGATATAAGTAGAGCCAAGTCAGTGCATGGTACGGCCCTGGAGCAGACCAGACCGATAGTCCTTGAAAAGCACTGAACAGGATTTCCTTCCATTTGCCCATCCTTCCCCTAGATCCATCTTTGACTCATCCCTCTCACGTTCTCCTCAAATTCTGTCCATTTCTCCTCCCCACATCTTCATCTGTCTCTTCCTTTCCATTCTCCCAGTGGCCACCCTAGGCTGGGCCTTCAGCTCCTCATGTCAAGACAATCTCATCACTTCCTAACCAGCCTTCCTACTTCTAATCTTTTCTTCCCACAAACTGCCACCAGACTAATTTTTTCCCCAAAAAGAGTGTGTATAAGAGAAAGACAGAGACAGACAAACCCAAGACCTGGTGAAGGGTTCCTTCCCACAAAAAGGTTCCACTTCTGGACCCCTAGACCCACAATAACAGAGCTCAGTCCTGGGGGAGCCTAGCCCCACAGAGGTGGGATCATGGTTTCTCTTTTACTATGTGGCTCATTGCCCCACTTCAGAGCGTTAGGAAAAAAGCTCTTAATCCAAGTATATCTTAAGTCTAATGTCTCCCCCCTTAAAGAGATTACCAGGATCTCTTCTAGAAAAGGCATTCAGTGTGCAAGTGTGATATCAGATATAGGACAGCTTTCTATTTCCTTCACCACAAAGGAAATATTTAAAACACACACACACACACACACACACACACACACACACAACTGTTCTCCCATTAGAATACACACTTTCTTAGGGCAGGAATTTTCTTTTACTTCTCTTTGTAGCAACTTTATTAGCACAGTGCCTGACCCATAGCAAAGGGTTAATAAATAAATGCTTGTTGATTGAATCATCTTTATGCTCTGCCAGAAGGTTAAGACAGAATTGGAAAGCCTATGGGATATTTCATATTCACCCTGGATCTGTGCTATTCAAGCAACTCACAATCCTGCCTTAGACCAGCTATAGGGCTGACTAGCTGTGTGGCAAGTCATTTGAGATTCTTTCAGCCTTAAGTTCCTTGTCTGTAAATGGGTATAATAATAGCATGTACCACTGAGGGTTGTGAGAATCAAATGAATATTTATAATTTATTATATTTATAAAGTATTTTGCAAATCTTAAAATGCATGCAAGTGGTTGCTATTATTATAGCTGTTACTCAGAAATCTTCGGTGATTCCCTGTTGCCAGAGGACCAAAAGATCCTTGTCAACAAGGAGCTCCCATTCCAACAGAGAAGCTCCAGGGACGCAGAAGCTGATCCCTGAAGGTCAAGTTGTTGTTGATATGTAAGGATAACCCTCAGCCTGCCTTTCAGGGTTCTTGACCATCTGACTTTAGCCCTCCATTAGTGCCCATGATGTGAGTGGATGTCTTCCGACTAAAGGAATGGAGGCAGTTAGGTGTCCTAGGGGATGGAGTGCTGCTTTTGGAGTCAGAAAATCTGAATAGGAATCCTGCTGGCCTTGGACACTTAGCACCTCAGGCTAATCATTTAACCTCTTAGCCTCAGTTTCCTCATCTGTAAAAGGAGCACATGCTAGGGTTGTTATAAGCACCAGAGAGCGTAATATGTATAAATAAAGCACTCTGGAAACCTTTCCATCACTGTGATGGTGATGGCGATAATGACGATTTGCTATTACCTGAATGTCCCGTCCTGCATTGTGCAGGAAAAAGCCCTCTGTCTGTGCCCATTTCTTACCACTAGTGCCATTTCAGAGGCCACTGTCTTCATGCATGCAGGTTTTCCCTCATTCTCCTGGCCAGATGGGACTCCTCTGCCTTACCTGGGATCTGAGGGCATTCTGTCCATACCTCTTCTAGCACACTGTCAGAATCACAGCCACTTAGAGCCAGGAGGAACCTTAACAGCCGTAGCTGAAAGACAGTCCCCTCCGCAGCATATCAGGGGAGTGGACAGCTGGCTTTTGCTGGAAGCCTTCCAATTAGAGAGAGCCCACAACCTCCTGAAGTACCTCACTCTACTTTGCTTTTACTCTGCCATCTTGGCTCTGCCCCAACTCATTCTACTTTGGACAGTTCTAGTTATTGGCAGGTTTTTGACTTAATGATGCCCAAATTTGCTTCTTTTGCACTTTCCACGTGTTGCTCCTGGTTTGAACCTCTGGATTTAGCAAGTCAGATCCTTCTTCCATACTGCCAATCCTTCAGATGCTTTGAAGATAGAGAATTCTCTGGGTCTCCTTAATGATCACCAACCCCAGGTCCTTCCACTGGCATGAGCTTGAGACCCTCAGTGGTGTCTGCCTTTCCCTGGATACTCTGTGGCTTTCCAATGCCCTTTGCTCTTAGGGATGACCATAGTATACCCATGTGGAATGGCCAGGACTGAGGATAGAGGGACTGTCACCTCCTTTGTTCTAGAAGCTGTGTTCTTTCCTCCCTTGTGCCCTGCCTCTCTTTATCACTAGAAAAACCCCAAACGTCTAACTCTGCTGTATTGATCTTTTGATGTTATATCATTTTTATTTCAAAACATCTTCTTTCTCCTACCTGATGAGCCACCCCTTGTTTTAAAAGGGGAAAAAAACAGTTCAACCAAGCTAGCCAACATGGGCTGAACATGATGTGTTCCACACCCATAGACCCCAATCTCTGCAAAGAAGGGAGGAAGGTGCATCTTCTTATTTCTTCTTCAGAAGGCTAATATGTACCTTTATTAATGCATCCCCCCACCTTTTTTTTCCTTTTTTTGTCTGCTACCTCACACTACTGACTGACTGACACTGAGCTTGTGGTCCATTAAATTCCCCAGATCTTTTTCAACTAAACTACGCTCTAGTCCTTAATCCCCCATATTTATACTGAGGAAGTTAATTTTTTGAGCCAAAGCATACCCTCTTTTATCCCTATTGAATTTTATCTGATTAGCCAGACCCATTCCAGCCTGGGGATTCACCAAATCTAGCCCCTCCCTGCTTTTATATGGCTCATGACTAAGAATGGTTTTTATTTATAAATTAACTTTCATTTGCTGACACCTTTCAAGATTTTTTGTGGATCAAACTCTGATATCCTAATTGTTAATAATAATCCCACCTACTTCCCAGGTTCGTTATGAGGATTAAAAGCACTTTACAAACCTCAAAATGCTATCCAAATTCCCGTTGTTATTATTAACCTGCAAATGATCATAGAAAACATTCTGATGTGGATGATAGTTGTTTGTTTTTATGTGTAAGCTCCTTGAAGGCAGGCACCTACGCATCTTGATCTTTGTGTTTCTCTTGGGGTCTTGCACGTGGTAACTATTTGTGGACTTGAGACTTAATGATGTTTGCCTTCAGTTCTAGGATACCTAAAGAGGTTCTTATTTTGAAATGTTACCATGTATCTGATTCATTAAACTTGTTAACATTCAAATATTTCAAGGGAAAAGAAAAAGCATTGACCATTCAGAGCATAAAAATGTGACCAACAATGTGGAGGATTTAAAGTCAAATTAACACTTTTCTCAGTTTTTCTTAGTCCCAGTAAATTTATTAAAATGTGTTGTTCTTATTATGGAAGAGTATTTTTTTTTAAGCTGGAAAATAAGGATGATATATTAATTATTTTCTTTGTCTCTTGACGTAACAGTAAAATTTTGAGACAAACCTGTAGTGCCAGAAAGGATTCAGATGTTTTATGAGTTGACTGTCTCACTTGATTAGGTTAGATTGACTATCCTTGTGTTAGCCTAGTCCTGAATATTTTCTTTTGGAAATAGGAAAGAGCAATTATGCTGTTGTATTAAAGTTTAGCAGTAGTGGGATAGTCAGTAGGTTTTTTAATAATTCCTACTTACTCTTCACTCACCTCTCTCATTATTTATATGGATTTCCCAGTATAGTTCTTCTTTGCTTCTCTGGGAAGTTGTATAAGTGTATCTGTATGTCTCACTACCTGTTTTAGCTCCGAGCCCCCATTCAGTTTCAACCCTTCTGGCAAAACACCTCAGCATTGGTTCTGTCTCTGTCTCTGAGCTGTATTTCTACCATGTGTACCCAGACTAGCAAATACTGGACAAACTAAACGTTTTTTTAAAAATATAAAAAGACGGGGGGGCAGAGCCAAGATGGCGGCATAGCAGCAGCAACATATCGCAGCTCTCACATAGCCACCCCAAAA
>CM053592.1:7490772-7507644 GCA_028646515.1 Pseudochirops corinnae
TTGTGATATATTGTGAATGTTTGTCTTGATTTGTAATGGAATAAACAGTGTTCACTATATTTTGTAATCTGAACTCTAAAAGCTGTTCACAGTAGCATTCCTTTGGGAATCTGCTGGTGCATGGCATTACAGCCACCCAAGAGCACATTGTAGCATTTTAATAGACACTTGGGAAGGGGATGCTGCACCACCTGTAGCAGTAACGCTTAGCTCCAGATCAGTCTGAGGGACATTTGTAGAGAGGCGTGCTGCAGGCTAGGCTGATGAGAAGAGCCCCGGGGCTGGGGTCAAGGCAGAGCAAACTCAGCTCTGTGCTGGGAAGGATCTCAGAGTCAGCCAGACCAAGGGCCTCATTTCAAAATGAGGGCAAAAAAAAGAGGCTTGCTCCGAGTTAGGCAAGGAGTAAGGAGGCAGAGCTGGAAGTCACAGACAGATATGTCAGTCCTAAATCCATTCATTCCCCTTTTCTCAGGATCAGTGGCTCTGGGTCTGCTCCTCATTCTGTTTGTGTGACTTTGGAAAGTCACTTTAACCTCTGTGGGCCTTAGTTTCCACATCTATAAAATAACGGGTTTGGACTAGTTTTCCTCAACAGTTCCTTCAAGGTCTAAACCTGTGCTTTCTGTGGACTGGAAACAGACCAAAAATACTCCCAAAGTCTTGTTCATCTCAACTGGAAATCAATCTTTTGGATCAAACACCTGAGGATTTAGAAATACTGGCCCACATATTCCTAAATCCATTTACCTACAAAGGCATATCTCCCAGCTCCAAATTAAATTTTCCAGGCTTAAAAAATCCTCCTCTAGAAACTTCTCCTCCCTCCCTCCTCCCCTCCTCTCCATGTTCAATTCTAGGATTCCTCCTGGCTTCTGATGCTTTGGGAATGTAAGCACTCCTGGCCCTTTAGGATACATAGATGGCAGGTTTGACGGTGCCCACTGAGATGCAGAACAAGGATGGTTCATGTCAGACCTTGTAATGTCCCCAAAATCAGGCTTCAAATGCCACCCTTCCTACAGTCTTCTTCATCAATTCTCCAAAAAGGAAATGTTAAAAAAAAACCTGCCCTAATTTTAAAATGCGGATTATTTTGGAAGCTTCATTTACCCAAATGCCACTAAATGTCAGGTACCAGAAACATAATTTCAAAACTTTTCTGAGAGGCAGGCAAAGGTGAAAACATCTACAAAATACACCCATATTATCTCATCTGCCACACCAAATCTTAACAAGTTCAGCCTATAATTAGGTATTTCTGGGTCAACTTTTTTTTTTTCTGGGAATTAAACATTTTTTTTCCTAACATGCCCCTATCTTCTCCCCCTCCTAGACGTGATCCTTCTGGGAATTTGTGAAGAGTCACTGAGACTACTCTGAGTTGTGGGCATTGACCTTGGAAGGGAACAGAGCTTTGGTTCCCACACCTGTATCCAGTGTGGTTACTGACCATGAACATGTCAAGAAGACCTAAGGGTAAGTCACGAGCTAAGGAGAGTGGGTATGATCACATTTTATAGCATTATCTTTGAACTAAATAAAGTTCACCAGCCACAGAAATCCTAGAGAGCACTTACTGGCGGTACCAATACGATTACCCAAAGAAGGAAGGACCACGAGTAAATCATCCCTCTTTTAAAACCCTGGAAGGGGGTCACACTTGCGGTGAAACCAAGACTCACAAGTTTCTTTCTTTGCTCTAGGCACAGGTCAAGATGGTGAAGACTGAACGGAAATGTTAGCTGTAATCCGGACAAATCCACCTTTGGCCGAAGGACTGACTGCAAGCTTGGCAAACCTGTCTGGCATCTTCACTGGACATCATAAATCACAGATATGGAAGCAGTTTTTGGCATGCCATCCATGAAACTCCCAGGACACTGGCGCTTCTCTCGGTGTGAATGCCGTTCAGTTTAATTCAATTCAGCAAATTGTCACTGTTGTCCAGTCATTTCAGTCCTGTCCAACTCTCTATGACCCCATTTATGGTGTTCTTGACAAAGATACTGAAACAGTTTGCCATTTCCTTCTCCAACCCATTTTACAGATGAGGAAACTTAGACAAAGAAAGGTTAAGTGACCTGCCCAGGGTCACATAGCCAGTACGTGCCTGAGTCCAGATTTGAAGGAAGATGGATCTTCCCAACTCCAGGACCAGTGTTCTCTCCATTGAGCCACCTAACTTCACACACACACACACACACACACACACGGGAGCACGTGTAATATGTAGACGTATATGTATATACATGTATATGTGCCTTTACATACACAAATGCACATACATATGTATATACATGCATATAAAATACATTTACAATATATATGTCTATGCATTTTTAATATCCAAGGCACTGAGTTAGGGATGGAAAAACAACAAACAAGAGATCTTATCCTCAAGAGACTTTCAGTCTACTGATATGCTGAGAAGTGAATATAAAGTATATATGATGAAACAGAAAGAAATTTCGAGAATCAGAGAGGGATTAAAATGAGAGGTTTGAGAAAGGGCATGGAAGGGTGTTAGTCCTTGAGTCCTGCTTTCCAGAAAGTGAAGGCCTCTCCAGGGGGAAGATGAGGATCAGAAAGGATCCTCAGAGGGCATCTGTCTAAACCATTCTACAGATGGCTCAGGAGAGTAAGTGACTTACCCAGGGTCACATAGCAAATAAGTGGCAGAGATGAGCTTTGAACTTGGTTCTTCCCTTTGATTAGAAGAGAAGAAGGAGGATTTCTAGAGCAAGGGATAGGGGAAGGAGAAGACAAGGTTCACAAACAGCTGAGTTGCCAAAGCATCTGTGGAAATCCTGGCAAGTAATTCTAGTTTAAAATCTGATTGAAACCAGAACACTTGAACGAAACACAGAGTACAACAATTCATTGTAAAATCCAGTCCCCAGTTCTTTCCCGTGAACTCACACGACCCAAACCGTTTTTCTCCATCTTTATTGGAGGGTCGGCAGCCTCTCCATGTCACCCAAGCGGATTTCAGACATTACATTTGCAATAAGGAACATTCTGGCCACCCCAAGCCACGATGCACGTAGGAAATTCACTTTTCTTTCAAAAAAGTGTCTGAATAGACCACATTAGGACCTATTATGTGCTCAGCATGTGTGTCGGCCACTCTTATGATAATCCGCGTAGAAATGCCTCATGGATTCGGGAATTCTTGGGGTCACGATCTTCAGGGCGGCCGCAAAGTGCCTTTTCATGATGTATCTGCTGTGTATATCTTCTTCTAGAGCAAGGAGGCCTGCTTCTGAACAGACTGCTGTGATCTGCACAGGAAAAGAAGAGAGAAAAAAATAACTTATTTGCTACCTGGAGTCCAGGAAGACCCGAGTTCAAATCCATCCTCAGACACTTGCTGAGCAAATAATCACTTTAACCTCTCTTGGATTCAGTTCCCTTAACTGTAAAGTGGGTTGAAATGAAAAATATTTCCCAGGGTTGTTGTGAGGATAAAATGAGACCATTATCTGTAAAGCACTTTGCAAAGCATGAAGCGCTGTATACATGATGGCTGTCATTGTCTGGGGCCACGCTGTATTTGAGTCAGAGGGTCTGTGGATAGATCCCTGCTGGGACAACCACTGCCTGTGAGACCCTAGGTTAGCGGCTTCACCTTTCTTGGCTTCTGTTTCCTTCCCTTTCTTATAAAGGAAGGCCTATACCTATATACATTTTATACAAGTGTTAAGACTTAAATTAATTAAATAAATAAGTCTTCTTAATTATTAAGAATTAATTATTTGGTATAAATTACTGGGAAAACTGGAAAATAGTCTGGCAGAAACTAAGTATAGACTAATATCTTACACCATTAAAATAGATATATGACCTAGAGATAGAGAGATATTACAAGGAAATTTGAAGGACACATAAAATATTACCCATCAGACTCATGGATAGGTGAATAATTTGTCAAGAAACAAGAGACAGAAAGCAGTGTGAGGTGTAAAATGGATAATTTCAATTACATTAAATTAAAACATTTTTTGTACAGATAAAACAAAGGTAGCCGAGATCAGAAGGAAAGCAGAAAATTGGAGGGAAAAATCTTTATAGATAGATTCTCAGATAAAGGCCTCATATTTCAAATATACAAAGAATTTTGTTTAATCTATAAGAATATGAGTCATTCCCCAATTGATAAATGGTCAAAGGATGTGAACATGCAGTTTTCTGATGAAGAAATCAAAACAACTTACAGTCAAATTTGAAAAAACCCTAAATCACTATTGATTAGAGAAATGCAAATTAAAACAACCTAGAGATATCATTTTACCCCTATTACAGCGGCTAAAACAATTGAAAGGGAAAGCAACAAATGTTGGAGGGGATGTGGAAAAACTGGGCCACTGATTCACTGTTGGTGGAACTGTGAATTGATCCAACCCCTTTGGAGAGGAATTTGGAGAGGAATTTGGAGTTATGCCCATTAAGCTGCCTATACCCTTTAAGCCAGCAATGCCACTACTAGGTCTATTTCCAAAGATGATTAGGGAAAAAGGAGAAGAACCTATACGTTCTAAAATATTTATAGCAGCTTCCTTTGTGGTAACAAAGAACTGGAAATTGCAGGATGCCCATCAATTAGGGAATGGTTAGATTTAATGACTTTTAAGGTCTTTCTGCACTCAAAAGCCGATGCTCCTTTGTCAGGAAAGTAAAAGGGAGTCCTGGCTCTAGGCTTTACTTGAGCATGTGGGGCCTCGGAGACGTTCAATGCCCCTGAATCCCAGGCTCTCCTCACTTTGATATTTTGCTCCTCATTCCAGGTTCTTTAGACCCCAAAGAGACTTGGCATCCATCCCCACACTTTCTTGGGTTCTAGATTTCCCATCCACCCTTCAGCTCCTGAACTGTTACATAAATCTAAAAGGATTTCCTTCGGAGGGTCACACCAAGCCCGTTTTGACCTTGAGAATCTCAGCTCATACAGACCAGTTTCTCCAATAAGCTCTTCAGAGGGAACGCAAAGCTCAAAATCAATTCAGAGAGGAGAAAGGGGTGGGAGTAGGGGGCTAGGAGGAGCCCAGTGACTGGAGACAACAGAAGGGGAAGGTCTCCCCATCCTGAAATGCATTTTTCAGCTCACTGGCCTTCAGAGGGCGGAAGCCAGCTGGTGGGATGAAAAGGGATTGTGATTTCGAGGGCAGAGGGCTAAGCGGGGCTGGGGAGCGCTGGTGCCCAGTGTTTGCAAATGAAAGACACTTGTCCAGCTATTCAGCAGATTTCCTCTGTTTGTTCACCAGTTGAAAGAGCTGCCCAGCCCAGGCGGGGCCGGCGGCTGTCCAGGATGCGCCTCCGATTTCAGAGGCTTTAGCCATGCGTTCAGGGGGCTTTCACACAAAAACATGCAGGGATTTGGAAGGTTTTGTTAAGTCACCACAATACACCCGGGAGGCCTGGGCCCCTCTAACAAATAGAGAAGGTTATTGCCGCCCTGGAAACCCAGCCCTGCTCAGGAATGGGGATGAGCTGACTTTCCACGGAGTTCAAGGCCTCGGAAGGACCATCCCAGCAGCCCCCCACATCACAGCCACAAAGAAGCAAGGGCCCTACAGTGGGCAGAGACTTCCATTCTCCTCCTTTATGAGATGGAACAAAGAATCTCCTGGAACCCGACAGCCGCAGAGAAGAGAGTCTTCTGAACAACATCAACCAAAGAAGCCACATCTACATACAGACTCCTGGCATTAGGGCAGGGTTTGGGCTCAGAGTCCAGTCCCTCCCATTTACTGGCTGAGTAGTCCTGGGGACACCACTCAGACTCAGCAGGTCAGCTTCCTTCATGGAGAAATAAGGCTAATACGATCCATGCCTTCTGCTTCAAAGAGCGCCACTGAAATAGGAACTGATATCATAAATTATAAATCTAACAAACTCGACGTGAGCCAATAAAACACGAGGCACCCTGAAGTGCTGGTGCTTGGGTTATCTCACAGATGGAGAGAAAAGCTGGGAGAAGTTATAGCCTGAAGCCTGCCTGGTCACTCATGGCCGAGTTCTTCCCCCGTCTCTGCTGGGTGGATGCCCTTAGAGACTGCAGGGTATGGGAGGCGTGAGGTGTGTGTGCCAGTACATAGAGGGGTCTACTTCTGCCTATGCCAATGTGACAAGCTTATCTCCCTACCACTGGGCAGGAAGGTGAGGGCTTGAGCCCCGGGGAGGGACCCACCTCGCTCTGCTTAGCCCTGGAGTGCAGAACCAGGGGGAATAGGTTGAAGGGAGGAAGATTTAGGCTTGAGGCTGGAATGACTTTCAAATGAGAGGATGGGAGGCAAGGCGTGTTTCCCTTCAAGCAGGGGCTGCCTGACCGACCACCTGTTCTTCTGACTCTTCTCTACTCAGAGATTCCAAATGAGTTCCTGGAGTGTCCCAAGGAGGGTGGCTGCTGTGACGCTCCTGGCCATGCCTCACAGTGCGCAGCAGGATGGGAGCAGTTCGGCCCACCATACGACAGCAGACAAACAATTCTGATACACAATGGTCCATAAAAGTACGGAGAGGATGTGTGGGAAGAATGTGAAAGTGGGAGTGATGGCTGGGGGTGCTGTGGATAAAGCTCTAACCTTGGAGTTGGAAAGACCCGAATTCATATCCAGCCTGAGAAAGTTACTCGCTGGGTGACCACGGGCAGTCACCTTACTTTGGCCTGCCTCGGTGTCCTCCTCTGTAAAATGGGGAGCGTCCCCACCCCAGGGCTGTTGTGAGGGCCGCAGGAGACAGTATTTGTAAAGCGCTCGGCGCATAGTGGGGGTTTCTCTCAAGCCTGTTCCTTCCCTCTTCCCCGTAGGACCACAGATCTAGAGCTGGCACTGGGGATGCCAAGACCAAAACTGAACCGTCCTTGCCCTCGAGGAGAACACCTTCTACAGGGGAAGAGAACACATACAAACACAAAACACACGGATAGAAAGTACAGGTAAAATAAACGTAAGACTGGGGCTACAGGAAGAATCAGGGAAGGCCTAACTGTAACAATAGGTAGCATTTATGGGGCATGTTAAGGCCTGCCAATCACTTTACAAGTATCTCAACTGATCCTTATGGAAACTCTGGGATGTAGATGCTATTATGACCTCCATTTTACAGACGAGGAAACTGAGGCACTGGGAGGTTAAGTGACTTGTCCAGGGTCACACAGTAAGTATGTGAAGCCAGATTTGAACTCAGTTCTTCTTGACTTAGGGCCTGGTGCTCTATCCACTAAGCTACCCTGCTGCCTCAATGTATCTGTATATAAAATAGGTAGGAGATGGCACTTTGAAATAGAGTATGTGTTCTTTTTGAGGCAAC
This sequence comes from Pseudochirops corinnae, assembly GCA_028646515.1. Lineage (NCBI taxonomy): Eukaryota > Metazoa > Chordata > Mammalia > Diprotodontia > Pseudocheiridae > Pseudochirops > Pseudochirops corinnae. The sequence goes on from CM053592.1 coordinate 7,498,081, forward strand.
TGGAGTGAAGTGACTTGTCCAGGGTCACACAGCTAGTACTGTGTCTGAGGCTAGATTTGAACTTAGGCCCTCCTGAGGCCAGGGCTGGTGCTCTATCTACTATGTATTCTAAAAGACAAATGTGCAATCCAGGCATGGGGGACAGTCTATGAGAAGGCACAGATATGGGAGAACATTAATTTTGTATTTATTTTTCCTGTTTTTTACATACTTGTTTTGTAAATGTATTCTTTCTCTATAAAATTTAAGCCTCTCGAGGGCAAGAAAATGATATGTGTGAGGAGCAGGAAGAAGATCAAGGGGGCTGGGTTTTAGAGTATGTAAAAGGAAACACTATGGAATGAGGCTGGAGCCAGATCATGAAAAACTCTAGGCGCAGCTAGGTGGCGAAGTGAATAGAGCACTGGCCTTGGAGTCAGGAGGTCCTGAGTTCAAATCCAGCCACAGACACTTAACACTCATCAGCCATGTAACCTTGGGCAAGTCACTTTACCCCAATTGCCCTGCCTTCCCCCCTCCAAAAAAAAGAATGAAAAACTATAAATGCCTAAAAGAGAAATTTGCATTTGACCCTAAAGGCAACAAGTGCCCCCCTAGTTCAAACCAAGCTGGAGAATTATGCTGGTAAGTCCCTCTGGCAGCTGAGTGGAGGAATGATTTGGAGTGGGGAGATGCCTGATGCAGGGGGACCAATAAGGAGGCTGAGGGAGTCTAGGAGCGAGAAGGCGAGGGCCTGAGCTAAGGGGAGGTCCTGTGAGTGGAGAGAAGGGAATGGATGGGAGAGAGATCACTGTACAGGCGGGTAGAACCAACAATGACTAAAAGGGCTGTGAGCATGTTTGAATGAAAGCATGTCAGTGCCTTTGGGAGCAAAATGAAGGACTGGAAGACCAAGGAAGGTAAGTTCTGCTGCAAACGTGGTGCATTTTAGCTGACTGCTGGATATCCAGTTGAACCATTTGATAGATGGTGGGGTGTGACTTAAATTTAGGAGAGAAACCAGGGCTGGCTTTGCATAGACAGCAGTCATCCCAAGGAGATAATGGAACAATGACAGAATGCAGAAAGAGAAGGGAAGAGTGACCAGGGCAGAACCTTGTGGTTGACTTAGGGGGCGTTCACTGCCACGGAGCTCCTACACTGGGGAGAACAGGCCTCTCAAAACGAGTGACTATGTATCAGCTGCAAGAGGAAAAGTGCCCTAGACTTGGGCATCTGACAAAAGATTTATATTCCAAGAATATTCTAAGCACCAAGGTGGGAAGAGCCCGGGCCTCGAGTCAGCAAGCTTTGAGTTCAGATGTGACCTCAGACCTTCCTAGCTTTGTGATCCCCAAGAAAGCCACCTTCTGCCTCAGTTTCCTCATCTCCCCAGGGTTATAGTGAGGATCAAGAGACAATATTTGTAAAGTGTTTTGTAAACATAAAGCACAAAATATAAACTGTTCTTTGCAAATTTAAGCATATTTTAAAAAAATCTATGTTTCTCCTTTTTTTGGTCTGTGTTCTCTTTTGTAACATGGCTGATGTGGAAATGTGTTTTGCGTGACTACACATGTATAATCTATGTCAAACTGTTTGCCTTCTTGATGAGGTGGGAGGAAAAAGAGGGAGGGAATTTGGAACTCAAAAATTATAACTGTAAATTGAAGAAGTTAAGGTATACATTATAAATTTTTAATTTTTCAATTAGGAAAGTTTGAAATTTTAATTTATAAATATAAAATGGATTTTGATGGATTAATTATAAATATAAATTTTAATTAGTAAATCATAAATTATTTAAAAAACTAAAAAATGGTTCTTACACATAAATGAGAAAAAAGAAACTAAAAACATGCTTTAAAAAGTAAATGCTACCCTTCGTCATCATCAGCACTCTGAGAGCCCCTGGTTCTCTCAGGGAGGCAGACAGGCAGGAGACCAGAGCAGGCCTCCAAATTCATGTCTGAATTTGAGGCGGGGTCTGGCTGCTCCCAAGGGCATCCAGGCCTTCCCTTTCTGTACAGGTATATTAGGGTGGCTCCCTCCTTCTCAGGGGTGTTCTCTGTTTCTCCCTCTGCTATCCGGAGATCACTGCCCACAGGAGTCAGTCCAGGGAGAGGAGAGTGTGGGAGTGGACTCCTCCCCAACAGACTCAAGGCTGGTGGGCACTTAGGCTGATTGTCCCCCCTGATGCCAGGTGTGCTGAGGCCCCAGGGACATACATGAATACTTTATCTCTGAGGTTAGTATTGGAAGCCCAAGGGGAGACCCTCTCCGTGGGTGGTCCGTAAACACTTACAACATTCATACCAGTGACCATGATTCTTCCCAGCCTGTTCTGCCTTTTCAATTATCTGAGAAAAGGCCAGAGAAGGCCATGGGTAACACCTTCATGGGAAGGCTCCAACCCTCGCACCTGTTTATGTGTTACTCCCTCCCGGACTTAACACGTGAAGTGCTGTCTAGATGTAACATGGAAGGGGAATGAAATTTCTAATATACAGGAGAATAAAGGTCTTAGTTATCAATACAGCCATGTAGAGTATAAATAGGGGCAGCTAGGCAGCACAATGGATAGAGTGCCTGGCCTGCCTGAGTTCAAATCCAGACTCAGACACTCACTAGCTGTGTGACCCTGGGCAAGTCACTTAACCCTGTTTGCCTCAGTTTCCTCATCTATAAAATGAGCTGGAGAAGGAAATGGCAAACCACCTCAGTATCTTTGCCAAGAAAACCCCAAAGTGGGGTCAAAAAAATTCAGACACAACTGAAAAGATTCTGGCAGTGATGCAAAATACGAAAATAGTTGTATCTATTGTCAATTCTACTTGGTAATAAATTGGAAGTACCCAATAATTTTAGTTTTCATTGAAATATAGAAAAGTAAGATTCATTACTCTTGGGAAAGGGAGTTTCTTTCATCCATTAACAAACAGAACTGACAATACCATCTGTATGACAAGGCGACATTTTGCCTATGACCAACCAACTCCACTGCTGGAGCCACCTCAAGCCCTCCACAAATATAGATGCCGTGTTACCTGTCTGAAAACCCACTGCAGACACTGATTAAAGTCGCTAAGGAATTTCCATCATATTTCTTCTCAATCTCACTCCTTTGTCTTTGTCTTTTCTTCCCTAAATAGAGGGAAGAATCTGCCCTTGCTAGCACCTCTTAATCTCTTCATAAAACTCTCTAAGGTTTTATTATCATTCTGTGATGGCTCTAGTGAGGAAGACGTTAGCGCTCACACACATTCCAGGTAAGACACACCCCCTCCTCCCTGACTCACAGCCAGACACTTCTTCAATTGACCCCCCAAATAACATGACAAACATTTTACCATTATTGTCTTTGCTCTTAAAGAGCTGGTAAGAGTTTTCATCACCCCTGTAGGGGAAGACTTTTGAAACAAAGGTTAGATTTATATTCCACAGCAAGCAATATTGACTCACTGACATTCTTCAGAGTGAGGAAGGGCAGTACTTTCAGGTATAACATTCTAAACACATACATGATAAGAAAGGGTCAGAGAGATTATAAGTCAGATAGTCTGAAGTAAGCTGTGGCAGTCAGCCCAGCAGGCCCTAAAATGGGGCCGAGATTCATTTTCATGTTTAAAAAGTGCTGCCTTGTTCCATGGGCAGTTGGGAATTCAGGACTGAAGCTAAGGGTAGAGTCAGGGGTTGGATGTGTGGATCTGGGCATTACCGGCATAGAGATGACAATTAAACTCATGTAAGTAGATGAGGAGGGAGGGAGGGACAGAAGGAGAGAGAGGAGAGAGGAAAGAGAGAGAAAGAGAGAGGGAAGAGAGAAAGAGAGGGAGAAAGAGGGTGGAAAGAGAGACAGAGGAGAGAGAAGAGAGAGAGAGAAGAAAGAGAGAGAGGAGAGAGAAGAGAGGGAGGGAGAAAGAGAGAGAGAAGAGAAAGAGGAGAGGAGAGAGAGGGAGAAAGAGGAAGAGAGGAGAGAGAAAGAGAAAAAGGGAGAGGGAGAGAGAGACAGAGACACAGAGATGAGGAGGGCACCCAGGGCATTGGGTACCATTTGTAAGATGGGAATAACAATTCATCTCCCAGAGTAGTTGTAACAAAAGACAAGGTCTCTAAATAGAATAGGAACTCCCTAAGAGCAGAGTCATCTATTTGTTTAGACTACTGTTCTTGCCTTTACATTTCCAATGCTTGTATACAAGGAAAAAGTGGCACAACAGTGACAATGGCCAAGTGTGCCCAGGTGATGTCTAGGGCTTTAAGTGTCATGTGAAAATCAGCTACTCTCTCTCTCTCTCTCTAATGTTCTTTAATTAACCTTTCCTATACTCTCAGGAAGCAGAAAGCAAAAGGCATTTTTAAAAAACAGAATGCAGTATGTTCTTTCTCCTAATGGGTATAAGAAATGGCACTGGGGTGGGGGAGGCTTTGCTAAGTGGGGAGGTTCCTCCTCTTGTGGCCCTCTGGAACAAGCAGCCCCTCTGGGTGGTGGCAAAGAAAGCAGCTCGGGGTTTATGGAGATAATACCTATAATCTTGCCAAGTGTGGGGAAGCACCTCCCCGCAGAGCCTGATCTTTGAGGGCCTTCTCTGAAGGCCTCGAGGATGGGAACAAAGTCCAACTTTCTCATCGGGAGGAAAATCAGCTATAGGTTTCTTGAACGTGCCCCGGATAAAAAGGCCCCAGCCCACTGAGCCCACAGAGAAGGGCTTCAACAATTGGTGCTGTTGAGCCAATTTAGCACCTTAATAAAGTTAAAGACTGGACTGATGATTTCTTCCTTATAGGGCACTCCCAGATGAGGAAAGGCCCTCTACCACTACAAGTTAGCACCTTCTCTGTAGGACTTGAACCCAGGTCTTCCTAGTTGGGAGTCTGGCTTTCTGACCACTACACCATACTGCCATCTCCATACGGTGAAGTAAGCACAGACAAAAAGCTGTGAGGGAATAAAGAATGATGGATTCTGGGTAAGAATCAATGATCTGGGAATATGAAAAGCTGGGCAGTCTGGGGCTGAGAACACACAGACAAGCTGTGTGACTGGTGGTATTGGGAATGGAGCTCAGGAGAGACCAGGAGAGCTGGAAGGGGCAATTCTCTCATTTTATTGTATGTAAGCTAAGCAAGAGATCATATGATCTGGGCAAGGTCAGAAAGGTAATGAGTGCCAGCAGGTCCCTGGGAGAGGGCATAGTGAGAAAGAAGAGAACAGGGTCTGGGACAGTCTTGAGAGATGACCACGGCAGAACACAGATACTTGGGACTCCCACCACTGCCCAACCCTTTTGTGCATTCTGGGTTCGAGACTCCAGGAAGCTTAGGTACATACAACCCCAGGCACATTTCCCATGGAGAAACGTGGGGGGACACAAACACAGATACCCAAGGCACCTGGATTCCCAGAAGGGCATGGCTCTTTCACTCAGGGTTCTAGCCTGGCTCTAATCACCACCACCACTACCACCACCACAGCAGCCTAGAAGCCAGGGCTCTCTTTAGTTTTTTTGTGTGTCTTAGAGCAGGAGAGAGGTCAGTGTCCTCAGAAGAGAGGAGACATGGGCAGCAGCTGCCCCACAGATCACCAGCTTTGCTTTCCTCAGCCAGCCCCTCCAGCACCTTGCCCAGCACCTTGAACCAGTTAGTAAGTGTTCAATCAACTTCCGGTGAATTGAATCGTATGTCTGTGGTGGGCCTTTAACCCTGGGATTCTATCCAGAAACTTTATACCACTGCCTTAGAGTCCCTGAACTTTCCTTAGAATTTGAATTTAAGAAAAAAAATGTCTTTGGAACCCCACCAAATGTAGAAATTTCTAGCTGAAGGGAAGAGAGTTTTCACAAAGCTGTGAGCCAACTGTGGGAACAGGGGGGATTACTAAACAATGGGCATGGTTTTGCAATCTCAACCAAGGCCTCCACTAGTATGAATGACACAGTGTGTGCTTAAAATCGCCCAACAAGGTCGGGGAGGGGAGAACGAGCTAAGGGCCCACAATTTCCTCTTAGGGTTGGAATTCTTGGTCGGGAGACTTAACAACGGGAACTGCAGGTAGGTCCCACCCTGGCAAAGGAAGCTTCTGATTTTGCAAGCAGACATCTACCTGGGAACAGACCCAGACCACCTTTGGGACAGTGTGTAAGAGAAGTCATTTTTCTCTCTTTTTCTGTGAATGCCAACATGGTGGAAGAGCCCAGGGTAGAAATCTGGACTTTGGTAGCAAAGATCTTTTACCTCTTTCCCCTCTCCCAACCCCACTGCATATGTTTATGTAGGTCTAATATACATTTACAAATGTGTATCCACACATATACACTATAAAATACAGGTAACATGGATATTCACCATGTCTACACATGTGTAGATATACATATGCATCCATATTATACACTATGGCTTTCATAATATATATCCATATAAATATACACATACATGTATATTGGTTAAATGTACTTGTCTGTGTTTATGTAAACACACACTTTGTGACAAGAGGCCAGCATTTTCATCAAAACATACTCATTTCAGCTTAGCCTCAGTAAGTAGGAACAAGCCCAGAGTTGAGATAATTTTTGAAAATGGACTAAGTCAGTGTGCGCTTCGCTATGGCAAGAACCTGGCAGAGCCACCACACGGACAAAAGGATTCTGCAACAAAACGAGAATTTACATGCTGGAACAAAGTATTTTAAGATCTCTCTCTGCCAACTGCTGGTTTCAGTGATATTTGTGGGACTTAAGAAAAAAAAGGCACTCACACGCAAACGTGTTTCTGTGCAGTCTTCAGTGGTCTGTCTGGCTAAGACGACCATGATTAAATTTTACATCAATATTTTAATAGGTTTAGGTTTGTTTTAAGAAAACATGCTCCTCCTCTAAAAAAAAAAAGAAGGTGGATTCCTTTCGATGCATAGCCCTTCATGCTCTCTTTCCTGAATGCCTCGAAGCGAGGTGGATTAAGGTGAGGGTCAAGGTTTGGAAGGAGAAGAGGGAGGGTTGGTGAGAAAGAAAATGACGTAAGGAAGGTCCGGAAAGTTTGGGGTCAAGAGTTGGAAGGCCTGTTGGTCAAAGAATATGGTCTATGGGAAGCTGGAGGGAGAAAATCTGTCTTGTGTGGCTGGGAAAGTTGACTCGGGAAATGGGGTTAACAACTTATAAAGTGGCATTGCCTGTGGAAAGCACACTGGACTGGGTTCGAGTCGAGATTTATCATCTATAGAACCATCTTCTTGAGTTGGGCCAGGAGACGCGGGCAATCCACCCGCAAAGAACGCAGTACATTTCAAGCTCGAATCTCCCATTCGCTCTTCCTATCTATGCCTTGTGGGGTCCAGTAGATCAAGGCTAATTTCTCTTTCACAGGATGGTCCTTTGAATATCTGAAGATGGTAGTTATAGATCTTCTTTTCCCCATGCTAAGATTCCCATTCAGAGCCCCCTGAGTGGCACGGTCTAACTCCCACTGTCTTGGGTATTCTCCAGTTTTCTGTGTATGCCCACGTCAGGCAGTCTGGCATGGCCAGCCAGCCAACGATCATTTATTAGGCACCTCCTATATGGCACATTGTCGTTGTTATGGCTGTTCAGTTGCGTCCAGATCTCCACGACCCCATCTGGGGTTTTCCTGGCAAAGATACTAGAGTGGTTTTGCCATTTCCCTCTCCATTTCATTTCACACATGAGAAACTGAGGCAAATAGGGTTCAGTGACTTGCCCAAGGTCACACAGCTATTGCGCGTCTGAGGCTGCATCTGAACTCAGGGCTTCCTGACTCCAGGTCGGGCACTCTATCTCCTTTCCCACTTAACTGCCCTACTACATGCCATGCACTGTGCTAAGCACTAGGAATACAAAGAAAGAAGCACACATTCTAATGGGGGAGAAACCAGGGAAATAACATAGGTTCAAACTGCACACAGAGTGGATGGAAGGCAATCTCAGAGGAGAAGGTACTCTCAACTGGGGGAGTGAAGAGAGAAGTCAAAGAAAGCCAAACTGAGCGCAGCCAGGTGTCAAATGAGGAGATGTCACAATTAAGCTCCAAGGATGGTTTCGACACCTTTAAAAGAACAAAAAAAGGCCCAGATTGCATGGCCTAGATATTGCTCCAATGACGAGTCAAGGGCGTGGGGCTCCATTAATAGAATAAAGGAGCTGACTGTCTCAATGTGTCCAGTTCCAGGAATATCACATGGGCACTCACACAATCAGTTCTGGATGTCATATTTTAGGATGGTCTCTGACAGACTGAATTATGTTCTGAGTAAGAGAACAATCATGGTGAGGAGACAGGAAACCATAGTCGGACTATTTGGTCCAGAAAAGAGAAAGCTTGGGGACACAACAGCCCTCTTCTAACTGCCTCCATTCCTTTAGTTGGAAGACATCCACTCACATCATGGGCACTAATGCAGGGCTAAAATCAGATGGTCAAGAACCCTGAAAGGCAGGCTGAGGATTATCCTTACATATCAACAACAACTTGATCTTCAGGGATCAGGAAGGAAGAAGGTCTTGTTTTGCCCCAGAGGGAAGAAGAGAATGACAGAAAGAGAGAAGAGAGGGTAAGTGCAACATCATGCAGAGAAAAGCTTCCTCCTAATTAGAGTCTCCTGGAGTTTGGGAGGTCGCCCCCGGGTGAGGCTCTAAGCCTGTCTCTGGAGGTCTTTGGGTACGGGCTAGAAACCACTTGGCAGAGGCACTCTGAAGAATTCCTATTCAAGTACAAGCTGGTCAAGATAAGTATGGATGTCCTATTAATGTTTGTGAAGAGAGCATTTCCTCTCTGTTACTGGGAAGTGTCATTGGGAAGAATGGCTACTCAGTAAGTCAAACCTGTGCCCTCTCTCGTTCCAGAAGGCTGCGTCAACCATCCCTGACTTCTACTTACTATGTGTGCTTTTTTCCACCAGTGAGAATAGGGAGGCCTTCCTAACCTCTGTAACCAGGGGGTGCTGGATTTGATGACCTCGAAGGACCCTTGTACCTCTAAATGACCTTTTGTAAAGTAGTTGGTCTTTGAAAGGCCAGCACCTGATTGCAGAAAAGAAGAATTTAAAGATGTTGACAATCCCTTTCTGAGGTCTGAACAAGTTCTCTGAGTGAATCAGAAAGGGAACAAGACCAATGACAGGCCATGCCTTCCAAGTAACCTTTAAAAAGTCAATTCAAGTAGAAGTCAGACAAGAAAAGGCAGCCAGCTCCTCATACAAGACACATAGAAGGAGTAGCAACAAGAGGCAGAGGGGAAATGGGAGACAGCCACCATATGGAGTGGGACCAGGACTCCAGTGGGGCTATGTGGGCTGAAGAGGTACAAAGGGTGGCAAAAGACCACGTTGCTCCTCCTTCAGGATACCCTTACCTGAGTATTGCCCTCTTTTCCTTTGAGTTCCTTCCTGGATACGTGAAGCTCTTTCCTTTGGGCATGGAGAAAGTCTTTTTATATTTTTTTTTAAATTTTATTATAGTTTGCATCATTCATTTCCACAAGATTCTGAGTTACATATTTTCTCCCCCTCTTTCCCCCCCCACCCCAAAACAGCCATCCCAGTGTGTCCCCCCTCCCCCAGTCTATTCTCTCCTATGT
>CM053592.1:7508144-7528144 GCA_028646515.1 Pseudochirops corinnae
CTCCTGAACTAGGTAAATGATATGTTTGATTAAAGTAAGCTTGTTAACCCATTTTGAGTTGCTTTCCTTTAGAAAAGCAGATCTAAGAACCTGTGCTAGTAGCTGCCCTAGGCATGCTAGGGTGCTTGCTGTTACATATATGCATTAGAAAAATGCAAAACATTTGGCACATTTCTTCAAGGCTTCATGGTCCATGATATAACAGAGCTGTCCAGAACAAGACTGAAGGGTACATATATCTCATGTGTGAATTGGGCCACTTGTTCATCCAACCCAACATTTGTTAACTGATTGCTAGGTGTGGGGGTATACAGATGGAACAAAACAAAGCTTAAGTACATATATACTCAGGATTTACAGGAGCAATGTAAAGGATGTCAGAGAAATGTAGGACCAGTATAAAAGATGTTTTTTTTTAAAGTAGAAAAAGTAGGTTGTAAGGTCAAAAGAAAGTAAGGAAGACTTTCAACGTATTGCCTGGACTCTTGCCAGTGATTTTTTGGTAGGTCATGAACAAGCATTTCACAGGATGGGTTGTGAGCTCTATTTTTGGAGAGGGTATCAACAAAGTAATTGTGTAGTGGAAAAATAAAGTCAGAGACCCTAGGTTAGAATCATAAATTTAGAGCTGGAAGGGGCTGCAGATTTCATTGCCACTCATTACCTGTATGATCCTGGGCAATCAAAGCCTCCTTGTGTCTTAAGTCCTTAACTCAAAAGTGAGAGAATTGGACCCAAGAGCTTCTGTGTTCCCTTCTCATAAATCTATTACTGCATGACAGAATCAGGTGATCTGTCAAAACACTTTGAAAAATATAAATCATTATGTAATTGTTAATCGTTATTATAAGGAAACTAGATGGAGCAGTGGGTAGATCACCTTGCTGGAGTCAGGAAGGCTCCTCTTCCTAAGCTCAGATCCAGCCTCAGACACTTACTAGCTGTGTGACCCTGGCCAAGGCACTTAACCTCGTTCACCTCAGTTTCCTCATCTGCAAAATGAGCTGAAGAAGGAAATCACAAAAGCACTGCAGTGTCTTTGCCAAAAAAACACCCAACGGGATCACAAAGAGTTGGACATGACTGAAAAACCACTGCACTGTTAAGGGTTGAAACATCTTTCCCCTCTCCCTCTCCCATTTCCTCCTCACCATGCCAGTGTCCGAAAAGTAACAGAATTGGGAATTGGATTCCCTCCCCAACCTAATATCCAAAGCTGAGATTTGTGTTTGCCTTAAGGATGGTTGTGGCATATAAGAGACAATGGTCCTTGGACCCAGATGCTATTAACTAGAGGAACTTTTCTTCATCTATGACACCAGAACCCTCATATCTGGATGTTGTAGGAAATACAACTAACACTAAGGAAATAAAAGTAAAGAAACCAAAAGAAATATAACTGACAAAGAAATAAAAAAGAATTGGAGCCATGGGGCAGATATCCATGACAGAGGTGACCCAATTCTGAGGGCAACTGTACAGAGAGGTGACTGGACTTGGGTTCGGGCAGACCTGAGTGTGAATTCTGTCTCAGTCCTTTACTAGCTGTATGTCTACTCTCAGCCTCAATCGTAAATCTGTAAAATGGGGGTGATAATAGCACTTATCTCCCAGGGTTCTTGTGAGGAACAAATAAAACATAGCATACGAAAAGTGCTTGGTATATCTTTAGGTGGTATAAAATTATTGAAGATGTAAAGATTTACTTTTTAAGATCAATGGGTTGATAATCCAAAGAGGGGAAGATAAAGAATTTTTAAAATAACAAAACTTATCACTGATAAAAGGTGATTAAGAAAATATCATTTACTCTTGAGCCATATGCCCACTTCCTTATCTACAGAATCTTTATGCAAATATTTTTTTAAAACCAATAGCATTTATATAGCACTTTGGGTGTTTAATATATGTTATCTCATTTGATGTACATACACAACTCTGTCTAACCTATTATTATTATCCCCATTTTACAGAGGAGAAAACTTAGGCAGACAGAAGCAAAGGGATTTGCCCGGGGTCACAGAGCTAGTTAAGTGCCTGAGGCAAGATTCAAACTCAGGTCTTCCTAGTAGCTCTATCCACTGCTCTACCTACCTCTTTATAAGGATTCACTGATGCATGTTGAGTTTACCCATCGTGAATATGTGAGAAGAGGACAGTCAGGCTTCCACAAACAATATTCTACATCAGACAACATCTTTACAATCACATAATTGACCAAAAGGTACAAGCTTCCACTTTTTTTTGGGTGGGTGGGGGGTGATATTTGTTGGGAAAGATTCGTTCCTTGTTTTTATTCAGGAAAGCAAAATATTGTCTTACAGATCTCTCATCTGACAATGTTTCTCCCATGGATATGTTAAGGTCATAGCAGATCCCTTAATTGACACTCCAGATGTGATGACAGACTTGTCTGTAGTCTGAGGACCAGCCTAGCTAAGTTCAGAGAAGCTGGTCACCAGGTTGATGGCAGGTGAATTATTTAGCCACAGGTACCTGGGGAGACCTGATCCTGGAAACATTGATGTGTTTTCTACTTCTTAAGTCACAGTTTTCTGAGGTAATCCTCCTAAATGAGAATCTCTGGGATTTTCATCACCACCTCAAAGGAGAAAGAAAGACTCTTAATTAATTGCCAAACACATAGCATATGGCAAATATGCCTCATGGGCAAAGACATGTCAGCAAGAAATCTGTCTAATTCTTCATCTTACTAGAGTTAGAGGAACACTCCTTTGCTTTTTGCTCCAGACTAATTTCATTCTGTTTGGAAAGCTTATGTTTCACAACATCTAGGCCTGGGACCATTCTCTTGGAATATCTGGGGGTAGGTATTGAGTAAATGTTTTCAAAGTGACTTAATGCTTTGGTTTTCTCTCTCAGAATTTAGAAATTCATTCATTTGTCAAGTACTTTTTCAAAGTGTTTTATTGCTATCTTTTGTTTTTATGTTACTTCATTTCCCAGTATAATCCTCTTTGCTCTACACAGTTATCCCACATAACAAAGATTTTTAAAAAGAGAAAAAAATCAGTTGAGCATAATTAACCAAGACATCAGTCTAAGCCTATGATTCTTGTAGCATCCCACATCCATAATCTGCCTCCTCTGAAAAGAGAGTCTTGTATTTCATCATCATCGTACTTAGCAATTATATAGCACTTTAAGGTTTGCAAAGAGATTGCCATGTTATCTCTTTTGATCTTTAAAACAACCTGGGGAGATACGTGTTATTATTATTCCCATTTTGTGGTTTGTCCTTCATTCTTGAAGAGGACCATAACATCAGGAAGGTGATGCCATGACTTGCAAGCGAATTGGATTTAAACGAGGGAGGGCTATGCAAAGTCACCAGCCTCACTTTCTCCTCCAAAGCCATCTGGGTCCAGTGGCCAGATATAGATCAGGACAACTGGAGATGACCCGAGATGGAGTGGGAGACCTTGTCCTTTTTAAACTAAGATCTTTCTGAGTTCTCACTTTGACTGAGACAATGCTCATTCAGTGATTAAGGCTGTTTAAGAAGTGAGCCAAGGGATGGCCCCCTTAATTTCCCCCTCCCCCCAAAAAAAATCTGACTGGGAGGCAAAGAACCTCAGACTTGCTGGCCAAAAGAGAAAAAATTATTATTTACATTCAGTCTGAGCCATGGGGCCCAAAAAGTAACCTTTAAGTGGTGCTTGGATAGGGACTTATTTATTGCTATCCAATCAATGAGAGCCAGAGTGAATTGGGTTTAAGCCATGGTCTTTAAGAAAGAAATCTAGCCTGTAAATCCCAAGATACCTAGGTAGGTTTTAGCCTTCAAAATTTACTTTCCTTTGGGCAGAGCCCCTCAGGTAAGGTCATGATACCTCATGTGGAGACAGGAGAGGAGAGGAGGGAAGCAGAGGGGAGGGGCTGAGTTGATCACTTGGAAATGTCCAGTTGGGTCCCCAGTGGGGCAGCTCAGGCTACTCCAGTGTTTCGATTTGTCCTTGTTCTTGAAGGAGACCATGACATCAGGAAGATAATGCCATGACTTGCAAGTAAATTGGATTTCAGTGAGGGAGGGCTGTGCAAAGTCCACAGCCTCACTTTCTCCTCCAAAACCTTCTGAGTCCAGTGGCCAGATATAGATCAAGATGCAATGGGAGAACTTGGTCTTTTTAAGCTAAGGTCTTTCTGAGTTCTCACTTTGACTGAGACAATGCCCATTCAGTGATATGGGCTGCTTATCCCCATTTCACAGATGAGGAAACTGAGGCATGTGGCATTGTCAATGTCTTGCCCAGGGTCACATAACTAGTAAGAATCTAAGGCAGAATTTGAACTTTTATCTTCTTAACTTTAAGGTCAACACTCTATGTATTGTCCCAGTCTACACAGCTGCTTCATCTTTGAGACTAAGCTTGGTCACTATAAGGACACAGCTTTGGGATTTTAATTTGGTTATTATTCTTTTCACTAACATGGTTGGAGGCCGTTGTTTTCCTGGTTCTGCTTCACTCCACATCTGTTTGTATACATCTTCCTAAGCTTCTCTGTAGTCATCATATTCCTTGTTTCTTACAGCTTGGTAATATTCTTTTAGATTCACGTGCCAACACTTCTTGACAATAACAAAAGAAAACCTTATTAGCACATTTCAAGAAAACATAAAAGAAAACTGACCAGATATATTAGAACCAAAAGGTAAAATGAAAATACAAAGAATCCACTGATTACACTCTGCAAAGATCTGGAAACTGAAAACACCCACAAGTGTCATAGCCAAAATCCAGAACTCCAAGGTCAAAGACAAAAATTTCCAGCAACGAGGACAAAGGAATTCAAATATGAAAGAACCTCAGTCAGGATGACAGAAGCCTTAATAACAGCTGTAATAAAGGAGATAAAAATCTTAGAATACACTGTTCCAAAAGGCAAAAGCTAAAGACTTACAACCAAGAACTGCTCACCATGCAAGATTGAGTCTAATTCTACAGGGGGAAAAAAAGGATGTTTAGTGGAATGGAAAACTTTCAAAAATTCTGATGGAAAGGCAAAAACTGAGTAGAAACTTTGAAATGCAAACACAGGAATAAAGAGAAACCAAGAATGAGCAATTGCAAACAGATAAACAATAATTAAGTGCTTACATTGTAATAGGAGTGGAAGAGATGTGTCCCTTAAGACCCTTAATGCTTTCAAAGATCACAGAGGGAGTTAAGTGAGGAAAATGGAGGGCCTAGGGGTGGTTTTGTTCTGTTCTGCTGATCTTAAAGGATAGAGTAAAGGGAAGAAAAAGGGAATGTGTTAGGGAAGAAAGACTAAAGGAATAGAACTTACTATCTCACATAATTAGGGTGGGCAAGCAGCAGAAGAAATATGGAGAATGGGATGGGGGATATTACATGCACTTTCTTATGTGAATAGGACAAAGGAGGATTGAACAAACATATACACATAGAGTATGGCATAGAAATAAGTTAAACTCAATAGGTAGGGTCAAGGAGAGGGTCAGAGGTGTTTAAGGGGGAGAATAGAAACAGAGAGAAAATAATTACTGGCAAAACAGACTTCAAATGTGGAGGCTCTGCCATAAGAGGGGGTTAAAAAGACAGAAGGAAAGTATGAGTAACAGTGATAAGGGTCTGTGTGAGGGGAAGAGAGAATCATCAGTAAGTGAAAGCAGTTTCCTTCAATTCTAAATCACCCCTGTTGATCATATTCCTCCTCTTTTGTTATCTTCTTTGAAAAGCAGAGAATGAAGATGAAAGAAAAGGAAAAAAAGTTTTGAAAGGATATTATGGAGAAAACCACACAATTAACAACAACAACCATAACAATAATAGCCATGAGCATGAATGGAATCAATTCACCCATAAAATGGAAGAAAACAGAAGACTGGATTAGAAAACAGAATCCAACAATGTGATTTCTACAAGAAATACACTTAGGACATGAAGATTCATCTAGGGTTAGAATGAGGAGTTGGAGGAGAATTTATTCTTCAGGCAAACTCAAAAAAGCAGAGGTAGGATGCAGATAAAATTTGACAAAATTAAACATTTCTCTTAAAAATATGAAAAAGCATGGAGACAAATGTGCTTTTCCTCATTACGGCAAGTGGTATATAAAATTGTGAACCCACATTATATGCAGTGGAGAAACGCTAGAGGTTTTTCCCAGTAGGGTCAAGGGGAAAGTAAAGATGACATTGCTATTATTTTATGTATGTATAGAAGCACTAGAAATAGTAATAAGAAAAGAAAAACAAATTAATTTCATAGGTTTAAGCAATGCTCCCCCACCAATGTAACACTTTTAAAAAAATGTGGTATTATGTTCGACTTAGAGAATCCCAGAAACTCCACTAAAAAAATTAATTGAAACAATAATTTCAGCAAAATTGCAAGGCAGAAAACAAGCCTACATAAATTATCAGCCTTCCTGCATATTATTAATAAAACCAGGTAGAAAAAGATGGAAAAATAAATTCCATTCAAAATAACTTGTGGTCAAAAAGACCCAATTTTGAGTCTTGCCTCAAACATCTACTAGATTCTGGGCAAATCTCCTCTCTCAGCCTCATCTGTCAAATGGGCCTAATAATAACACTAAGTGCTGGTTCAGAGGATTGTTATGAGGATCCAATGGATCAATAAATGTAAAATGCCTTTGTAAATGCTATAGAAATGTTAGTCATTCTGGGGGGAAAAAGTATAGAACTAACTTGTTTTAGAACTCACAGCTTTGAAAATCCTACATGGCAGCGTGGATTTTAGACAGAGAACTGTACTGGTGAGGAAGATCCGGGTTCAGATCCAGCCTCTGACACATACATACAATATGTATGTGTAATACTCTAAGACTCTACAGATGGATCATTGATCAGTGTGGATGGAATTTCCTCACCAACTCTCCGAACTAAGGAAATCACAAGACTGATTAAAAAATAAAATAAAGGATTTGAAAAGGATCTTAGAGATCACCTAGCCCTCCCTCTTTACTTTATAGATGATTGGCTCCCTACTGCCACACTGCTGGACTCAAGCTCGAGTCTCTGGACTCCCAGGGTTCTCTGGTTCTCTCCAATCATTTCATACAATTGGCTCTCAATTTTTTTTTCAATAATAGTGGGAACTCCAACAGAACTTTCTCTTTACACTCTTCATTGACTTACATTTTATCCCCAATTTATGGAATTTGTTCATGTAGACCTTTGTTTCCAGAAGATTTCTTTCCGAAGAGGAGATATATCTCATCAAAGAAAATAAAAACCTGCAGATCACAGTAACTCTATTTTGGTCACTAATATTTAGTGTGACTGATTTAAAGTCTCTTGGCCATTTATAATATGGGCTAAGGATGAGTACTGGACTCATGACTTCATTGTTTCAAGATTCTTAACTTTTAACAGAGTTTAAATGGAGACTGAAGCAATCTACATGCCATCATTCTTTTCCATGTTTGGTTTTCTTTCTTCTTTCCCATTGTTCACTCCATGGGTTACAACCCTTCTATGCAATCAGACTAATGTCCAGTGTGAAAGTATTTGCAGATTCTATACTTGACTGAATGCCACCATGGAGGGGGAGGGAAGGGAGAAAACGTGAAACTCAAGGGACTGTGGAACTGAGTCTTGGAAACTAAAAGTAAATAAATAAATCAATTTAAAAAATAAAAGATTCTTAACTTTTGTTTGTCTCATGGACCCCTTTGGCAGTCTGATTATGCCCATGCAGCCCTTCTCAGAACATTAAATCCATGAGACAAAATGCGTAGGATGACAAAGGAAACCAATTATGTTGAAATAAATATGTAATTATTTTCTCATCCATGTTCATGAGTCCTCTAAAATCTGTCAATGGGTTCCAGTTTAAGAACTCTTCTCTTAGAGTTTAGGAAAGAGTTTAAACAATTTGTTCAGGGCCACACGGCCTTATACAATTTTAATTTTTCTATTTCCTTAAAAAAATGTTGAAACTTTGTGATTTTTTTCCCCCTCTGCATGATTTCTCAAGTGGAAATCCTGGGGAAAACTTGGTAAGAGCCATCAAGTTGTCAATTTGCCAATAATGTAACCAAGGGGACTTAATTGTTCACCCCAAGCCTTCAGAGGTTCCATCCAAGGGGGTGTTTTACTCAATTCTGGTTGATGTCGTCCTGGGGGCCTCCAGCTTCACTCCTTAGCCATTTCCTCTCATCTTCGCCACTGCCCTCTTTAGTCATCAACTTTCTGCTGGAAGGAAGTGGAAGAGTAGTCACCCGAAGGCTATTGTACCCAGGCCCTGGAGCTTGGATGCCTACATCTACGTCCAGGACTGGCTTGTCATCCAAAGGGATAGCATGCATGGGTCTTCCTTGCTTCTGCTGTTATGGCTAACGCTTTTACACCTCTGGTCTTCCATAAGTGCCCATGCTATTGCAAAGCACTGTTGTTTTTTGGGGGTTTCATCACAAAACAGGAAAAACATTGCTGTGGAATGTTATAATCAGAGTTACAAGTTATAAGCAGAGTTACAGACCCCCAGGGAGCCAAATAGGCATCTACCAAGTGGCCTGTGGGCCAGCCGGTACTTTTTGTACAGTTCCAGGGAGTTGGAGATCATAGCTGAGGCTTGCCATGGCTTAAGACTGCTAACTTTCTTAGTGCCCACCTTTCTTTGAGGAAACTGTCCCACTGGGCCCTCATCACATCTCCATGACTTTCATGAGACCATGGGAATGTTCTTCCTCACTAATAGTAGAAATGATTTAGAGACTGTAGCTAGGATTGAAGGATTTATTTTTCAGATTTTTTTTTTGATTGAATAAGGTGAATGTTATTGAGAGGGACAGATTGACTTTTAAAAAATGATTGTTAATTGAAAATTTGGGGGAAAAATTTAACCAAAACTCAAAATGTCCCCATTCTCATTCTCAATGAAAGTTAGGGAAGAGAGAGAGTAGGGGGTGGGAAGTATTATAGGGTCAGGGATTTAGAGATAAAAAGAATCTGAGAAGCTACCAAGTCAACTCCCCTCCTTTTGTAGATGAAAGACCTAAGGCCTGAGGGAAGAAAATGACTTGGCCAGGATCCCACAGCTAAAAAGTAGCAAATCCAAGACTCAAACCTGACTGGGAGCAGCCTGTAGGAATAGTGTACAGAAGGTCGGTAAATCAGGAAGGAAGCTTGACTTCAAATCCTGCTTCACACCTAACCAGAGGTGTCACTTTAGACTCAGTAATCTCACCTGTAAAATGGGGATAATAACACCACCCCCTACCCACACCCCCCCCCCCCCAATAGCAGAAGGCTATTGTAAGGATCAGATGAGATAATAAATGGAAAGAGCTTTGTAAACGCTAATATCACATAAAAATGCTAGTGTCATTAGTCAATCTAGGTTACTTCTGACTGCAAGTTCAGCTCATTTTTGATTTTACAGGAAATCACAGGAAGGAAGGAGGGAGGGAAGGAAAGGAGGGAGAGAAAGGAAGGAAGGAGGGAGGGAAAAAGGGAAGGAAGGAGGGAGAGAAAGGAAGGAAGGAGGGAAGGAGGGAAGGAAGGAAGGAAAGAGGGAAGGAAGGAGGGAAGGAAAAGAAAGAAGGAGGGAGGGAGGGAAGAAAGGAAGGAAGGAGGGAAGGAAGGAAGGAGGGAGGGAGGGAGGGAAAGAAAGGAAGGAAGGAGGGAAAGAAAGGAAGGAAGGAGGGAAGGAAGGAGGGAGGGAAGGAAGGAGGGAAAGAAAGGAAGGAAGGAGGGAAGGAAAAGAAGAAGGGAAGGAAGGAGGGAGGGAAGGAAGGAGGGAGGGAGGGAGGAAGAACATAAGTTTTTATTAAGAGCCTATTACATACCAGGTGCTGCTGTCATTACTGGTGCTGCTGCTGCTGCTGCTACTACTACTACCACTACTACTACTACTACTGCTGTTACTACTACCACTACTACTACTACTACTATTACTACTACTACTACCACTACTACCACTATTCCTACTACTACTACTGCTACTACTGCTGCTGCTGCTGCTACTACTACCACTACTACTACTACTGCTGTTACTACTACTACTACTACTACCACTACCACTACTACCACTACTACTACCACTACTACTGCTGTTACTACTACCACTACTCCTACTACTATTGCTACTACTACCACTACTCCTACTCCTACTACTGCTACTACTACTACTACTACTGCTGCTGCTGCTGCTGCTACTACCACTACTACTACTACCACCACTGCTACCACTACTACCACTACTACTACTGCTGTTACTACTACTACCACTACCACTACTACCACTACTACTACTACTACTACTGTTACTGCTACATCAGCTACTACTACTTATTACTAGATAGCACTTTAAGGTTACATTACTGATTCTGCTGCTGCTGCTATGTGGTGCAGTGGATAGAGGGCACTGGAGTCAGGAAGACTCATTGTCCTGAGTTCAAATCCTGCACCAGACACTTTCTAGCTGTGTAAACGTGGGCAAGTGACTTTACCTGGTTTCCTCATCTATGGGATGAGCTAGGGAAGGAGATGGCACCTTGCTCTGGTATCTTTGCCAAAAAAACTCTTGCTGGGTCTGGAAGAGCCAGACGCAACTCAACAGCATTACTACTACCAACTTTTAGACGAAACTTACCTTGTGCCAGGCAGGGTGCTAAGCACTTTACAAACACTGTTTCCTTTGGTCTTCACAGCAGCTCGGGGTGGGGTGAGGGTGAGGAGGGTAGGTCCTATTATTATTTCCATTTTAAAAATGAGGAAACTGAGGCAAATGGAGGTTAAGTGATTGCCCAGGGTCACATAGCTAGTGTGTGAGTGTCTAGAGCAGGATTTGAACTCAGGTCTTCCTGGCTCCAGCCAGATCCAGCCCTCACTCCAAGTTCAGCTCAGCTGGTTGATGGATTTAGAATCAGAAGGCACCTAAGACTGAATTGAGTTCAACCCTTTCATTTTAGGAGGCACTGAACCCGAAGTGAATTGCCCGGGGTCATACAGGTAGTAACTGTCTAAGGTAGGATTTGACCCCAAGAGCTTCCTGATTCCAAATCCCGTGTCCTTTGTGGCCTCAAGAAGGAGAGAAGCTTCTGTACTTTGAGCCTCCCTGGCTAGTAAGTTACCCAGTCGACAGCTAAACGTTCATTCACAGCATTTATGAAGTGCCCACACTATGCCAAACATTTTGCTAAGTGCAAAGGATACAGAAAGCAACCATTAAAGCAGACCCTGACCTGAAGGAGCTCCCATTCTCCTGGAGGGAACCATATAAACCCAAATAATTAAATGCTGAACATGTACCAAGTAAATTAAAACAACAGCAGCATTTTATGGGGGTGCAAACTGCTCGGTGGCTTAAGAAAGGGCTTGGGGCTAGCTGAGCTTGGGAAAAAGGAAAGGATTCTGGGAGGTTGAGTTGGGGTGGAAGGGCATGCCAGGCCACTCGGGCCTAAGCACAGAGGTGGGAGATGCTTCCTTCTTGCTTTCTCTTCTGTGCCAAGCTCCTTCCTCCCACTGGCCAAGCCCAGTGGACTAAAGGTGTGTCAGGGGGAGACCTGCAAAGAGTGGGCGTCCAATCACAAGATGGGGCTCATAAAACATAGCTGGGAATGGACTTGCTCATCCCCCTCCCCAGTGCCTGAAGAGCATTAACGAATTAATTTTGCTTGTGGAGATCTAGGGAGGTGGCATGGGAGCCTGGAGCTGTATTGTGGAGGGATTATGTGCAGAAATACAATACCAGGAGTCAGGATATTGCTAAAAATAAAGGAGAACTTTCTGTGAGGAGAGGAAGGTAAGGAAGGAAATGCCTTACCAAAAAAAAAAGCTTAATTGTCTTTTAATACAAACGCTTGGGGTGGGGGGTAGGAGGGAAGGAGGGATCGAGGAGGGGAGGTCTAGAACAGCAAACCTGCGATGCTATTATAAGAAAGGATCAGGTTTCCTGGGCATTGTCAAAGTCCTGGGGAACATACCAAATGGAATGATTTATCCCCAAGGAAGGCGGGAGCTTTAGCTTAAGAAGGGGGGGAGGAAGCATTGCTGAGGCTCTATGAGCAAAAGGGGTGATGCTGGATGGTGGGAGGGAAGCCCAGGTGGATGAAGGCAGGAGGAAAGACGTGGTAGAGGAGGGAGGGGAAGGGGGGACGAGGGCAGTGTCAGTCCTGGACAGACTGCAAGGCCAGAGGAAATGAGATCGCCCTGAATTCATCAGGCCTAGAAAAGACATTTCTGGCCAAGATGTGGAGGCCGAGCTTGTGTCAAAAGCTGGAAGAATTTTTCCGTTTCTCTTCCTCAGTTCAGTGTGCTTTAGGACATAAGCATCAAGAGAGTGTTCTGGCCTTGAAAAGGCAGATGCACATATGGTCTGAATTCTGAACTCAGAAAAGATGCTCAAAGTCATTGTTTTTCCTACTTTGTATATGATAGATGGCTCAGACCGAATTCACAGATTAGCTTGGTTGGTTCGTTTGGTTTTATTCCAAATTTAACAAACCTAAACAAAACGGGCATTTTCATATATATAATAGAATAGGGCAAGAGGCATGTATGGCTATCCTTTCCACATTACCAGAGTTAGGGGCAGTGCCCTCTCGATCTGGAAAATCCACAGAAAATTGTCTGGCCTCCCTTTGTACCGGAGAAAAAGTCTGCGTTTTTATGGTATTAAAAGACAAGGTTTGTTGACATTATACGGTATTGTACATAGAGCTTGCGCGTTTCTGAGTTTCTAAACCTTTTCTGTGTCATCTGCAGCTTCTGCAAAATTCCTATTTCATTTCTTATGCTGATTTGTGATATATTGAAACTGTAATGGGGAAAGTTGCAACGTGAAAGGGCTAACCATATATGAAACTGCAGGTTTCTAACATGTATAGCTTTTTTCTCAAGTATGTAATGAATTCAACCTGGACCTTTCAAAGCTGTCCTTCTTGAGAAATTACCTTTTAGAGTGTTCTAAATGCTTTTGCTGAGTGGGTTGGAAGGACCCCAGGACCAGGAATTAGGAGATCTGGGGTCTACTCCCCACTCTGCTTCTTATGCATACACGAAGTCTTGAGAAGAGCAGTAACTAAGTTGGGGCAACCAAGGCCTTGCACCAGAGATGAGTGGCTGCATTCTCAGTCCTTCAGTGGCATCCAAGCAGCAGAATTTAGAACCTAATTACTGTGCATCTTTCAGTAGAGCAGGAAACTCCCAGATGGCTAGTGGGGGAAGGCTCCCACCAGGCTCCCCACAAAATACATACAGCCCTCCCAACACCATTGTCCCAAGTCACTCTCTTTCTATCCCCTTGTTACATACACTCAACCAAGGGTGTGCTTGTGATATAACCTCTAGATTTCAATCTAGATTAGGAAGCAAAATGCTGCTTGCCCTGTGAAAGGCCCTGTGACACCTGCCTTGAGTTCCTAATGAATCAAGCAAGAAAGCAAAACAGTATTTATGAAAAACACTATTTATGGAGACCTAGCTGTCCATGGGGGAGAAAACATGTAAATAAACAGGAACATGCCTCCTGGAGAAGGCCACATTTAAACTGAGTCTTGAATGATGGTTGGGATTCCAAGTGGTGGTAAGGAGTGAGAGCATTCCAGGCATGGGGAGCCATAGATGGAAGGTGCTGCCATCAAGGCAGCGTAGCGTTGGTATACTACACTGGTAGAGTATATGGAGAGGGGGCAGCTAGGTGGCACCATAGTGAATAGAGCACTGGGCTTGGAATTAGGAAGACATACATCTTCATGAGTTCAAATCCCAGCCTCACACACTTACTAGCCGTGTGACCCTGGGAAAGTCATTCACCTCAGTTTCCTTCTCTGTTAAATGGGCTAGAGAAGGAAATGGCAAACTACTCCAGTATCTTTGCCAAGAAAACTCCAAATGGGGTCAGGAAGAATCAGACATGACTGAACGACAACATGGACAAGAGAAAAGTGTAAAAAGGCTGGAAACCTGGGAGGGGACCAGGTTGGCAACTGATGACTTTATATTTGATCCTGGAGATAATAGTGAGCCAATGCAGCTTTATCGAGTAGGGCAGTGCCAGGTTTAGACCTGTGCCAGATACTTCCCTTCTCTGTGTCACATCTGTAACGGGAAGGGACCCAGTCAGACGATCTCTCAAGTCCCTTCCCCTTCCCATTCCAAACAGGTCATTGCACAAGCAAGTGAAAACCCTGTTTCCCCCTTCTTCCTTCAATATGCTTATTCCCTCTTCTCTCCCCACCCCAGCCCCCCCTGCCATTATTTAGTAATAAGGCCTCTGATTTCTGAAGTAGATTAGCAAAGAAACAAATCCTTTAATGTCATGGAATGCTTTCCACAGCATAAACGGGATTAATGTGCCAGCCCAGCAAATTCTCCATTTCAAATACCTCGGCAGTAGAATAAGCAATTTCTTCCAAACCCCTCATTTATTATGCTCCAAAGGTCATCTTCTTTTAGTGTGTTTGCCCTAGTAGGAATTTCTTTCTTAAGTTTTTTGTTTCCGACTTCTTTCTCTACTTGTCCTCTTTTGTTACCCTCTTTCTTTCCGGTAAGAGAGAGAAAAAAAAAGTCCTATAGGTAAGCTCTTTGCTTTAGAGAAAAGACAATGGCTTAGAACCTTGACTGGTGAGCCTCAGAAAAGCCTGTGATTTGACATGGGGCTTCCCTTGGCCCCACGCAGAATGGTGCCCCCAGTATATCCTGAAGGCAACGAGGGAAGAGGGAGGGTTACCTTGCTGGTGGCTAAAACCCAGCCATGGGGAAATACTGCAGCTGGAGCTCACTAATGCCAGTTCTGTGGGGCAGCCCCTGCTCCATCAACAAAGCTATGCATTGGTAACAATAAACTTGCAAGTGTTGGAAGATGTGAGCTAGAAATCTCACAGTCTGATCAGTCTTCACCTCCAGAAGCTAATGTGGCTCCCTACTTACTGCCTAGAGGATAAAACAGATGCTCTTTTGTTTGGCATTCAGAGCTTTCCACCATCTGTCAACAACCTAGCTTCTCACACTTGGTGCCCCTTGTATTTTGTCAAGCGGTCTGTGTTTTAGCTAAACCTGAAGATCACTCTGCCTGGAACTCCATTTCTTACTTCCTGTGGATGGCTGTTCTTTGTTCCTGGGATGCTCTCCCACCTTAAATTGTTGAGTCAAAGTGAATGGAACCAGAGAAAGTTTGTGCTTTACAAAAACATGTATATGGAACGTTTATATAGCAACAAACATTTATTAATGTGTGCCAGGCACTGTGCTAAGTTCTGGGTGCACAAAGAAAGGTAAAAGACAGTCCTTGCTCTTGAGAAGCTTTCACTCTAATGACAGAGATGACAGGCAAACAGGCATATACAGATCTGCTATATTGGGGATAATCTGGGAAGGAAGGAATTAAGAGGGTTTGGGAAAGGCTTCCTGTAAAAGGTGGGACTTTGTTGGGACTTGAAGGAGGTGAGGGAGGCCAGGAGATAGAGATGAGGTGAGAAGGAAGAACATGCCTTGCTTTGGGAGGTTTTCCCATATAAGTAGCATCACCCCCATTTTACAATTGGAAACACTGAGGTTCAAAGTGAATATGTTGTAAAAGGTGGGACTAAATCATGGTTTCCTTCCTCTAAGTGCAGTGTTTCTTCCGCCTGATAGAACTATACCTTCAAAGTCCAAGAAAACTGAACCGTATTCTCATCTTAAAAACCAAAGGGAACTTGTTTCCTCAAATACTTCAATAGATAATGAATGACCTATTCACCAGGTTCCCTTAATTTTTTTTAAGCTGAAGATATTTAATTTAAATTATATTAAAATGAATATCAAGGAAAACTCCACCCACCAATTCTCTCTCTGGCCTTCACTTCATGTTCACTGTACCAGGCAAGGTGAGAGATACAAATCCGAAAGTGAGATGCTCTCTGCCTTCAAGAAGCTTCCATTCTAATGTAGGAGCCTGCACATATATTAGGGCAGCTAAGTGGTGCTGTGGATAGAATGCTGGACCTGAAGTCAGGAGGACCTGAGTTCAAAGCCAGCCTTAGACACTTTCTAGCCGTGTGGCCCTGGGCAAGTCACTTAACCTCGTTCACTTCAGTTTGCCTCATCTATAAAGTGAGCTGGAGAAGAAAATGGCAAACCAATCCAGAATCTTAGCCAAAAAACCCCAGATGGGGTCACAGAGAGTCAGACGCAACTGAAGTGGCTTGATATCACCACCACATTTTTGGACTGGTACCCAGGGAAGGGGACATTAGTCTGGGGAGTCACAAAGATGATGATTTTTTCTTAACTTTGGAATTACAGCGTAATAAGCTCCTTTTCACTCTAGCCTCTGATGAGTGAGGGGCACCCTGGAGCACTGAGCTGAATCTGATTAACACTGAATGGGGAAAAATGTAAAGTCATGCTAGGAGTTCCAAAAAATCAATGACACAAATGATTAATGGAGGGTCCATGAACTTGTTGTTTTAATTAATAATTATGCTTCAATGTAACTTATTTCCTTTGTAATCCTGTGTCTTATATTTTATGCATTTAAAAACATTCTTCTGAGAAGAGCCCATAGTCTTTCCTAGACTGTCCAAGGGGTCCAGGACACAAAAAAGGTTAAAAACCTCTCCTCTGAGGGTTCTAGCAGTATATGAGCTCCCCACGTATCATTATTGTGATATGGTAGCCAACAAATGAAATCTCAGACTACATACAGTAAGAGAGGGCTGGTGTCAGGGGTGTGCTGGTAAAATGTTTAACCACCAGCTCTTCAGAAGTAACCACGTGCCCTTTTCAGTTTAATCTGCATTATTGACATCACTTGGTTTTTTATTGTTTGCAGATTTCTGAGGTGTATATCCTCATAACTGAAAAGTTAATGGTCAGCTCTCTCTGGATAATTCAAGTTGGCTTTCACAACAAGGTAGGCAATAGTCCCACTGTAATCCTGTTCTGTGTTGAGTTCAGCCCTGACCTTTCAGAAGGCGTTGGATGAGCTAGAGAGTGTCCAGAGAAGGCTGACCAGCATGGCCAGATGAAATCAAGTCAACAAAGGAAGGCAGAAAACAGCCCCCATTCTCAAGGAGCTCACAGTCTGGCAGGGGGATGGTGGAGGGCTTTGAGATCATGGGGTAGAAGGATCAGCTGAAGGAATCGGAAATCCTTGGTGTGGAGAAGAGGAGAGTCAGGGGAGAGATGGTAATACCCTTTTTTGTTGCCTGATAATATGCTGTCAGCTTCTTTTGTTGAACCCTTTGCCGGTGTCAAGGATTTTGGTGACAAGATCTTTCCTTTCTGGGTCTCCTGTAGCTGCGGCTGTAGCCCCTTGCAGGGTGCTTTCCAGGCTGCATCTCCCCAGGGGCTGCTTCCCAGGGCTACGACTGAGGGCACTGGGACGGAAACCTGGCTATTTCCAAGGCTCTTGGGCTCAGTGCACTCCAGGCCATCTCCATCAAGGTCCAAAGGATGCGATAATCAAGGTGGTGGTAGTTTGACTTGGCTGGAACGTGCTTCCTTCTGCCCCTTGTGCATGCTGCTTTGGTTCAGCCGGCCCGCCCACCCTCCCAATGAATAGCAGTTGGGGATGGTTGGCCCCTTCTCTGCAGGAATCGCCTTTCCAAATGAAGAAAGTGACACCAGGGTTGGAAACAGGACTGCAGGTCTGGAGGGTGCCAGGGATCCTGCTCTTACCTGCCTGTTGGGGGCGGTTAGTCAGCAGGAGGAGATAGCAAACCTCAATTGTTACTGTTTATCCTCCGTTTTTTCAAAGAGTATCAATGATATCATGGGGTAATGCCTTGACTTGATTATGGATTGGATTTCAGTAAACCAGAGTTGCACAAAGTCCCTGGCCTCACTCTCTCTTCCAGAACGGAAGGAAGGGAGGGAGGAAAAGAGGAAGGACCGGAGGGAGGGACAGGGAAGAAAGGAAGGATTGAGAGGAAGGAGGGAAGGACGGAGAGGTGTGCCAGAAGCAATATGAATAATGTTAGGGCAATGAACTAAACTGACCTGGAACTCACTGTATTTTCCTAAGGATAAGATTGACCTCAGTGTCCTTCCTTCCTTTCTTCCTCCCTTCCCTCCTTCCTTCTTCCCTTCCTCCCTCCTTCTCTCTCTCTCCCTCCCTCCCTCCCTCCCTCCCTTCCTTCCTTCCTTCCTTCCTTCCTTCCTTCCTTCCTTCCTTCCTTCCTTCCTTCCTGACACTTTGCTTCTCAGGTCCCTGTTTTCCTTCTTTCTACAATAAGGGGGTTAGTCTTCCTTCCTCCTACAGAGAACCTGGTGTTTAGACAATCCTGTGCTAGGGAGGGTGTGAAGGTGCATTAAGCTGCGGTCTCCTCCCTAGCTAGCAGCCAATGATGGGGTTTCATAGGATTTAGTCCTGGAGGGGACTTTAGAAATCATCCCCCCCCCCCCCAACTTAATTGATGTCCTTTCTTCAGCCAGTGGCAGAGACAGCCTTTGAGCCCAGGTCTTTGACTGCACACCCAGTGAGGAAGTGTTAGGTTCTAGCTCTGACTGTGCTGTGATGCATCAAAGCAGAGTCACACAAATGTTGGATGATGTTGGATTGAGGGCACCATCCTTGCTGCCTGGAGGGATCAGGCCAGGGCTGGAATCACAGGAGTGCTGTTGGCTTCTGAACTCCTCTGCATCTGCAGACCACACTGTATGTCTCCCTATACTTACCCAGACTAGAAAAATACTCACTGACTTCTTGTATTTCCCATCAGCATTCAGTCTAATTAGTTTTCTGAGATCATTAGGAGGTTTTTTGGAGGATGATGGGGCCAGGGGAGAGGGGAGGAGCTCACTGATCACTCTCTGCTACTCAGCCATCTTGGCCTCCTCTCCCCTGATGAACTTTTTTCTTTGGTTGTGTCCAATTCTTCATAATCCCATTTGGGGTTTTCTTGGCAAAGAATCTGGAGTGGTTTGTCATTTCCTTTTCTAGCTTTTTACAGATGAGGAAACTGAGGCAAACAGGGTTAAGTGACTTGCCCAGGGTCACACAGCTAGTAAGTGTCTGAGGCCAGATTTGAACTTGGGAAGATGAATCTTCCTAACTGCAGTCCTGGTTCTCTATTCACTCTGTCACCTGGCTGCTCAATTTATGATTCAATACAAATCCAGTTTTTAAATTGTTCAATTTTAAAGTATGCTACATGATTCCGGTTATTTTTCTACATCCTCAGGAATACCAGAATCTGTGAAATCAAGCTTGAAAATCATTAACAAAAACTAAATCCTGCTCCAAAGGAGGAAATGGGCTTCCCTCCAGCTTTACAGGCCTGTTACCCTTTTATTTCAACAAGATCTAAAACTCTCTTAAACCTGTGTTGCTACTTTCCAAAATCCAGGGTTGGTGGTTTAATTTTTATTCCCATTTCTTTAGAGTTGACCCTTACTGGCTATTCTCGTGGCTGGCAAAAATGAGGGCCTTGTATTAGGTTTTATTTAAGTGACAAATTACTCATTCCATTTCCTTCTGTCGGGGAATCCAAAATGGCAGATAATTATTTGGCTCCAGATGAGTTAATATCCCTGACTGGGTGCAGGGGCGTTCCCAGAATTTTATTTTTACTTTGATTAACTTCCTTATAAACTTCTCATTGCCTTTTAGTTGAGCTTTAAGTCACCTTTGTGTCAGTGTAAACTAAATCTCAATTTTCTCTTTAATTCCTTTGTTTTTTTACCTGATTCACCAAGACCGATCTCTGCAAAATGCTAGAATTACATTGCTTTTTTGTATTCGTTCGTTTTTCATTTTCTGATACTATTAATTGCTTTGATCTTCTATCTCTTTGCTTTCAAATCATCTTTCAAATTGTTTGCATATCCAGTTTCTTTTTGTTCCATTGACTTTTGCAAATTAGCATACTTTTCTTCAGTATTTCAGATTCACTGCAAAAGTGTGCTTTTAGGGCCAAAACTTTGAGGCTGCCCCATAGTAGTAGAGAGGTTTTATATATCCACTTATTTTACAACAACCCTGGGAGGTAGGAGCTATCATCATCCCCATTTTACAGATGAGTGGGAGGAGGGGAGTGACTTGTCCAGGGTCACATAG
>CM053592.1:7533144-7537897 GCA_028646515.1 Pseudochirops corinnae
TGAAAACCACTGCTCTATAGCTTTCTTGGGCCAGAAGCTGATATGCTATATGATATTTCTCAATTCTTCCCAGTCTGGCTGATCTTAAAGTAGAGTGTCTGCTCTTGAAAGGTATAGGACAACAGTAGCAATAAGGTTCTTTCAATTGAGAATTGCCGATTCAGCTGACAGCCTGGTCCTCCATCGGTAGGAAAGTGTAGCCCAGGTTTTTGTGTGGCTTGTAATCTATTTATTATTGTAATAGTTCCTTTAGTATATGAGTTCCTGTTGGGTTATTATTTTTGTGATCTTATCTTATGCTAAATCAATGGTTATATTTAAGACAAAAAATTTGTATCATTGTGAGCGGCTGGTTTGTGAAAATGTGGTTCCCCCTACCATGGGTTAGCACAAGTCTTGAACCTTGACCTATACTTCAGATCTGAGCTCTTTTGGCTTTTGCCCCCTGGTCCTGCTTGATCCAGATAAGAATCACAGGAAAACCCAGCAGTGGTTTCCCCACGTTGGGCACCCAGTTCCATCCAGGACCCCACTGGCCTTCATTTGTGTACACCTTCCTTGACCACCCCTGCTCTGTGTGGGTATCTCTGTCCAGGCCCTTTATGAGCTGCATTTTGGGGTTCTCTGGGTGAGCTCTACCTCCCAGTCAATCAGTACTTCTCTCAGAAGCAAGAGCCCTCTCCTCAGACCGTGACTGGAGATTCAGTAGTTGCCCTGCCATTTTCCAAGTTTTTGACTTAGGAAATATAGAGAGTAACAGTTAAATTGTGAAGTATGTGCCTCTATGGTAGGACCCCCCTGTTTCTCCCCAACAGCAAGACTGGGACTAGGGGTACTGCCCTCATGGCCCTGGGGTTTGTCCCTTTGGCAACATAAGTGGCAGATCTGGGAGATTGTTGCCTTTCTCTCCCCCATACTTTGGACTATAGGGGCCCATCTCCAGTCATCCTGATCTCTATCTGGCCACTAGATCCAGATGGCTCTGGAGGAGAAAGTGAGACTGGTGACTTTGTACAGCCCTGCCTCACTTAAATCCAATGTCATGGCATCCGCTTCCTGATGTGCTGGTCCTCTCTGAGAATGAACAGCTTTGGACTCCAAACCTCCCTGAGTCTGAACCTTCAGAAAGCATGTGTGACCCCTGAGATCAGATGGCCTGAGATGGGATTAGATGACCCGAAAAGACTCTGGGCAATCGGCCCTCACAGAAGGGCCTCTTTGCCTAAACAACTCTCCATTGCTCAGGTTGGCTTCCCCAAATTCCCTCCATTAGCGTCGCTCCTTTGGATCAGTCAGTAAACATTAATTAAACACCTACTGTGTTCCAGGCAATGTGCTCAGCCCTGGGGATACAAAAAGAGACAAAGATCAGTCCCTGCCCTCTAGATGCCAGCAATCTCATGGGGAAGAAAACAGAAATGCATAAGAAACAAGCTGCGTGCAGGATCAATAGGAGACAATTAACAGAGGAAAGGCTCTGGAATGAGGGCTTGGGGAAGGCTTCCTGTAGAAGGTGGGGTTCCTTAGAGGAAGCCAGGGGGCCGGTGGGTGGAACTGGGGAGGGAGCATGTTCCAGGCCTGGGGGAGAGAGAAGGAGGGTCTGGGAGGGAGGAACAGCTCAGGGGACCAGTGCCACTGGATGCCAGAACACATGTGGGGCAGAGAGGCACAGAAGACTGGAAATGTCAGAGGGAGCCAGGTCATGAAGGGCTTGGAATACAACCAGATTATTTTGTATTTGATCGTGGAGGCAACTTAATGAGTGGGGAGATGCGAAAATAACTTTTTTTGGCTGAATGGAGGGGGGGTTGGAGTGAAGAGATGCTTGAGGCAGACAGACCCACCCATGGGCTACTGTTATAGTTCGGGCATGAGTGATGAGGGATGGAAGCAGGGCTGGTGGCTCTGCCAGAGGAGGTAAGGGGGTGTATTTGAGAGATGCTGCAAAGGTGCAATCAGCGGGCCTTGGTAACAGCTTCCAGAAGACCTGGGAAGGATGGTGAAACTTTCCCAGCTGATCCACTAACACACATGCATTGAATCGTTTATAAATGGATCATACAATCATGCATCTAGACCAGAGGCCATGTTGTCACCCCCTTCTCTTTACCATTGAGGAAACAGACAGAGGTCAGTTGAACCGGACTTACTCAAAATGACCTAGGGAGTGAACATCGAAGGTGAATGTTTGCACACCACATCCTCTTATTTCAGGGCTAGCCCAAAGGACCCTGAGGGGGCAGAACACAAGATGGGTCCCTTTTATGGGAGAATATCAAGCAAAGACTGATGGGTGTACCCATGTAGGGTGGGCTACACAGCCGCACAGGCCTGGACAAAATGGTGACCCAAGAGGACTGTGCACATGCCAAGCATGAAGTTGGGAGTGAGAGAGAGGAGCCCAGGGGAAAGGGTTGTCTGACCTTGTGGGAAGAGCACTGCATTTCAAGGCAGGAGACATGAGATTGAATCGATCCTTGTCAGACAGATGCGACCTTGTCATTCCCTCCTGGGACTCAGTTTACTCATTTGTGAAATGCAATTGGGCTTGGATGAGATGATCTCCAAAGTTCCTTCCAGTTCTGAGATTTTACAGTAGTTACAGGCTGGGAGCTTCCGAGCGAGGTCATAGGATGAAGGCTCAAGAATGGGAAGATCACTAGTCCGACACCCCATTTGAGAAAACAGGCCCAGGCAAAGAAAACTAGTGTTGATATTGGAGTAGGAATTCTCTAGGGTCACCATGGATATGTAACCCACAGTGTTGTTAGCAAATATGAGACCATGTAAGATCTGGATTTCAAGAAAAGACAGCCATTTTTTCTAACAAGGCATAGTCTTAATTTCAGGACAGCGAGGTGGGGCAGTGGGTAAGGCATTGGATCTGGAGTCAGGAAGACCTGAGCCGCTATCTGGCATCAGATGCTTGCTAGCTTTATGATCCAGGGCGAGTCACTTAACCTCTATTTTCCTCAATTTCCTCATTTGTAAAATGGAGATATGCTTCCACTTCCCAGGGTTGTTATGAGGACTAAATGGTATAATAATTGTGAAGCATTGTAGTACAGTGCCTGGAACATAGTAAAGTTAGCTTAAATTAAAAAAAAAAAATCTAGTTTCTTATAATTGGATAGTCCTGGGTAAATGCTAAATCTCCCTTGCTTTGATTTTCTAATCAGAGAAATTCCAGATGCTTCAGGCATTCAAAACCTGAAACTAATTTACCCCCAAACCATTTGACTTGTTTTCACTAGAGAAACATGATAAGAAATGATTGTCCCACCAGCAGGGGACATTGAAACTAAGAGATTTCTTTCTGTTTTATACAGTGAATATACATTTTTTTAAAAAGGACAAATTGTAAATAATTTAGAGGCTGTGATTCTGCGAATGTGTCTTAAATTACATATGTGTGTGCTTTCTCTACTATTAGCAGGTGAGCCCTTTCCTTTTGTTCTATCTATGACCCAGCAGTCTCCTGGCTTTTCCTCCTTCATCTTCCAACTGCAGGCGTATTCACTGGCTGACTCCGTGACTGGAATGCACTTGCTCTTCTCTCTGCCTTCTGGCTTCTCTGGTTTCCTTCAAACTTCAGCCGAAATCCCACCTTCTACGAGAAGCCTTTCCTGGTCCCCTTTAATCCTTAGTGCCTTCTAATGACTAGTTTTAATTTATCTCGTCGATCTCTTACGTGTAGTTAATTGTTGGTGTGCTGACACCCCCATTAGACTGTGAGCTCCCCAGAGCAGGGACTGGGTTTGGCGGTTTTGGGTTTTTTTTGGCCTTTCTTTGTATTCTCATTGTTTAGCACAATGTCTGGTATATTAGTAAGTGTTTAAAGAAAACTCATTAACTAATCGAATGAGTGGGCTTGTGCCCAAGGTCACAGAGATAGTCAAGAGCAGAGTAGGCTTGAAACCAGGTCTTCCATTCCAAGCCAGTGGTTTTTCCAGCCAGTGGTGACAGGAGGAAGGTATGAAAAGCAAAATGAAGGCGAATGAGCCAGTGTTGCTCCTGGCAATATAGAATGTAAGTCCCTTGAGGGCAGAGATTATTTCATTTCTTTTCTCTTTAAATCCTCAGGGTCCTCAATACTAAGGGACTGGGATGCAATAAAACAACTGTGATGGTTTCTGATTTCTTCTCTGGAGTAAGTTCCACGGGTCAAAGAGTAGCCTTACTCATAGTTGCCATTTAATTAATGTTCATTGAATTTAATCACTTAGATTCAATCCAATACGACAGACATTTATTAAGGACAATGTATGCAAGCTCTTGTGTTTAGAGATCAAGATAAGACTGAGCTCCCTAGAAAAAAGAAACTTCTATGATAATTAGACAGAAAAAGAAGAGGAAAGGAGAAAGGACTAGATGAAATCTCTGTGAGGGCACCCTGACATGGCACTGCAGAAAACAAGAACAAAAAACCATTGGTCCTAGAGCTGGACTGGAACCCACAAGTCACCTAGCCTCTCTGGGCCTCAGTTTCCTTATCTGTAAAATGAGAGGGATACCCTCTAGGGTCCCTTCTAGCTCTGTATCTATGATTCTCTGAATACATATGAGGAAACTAATTGTTCCCCTTAGACCCTTGGCTCCCCAGTGCCTGTTTATTTTCTTGAGGTCCTACCCAACCATGTTGGCCTGTTAGAGTTCTCCTCCTCCTCCTCCTCCTCCTCCTCTTCCTCCTCCTCCTCTTCTTCTTCTTCTTCTTCTTCTTCTTCTTCTTCTTCTTCTTCTTCTTCTTCTTCTT
>CM053592.1:7537997-7571427 GCA_028646515.1 Pseudochirops corinnae
TCCTCTTCTTCCTCTGCCCTTCTGCCAAAGGTCAGTTTTGCCTTTGCCTCCCCTTGCTTTGCCTGCTTTCATTTCTCCACATCCATTTTCTTGCATCACAGGCAGCATGACCTAAAAAGATATAATTCAGCCTTCCTTCTCTCCTACATGCCCAGTGTTGGGATAGTGTTTGAGTACCCACAGACTCCAAACTATAATTTATTTACCATTTTCTTTGGGTCAGTAGGAAAGGACTTACACTTAGTGATTTTGGCCAAGATTCAGTTCTGCCTGAAAAAGGAACATGGATTTAACATGTTATATAATCACTCTCAAACCCACTCTGGGAAATGCTCCAAGACCAGTGTGTCAGTTTCTATTGTGCACAAGTCCGGACACAACCTTTATGGGAAGCACTGCTTCATAGGGTTGGGTGGGGAGATGCTGGGAGAGACAGCTCAAACTCGCATTTAATTGTAGGCTGGTTTCATTAGGATGGCACTTAAGCTTAAAGGCAACGCTTATCTTATTGTGAAATCCCTCTGCCGTGGGCAATCCTTGTTCAGGACCCGGATGGAGTGCATCCTCCCTGAATGCTTGATGATGTCTTATGAAACCTATGGAAGAGTATAGTTCTGCCATTCATAGAATTATAGATCTCTGGGTTGTAAGGGACCTCAGGGGGTACCTATTGTAGCCCATACTGAACAAAAATCCCTCTACAACATGCCTTTCAAGTAATCATTCAACTTCTGTTTGAAGACCTCCAGGCATGGGGAACTTATTACTTCTCAAAGCAGCCCAGTTTTTCCTTCATTTTTTCCTAATCATTGGGATGATTCCCCCTTTCCCTCCAACAAGCCTATATGTCTCTTTGAAAATCCCTCTTGCCATAAATCTCCCATGAAAGACTTACTTTACCACTGAGAAAATGACCGGATATTGTCCCATGCCGTTAGCATATTTCATGGTATTTCCAATGTTGTGGCAGGCTAGTACATGTGTGGAGTGCATCTGATGCCATTCCCCACATGGAAGAGGCTGGGCAACCTGCTTCCAGGAGAGTTGTGATGACAGGTAATGGAAGCACCTTGGAGGTACTTTGAAGCATGCATAGGTATTCTGTAATTGGTTCCAGTCTGCCAACCACATGATGAATGGCAGTCCCTTTGACTAGCTGCAGTTCCAGAATTGTCAAGGAAGGTCTCTTCAGAGGTCTTAGTTGGTCTCTACCATGTCTCTTGGTATTTCTTTACTCTTGGTCTGATACTACCACTGATTGAGTTGGGGGAGAGACAACACTGTCTTTTTACTTGGGGTTCTTTGTGGGATCTCATGTACCCTGTGAAAATAGACCTCTGTCCTTTGCTTTAGTGTTTTTTTCTTTTGTTGAAAGAGATTAATCTGGCGGCCCCAACTTGGTGAGTTTTGAAAGATCAGGTCGGGTTTGAAAGCCTCAAAGAGTCTGGGAATCCAGAGGTCATAGTCTTTTAGACTTATCAACATTTGTTATACATTTAAGAAATGTGGTTAAAAATGAAAATCTGAAAGCAGCTGAGAATTGCAACATAACATAAAGTGATTATTTTTCAAACAGATTTGGTAATTTATTTCATGAGTTTAAATTTCAGTTCTCTGTCACATACCTCCTTCAGATATGTGTGTCCATGTATTTGTCTGGCATGCATTCTGTACAATTCGGTGAATTGGGTGAATTAGCAAGCCACCTAGTACCCTGATGTGTTCATTTGAAAAGCTATATGGCTATAAAAAAGTGCAAATCAATGATCTGAATGGATTTTTGAGGTCATCCAGCCAAATCTCCTTAATTTTCAGAGGAGGAAATTAACAGAAAAGTTAAGTGACTTGTCCAAAGTTACAAAACAAAAAATGATCTAGAAGGTGACTTCAAGGGCTCATCATGGCCCAGTGGAAAGAGGACCTAGATGTAGAGAATGGAGAGTCACAGCCCTTTTCTGATGTGTGTTATCTATGTAATCTTAGGAAAATTGGTTCACCTCCCTTGAAGGGGTTTGACTGAAGGTCCCTTCCAATTCTATATCTATAATCTATGACTCCAAAGAAGTACTTTTAGTATCTGTTAATTGAGAAAATGGGGCAGGTAGGTGGTGCCATAATGGCTAGAGTGCTGAGCCTGGAGTCTGGAGAACCTGAGTTCAAATCCTGCCCTATACACTTATTTTACTAGCAGTATGACCCAGGGCAAGTCACTTCACCTCTATGTGCCACAATTTGCTCAACTATAAAAAATGGAGATCAAAGTTTCCCAGAGTTTTTGTGAGGATCAAATGATAATATTTTTGGAGAGTTTATCAGTGTTTGATACATAGCGGGTGCTTATTAAATGTTTATTTCCTTTCTTATGTACATAAAGGATACATATATCTGTATATCTATCTATCCATCTATTCATCTATCTATCCATCTATCCATCTATCCATTTATCCATCCATCTATCTATCACCTATCTATCTATTCTGAGGTAGATATAGGATGGACTTGGTCAACCAAAGGCATACATATTTGCTTATATTCCACTGAGTTGTCAAGAAAGCTGGATGGTCTCCTGTAGCTTTCAAGGGTTGGAAGTCTGATTTAAACAATGAGCATCTCAATCTAAGATCTAGTTACATAACAAGCAGCCTGTTTTTTGCATTTAGATTTCAATGCCACACATCTAGAATGGAGGTGAATATTTGCAGACGCCTTGCAATAGCAGTATAGCTCCTTAAGGTCTTGAAGATCACAAATTGGGAGTTGCCAGTGAAATGGAGTCATCATGAGTCCTTCTTTGGGAGGAAAATGGTGCAATTAATTGTCAGAAAATTTGAAAGAACAGGAGTGTTGATTGAGGCCATCAGTTAGTCACCCCATCCCCCAAAGTCACTATCAGAATAGTCTTGACGTCTTTATCAATATCTCAGTGAATGAATGAATCAATTAATCAAAGGCATTAAATTAATGTATGCCCCACTATGCCCTGTGGACTGTCTATAGACTAGCCAGATAGTTCAGAATTTAGCATTTGTGTATCTGACAGCCAAGCTTCTGAAAGGGAATTATTTGGGGGAGAAGAGAACAGTAGTACCTTTGCCTCCTCCCTCCCCACTTGATGAGAAGACAACCTTGTGAACTTTGCAGGGCAGAGAATTTGGACTTCTCATTGCTATCCAAGAAGCATCTCAGGAATGACAGAGTCTGGAGATGGTACCTCTATCAGGTGCTAAGAACAAACTGGACACATTGAGGAAAGGTAGCTTCATAATTGTATAAGCGCCCAGAAAAAAAAAAATACACCATGCTTAAGATGACTAAGGGACCTATCTTGAGAACTGCAGAAAAAAGGGCTTCCAGGAGCTGTTATCATGTACACTAATCTAGAACCTACTTTCCGCTGTATTTGTGGGAGAGTATGTTTCCAATGTAGGGGGAGTTTTTGTACCAACTACTTTTACCATGCCACTTTAGGTAAATAACTATTTCTAATTAAATTTGGCAGACTAATTGATATTACCTCACAAGTGTGTGTGTGCGTGTGTGTAAGCATGTGAGCTATAGTACTAGAAAGCTACCTTCCAGACCCTCAGAGTCTCCTAGAACTCCGAAGGACAATTAGGCAGTTTCTAGGTACTGTCCAGTACAAATGCCAGTTTCAGACAGTAGTTCCAAAGCATGACTTCCATATGATTTTCCTGAAAATACAAAAATCTATAATTTATTGATCTGGAGAAATTCTATTTAGGTCTTCATTTTGTAGACAATGAAATTCTCTGGAAACTCATCTTCTGGAGATTTTTGTACTTATACCTTCTCAGCACTGTGGGACCATGACAGTTGTCTTGCCACTCACGAGACCCCAATGACTCTGGAGGAGAAAGAGTTAGGCTGATGTGAGGCACAGCTCTGCCTCACTTAAGTCCAAGTCACTTTGCAAGCCAAGACCTCACCCTGTTGATGTCATTGGTCCTCTTCCAGAAGGAAGGACCAACAATAACATCCTCAGCAGCCTCCGCTCCTCTGATTGGAAGACCAGAGGGCAGAACAAAAACCTCCCAAAGCCTCCATTTAGAGGGCTCATGACCCAACCATTTCCCACCATCTGCATTTTTGATTCAACTCTACCATCATCATGTGCCCAGTACCTTCTCCCCTTCTCCCTTTTCAGCTTCCTTTCCCCTCCATGTTTATTTATTTTTATTTTAATTTATAGAATAAAACAAGCATTTCCCTAACATAGTATAATAAAAGATGATTTCACACGAAATTATAAATCTAGTATGTATACAACTTGCTATTCCTTTTAGATATATAATAAACTTATCA
Source organism: Pseudochirops corinnae (assembly GCA_028646515.1). Taxonomy (NCBI): domain Eukaryota; kingdom Metazoa; phylum Chordata; class Mammalia; order Diprotodontia; family Pseudocheiridae; genus Pseudochirops; species Pseudochirops corinnae. The sequence continues at coordinate 7,542,321 of CM053592.1, forward strand.
TGTACATTTTTTTCTTTTTTTTCTTCCCTCTCCACCCTGCCCTCACCCACCCTAGAGGTGGCTACCATTAGACCCAAATAGGTTTATATTTGTAAAATTATCCTTTACATACTTCTAGTTATCAGCTCTTTCTCTGCAGATTGTATCTTTCTTCATATGTCCTTTATAGTTCATCTGGGTATTTATAAAAATTTATAAATGAATACATCAGGAACTATATAAACAAAATTACATAAAAAACTTTCTATATAAATTTAAATTTATATTTATATATATAAATATATATAAATTTATATGTATGTTTATATATAAATTTAAATCTATATAGATTTAAATAATTGGAGAAATATTAATTGTTTATGGGTAGGTAGGACCAATATAATAGAAGTGACAATTTTACCCAAACTAATTTATATGTTCAACACCATTCCCATTAAATTACCAAAAAAATTATTTTACTGAATTAGAAAAAAAATACTGACAAAATTCATTTGGAAGAGCAAAAAGTCAGCTTCCTTTTATATGTTGTAAATTCCTTGAGGTCATAGACTGTCTTTCTCTTTAAAAATTTTATTCCAAGTACTTAACACAGTGTTTGGCCCATAGAACAAGCTTAATAAATGTTGAATTGAATTAAATAGAATTGAATTAAAAAACTTATCCCTTTTCCTTTCTGCTTATCTGCTGCCCTTACTCATGATACCTTCTAGTTTATAGAAGGTCCTTAAGACCTGGTGGAACGAACATCCATTTAATGCCTTCGATTGATTGATTCATTGAAATGTTGATAAAGCCTAGAAAGATTCAATGAAAATGTGTATCTGTTAGAAAAAAAGAAGTAAAGTTCACTTAGAATATGTTTGGCCTGCAAAATTCCAATCTGCCATCATCAACACAATGCCAGTTACTCTGAAGCTAATACGGTCCCTACATTTGGTTTTCATTCAATTTTTTTTACCTGGTTAATCTATCCCACTCTATAATTGAGGCAACTGGGGCTCAGTTGTGATAATTCCCTAGCTTATAGACAATTAGTAAGTTTTTGGAAACGGGATTTAGACCCAGGTTCCTCTGGACGCCATATCTCCATCATGTTCAAGGGAAAGAACTGAACATTTTTTTTTTTCTGAATGGTATGAATAATGGGTTGAGCCCAGGAACTGGAGTCAGAAAACCTACTACAATAATAATAGTTAACACCTGGATGTGCCAGGCACTGTGATAAGGGTTTTAAAAATATGATCTTGTTGGATTCTCACAGCAAACTTGGGATGCAAGTACTACTGTTATCCCAATTGAGGAGCTGGAGGCAGATAGAAGTAAGATGACTTTCCCAGGGTCACCCAGCTAGTGTCTGGGGCCAGACTGCTGACTCTGGGTCTAGTGCTGTCTCCACCGGGTCACTTAATTACCTCTGAGAAGTCCTTCATTTGAATCCCATCAGCTCTAATTACTAACAGACTCCAGATCCGAGGTGTTTTCATGTACACCAAAGCTTCTCCTTTACGACCCTACAAATCACTTAACCCCTCTGAACCTTAGTTTTCTAATTAAAAGATGAGGATGTTGAATTAAAGCATCCTTAATGTCAGTTCTGCCTCCATGTGGTGTGCGTTAGTGGGAAATTCTTGTCGGGGGATGTTATGGAATTCTGGGCTCCTGTGTCTTGTCTATTACGTAACATCTAATGACTGTGGTGGGTTTGCTTTTCTTTCTTTTTCAAAAAATTCTTTTACATGACCATAATTTCCCCAGCATCCCTCCCCTTCTTCCTCCCAGAGGGCCATCTCATATAACAAATCATTTTTAAAAACTAAAAAGCTCCCTAAATAGGGGAAAATTAGAAAACTAATCAATACGTCAAAAAAGTCTGAGAATATGTGCAATGTCCACATTTATGGACCTCCCGCCACAGCAGAAGGGTTGGGATGGGAACGTCTTCAGAAATGGCTTCTTTTGAGCCATGTTTGTTTTTTGTAATTATGCACATTTACTTTTGATCATTTTGTTACTGTTTTTTCCATTTATATTGTTGGCTCAAGTGTTGTACCCCTCTTCCCCCTCCCCCCGGCTTCTCTAAATAGGAAAAAGAAGGAAATTGTAGAGGTGATAGTGGAGTTTGGACTAGTGAAGTCAGAAAGAGATTGAATTTGGGAGGATAAATTGGGCAAAAATGTTGGGGAATTTGCGGAAAATTTGTAGAACAATCTCCAGGTCAGATTCAAGGACAATGAAGGAGACTATAAGATAATTGAGGAAGATCACAGAGGAAGGGGTGGGGGGGGGGGAAGGAATATCTACTATGTGCCAGGCACTGTGCTGAGCACTTTACAAATATAATCTCATTGGAGGTAGGTATATTATCATTCCATTAAGGTTAAGTGACTCACTCAGAGTCACACAGCTAGTAAATGTCTGAGGTTAGTTTTGAACTCAGGTCTCTCCTGACTTCAGGTTTAGCATTTTATGTACTACGCCACCTAGCTGCCTTATCATATTAGGGAGTAGAACCCAAAGAGACAGGAGGCAAGAAGACTAAGGAGAAGGTAGTTGGCAAGACAAGGCAAGATAAGAAAAGGTGGGTGGAACACTTAGAACAGTGGTTCTCAACCTGTGGGTTATGTTCAATTTAAATACATCCTGCATATCAGATATTTACATTATGATTCATAACAGTAGCAAAATTACAGTTATGAAGTAGCAACGAAAATAATTTTATGGTTGGGGGTCACCACAACATGAGGAACTGTATTAAAGGGATGTGGTATTAGGAAGGTTGAGAACCACTGACTTAGAGGGAAAAGCAAACTGATAGATGATTGGGAAAAAACAGAGAGGGGACTGGTGCAAGGATGAAGAGAAAGATGGTTGTGGCCATGGCTATGAAATTGTTGAGACAGTGGAAAGGAATTTGACTGGGACTGTCAAGTTATTAAGAGGTGATAATTGACTATAAAAATTTTAGCCAGGTACTTAAGAGTTGAGGTGTAGACAGCCACAAGTGGTTCAAAGAAACACGGCTGAAAACGGCAACCTTGAACATTTTGGAGACTAGGGAAAATTGTATAATACTCACATTCGGGGTGCCATGTTTGTAGTTCTACAACAGCCAAGTAACTGTTATCTGTGTTCCAAATGTAGACTGTTTTGGAAAAGCGGCAGGAACACAAAGAGAAGGAAAGGTTCCTAAGGGAAATACAATCAAGTATTTGATGGGGGAAAAGAGACCTGAGATAGAAGATGGGGACTTTATTTTATCAGATGATGGAGAGTGGAAGAGTGTAACAGCAGAGAAGAGGAAGGAAAAAGGAGAACTTCATAACTGGAGTGTAAAACAGCTTTGATGCTCTTTCTGAAGAAGAGGGTGATGGATGCCTGAGGGAAGGGAAGATGCTGCTTTCTCCCCAAAGAATACTCTAGTAGATGTATAGTAGCCATCAGGTGAGATCATCTAGGAAGGGCTAGAGCAGGGGTGGGGAACCTGGGACCTCAAGGCATGTGTGGTCCTCTAGGTCCTCAAATGCAGCCCTTTGACTGAATCCAAACTTCAAAGAACAAATCTCCTTAATAAAAGGATTTGCTCTTGAGGACCATCCTAGAGGGTCACATGTGACCTTGACTTCCCCACCTCTGGGTTAGAGGAAGGAGGCAATGTGAGTAGTTGGTGATTCCTTGCTCAGGCATCCTGAGACAACTATTTGTTTACTTCCTACCAACAATAGAGAGGTCCATCATCTTCCCAAGGCATGCATGATTCCAACAATACATAATAAAGTATCTCCTAAGACATAAAAATGGATGACGACTACTCACTTCCAGTGATTCACATGGTTGTAAATGATACCTCCAGAAGGAGCCTTAGAAGTATTGCCAATCAATTATCATAAAGTCTTAGGCAAGAAACTAGAGACCACAGGGGCAAATGTTGTACGTTCCTCACTGTCGCCCTCTGAAGGAATGCTGGAGAGAAGTGAACTACTGTCTAGGAAGGTAGTATCTGAGGATGGCATTTGGATTTCTGAGCTACCACTGATAATATGGGGTTGGAAGACAAGGCAGAAGGTTAATGGGATCTGACAGTGTTCTTATTGTCACAAATACAAAGTCACATCTATTTCAAGTTGAGGATTCTCTATTCAATTCCCAATGGATATGCCATATTCACTCCTTTATATAATACATATGGATGTAATAAGGAATGAAATACAAGGTGTATGGGATCTTAAACTATTATAAAGTGGCAATCATCAAAACTATCTGGTCCTGGCTAGGAAAGAGAGTGGTGGATCCATGGAACAGATTGGATACAAAAGATTCATTAGTAAATGACTATAGTAATCCAGGGTTTGATAAATCCAAAGATCCCAGCCTCTGGGATAAGAACTCGCTATTTGACAAAAACTGCTAGGAAAACTAGAAAACAGAATGGCAGAAGTGAGGTATGGACCAACATCTTACACCATATAGCAAGGTAAGATGAAAATGTGTACATGACTTAAACATAAAGGATGATACTATAAGCAAATTAGGAGAACAAGGAATAGTTTACTTGTCCGATCTACGGAGAAGGAAAGAATTTATGACCAAACAAGAGATAGAGAGAATTACTAGATGTAAAATGGATATTTGATTACATTCAATGTAAATTATTTTGCACAAGCAAAAACAATGCAACCAAGATTAGAAAGAAAGCAGAAAACTGAGTTACAGCAAGTATCTCTGATAAAGACCTCATTTCTCAAATATATAGAAAAGTGAGTCATTTGTAAGAATAAAAGTCATTCCCCAATTGATAAATGGCCAAAGGATATGAACAGGCAGTTTTTGGATGAAGTCAAAGCTATGTATAGTCATATGAAAAAAAATGTTCTAAATCATTATTGATTAGAGAAATGCAAATGAAAACAACTCTGAGTTGCCACTTTACACATATCAGATTGACTAACATGACAGAGAAGGAAAATGTTGAAACACTGAAGGGGATGTAGGAAAACTGGGATGCTAATGCAATGTTGGTGCAGTTGTGAACTGATCCAGCCATTCTGGAGGGCAATTTGGAACTATGCCCAAAGGACTATAAAACTGCACACTCTTTGATCCAGCAATACTATTACTAGGTCTGTATCCCAAAGAGATTAAAAAAAGGGATGGCAGGAAGGACCTATTTGTACAAAAATATTTTTTAGCAGTTCTTTTTATAGTGGAAAAGACTAGGAAACGCTAAAAGCTGGAAAGCAGAACACCAAGTAGGAAATACATTTAGCCCTTCTGCTGGAGGAGAGGCAGCTGAGTTCTTGAGAAAAGGGCCTCAGAAGGGGCCATGTGCCGAAGTTCTTTAATGCCAGATGAGGCCAGCAGCAGCAATAGAAGCAATGGCCATTGCAGCACTTAGGTGCCTTTGGGCAAAAACTGCATGAAACTCCCACATCATTTGGTTATCAACTCACTCCCTGGTAAATCTCTTTCTATTCCAATTCAAAAGGAAATATATTTAGGATATGATCTGCAACTATATAATACTCCAGGACATTGTTAAAACAGCAAAAAAACCTCTTCCTCTCATAAACACTGTCTCAATCTCAGCTTTTTGCTAAGTAAAAACTATTCATTCTTTATTTAGGTTTGGTTTCTGCTCTCAATCCTTCTCCATGCCTTCCTAGTCAAGGCCCAGAGGACATAAGTTGCTGGGAGTCTCCAAGAATCCTTCCAATTCCTACTTCTTTCTCACTCCCAGCTCAAACTGACCCACATATCCTCACCCCTTCAGAGTGAATCCAGAACTTTGTGCTGTCTTCTTCAATCTTGCCTCCTGAGATAGATGAACACTTGGAATCACATCACTTGGATAAGCAATGAATCAGCATCTTCAAACCCTTTGGCAAAATGGAGGACATTTGGGTTTACTATCTGCCTCAAATCCACCACCCCTCTTCTCAGACCTCCAGCTATTGAAATTAGCTGATATATCCTAAGGATCCTTGAGCTTTGTCATCCATACTGTCACCAAGCACTAAAGACTACCTTGTCTTTATTATCTCACCTGTACTGACTTTCCATCTGCTCTGTAGGGGAACCCTACTATATATGTTGTTTTGCCCAATTAGAATGTGAGATCCTTGAGAGTAGTAAATGTCTTTCCTTTCTGTTTTCATCTCTGCTGTTTTCACAATGCTTTGCAAATATCATGCACTTAACAAATGTTTTTTCCTTCATCCATCCATCCATTTATCCATCCATTCATTCTTGGTTGAGTATGTCCATGTACATCTGATGAAATGATCAGTCACCATTAAGATATGATTTATGTTTCTGCTATCTTTTTCCAGGGAAAGAAAGTCAATGCAGACATATCATATCTAAAGATATGTTAGTGCTTATGTATTTCTAATATACAGCATGAGTTGATAGCATCGATCACTTCTTAATTCTTGTAATGACATCTGCTGCCATCTTAGGCTAGTAAAATCTGTTTTGGTGCTCCCATGTGTTCAAAACCATCATACATTGCTGTCGTGTTCATACAGCCATAGGCACTGGGGAGCAGCAACTGCTTCCTGTACCATATGTGAGATTGGTTACTGACCATCATAGTCCTCTGTGAATAGGTTCAGCTTCTCCCATGATCACAAAATTAAGGTACTTTTTAGAGAAAGGACCTTAGTCCTTTAGTTTCCCTTCCTTCCTTCTTGCCTTGCAGTATTTCTCACAAATGCCTTGTGAACTCACTTCTCTCACCAGTAGTCATTCAAGGACGCCTAAAGCTCTTCAGATGATGTCTGATGTTAAAGTTCCAAATCCTTAAGGGCACTTTCACTTGATTGTGTCAATATAGTCTTCATGCCTTCCTTTGGCATATCATGATCCTTGGCTCAGGGCATCTTTGTCCAGATTAGTTTTCCATGGCTAGTAGTATATGCTAAATCCATGAAAAGTTATTGCTGTTGTCTATAACGGGCAAGTAGCACCTAACTTGTCACTGGTCAACACATAAATTAGCAAACTGTTGGTAGCCCACACTTGAAACTCAGTTTCTGTACAGAGTCTTTGAACTTTCCAGTGACAGGTCATTTAAAAACCAAGCAATCTAGTTTGTAGATGGGGTGTGAATTTCATTGTCACTAATTCATTTGCTGACACACATGATGGGTTTCTAGTGAACATCCTTGTCTTCGTACTGGACAGTTTCCAAGCCCTCCAAGCTAACCTCCACATGTGGGCCAAATAGCTTGCCTGGATCTTTGTAGACTAACACTGATGCATGTGTGTGGCAGCTGACCAAGTCTTTGAAATCTTGTTCACATTTGTTCACCCATCAATCTCAAAATGTAGAGTTTAGAGTCACTGGGCTCTGTTTCTGCTTCTGATACTCTTCAATCATATATATCCATGAGTGAGTTCATTCAGTGGTTTGGTAGTGGCAACACAGTGTTGAGCAAATTAATAATAACAGTCTTCAAATCCTAGAAAAGTCCTTAAGTCTCAAGGGTTCTTTAGATGTGGCTAATTACAGAGTATCTTCTCTGTGTTGGAGATCATGTTTTTTTGTGACACTATGATCTGCATTATTAACAAAGGTTATACCCAACTGGCAGTTGTCAATTGACAGCTTTAGCCAACTTCCTCTAGCTTATCCAACATTTTCATCATTGTCTCTTCATGTTCTTCTAGAGTCTCTCAAAAGAAAATGAGGCCCTCTTAGTATGTACTAAAATGTCATGTAATTCATATCTTAGGCAATTCTACCAGCCAATGGAAACTGGCAAGTGCCCCTGAGATGCCTTCAGGACATATACTTGACCTGGTAAGATCCAGCTGGGCAGAGGAAATCAGTCTTCTTTTTCTCTTCCTTTGCTACAGGGATCTGATATTATCCATTGTGTAAATTTAACAGTAAGAATCACTGGACTGCCCAACACATTGCCCAGAGCACCTTGGACTTTTTGCAGGGTGTATTAATCTGACTTTCTTCTGTTGCTCAAGGTCTTGTGATCTATATTCATTCATATCTTCCCATTCTTCTTCCATTCCAATAGTGTAGATAAGGCACATGGGCTCCTGGAGCCTGTGATGATGCTATTGGCCAGTAATTCTTTTAGTTGACATCAAAGGTCTTCTATCATAGATAAGAGAATCTTCCTAGATCCTCCCTGGAACTATCAGGGGTCAATGAGGTTGGTTGTGTAAATATCTCATTCCACATTTTAGTGATACAATGAGGATGCCCCTGTCCTCAGGCCAAGGCTCTAGCATCCAGTTTTCTGGTACTAAAGAGTCAAATTTCTCAGTATTCACTTCTGAGTTTGGAGAACCAGTGCTCTTACTGCTCTTACTCACCTCTATCCTGCTCTACTAGAGTAATCAAAGTGTGTAGGTCTTGACTTCCAATCTCTAATTTTCAATTTCCTGCTAGTATTTTAAAGAGATAGGAGTTGGTTACAATCACTGTTGACATTCCAGTTATGGTTGGTGGATCCAGACATAGTATAATCATGGTGTCCAACAATTACATAGAATCACAGAATTTGAGAGTGGGCAAAGACTCCAGCATTCACTGAGCCCAAACCATATACTAAAGGAGTTCCTACTAAAACATAGTCAACATATATTGTTTGGTGCTGATTGAAGCCCTCCAAGAAGAAGAAAACCATCTTAACTTAAGGCAGTCCATTCCACTTTTGGACAGCTCTCATTGTTAAGAAAGTTTTCCTGACATTAATGGAATTGTCCTCTTTGTAATTTCTCTCCATTGTTCTTGGTTCCGCTCTCTAGGAACAAACATCATAAGTGTAATTCCTCCTCTGTATGACAGTCCTTCAAATACTTAAAGGCAATTTTCAGGTATCCCTGAGATCCTTCTTCTTGAACATCTAGCATAGTAGTTGACATGTAGTAGGTGACTAATTGGTTAATCAAGATGGTAGAGTTCTATCACTTCATTCTTGGAAGCTCCACCTTTCTTGATGCAGCCTAAGATCACATTTGTTGTTTTGGCTGCCATATCACCCTACTGATTCCTATTAAGCTTAAATTTCACTGAGACCTCCAGATCTTTTTCAGAGCTGCTATTTAATAATGCTTCACCCATTATATTCTTATAAAGCTTATTTTTTCGTAGGCACATGTAAAACTTTACAATTATCCCAATGGTATTTCATATTTTTGTTTTATTTTTTAATTAAAAAAGTAAATGTTCATTAAGGTATTTTGTTTTTATATAACCTAAATTTCCTTCTGTGTCCATCTCTCACTTACTTCCCAGAGAAGCATCTGATATGACAAAGATTATTTTTTTAAGAAAAAATGAGTAAAAATTTTTAAAAAATTAGAAAAACTGACCATTATATTTTTAAAAATCTGAAAATGAATGCAATGTTCTATACCCTGGGGATCTCTAATCTCTGTAAATGAATAAGGCAAAGTCATTTTATATCTCTTCTTCAGATTCAGGCTTTTTCTTTGTAATTTTCCAATGCTTTCTCTCATTATCCTTTCTTCTTAGATCATTGCAATCATTGTGTATATTACTTCACTCTGCAGTGCAAGTCTTTCCATGTTTCTTTGTATTCATCATATTTGTCATTTCTTTTAGCACAGCAATATTCCATTACATTCACGTACCACAGTTTTAGTTACAGCTCCACCAACAATATAGTGGTATGACTGTCTTTTTATAACTCCTTCAACATTGACTATTCCCATCTTTTGCCCTCTTTGACAACTCCCAGGGTCTAAGGAGAAACCTCAGGGTTGTTTTGATTTGGTTTTCTCTTATTAGTGTTTTGGAGCATTCTTTCATATGGTTATTAATAGTTTGTGATTCTTCTGAGAGCTCTTTGTTTATATCTTTGATAATTTATCTACATTTGGGAATTGCTTTTTTGTCTTATAGGCATTTCATATTTATTTGTTTCAACCCAGTGCTATACAATATCTGTAAAGACATTTTTGGAAATTGATTGTCATCCTATGCATTATTTTTTCACCCCAGCTTTGCATTATCTTCAGATTAATAAGAATGTCATCTTTGCCTTTATCTGAGTGATAAAACATATTAAACAGCACAGGGCCAAAAACAGATGCCTGGGGTATTCTACTGGAGACTGCCTGTCATGCTGATACTGAACTATTAACAAGTACACTTAATCTGGTCATTTAAACAGTTCTAAATCCTTTTAATTATATTGTCATCTGGTCCACATTGCTCCATCTTCTCCAGATGAATATTATGAGATAGCATATCAAAAGTTTTGTGAAAATCTTGGTAAATTGTCTCCACGGCATGTCTTTAATTTTCTATTTTGCTAGTTCTGTCAAAAAATGAAGTAGAGTTAGTTTGGCATGACCTTTTCTTTATGTAGCCATGTTGGTTCCTTATAATCATTGGTATTGCCTGAGTCAACTGAGACCTGGCAAAGACCACAATTAGAAAAGCCAAGGTCACCCACCATATCCCAGACTATTGTCCGATATCTTGACTTTTTCTCCTGCCATTGAACTTTGATGACTGGAGGAGAGAGTGAGGCTGATGACTTTGTGCAGCTCTGCCTCACTTAAATCCAATTCATGGCAAGTCAGCATATCATGCTAATGGTGTCATTGGTCCTCTTCTAGATGAAGGATGAACAGGAACAAGCTTCTCTTCCAGATATTTGTCAAACATCATTTTAATTATTTGTTTTAGAACGTCCCCAGGAATCAAAGTCAAGCTCACTGGCCTGTCAGCTGCAAGCTTGGTCTTCTTCCCTTTTTTGAAAATTGAAATCTTTCCCCTTCTCTGATTTTGTACTATCTCTCCCACTTTCCATGATTTCTTAAGTATTATAGGCAGCAGCTCAGCACCCCCACTGGAGAAAGTTGTTCATCTGGGGCTAGTGACTTGAATTCTTCAAGGGCAACCAGACACTTTCTCACTGTTCCCTTACTTATCTTGGGTATCAATTCCCTCTTAGTGATTTTTCTTCTGTGATTCCCTGTGCAAAAGCCATTCTTCTTGGTGGAGAAAGCAGCAGCAAGGCAAGGATTGAACAAGCCTGTGTTTTCTCTGTTGTCCATTATCATTGTTCTTTGCACCCAGAGTAAAGGGGTCATTTCATGACCCTTCATTTTTTATCAATATAGCTATTAAGGAAAAAAAAATCATTTTTTGTTCTTACCTTACTTTGCCAGCTTTAGGCCACTCTGAGCTGTAGCACATAATAGTTGATTTTAAGTATTTAAAGTCATACTCAGGAGAGGATGTGATAACTGATTTTAAATATCTGAAATTAGTTCAAATACTTGAAACCCACTCTCATGCCTTCTCTGGAGTCTTCTGAAAGATAAACATCCCCACATCTGTTCTATCTCTTCAAACCCTTCACCTGTCTAGTTATCCCTCCCTGGAAGCTCTCCAGTGTATCAATGGACCAACATGATATACCACACATGACTTGACTTAGCTTACCTCCTGGTTAACTATTTTGGTTTTGTCCTTTCCATTCCAGGGCTCCTTCTCCTTGGCAGAGAAAATAAACTACAAAATGGGAAAGCGATTTGTTTTTGTCCATTTCCACTCAAACCCCACCTTCTTCCCTGACTTCCCTGAGCCACTTAGCTGGACGGGACTGTGGGTCATCCAATGCTGTATTTCCCATTGGCCCCAATATAATCCATTCTTCGCTCCTCTCACTCTCTTACCATGCCTTGCTTGCATATAACTTAAGAGAGGCCCCTGATCAGTGCTAATATTCTGGCATGGAAAGAATACTCAACATGGAGTCAATATCTGGGTTCAAATTCTATTTTGCTATTTACTTAGCCATATTACTCCCCCCTCTCCGAATCTCAGTTTCTTCATTTGTTAAAAGAGGGAGTTTGACTAGCCCAGGAATTCTGGGTCACTCTCAGCTCTCGAAATCCTATAAATCTAAGAGGTGTGAACTGTATTTAAGAGATTTTGACACTGAGAACAATGTCTCGATGTTTTATTATCTCTACTAGACTACAAGCATTCTGAGGAAAGGTACATCTCTCATTTACCTGTCCTTTTAATCCTGTTCTCCATTCCCTCCAGTGCCTAGCCTAGGGAGGTGGAGAGTTGGCCCTTCAATGATTGACAGATGAACAAATCAAAGAGTGAGTGTTCCACCTAAGGGACAGGAATCTGAAACCACAAGAAAACTCCATTTTTGTACCAGTCTATGCAAGTAAAAGGAATTGCTTCTTTTCAAGGAACAGTGAAACATAATCCACATATGGTTATTAAAATTTAGATTAATCACATGAAAGATGACTAGGCTTCAAGGAGGAAACAAACAAGTGAACTGAGGTACTTTAATTAAGGAGAAGTCCCAGGCTTATTGTTTGTAAAGTAAGAGCACTGGGTTAGGTGGCCACTAGGATGCCTCCTAGAGTGCGCCAGCTCTCCCAGAGTGCTTGATCTGAGAACATGCTAAGGCACTTTCTAATGTAGTAGTGTGTATTATACTTATCTGAAATGGTGTATTTCCTTTAGTTGGCATGCTCTTACCAGTTTCTGAACTCTCTTTGAGTCTTTAAAAAATTCTATATGCTTCCTAATGCCTAGTATGGTTCTCTGCTCCTAGTGCATGATTAATAAATGTTTAAAAATCTCAGAATCTCATGGGACACAGGATCCAATCCATAACTGAGCAAGAATACTATTTATCACATCCCTAGTGAGCTCATTTAACCTTTGACAGCTTTTGGGGTGCCAGAAGAACTCATTGTCTCAGGAGGTTCCCCATTTTACTAGGGTAACTCTTACTATAAGGTTTTTTCTGTCATCAATCCTAAATCTGCCCCTCTGTAACTTTCACAGACTAGTGACAAAAGAGGACCATAACTAGAGGAAATACACTAACTTGGGTAAGTATAATATGTAATATTGCATGAATGACTTTTGTTGTTCAGTCATTTTGGTCATGGCTCCATTTGGGGAGTTCTTGCCAAAGATGCTGGAGCGGTTTGCCATTTCCTTCTCCATTTCATTTGATGGATGAGAAAACTGAAGGGTTAAGTAACTTACTCAGGGTCACACAGCCATCTAGTAAAGTGCTCCCTGAAGGCTGAAGCTCAAAGCCAAAAGGGATCTTAGAAGATCTCCAGGTTCTGTTCCTCACTCCATAGGCTTCCCCCCATCTTCTCCTTTACTCCCTTGCATATGTTGTTGTCTTCTATTAGAGTATGAGCTTCCTGAGAGCAGAGGCTATCCCGTTTGCTTCTATCTGTATCACCAGCATTTAGCACCTGACGAATGATGGTAAAATACTCAAGTAGAAAATGTACCAGCCCAGCTCGATCTATTTTCATTTTAATCTTGGAATACACCAAGTGGTTGTTGTTCAATTGTTTTAGTTGTCTCTGACTCTTCATGATCACATTCAGAGTTTCCTTGGGAAAGACACTGGAGTGGTTTGCCATTTCCTTCTCCAGCTCATTTTATTGATGGCAAAACTGAGGCAAAAAGGGTAAAGTGACTTGCCCAGGGTCACACAGCTAGTAAGTGTCTGAAGCCAGACTCCAACTCAGGAAGATGAGTCTTCTTGACTTGAGGTCCAGATCTCTATCCACTGCAGTGCCACCTAGCTGCCCCCGAAACTGCCAAATGTTAATTCATACTATTCTACACTGAATTCTGGCATAGCATTTCATCTTTATGTCCAAAATGGAAGCTTCAATGTGGCCTAGTGGAAAGAGTACTAGATGAGGAGTTAGAACTCTAGAGTTTTAATTCTGCCTCTGGCCCCAACTAGCTATGTAACAGTAAGCAAATCATTTAACCTTGTCAGGTTTTAATCTTTAAAACAAGAGGGTTAAAATAAGAATATCTCTATAGTCCCTTCCAGAGCTGCAATCCCAAAGAAACTGCTTCCTTCTCAAATCTGGCCACCTGGAGCTGGAAGACCCCTTAGAGGCCAGCTAGTCCATATTACAGATGAGAAAAAAGAAGCCCAGAGAATACAAGTGGAATTTTCCCAAGGTCACATACATCACAAATATCTGAAGTAAGGTTTAAGCCCAGGCCTTCTGGCCCCCCAGCCAGTGCTCTCATCATCATACTATACTTGAGGTAAATGTCAAGAACCTTCAGTCTATGCCTTGTGAGAGAAGACAGACACCTAAGTAAAGCATTGATTAAAGGCTTGTTATGATTACTATAGGTTTGCATAGGATTTACTATGTAGACTAAGTAAGCACTGAGGACATAGATTCAAGGAATCAAGATATTTCCTGCCCTCCAGGAGCTTACTTTTTAATGGCAAAGAGCACATTTTGAGGAAAGAGAAGGTGGGGATGTGATAGGGGCATCCTAGAGCACAGAACATCCATTGCTAAATTTTCACTATGAGCATTTATACCCAGGAAATGGGCAAATGCTGCAGAGTTGGGCTCGGTTTATCATTTTGTGAATTGTCTAGATTAAGAAAATGATAGGGAATACGTAAATAATGCTGATTAAATTTAAAAGTGTGTCCTACTAGCACCCCCCCAGGACGTGGACCACAGTGGAGGCTGCATGGTTGGAGCTACTGTCTGGAAAGGGCGGGGAAGGCTTAGTTTCATGCAAGATAAGATTAAAGTTCATCTAATAGAACCCAAGGTGGTTGTTGAGAAGGAATCAAAACTTCTGATTGGAAAATAGTTGTGGATGACAGCTGAAATGGGGGTATTCTGGTTTGAAGAAGGAGGGCCAGCTAAGTGAACTGGGGATATACAGTCTATAAGAGAAAAGACCCAAAGAGTCATGGGAAAAAGTAATTTTTACAGATGAAGCTCACTCTTTCATTTAAGGCTATTTGAAAATCATTGTCAGTAGAAGGCCAGGTAGGCCTATAAGATCTGGGCATTTTCATCAGACCGTACCACTCCCCCCCAAAAAAAGGTGTTGCAAGTTTTTAAAATTTTTAGTGAGTCTACATGTTTTGTTACCCCTTGAAGAAATGATAAACTCTGAAGGATATGAGCATACTTCAGTGACCTGGGAATTCACCTGATTTAATCCCCATTGAAAACCTGTGGGCTTTAGTCAAGGCTAGACCTGGAAAATTAACTTGTTCATGAAAGATGTGATTAATATCTAAGGTAATAAAAGAATGGTCTCATCGTGCAGAATTAAAGAACATGTGTCAAAATTTTGTAAAAATGCCAAGTGGCCTTGGAGCCAAGATGACACCAGCATAATAACCTTCCCCTAACTCCCCAAATTCTTCCAAACAGATCTTGAAAATGCACCAGAATGAATCCTGATGGGGAAATCAAAGAAAACGATCTAAGTCAATCATTTTTCCAAGCAAGGTCAGAATAGAGACAGACAGGTCTGTGGACACTGGGGAGGGCAAGAGGAGCTCCCAGAATCATCTTCTGTCACTATGACTTCAGGCCTGGTACTGGAACAGGTTTCAACTGGCAGCTTTGTTGGTCCCTCCCCAGGTCTCCACTTTACATTAAGGAGACTGAAGAAAAAGAAGGTTATTTTCCAAGTGTCACATAGCCAGTGAGTTCCTGAGGCTGGATTTGAATTCAGGTCTTCCTGACTTCAGATCCAGCATTCCATCTACTCAGCCACTAGTTAGCTTAGCAAATAGGCTGGAAAAATGAGCAAGCAAAAAAGAATCTCACCATAAAAAGCTACTCTAGAGACAGGGATACTCAAGACACAAATCCAGAAAAAGAGAATGACTCCAAAACACTCTAAAACTCCAAAAGCATATCCTCAAAGCAAAACACAGCATGAGCAAAAATTCAACTAGAATTTTTGGAAGACATGAAGTAAGAGTTTAAAAAAAGTTGAAAACTGTTTTTTTAATACATGAAATGTGAGCTCTTAAGGAAAAAATTGTAAAAGAGAGTGAGAGTTATGGAAGAAAGAATTGGAAAGGGAATGAACAGCTTAGTATAAAAGGTACAAAATTTTGCTTAAGCAACACATTCCCTAAAAATGAGAATGAATCAAATAGAAACCAGTGCTTCCACAAAACAATAATATTCAAACAATCAGAAAACTAAATAAAAATAACATAAAACGTATGGTATCTCAGTGCAACTGACCTGAAAAACAGATCAAGAGAAAAATTGAAGATAATTGAACTGTGTGAAAACCATAATTGAAAAAGAGCCTCAA
The DNA here is from genome assembly GCA_028646515.1 of Pseudochirops corinnae. NCBI lineage: Eukaryota > Metazoa > Chordata > Mammalia > Diprotodontia > Pseudocheiridae > Pseudochirops > Pseudochirops corinnae. The sequence continues at coordinate 7,558,444 of CM053592.1, forward strand.
TTGCCCATATCTCTTACAACTCAAGGGCAAAAGTTTAAATCAAAAGAATTCACTCATCACTTCCTGAAAGAAGCCCTAAAAAGAAAACTTGCAAGAATATTATGGCCAAATTTCAGTTCTCCTACATCAAAGAAAAAACAAACAAATAAACAATACTGCAAGCATCTGGAAGGAATGAATTCAAGTCCTGAGGAGCCAGCCAGGATCACACATGATTTAGCAGCCGCTACTATAAAGGAATGGAGAGCATGGAATGTGATATTTAAAAAGATGGAAGATATGAACAGTAAAAATAACTTTTCTAGTAAAACTAAGTTTAAACCTATAGTGAATTTTTAATGAAATAGAAAACTTCCAAGCATTTTTAATGAAAAGACTAGAGCTCTATAGAAACTTTGAAGACTAATTACAGGAATTAAGAGAAATATCAAAAGATAAAAAGGAATGTATAATGATAAAGGACTACATACACAAGAATAAACTACATACATTATGATATAGAAAAGTGACTCCAAAAGTGACTCCATTGAGCCCTATCATCATCAGGAATCATAGAAGTCTCATTAGACAAGACCTGGGATTGGTTCTTTTATGTCTCAATGATCCTAAGAAAAGAATAGAAAGAGAAAGAAAGAGGGATACACTGAGAGGAAGGAGAAGGTAGATTAGAGAAACACATCTCACAAAATCAGGTGCACTAGTCAACATCTATATAACCACGGAGGGAGGGGTGGCTAGAGAAGCTAACACATGAACCGCACTCATCTGAACTGGTCAATGGATATAAGAGCACAGACAGTTGGCTATAGAAATATGTTTCATTCAACAGGCAAATAGGAGGGAAAGGGACAAAAGAGGGGAAGGGAATTAGAAGGAAGATTGATTAAGAGACAAATTAACCTTAAGCAAAACAACTCTATGAATTTTACAAAAATATTATTTTTGTAAAAATATAAAATAAAAAAAATAAAAAAAAAACAAAAAAAATTACAAATATTTTTGAAATGCCAAAGAACGAATGAGAATCTGGGCGGTGGGGATCATAAATTGTGGAATAGTTGAACAAGTCATGATATATAAATGTGATAGAATAATAGCTAACATTTTTATAACACCTACTAGGGGTCAGGCACTGGGCTAAGCATTTCACAATCATTTTCTCATTCAACTCAACCTTGAGCAGTATTATTATTATCCCCACTTTACAGATGAAAAAACTGAAACAGATGAGGTTAAGTGATTTTCCCAGAATTACATAGGTGGTAAGTATCTGAGGCTGGATTTGAACACAGGTCTTTCTGACTTGCTCTACCCAGAATCCTTAGCTTTCTTTAAGCCTCAACTCACTTGTCACCTCCTCTGTGAAACTTCTCTAGCTTCCGCAGTTTTTAGCAATTTCTCCCTCCTCAAATTACATAATTAATTATCTTTGTAAATGTTGTGTCTCTCCACTATAAATTCCTAGAGAACAGGAATTGCTTTTTTCTTTTCTCCCCTCCTCTTCTCTTTTGGTCTTTGTTTATCTTCTGTTTATCCCAGTTCTGTGAACATCATAGGCTTTTAATAAATGTTGAACTGATTTTAAATTCACTAAAATACCTAGTTTTCCTAAGCTTCTCTCAAGGGTGAAATCCCAAGTGAAGAGACTGGCCCAAGGTTACACTGTTACTAAACAGCAGAGCTATGATTTGGACCCCAATCCTCTCACTCTGGATCTTGTGCTCATTCCATTATACCAGTGGCTTCCAAATGTTTTTGATTTCATACCCTTAATTTATGTGTTTTTTTACTTATTTGTAAATTATGAACATTTGCTATACAGTATGAAAAGCATGTCCATAATATGTAAAAAATAACTATGAAGTTGTACAATTAGAGATTGAACTCTAGATAGACTATTCTTTGATCCAAGGGGCAACAGGGAGCCCCTGGAGCTTATCGAGACAGTAGATTAGAACTGCCTTTTAAGGAAAATCGCCTTGGCAGCTGTGTGTGGGGGGGGGATGGACTGGAGTGGGGAGAGAACTGAGACAGGGGTGACTATTGCAATAGTCCAGGACAGAGGCAATGAAGATCTAAACTGGGGTGGTGGCAATGTGAGTGGCAAGAAGGAGGCAGATGGTCTGAGTGGGGGAGAGTTTCTCCTTGGTTTTGTTTTCTCTGCAACCCTAAATTCAATAGTTCCATCTCTCGGGTAGGATCACAGATTTGGAGCTGAAAAATGATTGAGTCCAACTCTCTCATTTTACAGATAAGGAGACTGAGGCAAAGAAAGGTTAATTAACTCCTGAAAGTAAGAAGTGGTGGAGCCGGGATATACACTGAAGTCCTCTAATGAATGCCAAATGAACTTCCTGAATGCTCCCAACTCTGTAATCTAGACTACTAGTAAAAGAAGGGTGTTTACTAATAACAATACCAGGAATAACAAGAACTAACACATGTATAGAGCTTACTTTGTGCCAGGCGCTGTGCTAAGTGCTTTACAATTAGGATCTCCATTTGTCTTCACAACAACCCTGTGAGGTAATAATAATGATAGCTAACATATAATAACAGCTAACTTACTGTGTGACCGACACTGTGCTAAACACTTTACAATTATGATTTTGATTGATCTTGATAGCACTGGGAGGTAGGTGCTGTTATAATCTCAATTTTACAGATGAGGAAATTGAGGCAAACAGAGGTTAAGTGACTTGCCCAAGGTCACATAGCTATTAACCATCTGAGGCTTCCTGACTTCAGCATTCTATCCACTGTGCTACCTAGCTGCCCAAATCTCCTAGCTGGCAATGGCCTTGGGAAGCAAATGCCTCGGGAGTTGCATTTTTAGCAATCTCAAATTGAGGGTTGTATTCCATTATTGACAGGAGTCATTTGGATGGCATGGTTCAAATGAGTGTTGGGGTTGCCTCTTCATTCTACAGGAGTTCAATCAGTCAAAGAAGTTCTGTGAGCGTGGATGCCTATATATATATCTATGGGAAACACGCAATGGAAAAAGCACCAGACTTAGGGGTTGTAGAACTTGAGTTTGAATTTTACTTACTACCTGTGTGACCTTGAGTGAGTCCCTTACTCTTTATGAACTTCACCTTCTTCATCTGTAAAATGAGGAGGTTGTATTCATTGACTTCTAAACATCCTTCCAGGGCAGGATCATTCATTAAATGAATTTAGCATCCTAAAGGGTTTACCTTCTGGAAGGACTCTTAATATTACTGCAAAGCTGGAAGCCTGTCTAGCAACCCCTCTCTCATTAGTTTTCTGAAGAAAACTAACCATAGACTGGCATTACAGACCTATATAAAATCAGAGTTCATGGTGCTGAGCCACAGGTTACATATATTTCTTCCAGGAGAAAATTTTATGGGAATGGAAGGTAGGGGAAGGGTGGTTTATCAGGAAATGATTGTGGTGCTAAAAAAAAGAAAATCACAAAGCGTCACCAACAAAACAAACAAACAAAAAAGTACTTCATAGAGATGTATTTCTACATTTGGCATGAAAGAATGCAAAAGTATATGAGTAAACTCTCTCCACTATGACACAGCCAATTTTCTGTGACAATGAATTACTCATGAATGACAATGAATGACAAGTCTGATTTATTTTAAGAGGTAGCTTGATATAGTGCATATTGACCTCACTGCCAAAAATATCTGAGTTCAAGTCTTTTCTCTGATGGATACTGACTGGGTGGTCTTAGGCAAGTCCCATATTTCTCTGTGCTCTAGGGGACCCTCAACACCATTGTCTGTAGAAGAATTTTTCTGGTTGGAGTTTCCATAGCCCAGTGAAACCATCGGTCTAGTCACTATCAACACTATACATTACTGCAAATGTAATTTTAAAAATATATATGTCCTCTTAAAAAAGTCATTCACTGCATTTATTTTCCAAAATTATCTATAATTTATTCAAAGAAACTGATTTTTTTTTTTTTTTGAGAAATGTTTAGTGCTCCCTCTCCTGGCTTTGCAGTACTGTGAAGAGATCACATCTCCATGGTTGTGATATACACTGAAGAGGCATGTTGGAGACCAAAATGAGACCCTCAAATGGGCTGAAATATTACTTGTTCTCCTAGTAATAAATTTCAGCTCAGCCAAAAGTGCATACAAATTAATATGTCTTCGGTAAATAGAAAAGGAAAATGCTTTCACCAAGCATTAAACTGATTAAAAATCTGAAAATCTTCCTAAGGGTATCATGTCTGGATTTCCAAATATGAATTCTATAGCAGAATCGTACATTGCAAATATCCTGGGCACATCCCAGAATCGTGTTCACTTTATTCTCTTTTAGAGTGAGAGTATTTTGATCCTACTTATTTGAAAACGATTCCAACTATGGTTCCCAGAGCAGAAACTTTTAGAAATTCAGTAGAATCAACATCACCTCCATAGTCGTCAATATCACTTGCTGATGATAAGACAACTTTAAAAATGGGTTAAGGAAAAAACTACAAAATATTTCTTTGAACTAAACATTTCCAAATCTGACTTTAAATGGAAAGAAAAATTTTAATAATAAATTAATAACAGTCTATATTTTAATTGTTCTTTTTGCCTGATTCTAAGCTTTCTTGATCTCTTAAAAGATCAAGAATCTTGATCTTAAAAGGAGAGGGGGGAATCTGCTTTTATTAAATATATATATTTTTTGTTTTAAGATATTACTTTTTTTTAAATGATAAAACAGCGACACTGTGATCTTAACTTCTCCATGGACAATGTGTGCTTTCCAGGGGACTGGAATTGTTTGATTGGGGCACTGAAGATTTTAAAGTGTAAAGTTTCAAGAGAATTAAAAAACAGTCTTATTTATACATGCAGAAAACATTGTAGGTCCTTCAGCGACCCATATCAGATTACTAAGGACCATGAAACGCCACGGGCTATCCGAGGGTTTTGGGGTTACATTTCCTATAAATAGTACCAAACTTGCAAAATCGGTGGTAACGGACAGGGCACAACGTTTTTCATTACTTTCCTTTGAGCTTGCTTCTCAATATATTTGTTTTTAGTCTAGGAAATTATGTAATGCACCTGCCCTTTGAAACATCAAACGTGTGTGTGTGTGTGTTTGTGCGTGTGCGCGTGTGCCTGTGTGTGGTGTGTGAGCGTGTGTGTGGTGTATATGTGAGTGTTGTGTGGTGTGTGCGCGCACGTGTGTGATGTGTCAGTGTGGTGTGTGTGCGCGCGTGTGCGTGTGTGAGTGTGTGAAGAATTTTGTTTCTTCTAAAACCCTGAGGTCACATTCGGGTGCCAGCCAGCTTCCAATCACACAGTGCCACACCTCTCTGGTACTTTTATGGTGCCCAGGAGAGAACGCTGAAGCTGGAGATCAACTGAATTCAGTTCAAATTGAGCTCTGCCTTGCACTAAAGGGACGTGCTTTTCAAACCCCATTTCTTGCTCATATCACTTAATCATTTCATCAGTCTCCCCGCCATCATTAAGTGCTTGCTGTTTGATTAGCACTGTGCTAAATTCCTCAGAGAAGAAAGCCCCTGGCCTCCAGAAGAGTGCATTCTAATGTGGGGAGGCCGTGCAAATGACAAGGTACATCGAAGGTGGCTTTGCTCTGTCTAAAGTATGAAGATAACCGGAAGGGTGTGTGTGCGTGTGGGGGCACTAACCTCAGCCTTCTCTGCCCGGGTAGTGCTCCCAGGGACCACGCAGCTCAGATGTGTAACTTTGGACTTGCTCTGATCCTTCCCAAGCAGTTTCTATTGGCTTAGGAAAGTCGTCTTTCTAGCTTTGTGTCTCTGTCTCTCCCTCCTTCCCTCCCTCTCTCTTCCTCCCCCCTCCCCTCCGGAAGGCTCTGCGGACCCCCTTGGGCTGGAGCGCAGGGAAAGGGCTCCAAGTAGGGCAGCCTGGCTGCCTGCCTCGGAAGACCAAACGTGCAAGTGCATGCCTGCACCCCGTCCACTTCGGTAAACACCGCGGAGGAAATGCCTGTCAGAGGAAATCCTGTTCCAGGTTTTCGAGCAGTCCCCGTGATGGACACATGATATCATTGGAGGCGGGCCTCTGCTCGGAGGTGGAGGTGGAGGCTGAGCGCTGAAATGCGGCTTCGGGGCGTGCGGGGCTGGCTTCTCCGAGGCGGGCGGTCGCAGGCTGCCGGGCGGGCAGTCAGGGCGCGCACCACAGTTCCAGCCCGGCTCCCGGAGTGGCCAGGCGGCAAAGGTGCGTGTCTGGAAAGCCCCTTCCAGTCCTGGCATTAGGTAGGAGCTGTTTCCTCGCCCGGCTTCCCGGGGCGCTGCTGGGGAGGGGGAACGCACGGGTGAGGGGGGCTGGCCTTGGCGGAGGAGGGCAGCGCTGGCTTTCCGCGCCCGCTTCCCCTCCTGCCTCCCTCGTGGGAGCAGCCGGGACGGGCTTCCAGCCTCTGCCCCCTCCCCCAGGGGCTGGGGCCGTGTGTGTGTGTGTGAACCTCCAGGTCTGCCCGGGCTCTGGGCATGGATTCCAGGGCGCGGACCCCCTTTTCCCCCCACCCCGTGTGTGTGTGTGTGTGTGTGTGTGTGTGTGTGTGTGTGTGTGTGTGTGTGTGTGTGTGTACTGGAGAAGTGTTCCCGGACCTCCCTTTGCAGTCCCTGGTACTGGATCGGGTGGGGGGCGCGGGGGGCGCTGGCTCCCGGGTGAGTGAGCTGGCTGACATGTATGCCTACGGGGCTGCTGTCAATCACCAGGAGAGCAACAGCAGGCACATGGTAGGCAGGCAGGCTGGCTGGCTGCCTAGCCGGGGGCCGAGGGAACCGGAGACGGAGCCCCGGCCCCTGTCCTGCTCCGCCCGCCTGGAGAAGCACACATTTTACTTAATGGGGTCTGTTTGGCCATTCTCTTCTCCGCAGCAAAGCAGGAGGTGGACGTGGAATGCCGAGCGAGCGGGCTGAAGCTGCGCCCACTGCCTGTTCCGCGGGCCTGAGCTGAGCCGAGCGAGCTTCGGCGCTGGCACGTTGTGCCCACCCCAGAAGAACCATTGCGGGGTGAAGGAGGCGGTGTGACAGCATCCCAGCCTGGTGAAGAGGAGGTCGAAAGACTCCCCACCATAGGACATCCTGCCACCATAGGACATCCTGCCACTGAGACGTCGTGGGGCTCTTCAGAATCCCATCCCTTCCCCGCATTCCACCAAGGCTCTGGAGGACTTTCCAAAAGGGGTCTCAGGCGTACCCTTGCTGGCCCCTCCGCTGCAGATTTCTCCTCCTTGCCTGCAGACTAGCCAAGTGCCTTGGCATTATTGGGACTGACTGGGAACGGCGCTTTGAGATCCACTCTTTGCATCCAGGGCCGAAGACTGTTTGCTTATTCTTCCCTCCACCCCGCCCTATTTTGGAACTCTCAGCACGGAACAGCGGAGATTTGAAGGCTGAGAAACCTTGCAGTCAGAACTAACTGCCTTTAGATCCCGGGAGATTGCTCTCGATTCTCCCTCCGTGTTCTAATCCTTTCCCGCTCCTTCTCTCCTCTTTTCTTTCCCTCTCCCTCTACTTTTTTTTTTCCGGGAGGCACTTGGCAAGCCCCGGGGGAGCACGCTACCTGCGGAATCCTTGCTAGGCGGAAGCCCCTTGGAAGGAACTATTACTGCTCATGGCGAGCCCACTCTGGTGAGCGGCAGAGAGCTGGGCTCTTCCACAGAACTGCAAGCAAGAATTCTCTCCTGCAGCCAAAAGGGGGCCGGGGGAAAGGCTCCTTCCCGCAGCCACAGCAGGAGGAGGAGGAGGAAAGAGGAGGGAGGGGGAGTCCTTGGGCTCGCTAACCCTCGCCTCGCCTGCCTCAGTTCGGCTTGGAGGGGATGCCGACCGCAAGCCCTGGCTCCTCTGTTTAATGATTCGTGCGGGCCTTCCGACGCGCACTGGGTCTTACGTGGAGTGGGGTTGGACGAATTCGCCCCCGGTGACCGCTCCGAAATCGGTAGGTGGGCTTCCGGGGGGATCCCTTGTAATACTCTGCTTTCTGTGGGGGATGGGGGTGGGGGCGGAGAATCGAAGGGCGCACCTGAGCTAGGCTTCTCTCGGTAGTTTGGAGAGGAGGGCTCACATGCGTAGAGAGAAAATTGGGCATGTTCAGGAAAGGGGGGGGGGCTCCCCCAACAGGTGCAGCCCACCCCCAGCCTCGAGGCTAAGTCCAGTAGCCCTGGCCTTGGCACCTGCGCAGGTGACGGGCCACCTCACCTTGACTTTCAACTTTGGTTCCCAGCCCTAGGTACGAGGCGGGGGCGGGAGGAAGCTTGCTGGACAGCAAACCGCTCCATTGCTGGTGTGGAGGGAGGGGATGGGAAGGGGAAGGAAGGAGAGGTCTCGGGGGTAGGGGCGCCCCGGAAAAGCAACTCAGCCCCAAAGTGAGCGAACTAGTTTCCTTCTCTCCAAAATGAGTGAGTTGGGGCGTATTATCCCTAAAGTACTTCTTAGGTGCCCGGGATCTGAAAGCGCTGCCCCTCTGCCCCCAGCCCCAACCAGAGGAGGTGGAAACGGGCCTGGGTCTGTCTCCCTGAAGGAAATGGGATGATGACTGCACTGAGCCCCTGCCTGGAATCCTCACTCCGGCCCCTCCAAGCCTCACAGTCTCCTCTGTGGCCATTCTCTCCCTTAGTTCGAGTTTGCTTGTGGGGCGTCCGTAAGGTTGGGGGTGGGGGATGGGGTGTGTGTGGGGGGTGGAGTTGGTCTGTTTGTCTTCTGCCTGGCAGATTACCCGGCTGGAGACCCTTAAGAGGGAGCCCTCCTCCGGGAGGAGATTCCCTTTCCGATCTGATAAAGAGGAGAGAGGTGAAAACAGTGTGTGGGTGCCCGCGTGGGTGCCTGGGGCCTACATGTGTGCGTGTGTGCGCATGTATCTGTGCATGTATGGAGCGAGCCCGGCGCAGCCTCCCCCAGCACCGCGAACGGCAGTAATAAGATCTGCACCTAAGCTGCAGCCTGGAACCTCCCCCCTCCCGTCCCCCCTTTCATTTGCTAGGGAAGAGAAGGGTGGAGGAAGGTGCGGCCACTTTAAGAATTGGCACGCCAGCCTGACTGAGGCAATGCCTCTTCTCCTTTGCAAAAGACACAGAAAACTGCTTTTCATTCATAACTCTTTCCTCTTCGTGCCTTTCTCCATTTCTCCTGTCTTGTCCCAGTTGTGCACACAGTAGGTGCAGGGCTCCCTTCCCCAGTACCCTCCCAGTGCTGCTGCTGCTGGGATACTTTGCAGCCCCCAGACACCGTGGATGCCCGCACTCATTCCCCTTTCCTGGAGTCGTCACCCTCTTGCAAATGAAGCTCTCAGAAGTCTCTGAATCTCTTGTGTTCTTGGGCCTGTTTTTTGTGCACATACTCACCCCGGCCTTTAAATATCTGCCTGAAAAAAACCCAAACACTTCAAAAACAGCTTTGCTTGCCTCTGTCTTGTGGTGGGTACTGGTAGGAGTTCCTGCTGAGATGGTATTAAAATGATCCTGGAAGATCCAGAGGGCACCCCACCCCCAATGTGCCAGAATTGTCCAAAGATTTTATTCCTCCTTTTTTTCTCCTAGGGAATCATCAGGAAAGGGAGAGAGCTCACTCACTCTTTGCTTGAAAATTGTCGGACCCACAGATTGATTGGGTCCTTTTTGGGTACTGGTCTTTTTTGGGAATCTAGACGTTTGGCCTGTCTCCATGAGCTATTGCCTTTTAAAAATGGGGTCTAAGGTGACTTGGGGTACCTTGATAAAGCAATGAGATACTGGGACCTACCCTCTCCTCCACCTTCTAATTTCTGTTCCCGTGTTTTCTTTCTCATTTTGTAGACTTTATATTTTGGCTCCTTTGTATTTGCAAAGCGTTCTGGAAAAGAGTGTAGAGTGTAGGAGTAACTTGAAATATTTTTAAATGGCCCTTAAGGACTCTAGAGCTGAAATGCAGCAGGTTATGAATCTGTCCTCCACCTGAGCAGAGAAGTTATTTTAAGGGGGTGGGGGGGAAGCTTGGCCCATTGGAGGCCTTGAATTTACAGTCAAGAGAATGAGTGTAGGTGAGCTCCAGTGAGTTAATGTGACATTTACTCTCATGGACATTTAGTAATAACTCAAATACACTTCCTGTTCTGCCTTTCCCTTGGAGTGTCTCCTCAAGCTTCATTCCCCTCTCCTGTGACCCTGGCTCCCTGCCTGGTGTCTTTCTTCTCTGCTCTGCCCCTGACCCCTCCTGGAATTGGGATAAGGTTAGTGGTATCCTTGGGGATGATGAACTTCTTTCCAAAGAGTTTCACACTGATCTGCAAAAGGAAATGGAGTGGATTCTGGTGACTCGTGTGCCAAACAAATTATAAATTAGAATGCTTTTGCCAGGGATCGGAGAGCTAATGTTTGGTTGTCCCACAGGGATGGAAGGGAGCTTGTTTTCATCCTTCTGTGGTTCTGAGTGGGCAGCCTGGTAGATTGAAAGCTCAAGGTGCCTGTCCCTTATTATTTTTCTATGTTTAGAAACATAGAAATAAATGAAACAGGCAGGAGTTTTCCAGAATGACTTGAAGGCCTTTCCAAACATTTGTTTTTTATTCAAACAGCATCCCATCTCAAAGGCTTGTATTTGTGCTTTTTAAAAGATCCTTTCCCAAGAAAGACTTGATTACAAAGGAACTGAGCTGACTTTCACAGAATTGTGCACTGGATTATTTTGAGAGAACTAGTGAATACCATGCCATGCTTTCCATCTGGCTGATTAATTTCAGAATCGGGAGCAGTCCACTGCAAAATGTCCTCTGGTTTTTGAATGATGTCTTTTTAGTTTGGGACCTTTTCCGGAGGCTCTGTCATGAAATGTATTCATTTTATGTAGTCCAGGGAACAGGAGCAGAGTTGTCCAGAAGGGAAAGGCGTGGGCTCTGTCAGTAGAGGGAGATGCCCACGGTCACAGTCATTGAAAACCATTTCATGTGTAATTTCTTGAAGTCAGGAATCCAGTGCTCCCAAAAAGTGAGCAAAGCAGTAAAACTGAGCAACACCAAAAAAGCCCCCCCAAAACTCACTGTCTAAGGGTAAACCTCTTCTCTTTAATACAGACAGCTGATGAGTAGGGGTTATTCAGTATGCAAGGTGACCCAAAAGTCTTAGTGAAGTTTTAAACTCTAATACCTTAAAATGGCATGAAGACCTTTGGGACATGCTGCGTTTGTGCCCTTGCTTTAAATCTGCCTGCTCCAGTTTCTCTGGCCTGCAAAGGGTCACGTTGGGATTGCTTCCCTTCTTCCAAAGTGGAACGGAAGCAGAGTTTTTGATGGCGCAGGGGCTCCTGCCTCTTTGCCTCCCCTGTGATGTTGTGCCCAGACTCTCCTAAAGCTGGCCTGTGGCCAGGACCCCTGCTGCAGGAGAACATTGCCAGGTGGTTCAGACAACTGGCGACTTGTCAGGATCTTTCCCCCCTAAAATGTTTCCTGTCATTTACTTTTGCTCCTTTTTTATTCCCTTTCCACCCTTGATCTCCTTTTAGGATTTCAGATGCATGCCAGGTTTCCAGTGAATGCCAGAAGTCCAGCTCACTCCTCATGGATCCTCCAAATCCACGTGGAAGTGGTGGGTCATTTGTGGTGATCCAGCAGCCTTCCCTGGATGGCCGGCCGAGGTTAGACCACGAGAGGGAGAGCCAGACCACCACTATCTTGTCCCTGGACCAGATCAAGGCCATCAGAGGCAACAATGAGTACACTGAAGGGCCATCAGTGCTCAAAAAGCCTGGCCCCAGGCTAGCACCCAGACCGGAGAAACACGAGAGGACTCATGAAATCATACCCCTTAACGTGAATAACAATTCTGAGCACCAACCCCCAGGCCACGTGGGGTTATCCACTAACTCCAGGGTTCCTGTGCTGAGCAGGTCCACCAGTACAGGGAGTGCGGCCAGCTCAGGAAGCAACAGTAGTGTGTCTTCAGAGCAGGGCCTGCTGGGAAGATCCCCTCCATCCCGACCAGGTCCAGGTAGGCAGGTGGAAAGGGCCATCCGGTCCCAGCCTAAGCGTGCCTCCTCCATCACAGAGGACCTGAAAGTTTCCTTGAAAGAGGAACCCTCAACACAGCACAAGTTCATCTGTGAACGGTGTGGGAAATGTAAGTGTGAAGAGTGTACAGCCCCCAGGGCCCTGCCTTCCTGCCTGGCCTGTGACCGGCAGTGCCTGTGCTCGGCTGAGAGCATGGTGGAGTATGGCACCTGCATGTGCCTGGTCAAGGGCCTCTTCTATCATTGCTCCAATGATGATGAGGGGGACTCCTATGCAGACCACCCCTGTTCTTGTTCCCAGGCCCATTGCTGCTCTCGGTACCTGTGTATGGGGACCATGGCCCTGTTCCTGCCTTGTTTACTGTGCTACCCCCCGGCCCAGGGCTGTTTGAAGCTCTGCCGAGGCTGTTATGACCGGATCACACGGCCTGGCTGCCGATGTAAGAACTCCAACACTGTCTATTGTAAGCTGCAGAGCTGCCCCTCTCGGGCTCAGGGCAAACCGTCATGATGAGGGGACGTGGACTCAACCTTGGGATTGTCTTGACTTTCAGGTTGGGACTGTGAGTTTGCCTTTCTGCCCCCTTTCCCCTTCATTCATTCCCCCTCCTCCTTGGCTCCCACCTTCCCTTTCCTCCGCTGCTGGATTTTGCTCCTGAATCTCTTCTCTCTCCTTCCTGTGGATGACCTTTGAGTGGTGACCTTGCACCTGGCTCCCACCTTGGACAAGAGCCTCAGGACTGATCTGCCAGTTGTGTTCCTCAAATGACTTTCTGAAGTCATCCTTATACTCTGCAGTGTGTGTGTGTGTGTGTGTGTGTGTTTCCTTGTGGCAGAATGCTAAAAGAATAATCCACTTAATTTCTGGAGTAAGCTAGGGCATGAATGGAGTTCCCCTTAGAATTTTTTTTCATGGGGTTTGAATCTTCCCTTGAGGGTGTAACCTTGTCTTCGTGGTGCATAAAGTTTTTTCTCCACCTCTCTTCCCTTACCCCACCTTCCTTGCTTCTCTCTTTTCTTCTCCC
>CM053592.1:7571527-7604048 GCA_028646515.1 Pseudochirops corinnae
ATTGAGGTCACTTTGATCGCTAACCTGGGTGGTATTTGTACATGAGTTATCTTCTGGGGCCCCGACTCAAAGTGGTCTGAACCGTGCCTGGCTCCCTTTCTTCTGTACCCTCCCCATCCGCAATCTCCACCTTAGAGCTGCAGGCCCATCCAGCTGAGCCCTGCAGGCGAACGGACGGATCCCAACCTGCCCCACCAGCGGCCAGCATTGCCTTAGCCACATGTGGCCGTGTGTTGTATATTATATGTATAAATCATAAAGTTGAATTCTGACTATTTTTAAGACAAAAGTCTGTTAAACTTTTTTATTGTAAAGAATATTTATTATGTGAAACTCTATTATTTTATGATATTTATTGCAAAGGACTGTTGAAATGTACTCATGTCTGAATATAACAAAAATAGCAGTACCTAACGAAAACTAAGGGTGATGCAAAGAAAGTACCTATGTTAATTAACTATAATGCAGAAAATATATTAATTCATGAAAGGGCCTCTTTCTTTATTGAGTAGCCTGTGTGGTTAATGGTGATTTTGCCAAAGTGCAGTGTTGGTTTCCTGCCTGCCCCGACCCTTAACTCTCTTTCCCTGTGTTGAATTCATTGATAGACACAAACTGGGACACAGGTACCACAGATTACATATTGACGATTGCGTGAAAAGTGTTTAAATCCATATTTTTCAAATCAAATCACATCTCAAATGCATGTTTTTAAAAACAGCCTCCTTATTAAGTGATTTATTTTTTGTTATTATTTTTATTATTTTTGTAAATTAAAGATTCCGGGCAATTGAAGAGTCACTAAGTACTTTAGCTATGTAGTAAATTTTAAGGGAGGAGAACTGTTTTATAGGCTCAAAACTAGTTGTCCAGCCCACTAACCTCATTTTACAGATGAGGAGTTGAGGCTCAGAGAGCCTCTGGCTTGCCCAGGATCACACAGATTGTAAATTGCAGAACCATTATTTGAACCCAAGTCATTCGCTTCAGAGTCTCGTGCTCTCATTACCTCCTGCATTTGTTGGACGTGTTATAATGGGGACTCCTTTCATGTATGGGTTGATGCATGACTGCTAAGGTTTCCTTCCAATTCTCAAATCCTGCAGTTCTGTTTTTATACTATACAACCTTTGTCACTTTGAACAGATACAAACATTTTCTTCCAGGAGGTATTGAGGGCTGAGTATAGAATCCAGAAGACCTAGGTTTGGATTTTCATCTGACCCTCCACAAGGCTCTTAACCTCTAGGGACCTCAGATCCAATGCCTAGGGTTCAATTAGTGAAGAGTTTTAGAAAAAGAAAGTGATCCAAATTGTACCAGCTTCCAATTATATAGAGCAGAATCAGTTTCGAAAACTACTTAGTGGTAGGGAAAATCCCTGTGAGGTAGTTACAGGTGTCATTTTACACAGGAGGAAACCAGCTAGACTCAGGGTCACACAGGTAGGTTGTGTCTGAGGCAGGATTGGAACTAGGGTCTCCTGACTCCAATTCTCCTGCTTGATCCAGAAACACTTGCTACTGTGTCACAGCAGAGATTTATTTTGTAGCCTTTCCCAGACTTTTAATGTAGCTTCTTTAGAGTGTTAGTGTAGAGCCTTGAACCCTCTGAGTCAACCTGACAGTCCTGATGGTGAACCTCTGAAGTGAGTTACTCAAGAAGGAAGTGGCTGGGCCAATATTAGGACCCAGTCCTTTGACTCCCCAATTCCATGATCTTCATTCACTCTCTGTCTCTACGCTTCTGTTTCCCTCTGGTTACAGAACTTTTTTTTTTCTTTTCGTCTCCTATAAACAAGCTTGGCATCTGTGTAGATCATCAGTGTTGGAGTCAGGAAGACTTGGGCTGATTTTCTATCTTTGGCACATAATAACTGTTACATATTATATAACAATTATAATAACAGGCAAATAACTTACCCTATCAGGGTGCCTGCCTGGAAATTCTCTTAAGATTAGAAATAGATGATCTACATCAGTGAAGGACATGTCCACGCCTGGAGATACTTAGAGGAAATCACAGACCCACATCCCCAAATTGTCTATGCGATTTGAATGCCACACAGGGGCTGCTGCTGGAAATTCCTATTAATGAATGCTAGTTGAACCTGCTGCAGATTCTATTAACTCGAATCAGAACATGATATTGAGGTTCTCTCCATTCTCTAAAAACTCTGTATTCTCATCCTGGAGATGCTTTTGCAGTATTCAAGAGATGAGTTTCAGGGGGTTAGAGCTGGAAGGGACTTTAGGGGGTCCTCTGAGTCCCAATCATCTTTTTCCAGACTAGGAAACAGAGGCACAGAGAGAAGAATCTTGCCCAAGGTCTCCCAGGGGCAAGGCTGGTTTTGAATCTGGGTCCTCTCACTAGGCCCAGGATCTAGGCAATAGTTTAAAAGCACAAATTTTGGGGCTTCCTTTAAAAGTTTAGGGTTATAAGGGGAGAAGCTTAGATTTGAGCTTTGTCTGGAGGCAAGACAAACAGATCCCAGTGAACCTTCTGCTATGGACTGCCTGTGTGACTTTGGGCAAGTCTCTTCCCTTTTAGAGGTCTGTTTCTTCATCTAGGAGTAGAAGGCAAAGGGGAATTCCCTCCCCCCAAAACCATGTTTTTCTGAGTTCTTGAGCTTAATATTGCATTATCACCATGATCAAGCTAATGAACTCCATTGTTGAGAATGCTCAAGCTCAGACCTCACCGAGGTCACACAGCTAAGCACTAGCCAAGTCAGGACTTGAATCCAGGGTCCTAGATTGAGAGCTGCAAAGGATCTTAGAGGTCACCTAGGCCAGCTCCCTTGTTTCACAGATGAGGAAACAGGCCTCAAGTGGCTAAGGGACTTGACCAAGTAAGGATTCAAACACAGGCTCTCTTGACACCTTGATTGCTTGACCGCTACTCCTTAGATGGCCCCATATTGCCTCTTGTCCTCCAGGTAAGTTCCTCTCTCTGGCTATGTTACTAGTTTGATGACTGTCAGATAAAACACCAGGTCCCCCTAAGCTCTGGTGACTATTTTTCCTTTTCTTCTTAAAGCGATACCATCTACTTTTATTTTTTGGTGCTGGGCCAGTGCTTTCTTTGGTCCCTGTGGAGACACTCTCTTCACCCACTCCAGTCGTAGAGAGTGGGAATGACTGCTTATCATATGGCCAGTAGGTATCAGAGGCAGGACCCAAACCCTTCTTTACTGTAAGGCCACTACAAGCACACCATTTATTGTAAATGCCTACTGTTTAACTCAATTCTGGGCGAAAAATCAGGGGTTTGGGGGATTTTTTTTTGGTAATTGAAGAGTTTTTTATTTCTTTTCTCCCTTCTCCCATCCTTTCTTATTTTCAGCAAACTTCCATTCCAGTTTCTAGTAAAACCAATGGGTGCTGCATGCAGAGCTAATGTGGTATTATACATTATAGATTGCTAGACCTAAGTTCAATGCAGCCTCTGAAGTGACCTTTAGGGAGTTGCCCTTGGTGCCTTGGTTTCATCATCTATAAAATGGGAATAATATACTACTCATTCCACAGGAGATATACAGGAGATAATACATGTAAGGCACTTTGTCAGACATGTAATGCTTATAGGCTTCAGAATGAATCAGCATGGTTCAGGGAACAGGAAGCTGGCCCTGGAGACAGGAAGGCATGGGTTCAAGTCCTGCCCCTGACACTTTCTCACTGTGTGATTAAGGGCAAGTGACTTCATCTCTCTGTTCTAGGCAACTCAGATGATGAGTTGCGGAGATGTATTAGTGGAGGGAATTTCCTCACCTGAGTCACCCATCCCATCCTCATCTCTATTAACACAACGGAAAGACATTCCTTTTTATTGCCACGAAGGGTAGAAAATGTTTATGAATTTCCCTTTATCTTGCCCCTTCCTCTCTCCCTTGATTTTAATGCTGTTTCTTTAAAAGGGAAGACCCAAATAGACCTTTTCCTGACTGGGAGGGGATGGGGGTGGGGGAGCGGGGAGGTAATGGAGAAGGGAGGGGGAATGGGGAGGGGAAGAGGTCTGGGGAAGGGAGGGGGAATAGGGAGGGGAGGGAAGGGGGATGGGTAGATTGCCTTTTCAAAAATCTACTTTAAACTTGGTCCTGATTAGAATCACCAGCTGGCTACACCGGAAGATTGTTTGCTTTCCATATTATGGTTTTTCCTTTCAGCCTTTGTTACTTGTTTCATAACCTACATTAGTTTACACTACAATGACCACGAGTGTGGATGGAAGGGAAGGAAATAAGCATCTTTTGAGCACCTCCTACATGCTAGGCACTGTGCCCAAAGCTTTACATATCACTCATTTGATCCTCACAACAACCCTGGAAAGTACCTGCCATTATTATCCCCAGTTTACAGTTGAGGAGCCTGAGGCAGACAGAGGTTAAGTGACCTCACCAAGGTCACTCAACTAGCAAGTGTCTGAGGCTGGATTTGAACTCAGGTCTTTCATACTTCAGACCTAGAGCTCCATCCATTATGGTCACCAGTAAATGGAGTTACAGAACGTTGGAGCTGAAAGCTGCCCTTGGAGGAGGACGGTAGCTAGTAGTGGTTTTCCTGTGTTAGCTCCTAGAGGTCATTTTAGGGGGGATTGGAGAAAGGATTTAGAATTAGAACTGGGTTTGAATCCCACCCCCCATTTTGTGACCCTGGGTGAATTGGTCCAAGCTTCTCATTCTTGGATCCAAATCTTCCCAGTCTAACAGGTAAGAAAACAGACTTAGGGGAAGTTAAGTGATTTGTTCAAATTCACAGGGCTAGTTAAATGAAGAGCTCAGACTAGAACCCAGGGGGCCTCCTCAACTCAGGACACACCCCATGGGGGCGTAAGGACAGCTAGGTGCTATCAGAGGGCTGGGTCAGGTATCAACCTGCATTCAAGGTCGACTTTAGATGCTGGCTGTGAGACTTTGGGGAAGTCACTTCATCTGCCTGCCTCAGTTTCCTCACCTGTAAAGGGGGGATCATAATAGCTTCTACCTTCCAGAGTTATTCTGAGGATCAAAGGACATAATATTCATAAAGAGCTTAGCAGAGCACCTGACACATAGTAGGTTATTACTAAATACTCGTTCCCTGCCCTAAGCTGTACTAGCTCTCCATGCCCTCAATCAAGAAGTGTTTATCAAGCCTGTTGGCCTTTCATGGAAATATTATGTGTGTCCCTAACTTTGGAATCATGTTGCTTCTCCGATGACCTTATCCTTAGGGGTGGAAGGGTCCCCAGGATCATGTAGTCCCAACCATCTCATTTTACAGATGAGAAAATGGAGGTCTAGAGAGGTTAATGACCTTCCCAAGATCACACAGGTAAGAAGCTTACTTTGACTCAAAGGGAATATAAGGAGCATCTACTTTACTTATAAGAATTTGTGAATAATTTAACATTATGTCGACCATTAAAATAATAATAATTTAATGTGGAAACTTGATGTCCCTTCAGAAACTAAGTGAATATGTTCCTTCAGCTAATTGAGTAAGTCGATTCAGTAAAACCCAATTCAATAAACATTTATAAAATGCCTACGATGTACCCGTCACTGTGGCTAAGTGCCAGGGATATGAAAAGAGGCAAAAGACAGTCCCTGCCCTCAAGGAGCTTACAGTCTAGAGCCAGTTGGTTATTGGACACCTTATTGTAAAACCAATTTGAACATTTTTGTTCTCTGAATTCAGTATGTGGGTCCCTTTTAAGGTAGTCTTAATGGTGTAATGGCTGAAAACCTGCTTCCTTTTCCCATTCATATCCCTGAACAAATGATTGCCTGGACTGAGCTACACTGACAAACAATCCGAGGCATTTACATGGAGCTTCCATCAAGGAGATTTTAGTCATTTGGGAGGCATAGTGGAACGAACAGGTGCTAGACTCGGGAAACCCTGAGTTCAAATCTGCTTCACACACTTAATTGTATGACCCTGGGCGAGTTCCTCAACCTCTCCTAGACTGGGTTTCATTGTGTGTAAGATAAGGATAAAAACATCGCTTACTTCACAAGAGCTGGCAAGATGGAATGAGATAATGTATATGGCAGACATAAAGTGCTGTATACATTCTAGTGCATTATTATTTGGGAGTAGAGGGAGGGAAGGGCCGTTGAAATAGCACATACACATAAAAAATATGAAAAGTACAAAATAATTTTAAGGGGGAGAAAACACTCTGAATTAGGGAAATCAGAAAGTCCTCCTATAGGAGGTGGCCCCCAAGCTGTGTGCTTTGCCAAGAGGCTAGAGATTCTTGGGTGTAGTGGGGTAGTAGATAGAGTACTGGGTCAGGGAGACCTAGGTTCAAACCTAGACTCAGACACTCACTATCTATGTGAACCTGGACAAATCACTTAACCCTGTTTGCCTCAGTTTCCTCATCTATAAAATGAGCTGGAGAAGGAAATGGCCAACCACTCCAATATCTTTTCCAAGAAAACCCCCAAAACAAAAAACAATTCTAAGGGAGTAGAAGGAATGAAGGAGCAGAGAGGGTACCAGCTGTGAAGGCAAAGAACCTGAGGTCATATCCTGCCCCTTACATTTCCTGCCTGTGTGACCTTCATCTTTCTGGTTGCAGCATCCTCATCTATAGAATGAGGGGGTTGGGTTAGATGGCCTTTGAGGTCTTTTCTAGCTGCCTCAGTTTCCTCACCTGGAAAATGGGGATAATAATAATTACCTCCCTGGTTGTGTGAGGATCAAATGAGGCAATATTTGTGAAGTGCTTTCCAAACCTTAAAGTCCTGTATAAATGCTGGCTGTCATTTTTACAACTCTAGAGTGAGAGTTTGCTTCAAATACGTGTAGATACACATATATGTGTATATATATATATATATATATATATATATATGTACGTGTGTATATGTACGTGTGTATGTGTACACACAGACACACACTCAATGTCCAGAAGTCTCAGTGCTGTTTTTGCACTAAGACATATATCTGTAGGTTTGGGGATACTCAGAATGATCTCAGTTGAGAAATGAGCACCCAGACACATATCATAGAGAGCAGAACAATTTGATAAACTGAGTGCTGTGGGCAATGAGCCCTAGACCTTTTTTCACTCATGACATATCCCAGCTGTTTGAGCCACAGTGTAGGAGAGAGGGCAAGGAAACATAGTTTTACTTAGGGATACTGAAAAAAAAACCCCCAAACCCAACACCAAAACAAACAAACAAACAAAAAACCCAGCACCAAAACCAAAAACCCAAACCAGCCATGGTGGATTTTTAAAGGCTATCATAAGGGAAGTTTTTGTTGATGGTAGTAAATAGAGTTCAGTGCAGCTTACATTTAAGGCTCTTCAGTCAAAATGCTTTAATATAGCAGTTACTGCAGGATCTTGAAGAAAAACCCCCCTGCTTTAATAATGGAAAGGAAGCACTTGCTCCAAGGGTGTGGGTGGATAGAAGGAAAGGAAAAATGAGAGGCTTCCTGCACGGGAGAGCAGGAGTGAGTGTCTATCAGCCATATAAGGGAAAGAGGATATTTTTAGAACCTTTAACTTGTTTTTAAGTTAATGAATTACCAGCCAAGAAATAAATTTAGAACTGATAAATATGTAAGGTCTCTTAACACTGAATAAGCTTACTCAGCTGAGATTGATTTCTCAGGAAGCCCCGAGAATTCTGAAGCGGCCACTTAATGAATGGGGGATGGGGATGGGGGCAGGCAAGGGGAGGAGGAGGCTTTCTTCCCACTACTCTTCTTGATTTACCACATTGGCTACCCGAATCTTGGACTGAATTAGGGAAATACTGTCATATAAACTGACCATTTGGGACAGTCAGAAAAGGAGATGGCTGAAGACTTACTTGCTGAGTTCCTTCACTACAGCTGATGTGTCCTCCGGAGGGCTGTGGAATTTCATTCAAACCTTATTCCTCTCAGAGGATCAGGTGCCATGGGACCAACATCTAGTGGATCTTATTCCTTAAGAGAAAGATGCTTTTCTCCCTTAGGGCTATCAAGAATCTGGCTTCCTGATATGAATGAGAACTTTATCTTTACCAAGAAATAAGATCATAGGTTTAGATCTGGAAAGGATCTCGAAGACCACTGGGTATATCTCCCTCATTTTACAGATAAGGAAACTGAGGCTGACAAAGGTTAAACTCCTTTAAGGCAAATTTCAATCCTGCACAGAGACTTGGCTTTATAATTACTCTGGGCTTTAGCCTACCCAACCATCTGTTTTAATAAAGGAGAGAGACAGGTATTCATTAAGAACTTGCTATGTGCCAGTCACTGAGCTAAGTACTTTCTAAATATCATTTGATTTAATCCTCACAATAAAAATAGGTGTTATTATTATCCTCAGTTTACAGATGAGGAGACTGAGACAAACAGAGGTGAAGTGACTTGCTCAGGATCACACAGCAAATAAATGTCTGAGGTGGGATTTGAACTTCTTCCAGGTCTTCCAGACTCCAGGCCCAGCACTGTATGTACTCCTGCTGAGGGGGTAGGTTTACTGAGACACAGATAACCACTTTATTGATAGAGTGAAAAAAAGTGGAAGCCTTTACTTAATCTGTGTGAATGGTTCGATAAGTCAGTTGAGAAAGCTAATGATGCCTTAGGAAGAGAGACTTGGTTGGTAGGAATGGTTGATAGCCCCCTGCCCTCCCCTTTGGCCCCCATAGGGAGACTTGGGCTCAGCTCCCATGGAGATGAAGGGTACCCAGAGTGCCATGAGCAGATGTCTCCTTCCTTCCACAGCCACGTTCCTAGAAAAAGCACGCCTGCCATCCTTGCCTCCATTTCCTGGAGGATTCTTGCTTTCTTGCCACCACCCACATCACTCGACTGTAACTTCTCTTCAGTCCTCACCTGTCTCAGCTTCCCTCCAGGATTTGACTTGGTTTACCATCTTCTTTTCCTGGATACGCTCTCCTTTTGATTGTGTGTGTGTGTGTGTGTGTGTGTGTGTGTGTGTGTGTATGACATTGCTCCTTCTTAGTTCTCCTCTCTGTCAAGCCACTCTTTCTCAAGTCTCCTTTTTTGTACTATCACCCACATACAACTTCCTAACTGTCTCTGTCCTAGGTACTTTTCTCTGTTTCTCATCAGTTATCATAGGTCAAATTATTATCTCTATGCAGATAACTCACAGATCTATATCTGCAGGTTCCACCTCTCTCCAGAGATTGTCATACATTTTTCTTGGACATTTTAAATTTTTAAAAAACATTCTATTTTTCCTTAATTATATGTAGAAACAATTTTTAATATTCTTTTTTTAGTTTTGAGTTTCTTGCACATTTTACCTGACTGTCTTGCAAGCATCTCAAACACAACATTTCCAAAACAAAACACATATTTCCCCCCAAACTCCCGAACTTCTTTCGAAGGCACCATCATCTTAGTTACTGATGCTAAGTGTTGTCCTCATTTTTCCTCACGCAGATTATCCAAACAATTGTGGAGTCTTGTCACATTGACCTTCACAGCATCTCTCCCATAAGACCTTTCAGCTTACATGGCCACTACCCTCACGGAGGTCCTTAAGACCATTCACTATGGCCTCCTGGGGTCTCTGCCTTGTTATTCTCTATCCAACCCCCACATAGCTTCCTAAAGGGCTCACCTGATCCCGTGACAGTCCTGTTTGTAAACCCCAGTGGCTTCCTGTGACCTCCAGGATAAAATATAACCTCCAGCATTTGGCATTCAAAATTCTTCCCAGTATGGCTCCAACCTACATTTTTTTGCATTATCACGTATTTCTCCCCTTCATACATACCGTGGTCCAGACTACCTAAAAAGCATTCCATTATGTCTAAATCCATATTCTCCCCAGGAAGTCATTGGCAGACACATCTTTTTCCATTGGAGCAAAGAGATCTAAGGATATTCACACCTAAAAAGTGTAGTTCTATGGAGTTTTTGTTTCCCTTTAGAAAATGCTCCAGCTAGAATGTGTCCCTCCACCATTTTCCTTGGCTGGTGCTACCTTCAGTCCCTTCTGCCACATGGATGAGGTGACAGTGTCTGCTTGAATGGGTCTAAGTGCATAAGTGCAAAGGAACATTCTTATATCTTATGAGGAAAAGTGATAAGGTAGATAGATGACCAGTGTTTTTTCCAAATACTGGCCAAGCAGAAGCATGAACTTTTTATCTTCTGATTTAGGGGCATATTAGTATGTGTACAACAGCTAGCTCTTTGAAAAGAAGGATGTAAGAACGACATTCTTGTAAGTTTAATGTACACTCTTAACAGTTTTTCCATTACTTTCCTGGTGGTCAACAAGACAGTAAGCAAAGTCCTGATTTGAAGAGCTTCCCAATTCCCAAGGTATAAATACTTGCACTTGAGAATTTAACAATCAGCTCTCCAGGCTGAGTCCAAGCAGCTCACTACTGCTTCTGGATCTAAACCAATCTTCTATCCCCTAGACTACCTCCATGACCCAGTATAGAGATATAGATTAGTGTGGAATTTGGGATTCAAGATTGGGCTTAAAACCCACCCAACACATGGGCAAATCAAGCCATTCTATAAAAAGAAATTATTATCTCAATACTATTGAATCTAAGGATTTCCTTTCACTTGGGAACTAAAATTTGGTGATACTTGCTAACTATGTGACCCTGGGCAAGTCACTTAACCCTGTTTGCCTCAGTTTCCTTATCTGTCAAATGAGCCAGAGAAGGAAATGGCAAACCACTCCAGTATCTTTGCCAAGAAAATCCTAAATGGGGTCATGAAGATTTAGACAAAACTGAAAATGACTCAACAATAACAAAGGAAGTAGAATTTGGAGGAAGCATTGTAATGACATAGTAAATGTTGTTGTTGTTGTTTTTTTGGTGGGATCAGGGAAGCTGGACCAGTGTAGAAACATACAGAATAGGGAGTAACAGTCTGAAAAGGTTTCAGGGGTTTTAGTGGCCTGAATGGTGCAAGATTTTATGGTTTAGTGGAGAAAGAGCTGGCCTCTGATAGGAAAATCTGGGTTCAAGTCCTGCCTTTGACACACACTAGCTTTGAGACTTTGGACAAGTAATTCCACTTCTCTATGAAGCAGGTTGAAGAGAAGGTGTCAACCTGTATTGGGAGAGGGGGTTTTCTTACCTGTGAGTTTAATAAAATTATATAGCCAAACCCTAGGCTTAATATGAGTCAGTAGGATGGCGTGTGGCCGCCAAGTGAGCTAAGACGAAGGCATAACTTCCAGGAATAAGGAGGTGGCAGTGATGTTCACTGATAAACTGGAGACTCTCCAAAGGGTGTCAGCCTTCTCCTGAAGCCTTCCCCAGCCATCCAAGATCAAAGGCATTGTGCAGAAGCAATCAGGATGGTCTGAACTGTGCTCTGACATCATGTCTTGAGCCTCAGTTGAAAGAAACAAGGAAGAAAAGATATGGGGAAGAAGGAATGTTTAGGGGGTGAACAAGGGAGGGGATACCAGCTACCTTTAAGTATTTACAGGGTCCATAGGTGGAAGAGTGGTTATATTTCTCTTTTGATCTAGAGGTCAGAACCAGGGGCCATGAGCAGAAGGGGCAAAGAGGCAAACTTAGACTGGTTTAATTATAGGGAAATCTTAATAATGAAGACCTGTCCAAACATGGAATGGGATGCCTTGCAAGGTTGTGGGCTTCCCCTCAGGTGGCCTTTGATCCACAAAGAGAGGCCAAGTGATCAAATGTTCTAGTGGGGACATGGATTGGACAAGATGATCATTGAGGCCTCTTCCAGTTTCAGAATTCTGCAATTCTATGACACAGTACCAGACTTTTGCCTGCTGAATGCTAGATGAGGGGAAAGCAAGACAAGAATCTGCCCAGTCCTTAGAAGGGGCACTTTTAATGACTTTTTAAACATATGAAGTCACCTATTTTGGTACACGTAAGCTCCACCTTCTGGTTGTTGGGTTTTCGATTTAGTTTTTATTTGGCAACAGATAGAACTCCATATGCTTTAGCTTCCAGTGGACGATAGCATCTAGGGAGAGTCTGGATCTGTCCTAGATCTATCCTCATTCCTGGTTTAACAAATAAACATATCCCTGATATATTGTTGGCAGAGTGGGCAATTAAGCCTATTGACCTGGAAAATAGAAAAATCTTTAAACTTTTGAGTTCATTCTCTTTGACCCCCAAATTCTTCTGTTGTCCCTGTACACCATGAAGGCCAAAGATAGAGGGGAGAGATTCTATTAAAAAAAACATTTTTATTATAAGCTTAAGGGACATCAACAAACACAAAACTTTCAATAAACCAAAAAAAAAATAAAGATCAGAAAAGCAGATTGCCTCTGAAACGGAAATTTCACGTACAGTTTTAGGCAGCAAGGTGAATAGAGTGCTGGGATGGGAATCAGGAAGACTCATCTTCCTGCGTTCAAATTTGACCTCGGACACTAGCTGGATGACTCCAGGAAAGTCACTTAACTGTATTTGCCTCAATTTCCTCATGTGTTAAATGAGCTGGAGAAGGAGATGACAAACTACTTCAGTATCTTTGCTAAGAAAACCCCCAAAAAGGGTCATAAAGAGTTGGACACAACTGAAATGAATGAACAACAATATTAAATTTAACGTGGTAGTTCCAACACAACATTCTTTTCGCATTTCCGATTGTTCTTTTCTGAGTATTTTAAATGTTTCATTGGCACTCTTCTTTTAATTTTTTTAAAATTTTATTTTTTCTCAATCACATGTAAACAAAAATTTTTACCATTCATTTTGAGTTCTAAATTCTGTCCCTTCCTCTTTCTCCTTCCCCATCCTTGAGAAGGCGGACAATTTGCTATAGATTATATGTGTGCAGTCATGCGAACCATTTTCATGCTAGCCAGGTTGCTAATGAAAACACAGACCAAAAAAACCAAGAATAATAAATAAAGAAAAAAAGTATACTTCAATCTGCATTCAGATTCCATCAATTCTTTCTCCTGAGGTAGATAGCATTCTTCATCATAAGCCCTTTGTAATTGTCTTGAGAGATTACACTTCTTAAAAAATACTCATAACAATATTATATTTGTGGCAACAAAAAACTGGGAGGGACGTGGGTATAAATCATTTGAGGGCTAACTGAGCAAATTGTGGTATATGACTATAATGGGAGTATTACTACACTGTAAGAAAGTGACAATAAGGGTGAGCTCAGAGAATCTTTAGAAGACTCATTTGAACTGATACACCACAAGTTAGGCAGAACCAAAAGAATATTTACATGATGATCAAAGGAGAACAACTCCCAAGGACTTCAGAACTCTGATCTATGCAGTGGTCAAATGTGACTTTAAGGCACTAATGGTGAAGAATATTCTAGCTTTTTTGGACCTGCTGTTAGGAAGACCCAACTTTGAATTTTTTTTTTTTTGTATGTTCAGATGCCCTGCTTTATTTGTTTTAATAGTATTTTTCCACTTATCTGTAAAGACAAATTTTAGCATTCATTTATAAAAATTTTGAATTCTGAATTTGAATCTTGCCTCAGACCCTTGCTAGATGTGTGACCTTGAGAAAGTCGCTTATCTGCCGGGTACCTCAGCTTCCTCATCTGAGTTAGACTCAACGACCTCTAATGTCCCTTTCAGGACTAAATCTATGATTTTTCTTGACAGCAAACCCAAATATGCCTAGTCACAATTTCTACCCATCGCTCCTATTTCTTTCATTGGCAACTTTGTGGAGAGGGGTTTCAACGGCATAACAAAGTTGGAGATCAAATGGTAAGGGGCTGAGAGCGGAATGAGAGGAGAGGATGTAGAAGAGCTTTCAAATAGCTTTTTCTAGTTTGACCATCAAAGGGAGGAGAGTTTTTTTTTAAAGGATGGGGGTGGCTTGTGCATATTTGTAGGGGACAGGAAATAAGCCTGTAAATAGGGAGATACTGAAGAGCAGAGCAAAGGAATTAAATTGGGGGAGTTGTATTCAGATGATAGGTTCAAGAGATTGGCCTTGAAGAAAAGGACCATCTAATCATCAAGGGCTAGAGTGAAGGTCAGAATTGGGGATGATGTAAGAGAGGTTTGAGATGGAAGGAGGAGAGGAAGCTCACAGGGGAAAGGTCACTATTTTCTCAATAAACCATAAGGCAAAGTCCTGTGCTAGAAGGGGAGAGGCAGGGCAAATTGTGAAAGGCTTGAAGGGAGAGGAAAAGGCTTCTCTCTGTGGAGTGCTATAAGGAATCAATCAGAGAGGAATAAAAGGATTTCTTCCATGCAGGGAGGGCCCAGTTGGGGTTAGATGGATCTGTGAGTTTACTCCTCTGGGAGGTCCTTCCAGGGATGCAAATCCCAACCCCTCCCTGCCGGCCCATCCCGGATGATCCTCATCCAAAGTTCACCACAGGGAGATTGCTCAAATATGCTGAAGGTTTTTCTTGAGTTTTCCCAAAATTGCAAGAGAACCAGTGGAGCACTTGGGCTTTCTACCTCTCATTCTTGCCACGTGGCCAGCCTATCTTCTCTACTTGTCGTTCTTGCTGTGACGACAACCTTTATTCCCATTCTTCTTTGGATTTCCTCCCTTATTGGTGATACGGCACAGCTCGGTCATCACGAACCTCTTCCTTGTACTCAGTAGTGTGTCCATCTTTGCTTCTCCAGAGGCAGCAGAAATTGGAGAATAAACATTTACGGGGGACCCAGTCAGCACGTTTGAGTGATTTCTTCCAGCAACTCAGTAGTCAGTGATTCAGAAAAAAGGAGGCAGTTGATTAGACTAGTCCAGGGTTGGGCCTTTTCAAGGAATAAGGGATGAGAAGACAAGGGTGAGAAGGGTTTCAGGAGTTGATAATAGCTTAACACTGGGTCAAGGCTGAGAGGAGAGGAAAGTGGATTCAGGGCCAGGTGCCCAGGAGATGATTGAGAAATAGAGGAACTGGGGCTGCTGGTGGGGAGGAGAATAGCTTAGGAGGAGTAGGGGTTAAGGGAAGTGTGATGATGAGAGGTCGTGGTGAGGACAAAGCAAGGGTCAGGAGGAATAAGACCTAGGGAGAATGGAATGATGAGAAATTATGATTGCGTGAAGGAATTTCAAAATTCACCCTTGTGGAAGTGATAGTGATGAAAGGTGGGCAGTAAAGATGTAGGTCATGCAAATGGAAGGCCGAGGTGTTTGTGGAGTCAGGAAGATCCACGTTCAAATCCTGCCTCAGTTACTTGCTAGTGTAACCCCAGGCAAGTAACTTTAGTCGTTCTGTTTCTTCTTCTGTAAAATGGGGATGATAAAAGTGCTTTGTAAATACTAATTGTTGTTGTTGTTACTGCCACAAGAAGGCATTATGGACTCTAAAGCCTGTAAGACATTTCTGTTTGTGGACACTTAGATCAGGTCATGGAAGGAGCTTGAAATACAGTAGAGAATAGGGCCTGCAGTCAGGAAGACTGGAGCTGCATGACCCTGGGCCAGTCACTTAACCCTGACTGCCTCAGTTCCCTCATCTGTAAAATGGACTGGAGAGGGAAATGGCAAACTGCTCCAGTATCTTTGCCGAGAAAACCCCCAGCGGGGTCACAAACAGTCAGACACAGGTGAACAGCAGCAACACATTAGGTCATGAAAGGTTGGGGTTAGTACTAAGTTTGTTCCCCAATCCCACCATCTCTGAGCTAAAGTGACTTGCCCACGGATGGTCACACAAGTCACTAATGAGGGACAGAGGCAGGAAAGGGATCCTGGCCTTGGCTCCAGGTTCAGCTATCTCTACCCCCCTCCCCATAGTGCCCTGGCCTCGGGCTGAAGTCACAGCTTCATGGGTTTATCAAGGCATCTCCCACTTGGGTGTTATGGAATTTTATCCCCAATTGTCATGCTTTTTGTGAAATGTGATCTGGCAGAGTCCCACGGAGGATTGATCATATTGGTTCCAGGACAGTGTCATTGCTGTAAAATGAAATGAGGAGAGCGTCCCCCAAACACAGAAACCAGTTGAAGTTATTTTGGGGGTCTGATGACAGTGGGACTCTTTTTTGTCTGATGTCTGAAGGGAACCAGGCCAACCCTCCATAGGGTGGGCTCCTGATGAAAGGCCCTACTTGCCAGTCTGCCTGTCCCCATCTCATTAAGAAGGGCAAAGAGCCTGCTTGTTGGGTTCCTGTTTGGGAAAACTGGGCAGCCCAGAGAGAAATCTTTACAATCACATTGCTCCCGGGCTCGGAAATGAGAGCCAGATCCCAGGGTCCCCTCATTCAAAGCCTTTATTTCGGCAGATTTTTTTTTCTGTGGTCCTTACTGAACAGATCAGCCGTGGGTTTCTCTAGGGGGATTGGGGAGCAGGAATGCGGGCTTTGTCTCCATGAATAGCCAAGCACAAATTAGGGAGATGCCAATTTCCGGTGGCCTTTCAGGCCTGCAACTCGAGCCCTGCACGCTCCTGGCCCTTGCACAAGGGCAAACAGTGGGGGACTTCTTTCAGGTTTCACTTCAGGGCTCCCAGAGACCAGGGAAGCAGCTAAAGCTCTACTTTACAGGTAATTAACACTAGATAATGCTGGCTGGGCATTTTTTTGAGTTGATGAAAGAAGGGGATCTGGATACTCCTCAGAGGTGTTCAGGAGGGATAAAAGAGGCATCTCAGCATTAACAAGGAGGCATGGGATAGGTGGGTCAAACGCAGTCCTCAGCGCGTGACCCTACACGCTATTAAAAAGGAGAACTGATACGACAGTGTTAGAACTCCAAAGGGAAAAGTAAGACGGGAGAGAATGGTATTCTGTTTCTAGAAAGCTGTGATGTCGTCAGAAGACCCAATTCAATTTGATTCCTAGGATGCTGGGCCTGGGGGGTGGAAAGGATCCTTGGGGGTCTTTTCAGACAACTTCTTTTTATAGATGAAGAAACAAAAATTCCAAAGTGGTTAACTGACTTTGAACTCACATCTGTTGACTCTAAAGCTAGTATTCTTTCCCACGGAGCCACCAGCATTTCTTGTGCTGGGCCTGGAGTCAGGAAAGATTGAGTTTAGATCCCTATGTGGCCCTGGGTGAGTCACTTAACCTGTCTGCCTCAGTTTCCTCAACTGTAAATTGGTAATATTAACAGCACCTAGCTCCCTGGGTCATTGTGAGTTTCAAATGAATGTAATCAATAATGTGTGTAACATGCTTTGCAAAACTTAAAGCACCATAAAAATATTAGCCATTATTCACTTATTCAACTAAAATTTGGGTACTTGTTCTGCCAAGTCATTCTTCTTCCTTTGTCAACGAGTTCAGCTCTGGCTTATATTCTTCTCCTCTGCCCCCTTGGGTTCAAACCTCAAATGCTGACGTTGATGCCTGCTCAAATCCCAGACTGCCTAGTTTATCCACCTCCTCAGCTCTTGTCTTCATTGCACTCCCCCGCCAAAGGTCATCCCCTCGATCACAGACAAATGTTCCAGCCCATAATCCATAACACTGCAATTCCTCTGCCTATGACCTCCCGTCCTTCCTGCTCTCCTTTTCCATCCTGTTCTCTTCTTCTTTGCAATATCTGGTCCCTTTAACCCTTCCCTGCTTTCCTAGACCAACAAGTCTGTTCTGGCTAGCCCTCTGACCTCATTAACAAAATGCTCTTCAGAATCTTGACCCTACGGTTAATTGGTTCAATTTTATATTGTCTTCCACTTGAGTCCCTTGTTCTCTTGGCTTACTCCTACTGCTTTCTTTCTAGACTCATACTAGAGGTTCCTCCTACCATTGGTCTTCTCTGCTCCTGTGTGTTTGCTGAACTGGATGGGTCCCATATAAACTTGCATTATCCTGTTACAACTGAGCCCCCTCCTTCAGGCCAATACTTTTTTTCCCCTAAATTGACTCTACTGAGCTCCACACTGGCTGTTCAAACTCATCATTTTTTTTCTTAAGCTACTCATACAACCACCTATAGCTATTCCTTTCACCCCCTAGCTAAAGGTTTTCCCATATACTTTACAAAAAAAAATATCCATTCCTTATATCTTGGGCTCCTTCTCATTACTCAGTTCCATATTTCAAATCACTTTGGTATCATCCCCAATCGTTCCCTCTTCCTGTTGCTCTTCAGTTGTGCCTGACTCTTCATGACCCTAACTGGACATTTTCTTGGCAAAGATACTGGAATGGTTTGCTATATTCTTCTTTAGCTCATTTGACACATGAGGAAACCAAGGCAAACAGAGTTAAGTGACTTGACCAAGGTCATACAGCTAGTAAGTATCTGAGGTCAGATTTGAACTCATGAAGATAAGTTTTCCTCCAGACCTGGAGTTCTATCCAGTATGACACCTGTTTGCCTGGAGGGTTGTTCAGAATTATTTTTTTAACTTAATTTTTTATTTTATTTTCTCCTTTGGGAGTTTAATTCTTTTCTAATTATTTCCTGTTGCTTTGTTATAAGCTGAATTTCTTGGATTATTGCATATGTCTGTACTACAAATATTTTAATTTTGTTTTTTAAAAATTTCCTTTTTTGCTTTTATGTTAATTCACCTTTTTACCCTTCATAGCTTTGACTTTAGAGTGGAATTCAGTTGAACATTTTGTTACTTTGGGGGTAGAAAATATTTGTTTGCTTATTCATTCACTTGTTTATTTACCTTTGTTTACATCTATCTATCTATCTATCTATCTATCTATCTATCTATCTATCTACCTGTCTGATCATCTTCATTCCTTCCTAAGGCTATATTTCTGACTCTCCTGGTCTTTCTCTGCCATACCCTAGAAACCTATTCCCCAGGAAGCTCATTCCATCCCCAGTCTTCACACGTGAGATGTACCCTCCACTCCTGTAGTTTCTCCCTTTGATAGGCTCGTTCCTTCCAGAACCTCTATTTTGAGGAAGAGGCCAGTGGCAGTTATGTTTTCTTTCCTCTCCAAGTTGTACTCTCAACTTTCTAGAAGTTTTTGTACAATGCTCTTAGCCTTCCCCTCTCCCCACCCCCCTTTTTCTTAATTTCCCTCCACCATGCTCCTGCCCCATCTTCTTGGTACCAATTCTCATCTCCATCCCCCACCCCAATTTTCTGTTTCATGTTCAGAAATATCTGATATTGAATTTTTACCATTGAAAAACAATATCCGTGCCTCAGTTTCCCCATTTGTAAAATGGAGATAATAATAGAACCTGCCTTTCAGGGTTGTGAGGACCAAATGAAATAATATTTGTGAAGTGTTTTGCAAACATTAATGTGTTATAAAATGATGGTGATGGTGATGATGGTGGTGGTGGTGGTTATAATCTGTTATCATTATTATTTAATTGTAGTAGAGTGGTCAGAGCTGAGCTCAGCAAGAGCACAAGCATGTTTTCACTGTGCAAGTGGGGGATATGAGCTCTGCCCAAGGAACAACCCACAAGATCCAGCTGGCTGACTCCCAGCCATTCCAGGAATGAGGTAGGCAAAGT
Source organism: Pseudochirops corinnae (assembly GCA_028646515.1). Taxonomy (NCBI): domain Eukaryota; kingdom Metazoa; phylum Chordata; class Mammalia; order Diprotodontia; family Pseudocheiridae; genus Pseudochirops; species Pseudochirops corinnae. The sequence continues at coordinate 7,590,867 of CM053592.1, forward strand.
CCTTTGTCTTCAGTGGATGACCCCAAAGGTCATCTCAGGGATGTGTTGGCCAATGGCACCATCACAGGGTCCAACAGCCCACATTCAGCACCAAAGAAGAGTGGAAAGATGCTTGTGTGTATAGACTATTGGATTTGGGATAAAAGAACCAACATGGACCAGAGCAGCATGCTGGGAGGACAAGATGCCTTGGGCAGTCTCTTGGACAATATTGGGTTTTCAGCTTGGGCTCCTACCAGTTTCCTATTTGGATAGAGGGAAGAACTAGCAGGTGGGCAGAGGAGGCAAATCTTCAAGTAGTGTGGGGCATTTGAAGCTTTGAAGGAAGCTAAGGATTCTAAGACTGGTGGAAGTAAGGCTGGAGAATGTTTTAGGAAGGGAAAATAGGCTCATGGAAGGCAGATGGAATGGTATCTGTGGAAAAAAAAAGAAAATCCATCAGTCTGGCTATATTATAGAGAGCACTTATCTGTCAGGCCCAGTGCTAAGCTTTTTACAAAGATGATGTGATCTGATATTCATAACAACCCTGGGAGGCAGGAGCTATTATCATCCTCATTTTCAGATGAGGAAACTTAGGCACATGGGGTTGAGTGACTTGCCCGGGTCACACACTAATAAGTACCTGAGACCAAATCTGTACTTGGGAAGATGAGTCTTCCTGACTCCAGGCTTGTGCTCTATCCACTGTAACACCCAGCCACCCAAGTGTCTAAGCATATATGACACCATAGTGGGGCTTAGAGCTGCAAGAAACCTGTGAGGCCATATAATTCAGATGGGGAAACTGAGGCCCAGAGAAGTTAAGCACTTTACCCAAGGCTAGACACTTAGTAAGTGGCAAAAATTCAAACCTAGATTCTCTTACTTCAAATCCGTGTCTATTTTTATTGTGTCTCTAACAACTAAGATGAAGAGACGTGACCAGGGTCATATAGGTTCTAAGTAGCAGGGCTGGAGTTGAAACCTCTGTCCTTGGACCCTAGTCCACTCACCACGACTTCCTCTTACTCTCACAGATCTGGTGACCTCAGACTTTTCTAACCATTGATGGCTCATTTCCAGGACCTCTTTACCCTAAAACAAAATGTGATAGATCTGGGCGTTCCCATCTCCCTCCTTTTGCTTTTCTCCTCCCTTTTCATCCTGTACCTCTCCCAGTCAAACCCACTTCACTTTCCCTTTTTCTACTGTCATCCATGACTCCGTTTCCCCAAGTGCCCCCTGCCCCAAATCACATCTGGTTGGCTCATTTTATCCCAGCTCAGAGTGTCCTCTGGCAACCTCAGGATATAACTACTTCCTAGGTCTCCACAGATGTGGTAAAGTCATGACTGTTCTTAACGACTGCAGTATGGCCTTTATTTCATCCCACAGACAGGACACAGCTAGCACAAAACACTCACAGTTGCCCATTAAGATTTGCTACAATTCTGCTTCCCATGCTGATGAGCTTTTCCTGCTTCACTCCAGGGACCTATCCGGGTCTCTGGACTTAAAATATTACCCAAAGGGCTTGGATTCCCTTCAGAAGGAAGACAAATGAGGTTCTTGGAGAGGCATCCCCTGACATTCTGGTGAGTTCTACTTTTCACGTCAGATACAGACCACTTCAAAGCCTCCATCCTTCAGGTCTGCTGGAAGACCTTGGATTCACCCCTGGAAGGAAGTGGATTTGGGGCTTTCAGAGAGGCAGCCTTTTTCCCACGGGCTGGACACCACCACAGCCCACCCCTGACGCCACAATTCAGAGCTGAGTCACAGAAGATTCCACTCATCTGTCATCACCAGTCAATTGGCTCCCATCTACTTCCACTAGAAGCTAAGGAAATGTCGATTGCCCACTGAGGGAATTTCCAAAGACTCTGTGTCAAGACCACGCTATCTGAATTTAAGAAAAATCATAAAGTCTTAATGATGCCAATGGCTAACCCAAGCAAACCTGGTTAGAAAAGGCTTCTGCAGGAGCACACCCTGTTTTGCTGAGAAAGCCGTGGCCAGTGGGTTGGTCGGCCAGTTCTTTCTTCTTTATGAGCTGCATTAAAACATTTAACAACTTCCTATGAGCTTTATCTCCCCAGGTGAACGCCAGAGCTCATCGTTTTCTGAACAGTAACTGGCTTGGGATTAGGTAACCAGATTTATGGTGTCTCCTGTCAAAATCAGCAGATTCCCATTCAGACTGTCCAGCAAGCACTGTCTGTGAGCATCTTCAAAAAGATGACAACATGTGTGTGTTCATCTTGTGAATTTATTTATTAATCATTTATTAAGCACCCACTATTTACAAGTCACCAGGGAAACAAGACCAAATCAAAGATTTAGTGATTTAGGGCTGGAAGGGACCTCAGCTAACCTCATTTTACAGGGAAGGAAACTGAGGTACAGAATTGGTCAAATAATAAAGTTAAAATTCAAACCTAAACTCTCTAGCTCCACATTTAATATTCTTTCCCCTTAGGCATCTGGCTTCTCTGTCTCTGTTTTCAAGGACTTTACACTTTCCTGAAGGGGAGAGAAAATATGTAAGATAAGTTTATAAGGATGATTTGGGGGAGAGAGCACCATGGTGGTAGTGGGGGGAGGAAGCGAATGACACTGATCACTAGCAAATGGTGCCCTGCACAAAGTTAGTGCTTAATAAATGCTCGTTGCTTTACAGAAATAGTTTGCTTTTGCTGTGGTTTAGCCATGTCTGACTCTTTGTGATCCCATGGATCACGCTGCCCATGGGCTTTTCTTGGCAAAGGTACTGGAGTGGTTTGCCATTTCTTTCTTCCTTGGATTAAGGCAAACAGAAGTTAATTGACTTGCTCAAGGTCACACAGCTACTGAATGTCTGAGGCTGGATTCAAACTCAGTTCTTCTTGACTCCAGACCTGGTACCCTCTCCACTATACCTCCTAGCTACCTCCTTTGCTTTCACTAAGTGACTTTCAATGGCCACGCAATTGCTTGCAGTTGGATATTAGCCACTTCATGTTTCATGTTTTGCATTAGATACAAAAATAGGTTTTTGTGGGTTTGGGGAAATCCAAGTGTGAAGATTCCCTTCACCAACATTAGCTCATCTCTGACTTGGTAGATCATCTATTTGGGGTGTACGGTGTGTTCAGGGTATACTGGTACCTCTGGGGTGATGGTTGCTGAGTCCTTCTCAGGGCTGCTTTCCACCTTTTGTGTCCACCTGTTCTACCCAGCTCTCACCTGTGGCTCCAAGAAGCTGTAGCATGCACTACATACCAGCTGACCTCATTGTTGTACACTTGTGAAACCTGAAGGGCCATGCCAGGAAACTGAATCACTTCCATTTGGATTGTCTTAGGAGAGAGCGCAGCTCCTATGGCCACATTATTTGAATGCAAAATGCACACTTGCTAAAAAAAACCCTCTTTTATGGAGAATTCACACAGGGCAAGTGTTCACATGGTGGTCAGAAGAATCAATACAAGGACACTTTCAAGATCTCTCTAAAGAACTTTGGAATTGATTATGTGACACTGAAGATATTGGCACAGCCCTGCCCAGCATGGTGTGCCCACAGAAGGTGCCGTGTTGTTGTGCTCTATGAGCAAAGGAGTATTGAAACAGCTCAAAGGAAACGCAGGATGTGCAGTCTGAGAGATTCCACCCCAAAGGTTCACATGGACTACTTGTGCCTGATCTGTGGTAGAGCACTCCAAACTCGTACTAGTCTGATCAGCCACAGTCAGACACATTGAACCTTAACTTTAGCATGGTGATGTCATTTTGGTTCTCTTCGAGAAAGAAGGATGACAACCAACCAACCAACCACATCACATATGTAGAGCTTGGTGTTTATCTGCTCTTATTCCCTCTGACTTAACTAGAGACCCATAGCTAGCAAATTCAGAGGAAGGATTTGTACCTGGGTCTTCTGGGCTTTAAATCCAATAGAACAGCCAGCAGACCACACTACCAGTGGGTTGGCTGATGCATATCTAGGGCATTGACTTGTCTGCAGAACTGCAGTTAGTAAGTATGAGGAGCTCAAGTTGAATGCAAACTTCCCTGATGCTCTCTATCCATTGAGTCTATCTGGCTGCAAACTCTCCATGAATAAAAATGATTATGAATATCGTAACGCTAGAATGTCTTAACCTACCATTTTCTCTACTAATATGTAACTTTCTTAAGATTCTTAGGGTCCCTGGCTACCTTGGTATATTCTTTGAATGAAAGCTCCCATGGAAAGGGCTCTGTTGCACATCATCTCTTAGTTTCTCTGCATTTCTCTAAGTATTAGCTCAAATCCTGTCTTCTGCTGGAGGTCTTTCCCAGTTCCTCTGGCTTCTAGGGCTCTCCCCTCAGAGATTACCTCCCATCTACTCTTTGTATATCTCATGCACCTATTAATTATGTGTTGCCTCCTCCCTTGGGAGCAGCTAGGTGGTGTAATGGATAGACAAGTGTGTCTGGAGATAGAAAGATCTGAATTCAAATCCAGCCTCAGACACTTCCTAGTTGTGTGACTTTGGGTAAGTCATTTAACCCAGTTTGCCTCAGTTTCCTCATCTGTAAAATGAGTTGGAGAAGGAAATGGCAAACCACTCTAATATCTTTGCTAAGAAAACCCCAAATGGGGTCAGGGACAATTGGACAGGACTGAACAACAGCTCCTTCTTTAGAATGTGAGCTTTTTGAGAGCAGGAATTGTTTTTTTACCTTTCTTTGTACTTAACATAGTGTTTGCAGGGCATATAGTGAAGTGCTTAATAAATGTTTTCTGCTTTTGATTGATCAAATGAATGAATGAATGAAGCAATGTTCAGCTCTATGGATTCAGTACCATGTATACAGGATAAGCTTGGTTGAATACTAATGACAGTAGCAATAAGAATCTAGTATTCATATGGTACTTTAGGGTTTGCAAGGTTCCCTACCTAAATGATCTCATTTGACACAAAACATCCTGTGGTAGGCACGATTTTTATTTCCATTTTACAGGTGAGAAAACTGAGTCTAAAATAGTAAATGGAACACATAGGGAGGATCAGAGACAGAATTTGAATTCAGGTCTTCTTTGACTCCAAATCCAATACTCTTCCCACTAAGCCATGTTGTCTCCTATGCACATATGTGTAAGGGACCAAATAATATTTTCAAACATCCGTGACCTCTTCTGGTTTCATTTTTAAACACAGTGCTTTTGGATGGCTCATTAGACCCAGCCTCATAGTCTTTGTATCATCTCAGGACTGAGCACAACTGGAGAAATCCAGTTGCCTGAGGATTTTGTCTAGAAAGCAGCTCCCTCCCTGCCCTCACCACCAAAAAGCCTCACCCCAAACCTAGGATCTTCTGAGTCTGAAACAAGGCTGGACAAGAACAACAAGTACTCAACATTGCTTCCTTCCCTAACCATGTCCCATGTCTCCTTTCCATTCAAGCTCCCAAATATGCCACCTCAAAATAAAATACACACACACACACACACACACACATACACACACATATATAAAGGGTTGGTAGAGTAGAAGGGCAATGAGGGGCACTTGGAGTCAGAGAACCCTGTCACTTATTATCTGGGTGAGGTTGGGTAAGTCACTTCATCTCTGTAGGTCTCATATTCCTACAAAATGGGTGCACTGGACTTGTGGAAGAAAAAAAATAATATCGCAATTTGTATTTTAAGTACAAGCCTGTCAGAAACATTTTTGTTTAATTTAACATTAATTTAATATCCAAATCATTTCTGACTTAGAGAAATGTTTAAAATAGCAGAGTTTGCCCATGCCCTCCAACATGTCTCTGACCCAAGACAATCTTAGGTAGCATTTACAGGAAACCTGAAGGAGAAAAATCACCATATATAAAAATATAGTTTTGGGTTAACATTCCAAAAGAATTGATTAAGTAAGTCACCATCCCATTCTCTCTGAGACCACTCCCCTCAAGGAATCTATGGGACCCCTCCCAGCCCTGGTATCTGAGACTCTCTTCCATAGGGGAGATCAGAAGGTACCTTCCTCTGAATGGAGTAGAGGGCAGTTTCCTTGGGTGGGTCTCAGGCCAATTCCTTCAGGGGACAGAGAAGAGGAAACTACTTTTAGATGAGTTTTTAGATTAGAGAAATGGTATTTCTTCATATTTTCTAAACACTGGTTTTCTATCTTTTAAAATATGCTTCCCCAGATGAGATAACCTTCATGGTACTTCCTGATACTAAATCTATGATCCCATGTCACCAGGGGCAAAAGTACAAGCAGATACTCATCTATGTGGCTATCTATACAATCCCATGACCAGATATCCATATAGATGGAAATTGATGGAAATCATTGATGGAGATCTGAATTTCTAGGAGGGAAACATAGATATATCTCAAATATACAAGTAGGTTCACCCTACCCAAGTGGGTTTGGAGGTCTTTTGAAGGATGGACAAGCTGATGACATTGTGTACCATCAAGGAGATGTAAGAAATTTTAGCTCAGCCTGTGGGGAGAACTAACTCACTTAATGCATTTACTCTTAGTCATTTGTGTTTGTGTGTGGGAGGGTGGGATGGGGTGGGGGGGACAGGTATGTATGCTGAGAATCAAAGAACATGTTAGGATGCCCACTGTCCCCCACACACCTGCCTCTCCAACAGAGGGTTTCTCTCATTTTCCATTGAGTACCTCTCACCGTCTTGCCTTTGTTTTTCTGTTTGACTCTCAGTCAATCAAGAGTCACATCTATTTACCCATCCACAAAACCAAGGAACAGTTCTTCAGGGGAACATGAAACCCACCTTGGAGGACAGGTGGGGTAGTGGTACATTCACATACACAAAGCACATCTTGAACAATCTTGTCTCGGCTATCCCTTTTCACACTAATGTACACAAAACAGTCCCTCTATGAAGTCAGCTTATCTTGTCCCCTACTGTCTCTGTTACCCCTTCTTCCACCTCATTGATAGGAGGCTTAGAAATCCCTCACCCCAAACTCAAGTCCCTCAGAAAGACTAGACAGAATCTTATCTCATATATCTCAGTATAACCTCCATTCCCTTCTCTCTACATTCCCCCACTTCTGTTTGTTTCTCCTTAAGTATGAATTAGGATTTTATATAAGAAAAACATTAATTTTAGAGCTCTCTCAGTTATGGTGAAAACTCTCCCCTCCCCCCTTTCCCCTGCATACCCTCAGCTTTGGAACATTATTTAGGGAAGGTCAGGCTATCATCAGTGCCATGACTTGCAATATTGGTGCCTGGGGCAATTCAGCTGAGGATAGAAAGGGACTCCACGACCACATGCAACTACTTTTGTGATGGGATGTGGGGAAGTGGGTTAGCAAGGTGGAGGAAAAGAATGCTGTCTGGTAACTTCCTGTTTTAGCTAATTCTTCTTGCCATCTAGATGCTAAGTTCAGTGAAAGACATATCAGGGCTAAAAGCACATCGATGGAGGACCAGTTAGTGTAGGGGACAGCTGATCCAGACACCTGGGTGCTTTTACAACATCCAATGTTCATAATGATGGCCTTGAGTCATTAAGAAAGTGATAGATTATTTCCAGTATGCTCTGGTTAAGAAGGCATGTAAGCGTATGCCACATTTAGGGAAGGTTTCCTTTGAACAAGGTCAGAATTGAGGTATTTGGGTAGTTGAAGGGGTACATGGGTTATTTTTCATTATTCTTTTAAATTCATAAAATAAAACAAGCATTTCCAAAACATAGAACAACAAAAAAGATGATTGCCTATGAAACTGCCAATCTATTATGCACAACTTGTTCTTCCTTTCAAATATACACAACTGTCACGTAATATTTTTCTTCCCTTCTCCCCCACCCTAGAGATGGCTGCCATTAGACACAAATAGGTCTATCTATGCAGAATCATTCTATACCTACTCCTATTTATCAGGTCTTTCTCTGGATGCTGATAGTCTTCCTTCATATGTCCTTTGTAGTTAATCTGGGTGTTTATAGTAGTCAAAAAGACTGTCGTCAATATTGCCGTCACTGTCTGCCGCAGTGTTCTCTTGGTTCTGCTCATTTTGCCCTTCATTATTTCATGCAAGCCTTTCCACGCGTTTCTAAAATCACTGAACTCATAACCAGTTATGTGGAAAATGCAGTTATTAAGGGCTCATGTGCAAAGTAATGTGTTAGAAAAAGAGAAACAAAGGAAGCCATCAAATGGTCCTGGTCTTAAAGGACCTGATCAGACAGATGGTCACTTCTCCCATTTCTCTTCCCACAAAAGAATGTCTCATGATTACGATGGAAAGTAGGTTCCAGCATCTTTGTTATTGCCACTAATGGGGACTTTTTCTCACAGACAAGCCCCTAGAAGAGCTGTCTACTCTGACTTGTCCCGTCTCTCACCTCCTTCACCATCAGGCTTCTGATTTTGCCACTCTACTCCAACCTTGGCAATGATTTTTTTTATTGGACTGTCTAATCTAATGGCTTTCATTCAGTCCTTATTTCTCCTGACCTCTTGGCAACTTTTGACCTTGTTGACCACTCTCCAGTTTTACCCATTCCTCCTTCCTTTGGCTCCTAGGATGCTACTCTCCTCTGGGTCTCTTCCTCCTTGTCTGACCACTCTTTTTTAGGATCCTTTGGGACAAAGGAGGAAAACACCATTCCACTGGGTCAGTTCTCTTGCCTTGTCTTCTGCTTTCCTTGGGAGGAGTAAAAAAGTGTTAATCCATCATGCATCAGTCTTCTCTCTTTGGAGTCAGGGGAGATAATGCCAATCTATCCCACCAGGTCTCCAACCTCCTACTAGAAGAGGAGAAACATCATTCCATCGAGTATCACACTCACCTCCCACCTGGGACTTCTGCACGTCAACTGGCCTCTTGGCTGCTTCTCCAGCTCTATGTCATCTTCTGCCTCTGCCTTTCCACAAGCCACCCAATGCCTGCAAGTCACTCTGTCCTCATTCCGGACCCTCAGAATCCTTCTCCTTCAACTACATTGATTTCTTGTGTCATTATTGCTATGAAATCTTCTCAGATCCCTCAAGTAATTAGTGCTTTCTTCTTTCTCAATTCATGTTGGTATTTATTTATTGGTCCACATATTATTTCCTCCTCCCATCCCCAGTTGAATGTAAGCTTCCTGAGGGCAAAAACCATGCTTTTTGGTCTTTGTATTCCAACACCTAGGGTTCTTGCACACCAAACAAACTTTGAAAATGTTTTTGGAACTGAATTGAGTTGTTCCTGAGGGACTGGAATAAAGGATTGATTTTCCTCCAAGAAGCTGACATCTCAACATTGGTTTCCTTTCTCTAGAACATTTATGCTATGTCCCAGAAGTTCTTCAAGATGTCCAGAGAGAATTAAATGAGCACCAAGTAGAGGTTCACAGGAAGTTGCCTTAGAGAACAGTAGTCTAAAGAAAGAGACAAGTAGTTATCAAAGGCTCATGGAACCATAGGTTTGGAGCTGGAAAGGACTTGAAAGGCCATCTAGCACAACACTCTCATGTTCCAGATGAGGCAACTGAGGCCCTGGTGTGTGTGTGTGTGGGGGGGGGGGGTAAGTGTCTTGCCCAAAGTCAAACAGGTAGTATCAGAGGCAGGATTTGATTCCTGATGTTCTTCTCACTGACCTATTGATGTTCATTTCACTGGATCCAGTTGCCTCCCTGATCACCTACATTTGTTTATTCATCAGTTCCACTGACTTCATAGATTCATATATCTATAGCTGGAAGGCACTTGAGAAGTCATTATATCCAATCCTATCATTTTACAGATGTGGAAACTGAGCCTCAGAGAGGTGAGGTGATCTCTCCATATAGAGTGACTGTGTTACCCTGAGTAATTCACTTACCCATTTAGACCTCTAGACAGCTCTCTTAAGGGTTCCTAACTGGAACTTGTTTTTATACACCGCATGCATACAAATGTATATATGTGTAGTGTATATGTACACACATGTACATACTATGCGCATCACATTTGTATCATGTATAGATGCACACATGTTTCTATGTGGAAGGCTATATGGATTACTAAGGAAACTATAGTGGAAGTTTCTATATACATATATCCACACAGAGCATGCAATGTGTCCATACGTACATGCTGGGTGCTAATACATACACACAGTTATCCATACATGCAGGATGTTCCAAGCCTCAGTGCAGTTTTAAGCGTAACTAGAGGAAGCCTTTCGGGTCACCCTACATATACAGTTCTCTGTCTGTCTCTGCCCTCTCCGTCTCTCGGTCTCTGTCCCTCTTATCTGTATCTCACCATATTTTCTCTGTGATGCCCAAGTATTGCATTTTACAAACATCCCTTGGTGAAGCAGCCAAGAACTTCATCAGGTGGCCAAAGGGGTCCACAACTCAGAAAGGTCCAAAGCCTCTGTTTTAGCGCAATGAGTCGCAGGGAAGGTGCTGGCCCGCGTCAGCAAAGAGAGTCGCAGAGACTGGGCTGGGCCTCAGGGCTTTCGACACCCCACCACGTCGGAGGGATACGTCCAGCACTCAGCCTTAGCCAAGTTCTATGGTGGGTGGAGGAGATCCTCCCCCTGGTCCCCCCCGGCCCCCACTCCCTCTACATTCCCGGTGCCTGGGAAAGCTGCTCTTCCTATGCAAACCAGGCGGCCCCCCACATGGCCCCTAGAAGGGGGTTGGAGCCCGGGCCAGCCCCCGCGCGCAGCCCCCGCATCCAGCCCCGCCAGCTGGTTCCCGTCTGCTACCTTTCTTCAATGAGCCTCCCTCAGCCCAGCCCTGGAGCCCCCTCCCCCGGACCCGCCCCTCGGGGCCGCCCCTGGAAGTGAGCTTTTCTGGCCCAGTTGTTCGGAAGTGACCTCTTGCCCTTGGCTCGCTCACCCCAGCCTGGATCGGGGCCGGCTCCGCAGCCCGCCCGGCAGTGCTTTGTGCCGGCTGATCCGTGTCAGGGCGAACAATGCCGGCGGGCGTGGGCAGGGCTGCGGGGCGGTTCGGGCCTCCTGGGGAAGGGGGGCCTGAGAGGATGGGGGGTCCAGGGGCGGAGCAGCAGCCCCAACCGCCCAGGATTCCCCCGCGCCCACCAAGATGGTGAGAGCTCACAGCCTTTCCGGTCCTGCCCGCGGGCACACAGGATGCTGGGGCCGGCCGTATTTAGGCGCCCCATGGGCACTGTTTCCATCACTGTGGGCACTGCCCTCCACCTGGCCTCTCGCCGCTCCCCTCCCTTATTGCACTCACCTGGCTTCCTCTGAGGCCCTGGAGGAAGGAGTTTCTCAAGGAACCTGGCTTCCACTCAGTATTGACAAGGGTTAGAAACCAGACAGCAGCCCTAGGCACCCACATTCCAGCACATTTCTCCAAAAAATTTGCATATTTTAAAGAACAAAATTTCTTTCTTTCTTTTTTTAAACGTAAGTCAATTTTAAAATGAAGTATTTCTTTTCTTCTCTCCTGTTTCTCTTCCCCTTTTGAAAAAAGAAAAACTCTTGTAACATACATTGTGAATGTACCTTGTCAAGGAAAACACATCGCCAGTCGTCCTTGTCCCAAAATGCACATCTCATTCAGTCAGTCATCTAGCTTTTGTAAGCACCTACTATGTTCCGGGAACTGCTGTGGGGACACGAAGAAAAGCAAACAAATGGAAACACGCAGAAGGGACTTGGTCTTGAGTCCATCGCCTTCTCTGTCGGGAAGCGGATAGCGACTTCTACAGTGGGTCCTTGGGAATCATGGTTGGCTGTGGCCTTGGTTAAACTTGGTTTTGTAGTGATTGTGTACAATATGTGGTTGTATTGGGATTGTTTTCCTGGTTCTGCTCGCTCTGCATCAGCTCCTACAAATTCTTCAGGTTTATCTGAAGCCATCCTTTTCTAAAAATCATATTCACATAACCATAATTCCTTCAGCTGTTCTGTAATTGAAAGGTGTGTCCAACTTAGTTTCCAGTTTTTTTGCTACTATGAAAAGAGTTACTATAAAAAGAAGAACTGAGTTCAGATTTGGCTTCTTTCACTTAGAAGCAGTGTGACTCTGGGTAAGTCACACCCCATGTGCCTCAGGAAGTTTCTCATTTGTAAAATGGGGATCATAATAAGCACCTTGTTGTGAGGATTAAATGAGATTATCTTTGTAAGCACTTGCAAACCTCAAAGTTTTAATGTTAATGTTATTATTATTAGTAGTAAGCATAGTAATAGTGGTAGTAGTAGTAATAGTAGTTAAGTGGTAGTGGTAGAAGTGTACTAGTAGTAGTGGTGGTGGTGGTGGTGGTATGGTAATAGTAAAGGTCCTAAGAGTAGTTGTGGTAGTAGTGATGGTGGTATGGTAATAGTAATGGTGGTGGTAGCAGCAGCAGCAGTAGTAGTAGTAGTAGTAGTAGTAGTAGTAGTAGTAAGTAATAGTAGATATGGGTCATTTCTCTATGATGTAGACAATACTCTCAGTAGTAGTATTACTAGGTCAAAGGCTCAGCACAGTTTGGTAATTTAGTGGGCACATTTTCTTCCACATTTCTGATTTCAACATTAGGAAATGACTTCCTTGGTTTGTGCTCTTACTGAATTAAAAATGAAGAAATTCCACGCTTGGGATCCTTCCTACTAGTCCTCAGGGCTTCCTTTGAATTCTAGTTCCCAGACACATTGTCCTCTGTTCTCCATACCAAAATATAAATTCACTGTGGGATTTACCCTGTGCACTGGGTAAAGGTTGAGACTGTGTCCTGGCTAAAGTTCAAACCATGTTTCTGTTTCAAATATGGAAGAAAAAAACTGTATTTTAGTCAAAATCTATCAGAGACAACTTACTAATATACTGCCATATCTGGTGGAGAAAGGTCCAGACCAGCAGAGATTCCTTCTTCCTTCTCCAATTTGAGTTCTCTCTGACATGAAATTTCAATTCATATTTTATATAATGATGAAACAAAAGATAAATGTCACAGCAAACAAAAAGATGAAGTGCTTAAATTTAGGTTGAAAAAATTATCTAAATGGGATAAGTATAGGTCACTGGGGCTGATTTCATTGATATTGGAAATTTCTAGGGCAGGAATCTCTCCATCAGTGAAGATCAGCACCTTCCTAGAGGGATGTTCAGACCACTCAGAGACCAAGTGACTTGTCTAGGTCACATAGCAAGTATATTTTAAAGTCAGAACTTAAACTCAGTTCTTTTTGACTATGAGACTGGCTCTGTATACACTCTACTAGTAATATCAAGGTACATTTAGGGTTAGAGAAAAAATAT
>CM053592.1:7604548-7623611 GCA_028646515.1 Pseudochirops corinnae
AAGGACTATAGAATAGAACACTATAATAATTTATTTATTAGTACTTTATAACACTTGAGAGACATTAATACTATATATACTTCCATACAAAACACTTTTCTCTGTGGCTTTACTCTTTGTCTGATTTTTCAGATGTCCAGGCTCATGTCAGGAAGAGTGGTGGGAGGGTAGGCAGACTCAGCAGGCTCTCAATCAGGGAGGAAGTTTTCTGCGTTTTTTATCGTTCTCCCAGTTGGAAGGGGGAGAGAATTGAGCTGCCTGGCCCTGATCACTCACCCTGTTATTAGTGCAAGCCCGATTTTTCAGTTGCTAGTAATAAATAAGGTCATTTGGTATTTGTGGGATAGAGTTATTTCTCACCCTGAGTCTGCTTATTGTAGCTCTGATTCCATGGATCAAGCCCTTAATTTGTTTTAGCTGAAAGTGAATTGCAGTGACTTTTGATCCTAGAAAATTTACCTTGCTCCTTTCTTTGCAGAGATGATAGACTACACGTGTGAAATACACTTATTGCCAAAATCTGGTGATGTGTAGGTTGATTTTGTTAAGTTCTTTTTTTTAAAAAATTCTTTCTGAGAAACTATGGCTTGCTGGTTAGGGAAATGGGGAGAGATATATTCAGAAAAGAAAATAATGTAAAAAGAAAATGTATCACTTAAAAAAAAATGGTGAATCACAGGTCCTTGGACTATATTTCATAGCATCAGTCCATTAGAGTCCAGGCAATGTGGTTCGGAGCAAAGTGTCAGGAGCTCTCAGATCAATTCCTTTCTTCAAGATAATTTTAATTGAATTCTAATTAATAAATGACGTGGTCCACTGTCTCTACAGGGCTGTCTTTCTCAATGCAAGTCCATGGATATCTTTCCTCATCAATTAAATGGGGTATGATCACTCTTCATTCCCTGTCACACAGAGGAAAGATCTTTGTTGATCTAGAAATGGAAGCTGGAAAAGACCCTCAGGGTTGTTCATGCTTGGTATTTCTTCGTGCAGTGACAAACATTTATTAGGCAAATGTTGCGTGCATGTTGCCCTTGGAGGAGAGACAAAGCTTAGGCAAGACCCTGCCCGGCCAACATGGAATTTATGACCAACAAAGATGATGAGGAAAGACGCAGTTGAACATTATACAACAGACTGTTATGTGAGGTCTGAAAAGGAAGGCTGAGGGTTGGAAATCTACCTCGGGACTGTCTTGGCTTTTACAGTGTATAGTTGATTTAATTTGTTTCAATTAAAAAAATAATTAAATATCTCCTCCGAGCTGGGTGTTATGTTAGGTGCCAGGACTAGAAAGACAAAAAGAAAACTGATCCTGTCCTAAAGAGCTCCCATTCTTCTGGGAGGATGCAACATTTACATAAAGAAGTGGTGATTTAAGGAGGAAGAAGACAAGGAAGGTTTCATGGAAGAGGAGAGCTGGGAAGAAAGTTGAGAATTCTTTGAGGAAGACTGAGTGGCTGAGTGTGTTACAGGGGAGGCAGGGGAAAGAATATTGACTTTGAGTCAGAGGAGCTGGCTTAAAATCATATTTCTTACACTGTGAGACTTTGGGCAAGTCATTTAACTGTCTTCAGGTTCTTTGTCCGTGAAAGTGGGGCGATAAAGGTCAAGTGATTATCATTCCTCTTCTACATATGAGGAGACTGATGCTGAGAGATTTTAACAGACTGTTCTGGGGTCGTGTAGTTAAGGAAATATCTAAGGTAGGATTTGAATTCAAGTCTTCCTAATTGTAAAGGACAATCACAAATCTAATACATCATCCCTATCTATCAGTCCCTGACCACATATTGGGCATTTTAATGAGGTCTATGGAATAGAAGAGCAGGAGTGAATGTGAGACCTCAGAGGCCATCTAATTCCACCCATACTGGGATAAGAATGCATGACAAGGAATCATTTAATCTTTCCTTCAAGATCTGTGCTGAGTGACTATCCCTTGAGGTAGCCCCATTTGACTTTTGTCTAGCTTTAATGACTGAAGAAGTTTTTTTTCCCGCCTCATAATATGCTGGAATTTGCTTTTTTGTAAGTTCTACCCATTGCTCATGGTTCTGATCTATGGGGACAGAAAGTGTCTGATCTTTCTTTCACCCAATAGTCCTTCAGTACTTTTCATTGTTATTGTGAAGATCAAGTGAGCTAACCACTATAAGGTGACATATAATGCTAGCCATTGTTACGGTTATTATTTGTAGCTGGCTCTCTAGTCCTTCTTAGCCCTTCCTTCTAAAGGCTAAACACTCTTAGTTTCTTGATCCAGTAAGATTAGACAGTAATTTCCAGGCCTTCCTCATTCTGCCCAGCATCTCATGGATGATTTCTAGTTTATCCCTATGCTTCCTAGATTGGGGCACCTAGAATTCGACCCATTGCTCCAGCCAATTAGTCAACAAGGATTTGTTAAGAGCTTCCTGTGTTCCAGCTAAGTGCTGCAGATGTTGTTCATCATTCAGTTTTCAAAAGAGGACCAATGACATCAGCAGAGTGATGTCTTGACTTGAAAGTGAATTGGATTTAAGTGAGGCAGGGCTGTGCAAAGGTATCAATCTCAGTCTCTTCTCTAGAATCATTGGTTCAGTGGCAAGATATGTCAAGACAACTGGCAATGGCCTTGCAGATACAAATTCAAGCAAAAAGAAAGACATCCTCTGCTCTCAAGGAAGCTGAAAAGGGGAGGGGGAGAAGAAGGTCCCTGGTTGGGGTAATGGTGGAAAGAGCTGAAGAAGTTGTAACTAGATGAGAAAAAGAAAGGGCTGCTTTGGGTGCATTTTTAAAATGGAGGTTCTGGAAGAATCATCCAATCTGAAGGAGGGGCCAGAAGGGCACAGGATACTTCTAGGTGTGAATTCAAGGACTGAAATGATTTTCTAGGATCAACAGGTTACTGGAGTGTGTGAGAAGTTTGGTTGAGTTCTGAAGAAGGTAGAATATGCAAGACTGTGACCTTCTCTGAGGAAACCTGTCTAAGTCATTGATAACAGCATTGAAGAGAGCATGACCAAGAATGTCCCCATGTGTTCCACCATAGATCACTACATGGTGATGTTAGCGGCAACCAACATTGATTAATTATCTGCCAGGTTGAAGGCACCGTGCTGTGTGTGGAGATACAATAATTGTGGAAGGTTTTCAAAATCCTTCACAGTCTGGTTCCCATTTACTTTTCCAGTCTTATTTCCTACCATTTTCTTTTCCATAATCTCTGTTCTAGTCAAACAGCCTAGCTAGTCTTTCTCCATATATAATATTCTATCTCTCACCTCCCTTCCTTTGTAGAGGCAGTGTCCTATGTCTAGAATATGTGTCCTCATCTCCCCCACTTCCTAGAATACTTCCCTCAAAGGACAATTTAGGTAGCACTTCCTATACAAGATCTTTCTTATCTCTCCTTATCTTAGGTATTAACATTCTCTCCCTCTTGAAACTACTATGTATTATTCTGTATAGTCTTTGAAATCACTAATTATGAGTATTTATTACATACTCCTTTCCCAGAGGATGTCAGCTCCTTGAATGTAGGGACTGTTTTTCATTTTGATCTTTGTAATCTTGCCACCTAGTTTGGGATTTTGCATACAGTAGGGGCTTAATAATTCTTCTTGAATTGTTGTTGAAAGTTGAAAAGTCAAGTTTAAAACTTACTTGGGATGGGGTTGAAATGAGTCACAAAAAAATACATATAATACCACATCTCTAGAGCATCCTAGAGAATGGTTTTAAATCTAATAATCCATCCTGCAAGGTAAATTTCTATGCCAATGGAGAAGGCTGGGAAATGGAAGACCAAGGTAATTTCATGAATAAGTGAATGAATGAATGAAACATTCTTAACATTGACCACATACTAAGTACTGTGCTAATTACAGTGAATACAAAGACAGTCTCTGCCCTCCAGGAGTTTATGTTCTAATAAATAAGGGATGAGGGTGAGGGAAGTCAGGTGTGGGGTGTGGGGGGAGTGACCAAAGAGGGACACTTGTCTAGAAAGTTCCAAAGATAGTGAATGGAGCCATCGTGGCATATGTCAACACTCCGTATCCAAGAACAGAGGTAGAGTTGATTTAAACATGGTCCATAGTTCAATAGTTCCAAAATTGAAGGAAGATAAGAAAGATATTTAAGACAATGAGGTGGTTGATGAGCTGTCTGTAGAAGGAGTGGTAAAAGAGGAGGTAGTTAAGTGAAGTACTTTTGGGCTTTCTTGAAATAGTGCTCTGGGAAAGGCAGTTACTAATCAGGAGAGTGGAGCATCCAAGAGCAGAAGTTCTAGGCCTTAGAACTTTTTTTTACAGAACAAATCCTTTTACCAAGGGGATTTGTTCTGTGGAGCTTGGATTCAGTCAAGGGGCCACATGAAGTCTCAAGGCCAAAGATTCCCCAGCCCTGTAACCTAAGGCATAGTCTCTGGTATAGTTGATAGGGGGGCTGTTGATGCAGTTTTGGGGAAGTGGAAGGAATGAAGATTTTTCTAATGATAATATTCTCTGTTGGAAAATTACTGTCTCTTATAGTTTTTTGTTTTTTACAATGCTGCAGTTATTTTACAAACTATTCTCCAATTTCTACTCCAATCTGTATCAGTTCATAAAAGTCTTCCTATGTTTCTCTGAATTTATCCCTTTCATCGTTTCTTCTTGTTCAATAGTGTTATTAAATCCACATGCCATAAATTATCCAACTACTCTCTTATGAATGAATGTTCACTTTGTTTCCAGTTCTTTGGAATCAAAAAATGCTGCTATAATCATATTTTGTAGATACGAGTACTTTTCTTCTTTGTTTTATCTTTTTGAGATACTCACCTACCAGTAGTGTTAAGGTAAAAAAAGTAGGTACTTTTTAGTGACAGTAGTATATCATTCCAAATTGCTTTATACTATGCCGATTCACCAACGATATATTAAAATCCTTGCACAGTCCTTCCAACAATTGCCACTTTAATTTTTTGTCATGTTTGCCACGCTGATGGGTGGAAACTCAGGGTTATTTTAATGGCCATCCCTCTATTTATTGGTGATCTGGAGTGGTGTTGTTGTTCTATTTTGTCCTTGGAACTGATAAAATCAAATTTCAAATCTTGTCTCTGACATATACTGACTGTGTGGCCCTAAGCAAGTCACCTAACCCCTCTAGAGTTGCTCTGCAACTCTAAGACTATGAGTTGTAGAGAAAGGGTTGACTTACATTGATAGAAGGAATTCACTTACTTGGGAGTTCCCTTTTCTAAGGGAATCATAGGTCCAGTTTCTATTGCTAGGATTCCTTTAAACCTGATAAAGTTTTCCAACTTCTCTCTTTTCAACTTATCCATTTTTTTTTACTGATTCCTTATCTGTGATCATTATTGTTAACCTTGATTTTCTAAATTCATCTAAAGTACCATAAATTTTGCTCAAGCCGCTTGTTTTAATTCTGTATGAATTTCTGTGATTTAAGTGTGTGTGTTTTGCAAATAACCCACTACTTATTTCTGCTATTTAATATAGTCTGTTATCATGGGTGAATTCATTCCATTCATGTTTATTCCTGTGATTTTCTTTTTTCACTCATGCCCCTCTTTAAAAAGAAGGATGAAGTGGAGAAAGCAAAAGAATCTGATCAACACTAATAATCTATAATTTAAGTAGTCTATTCCTAATACACCATTCTTCCTTTCTTCACTAAGCCCATACTCTGATCTCTCTTTTTAACATTAAAAAAAATCCTTTATGCTTATAACTATTCCTTTCTTTACTCTACTCTCCCTTTTCTCAACCCTTCTCTCCATTCTCTGTTCTGTTTCCTTGTTGAATTTAATGTATTTCTACAGTGAATTCTTTATGTATAAAAGTGTGTGTGTGTGTGTGTGTGTGTGTGTTCAATGTTCTTTTTTTTCTGGTTCAGTTAGCAGTGAAGTATTGAGATATCTGCACTCCCCATCTTTTCTTCCATGTTTATATTCTTCTTCTCACACATTCCATTTAAGCGAAATAGTAAAATTTCCTTTCCCTTCTTCCTCATTTTTTCCTTGGTGAATTTCTTTTTCCCTTCCTTTTTTCCCCCTTCTCTTAAAACTAACAAAATAGAACAAAACCATATCTAGATCTTATGTTAGCTGAGCTTAATTCCCTCTGTGGTCCTTGAAGATATTAGTATTCTGAAGAGACACCTGTTTCCCTCCATGCCCGCCACCAATGTAAGCATATCATCTTTTAATACCTTCTAATGCTTGAATATTTACCTTTCTACTTCCTCTTGATTCCTGTGTTTGTATTTCAAAGTTTATACTAAGCTCTGGTTTCTTTTTTTCAATCAGGAATGCTTGAAAGTTCTATGTTGTATTAAAGTTCTATTCACCCCCTCCCCAGAATTATCCTCAGTTTTTCAGGGTAAAATATTTTTGGTTGTGAATTTTTGCCTCTTGAACTATTGTATCCCAAGACTTTCTCTTCTTTTAGGAAGATTCAACATAGTCATGTAATTTCTGGCCATTAAATTCTATTTTTCTGGTTATTTACAATGTTTTTTCTTTTGCATGGAAGCTATGAATTATGACTATATTATGCTTGTGATTTTGGTTTGAGGTTTCTTTCAGGATGTGATGGGTAGATTTTATTATCATGTTGGCCTCTGATTCTAAGAGATCTGGATAGTTTTCCTTTATGATTTTTTTAAGTATGAAATCAAGGATTTTTTTTTTTTTACCACATTTTTCAGGGAGTCCAATTATTCTTAAAGGATTTCTTCTTAACCTCTTTTCTAGGCCTTAAAGAAAATAGACACTGGGGTGGCTATGTGGTACAGTGAATAGAGCACTAGCCCTGGAGTTAGGAGGACCTGAGTTCAAATCTGACCTCAGACACTTGACACACTTACTAGCCATGTGACCTTGGGCAAGTCACTTAATCTCAATTGCCCTTCCCTTCCCCTCTCCAGAAAGCAAAAAAAAAAAAAAAGATGTCTTGCATCTTCTTCTTCATTCCTCTCTCCCTTTTCAATCTCATGCTCTAGTATTTTTTGGTGTCTCATAGAGTCATTAAGTTCTGCTTGTTCCATTCTATTTTGGGGAATCCCAATGCTGGAGTAAGATTTTATGCTTCCTGTTCTAAGCTGTTTATTGTCCTTTCCATTTTTCCTGTTAAATATTATTTATTTATAATTTACTTTTTTCATCTCTTCCTTGATTCTTTCTAAGTATGTGTTTAATTCTGATGGCTTGTTAATTTTTTTCTCTGAGCCTTTTCTTGTAGTTGTTATAGTTACTTTTCTTCTGGATTTGCCTCTTGAGTCTCTCTTAACACAATATTTTTTCATTGTATTGAATATTTTCTTCTAATTTACTCAAATTTTAGATTTAAATTCTTGGTTTGAGATCTTATGCTTGGGTCAGTCCTCCCTGTTGCTTGTTGATGTGTGAGATACACCTCGTTTACTCTTGTCCCCTCCGTATTCTGGATGCTGATGCCCCTGCCAATCAGGATGGGGTGGCTAGTATCAGGTCACACTGTCTGCCTCAATCCTGGGCATCTGCCTTAGTATTCTAGTGCTACCCTGCAGCTTCTGGATTTGAGTGTTTTCTGTCTTTTTAAATAATGCCAAAGGAGTGTTGGTTTCATCTATCTATGATGTGGTCCTGAAGTATCCCAGTGGGCTGTTGAAGATCTTACTTTTATCAGGCCTCCTGCACGTTGTGTGGAAAAGGGATTAGCTCTGTTCTATTTGACTTGAGAGGGCAAAACTAGGAACAATAAGCCAATGTTGCCACAGCAAATTTTTATTCAATATCAAGACTTCCTAATAATAGGGCTATCCAAAAATGGTTTATGCTGACCCAGAAGGCAGTAAGTTCCTCCTCATCAGAGGTCTTTAGGCAAAGGAGATTGTGTCTTGTTTGGAATATTGTAGTGGGTGTTATTATTATTGTATGAATTGAACTATATAACCTTCCAAATCTAAAATTACATGATTCTGTTCCCCCTGGCCATCACCTGTGCCAATGGCATAGTTTGGGCATGACTAAAACTCTCATTAATACATACCTGTGTTTTAACTTGAGAGGATGGAATGGAATGGGGATTAACATATCAAGTTGCCCCTCCATTGAAAAAGTTATATAATATTTTAAAGCAAGTAGTACAGTAGGAAAATTTCAAGGAAGTCATGGTAACAGAGGAAATCACAGTCACTGAGCTGATTAGCTCATTGCTTTGTCTATGAGCTCTTGGAGGAAAAGGTAAGACAGGGAAAGGAAAAACTGATTCAGTGTGAGGTAGAAGCTAGAGTATAACACAAGGGTGCATTATTCAAATACATATACACATATACATACATATATCTATACCTATCTAATCTATCTATCTATCTATGTATCTGTCTATCTATCTATCTATCTATCTATCTATCTATCTATCTATCTATGTATCTGTCTATCTATCTATCTATCTATCTATCTATCTATCTATCTATCTATCTATCTATCTATCTATGTATCTGTCTATCTATCTAGTGTATGATGACATCTTAACTATTACTAACTAGTAGTTTAATCCTTTACATCATGTCCTTTTCATAAATCAGTCATCCAGTATGTGTGTCCAGAACCATACTTGAATTAGAGAAACAAAGATATGTTTTGTTGTTCTACTGAGGGAACCAACATGTGCACATGCAAGTAGATACAAAGCCAGAAAGGATAGTTTACACAGTGGATAAGTTATACATACATGCATGTACATATATATAGATTTATATACACACATGCATATGTGAGTGTGAATACACACATATGTATATACATGAGTGTACACAAATAAATACACTGGTGTGAAAGCATCTATGTATATAAACATGTGTGTACATGTAATATATGTAAATATACACATAGTGATATGTTATTGAATCTGGCAAAAATGAAATGGAGATAAAAGTAAAGTCCGACTCCTGAATTCAAAAATTCAGCTTCATAAGTAAAAGACAAAGGAGGTGTGCTTACTGTGTTTGGAAAAAAAGAAGAGGATTTTAGTAACGTGGTTTCTTCATGAGGCAGCAGTGGGACGTGGTAACCATTGACTCTATTTTCTCACATTTGATACATGGAAATTTGGCTCTCATTTTCACAACTGAAACTGGTATCATTCGATCCTCTAATTTCTGGCCATTTCCAAAGACTTCTCTCTTCTTAGCCCTCTTTTTTTGGTACCGCTGATCTTCCTTTTTATGGTCTTTCTTTCAGGGACACCATCATTTTTGTTTATTCCTTTTCTATTGCTTTAATTTTTAAAATTCTCTAGTTCTTTTAAAAGTGTTCTATTTATTACTTCTGCTTTCATGCTGGCCATTTCTGGATATATGCCCTCTGGTGAGTCTTCTCTTGTAACAAGAAAACCAGTTAAAGAAAACTGACCAGCACAGTGGCTACATTTGATAGTATGGACCACAACCTCCATTCATAGTCCTCTACTCTCTGAGGAAAATATGGAGGTGATTTCCTCAGCTCTTCTCTGGTGTTGTTTCACTCTTTTATTTATATTGTCATAATTCTGTATTTTCTTCACCTTATTCTTACTTCATTTGGAATTGGTTCAGACAACTTTTTTTTTCCACATTTCTGTGAATCCTTCATATTTGTTCTTTCATCTTGCTTCATAATATTTAATTATATTAATGTGTCACAATTTATTTAGTCATTCCCCAATCAAAAGTTGCCAACTTTGTTTCTTCTTTTCAGTTTTCATAAAAAGTGCTCTATGAATATTTTGGTATATGTTGGACATTTTTGCCTTTGGTGCCTACACCCAGAAGTGGGATCTCAAAGAGTATGAACACTTTAAAGACCTTTCTTGCATAATTCCACATTTGGTTATATAATGACTGGATCATTTCGCTGCTCCACCAACAATGTACCATCATGCTTGGATTCCCACAACCTCTCCAGCACTGATTTTTCATATTTGAATATTGAATATTTCATATTTCAAATATTGTCATATTTTCTAGTTTTCTGGGTCTGTGGTCTCTTCCAGGCTAGGTCCTTCTCCTTTGCTCCTCTCTTCCCATGCTACTTCCTTGGGGGAACTCATCCAACCAGATAGCTTTATCACGAGTCCCATTACAGTCTCTAAACTGACTTACCCTTATGTTGGCCCACATTTATTTTTCTCTGAAGGACATTTCTATTGAGATATCCCTAGGTTCTTTAAATGGAATAGGCATAAAACTGAATGAACAAACTTCCCAAAGCATAGTCTTTTCCATATTCTTCTTTATCATTATTAGATTCGATTGCCATCTATGTGGTTGTTTGTTCTGTGACCCTGCATAGGGGAAGGTCATGTTGACAGAGGAGAAAGCGTGACAATTCTCAGGATAGTAGATCTGATGGATGGAAGGGCCTTTAGAGGTCATCAAGTTCAACTCCTTTTTTTGGAGATGAGGAAAATGAAGCCCAGAGAGTAAACTTGCCTGAAGTAACACAATTGGTAAGGGAGAAGAAATGGGGCTATGAACCAAGGTCCTTTAATGCAAACTCCTTCTGCCACACTTCATTGTTTCCTAATACCTGTAGTTAGTGATTAAGTCTTACCCTAGATCTCAAATAAATCTTCTAAAAACCTTTTACGTGTGCAAGGTATATTGGGGGCCTTTATTACTCTGGAATCATAGTCGCTAGTGGAGTTAGGGTGCTGAAGAAGATTCTTTAAGGGGAGAGCTCAGGACAGGGCAGCCAAAAGGGAGAAAAGGTCTAGAGTCTCTCTCCCTAATGGAGAAGAGCCACCAGATGGAAAAATATGCCTTCAGAGTAA
Source organism: Pseudochirops corinnae (assembly GCA_028646515.1). NCBI lineage: Eukaryota > Metazoa > Chordata > Mammalia > Diprotodontia > Pseudocheiridae > Pseudochirops > Pseudochirops corinnae. The sequence goes on from CM053592.1 coordinate 7,615,339, forward strand.
TGAGGGGACTAGTTCCAGCAGTTCATTCTACAATTTAACAAACATCTCAGCAAGCATCTCTGGTGGGAGGGCTTGCTGAGCCCTTTTCAGGGTTGTTCATCTACCTTAGGTGTCCACCTAGCATTCAACTCTTAGCTATGGCTTCAAGAAATGGTAGGATATGCAGCAGCCACACTCTGGTAAAATCATCTTGGCAGACAGGCTGAGCCAGGTTGAGGTTGACCCATGGGTCTCAGACCTGTTGATGAGTTAGGGGAGTGTCTACTCCAAGCATGCGAAGACTTCCCTGGTGGAATGGATGGATGAGAACCATTTGTTCCAATGGCCCTGAAGGCAGCTAAAGCAGGCACCATGGAGTGCTTAGAGCTTGGTCAGACATTGAAGATGGCAAGGTCGTCCACTGCATCCTGAACCTCTGCATGTTACCATGACTTTCACTTTGCCACTGGACTTCAATGATTCTGGAAGAGATAGTAAGGCTAATGACTTGTGCACCTTTGCCTCACTTCATTCCACTTCACAAATGAATCAAGACATCACCTGTGGTATCACTAGTCCTCTTTGAATATAAAACATAAACAACAACGAGCCCTGACTACACCAGAAACTGGGCAAGGTGCTGGGGATGCACAGACAAAAAGAAAACATACCCTGCTTCTTATACATCTCCCTTTTCAAGAGGCCAGAGCATATGGCTTTGCTGAAGGTGCCCAGGTCCTTGGGAAGTGCACTGGTTTGGCCACTGGTCTGACCTGCTACTAGATAAGAAAAGGGCCACAAGGAGTGGGGACGTGATTCATGTGGCATCACACAGTCTGTAAGTGGCAGACTCCAGGTGACCTAGGATAAAAATCCCATCTTTCATCAGCTGGTATACCCTTAGAGCCCTGAAAATAGTAGCAGCCCCTACTTTGGGGACCTAGCCTATCTGTGGCAGTGTGAGGTGTCAGGAAGAGTGTATTACATGTATACATGTAATATGTATACATGTAATTTTTTGAGATCACAAACTTCTGTGACCTTAAGCAGCTTGTTTCCCTCCTTTGGGCCTTGGTTTCTAACTCTGAAAAATGGGAAGATGGTGAGAGGAAGGTCTATGAGCCCCTTTATGGTTCTAATTGCTAGGAGTTCATCATCCTCATCATCAGCATTGTTTTTAGGGGACTCTCTTAAGCATGATAAGTGACAGACAAAAACCAGAGTCTTCTCCCTTGCTGTTCTTAATGGGTAGTGAGCTTCAGAGAAATTCAGCATGTCTAAAATTGCCTGTGGGTGAGAGCCAGGCCCACATTGATTTGTATTAGTTTGCCATGGAAATGTCAAGTGTGACCTCGTTCTTGTCCGGATGTCTAATCCTCTTTCGAAGCCCTGTCATACCCCTGCTGAGGGTCAGTGCACTGGTGAATAGAAGCCCCTGCACCTGCTTCCCCCTCTGGCTCCTCCTCTCCTGCTTGCCCTCTGGGGCACAACTGGAGAGGGGTCCCATTGGCAAACAGGCTCTCCCACTGTAGGGACACCAAATAATACCCATCTGAGGGATTTGGTGGAGGGTGATGTGAAGCCAGGAGTTAAATAAGCATGAAAAGCAAGCAAGTGCTTAGAAAGGGGAAAGACCCCAGCAGAGGCAGGAACAAAACAGGGTTCTGTCACACCTCTCAGAGCCAAAGCCTGGCCTTGGACTTGGCCAGACTATGAAGGACACTGAAGGAAACTAACTTCCCTGGAGCAAGGATTTCACTGCAGGTCCATGGTGCTGATATTTCACTGATAGGACAGATATTGGCAGGAAAGTCTGAACCCATAGTAGTCAGTTAGCAAAGCCTAATTTCCCAAACTAATGTTTACAGCCAACTGGCAAAAAGGAGTAAAATTGCATTTGTGGGATGGAGGTAGGGGATGGGTAATTTAGCTTTGTAGTTGTCAACCTATTAACTAATTATAAATAGTATAAAATCACAGAACATCAGAGATAGGATGCGTTTCAGAGACCACAGCATCTAACTCATACCTGAAGAAGAATCTTTTCTCCCTCATGCTCCGTAAGGGGTAATGGGACATTTTGTAATGGAAGAGAGGTGAGGGGAAATGGCTGGTGAAGATCCAGTCCTTGAAGTGTGCACACATATTCTTTTGACTGATGCCAATTCTGCACATGGGACTTCAGAATCAAATTTAGGCCATGATGACTCAGTGTTAGTGTTATGTGATGATGGAAAACTTTTTCATTGACTTTAGAGATGGATGACCCATGAATCTGAGCCAAACTCTCCAGGACATACAAAGAATTCAAGTGGCCAGTCTCTTATTATCTTCCCTGATGACTTTTAATTAAGGAGGATCTCTGTGAGGTTCCAGGTATGAGAAGGGCACCTTCTCCACCCCCCCCCCACCTCCAAGATGGTAGCACATTTCCATCAACACATGTCTTTTCTGTTTCTTTTCTGTTCATTCTTTGCTGACATTTGGCAAATGAGTGTCCTGAGAGGAGAATCCTCAAATAATAGCTGAGCTAGGGAAATCCATGAAAGCCATCGGAGGTGTCCCACTGGAAACCAGAGTTACTATTAGTGGCAGACAAATCTAATGATAAACAACCAAGTGACCTGCTTGATTCAGCCTGGTGGAGAACTGCTCCATCTTCCAAGACTGTAAGGAGTAAGCAAGACATGTGAGCAAGAGAGCAACTTGTCCATCACCAATATCACTGCAAGAAGTTAACTTGGTAGGACTTAAAGGATTACTAGATGCAGGAGTTGAAAGGTACCCCACTGGTCCCACATCACTACTTTTGTGATTCAAGCATAAGCTTACTCTTTCCAGAGACCTTTTTTTTGTGGGGGGAGAGGAAATGAAGAAGCAGGGAATATTTGTACCACCTTACTTTAAGTTTAAGCCTACTATCCCAGGAACAAGTTTGAAGGATTTTTCTTTTGCATCCTTCTTGCCTTGCTATATTTTCTCAGTGAGTATCCCTCTGTAAAAGCTAGCTGATGTCAATTTAGACATGGGGACATACTGTATGGGGGCTCCTGAGTAATAATATTAGAAGCCACAACCCTTCAGTGTTATCTTTAGTACCCTGATGAGGGCAGTTTTCTCCCCTATGGGAAACAAACCTTGCAAGTCTAATGTCAAGAGTGAGTCAAAGGGAGTGCTACAAGAGGATCATAGATTTAGAGCTGGAGGGATCTTTGAGGCCATTGAATCAAACTCCATCATTTTATTAAAGAGAAAATGAGACCAAGATAAGTGAAAGAATTAACTGAGGGCACACATCTAGGAATTTAGATAGGATCTGATCCTAGTTCTTTCTGACTCCAACACCATCGTTCTTCCCACTGTGCTCATTGCCTCTTCTCTTTCTCATTCCAGAATTCTTTTCATGTCACTGTACCAAGTCTTTACAGATAGGTGGGAGTATTTCAGCCAGAATTCAGCTTTTGTCTCCTGATGTCACTGAAAAGAGGATGAAGACAATATCATTGATATCCAATCAGACTAACTTGGACTCCAAGAGCTCTCCTTTTGGTACCACCTGAGTGATCCCTGGAATGAGGTGTTTGCCACAGACCAAAGTCCAGCAAACACATGATTAATCTCTAGGACTTAATAAACATGAATGTCTTACCTGTTTAAAAAACCTGCCTCCAGTAACAACCAACTGAAGTCCTTTATTCAGTATCACTAAAAAAAGTGGCTGAAAATATTGGTTTGGGAAATTAGAACTTACTATCTCACCACCAGGGGTATCTACATGGATAAGAATTTGCTTGGGGTCCATGAGATGATGACTGAGAGGAGAGAGAAAGACAAGTGTCTTGAGCTTTATTTTGCTTTGTTTTCCCCCCATTTTCCAAAAAAGGGAATAAAGACACATTTCGAAAGCTATCAGCCAGTGAGTTTGAAAACTGGGAAAATTTTAGAATGAATCATTAAAGTCATGGTTGACAAACACCTAGAAAAAAGCACAAGGAGGGGGCAGCTAGGTGGCATAGTGAATAGAGCACTGGCCCTGGAGTCAGGAGGACCTGAGTCCAAATCCGGCCTCAGACACTTAACACTTACTAGCCGTGGGACCTTGGGCAAGTCACAATTGCCCAGCCTTCCTCCCTCCAAAAAGCAAAAAAAAAAATTAAAAAAAATTAAAAAAAAAAAAAGGAAAAAGCAAAAAGCTTAAGGAACTAGCCTGGTGTTATCAAACTTAGGTCATGCCTGACTAACCTCCTTTCCTTTTTTTTTGTACAGGATTACTAAACTAGTAGGTGAAGGGACTACTGTGGATAGTTTAACTAGATTTTAGCAGAGCTTTTGATAAAATATCTTACACTATTCCTGTGGAGAAGATAAAGGGATACAGACTAGATGTTGATATCATTGGCTGAGTTCAGAACCCGTGAGGACTGGACTCAAAGAGTTGTAATTAATGGATCCATGTCAAAATGGCAGCAGGTCTACAGTGGTATATCCAAGGGGTCTATACTTGGTTTTGTGCTGTTTGACATTTTTCATAGATAACTTAGATGAAGGCATAGAGAGTGTGCTCATCATATTTACAGCCAGGAGAGGTAGTTAAGAAAATGAATGAACCAAAATGATCTTTACAAGGCTAGAGCACTGAGTTGAATCTAAAAGATGGAATTGAATAGAGATAAATATGACATCTCACACCTGTGTATAGCAAACAGAGACAAAAAGGTTCACAAGTACAACTGCCCTCTACCATCATCAGACATCACCTGGAGTTCTATGTTGGATTCTGGACATCAGGGTTTAAGAAGGACATTGATAAGCTAGAGAGAGTACACTGGAAGGCAACCCCAATTGTGAAGTTCCTTGAGTTGAAGTTAAAGTTCACTTGAAGGAATTGGGCATGTTTTGCCTAGAGAAGTCTCAGGAGGAACATAAGAGCTGTCTTCAAGTGTCTGAAGGGCTATTGGATGGGTGAGGAATTCGTCTTGTTCTATTTGGCCCAAGAGAGCAGAACCAGGAGCAAGGGGTATAAATTGTAAAGAGGTCAATTTCAACTCAATTTCAGGAAAAAACTTAACAATTAGAGCTGGCCAAAAGCAGAATGTGCTGCTCTCATCATCTGGCCTCCTTAGAAGTTTTCAAGATGGGGCTGAAATACCACTTTTTTAGTATGTTATTGTGGGAACTCCTTTCATGTATGGGGCTATACCAAGGCCCCTGCTACCTTTCAAATTAATTCTGTGAATTCAATGAAGGAGGTGACTGTGTCCTTTTAAAAGACTGTATCTCCCTTAATTTCTATCACAGGGGTTGCTTGGTGTTAGTACTTAATAAATGTTTGTTTAGCTAGCATTTACATAATGTTTAAGGTTTGCAAAGTGCTTTTCAAATATTGTTTTATTTTATAAGTAAATGAATGATTATTTCATTTTAGTAATTATTTAGAGACTGATATCTGTGCTTGGGTCCATGAAGCATTTGAAAGCATGACTTTCTCATTCACTGTGATGTGTGCATACCCTTTTTCTTTCTACCCCCAATTTGTTAATGAAGATGTGTTCCTCTTAACCATGTAGATTTGTGTGATATACATGGAAAAATTCAGCTTGCATTTTAAAAGTTGGGCTCTAAAATTTCCAAGAACACAAAATATCTGCCAACTAGGAGGGCTAAGTCCTCGAGAGATAAAATAAACATGGAGTCACTTGACAAGGAGAATTTTTTCCAAGTTTCTGTATTTTATACAAGAATGATTTCAAACACATGTGGTTATAAGCTTATCAGATTTCCAAAAATGAACCTTCTATAAAAATCACACTGGGCCCCTCAGCTGTGTTTTCTTCCATTATTTATAGACAAATTGAAAACAAATGTCCTTAAAAAAAGGACAATGAACTGGAACCATCTGTTAGAAATGCGCTTTTCCTCTAGAATTCATCTGCAGTCCAAACCTGTAGTAAACTAAGAGCTTAACTTTCATAAGAAGCCCTGCTCCAGTTACTGATGGTTTCAGTGACAGTTCACAGAAAAGAGTGTGAATGCCCATTACAGCAATGTCCAGTGTTTTGCCAAGTCAAGGTGGGATAGAGCAGTAGCCCAGGGACACAGGGTCACCAGCGAACGTTTTCACATGGATCGTCAACTAAATTTTTCCCAGAAGAAAATGCTTTTTGATTCATCATGGGCTATCTTAGGGTACTTGTAAATCTTTTAGAAATATGTACAAATATTTCCATTCTAGTCACTGCAAAAACCAAAAAAACCAAACCAAAACAACAAAACCTCCTGAGAATTCTTGACCATAAGGATTATTTATTGGAAAGGTAAGAGGGGCAGCAAGTCTAGAAAACTGCATGCATGCTTTTGGCTATCTTACCTGGACTCCAAGTGCAGTGGTTTGGATCAACCATGAAAACACAGACTTTTATTTGGAAATTTCATGAGTGAAATCAACATGTGGCTTTTGAAAATCTTCTTTTGGTTAATTGACATGCTACCCAATAAAAGCTGGTTCTAAAATCTCTTTTGACTTGAAAAGGGCTTTCCTAAATGAATGCTAAGAATAAATGAATAAACAAACAAATAAATAATGAGCAAGTACTTTACTACATGCTATGCTATTTTAAAAAAAAGTGCTTTCCATGGAAAGGTAGCATGAAAGTCCTCTTCATCAAATCAGGTCATGTCTGCCAAGTGTTTGACAATCTCTCACATGCCATGGAGATGTCTAGACTTCTTGTTATTGCTTCTACTACCACCACCACTGCTATTACTTCTACTGCTACTATTACTATAGAAAACTAATCATTCTCATCTTGCTTAATGGAGTTCAGATAGAAACAACCCTGGTAGAAGTTATTATCTTGTTAATATTCTTTTATATTTAATGTTATATGGCTTTTTATAAGATGGGTAAAATAACTGTTTTTTCTTTCAGAGCTGAGTAAAAGTCTTAGGATGGAGGATTGATCATCTTTTCTAGGATCACAGAAAACGTGCTCAGTACAGCTTCAATATCAGATGGCCTACAGGACTGATGTGCACTTAAGCTTATTCCCACATGGTTTTGATTTCTTCAGCTATAATATTAATAATAATAGTTAGCATTTAGATTGCACCTTAATGTTTTCTAAGCATTTTATGAATATTATGTCATTTGATCCCCACAACAACTCTGGGACTTATCTCTGTTGTTATCTCTATTTTGCAGATGAGGAAACTGAGGCAGGCAGAGGTTAAATGATTTCCTCAAGGTCACACAACTAGTAAGTGTCTGAGATAGGATTCTAACTTGGGTTTTCCTAACTCTGTGTTTAGTGCTCTATTCACAGCACCACTTAACTTCCTCTGATCCTAGAATCCTAAATCAACTTTTCTCTGTTGCTGTCTCTCTCTGTGTCTATGTCTAGGAGGCTTCTAGGTCTATATGTTTGAAAAGTTTTGAACTCATCTAAATTGGAGACTTGCCAGTCTGGTGACATTTGTTAAAACATTCTTCATAAGTTTTCACAAATCACTGTTACAGTCAGGCGATTATGGGCAGCAATTTGGCTTCTGTTCATAACTCTGTTCCAGTGCAGTTTAATTCATTCAGTTCTATAGACTATTTCAAGATCTGTGTTTGTAATATGGGAGTTTGTTGTCTGATAAATGATGAAAACAAATGGGTCATGCCTTTACCAAAGGATTTGGGTATATGACGGAGACAGATGCTTGAAATGGACAGTGTGTTTTGATCCAATGACTATTTATTAGGGAATATATCAGAAAAAGACAGTCTTCCCTTCTGCTTATCAGAAAAGAGAAGAAATAGCTGAAATCTCACAGGAAGAGAGAAAGTCATACTTTGGGGGAGGAAGATAGGTCTCTCAAGCATGACTAGGACAGAGAGGGGCAGTGGGTGGTAAGGTAGTTGTGATGAGATTCTATTCCAGTGTCTCTATTACTGAAGCATAAAAGGAATTTTTGTTGCTTCAACCTGTAGAGAGGTGTTGGAAAGGATTATAATGGAAACCATAGGAACCATGTTGCAAAAGCACTCTAGCCATTCCTGTTTCCTGAGATTGAAACTGGTGACTCCCTTAGTGCCCCTCTTTTCCCAACCTGTGGCTCTGGTTCTGAGCCTTTGAATCTTAGCATTATTTCTTTCCACCTTTAGTATGATTTTCTTTTTTTTTTTTTTAAGCATTTTAAAAAAATTTTATTATAGTTTGCATCATTCATTTCCACAAGATTTTGAGTTACATATTTTCTCCCCCTCTTCCCCCCCCACCCCAAAACAGCCATCCCAATGTGTCCCCCCT
>CM053592.1:7624111-7652124 GCA_028646515.1 Pseudochirops corinnae
CAGTGCTGATATGGTTCCTCGTAGCTGAGCTGACTTTAGTGGGAAGTATCCTTGTGTGAATTTTGAAGTTCTAGGATTGGTTTAGAGTCCTATTTTATGGGTATTTTGGGGTGGCTATGTGAGAGCTGCGATATGTTGCTGCTGCTACGCCGCCATCTTGGCTCCGCCCCCCCTTTAGTATGATTTTCAAAAGAAAGGGATTTCTCTAAGATATTGGAATGTGTGTGTGCATGTGTGTGCACACACATGTGCACGTGTGTGTTTGTGATTAAACACAGAGGAGAGGAAGGTAATAGTTTTCCAAATTCATGCAGTGAAAGAATGGCTCAATAAACTGACAGTCTGATTACTGAGAATACTATCTGGGGGCTTGAGCTGGACTAAAAAAGATTTTGCTAAATCATACTATATAGCTCCCCCAAAGCAGTAAAGAATGAATGAATATGTACCTTTCTAGACACAGTATAACACAGAAATATTTTTTTTTCTAGTATGAGGAGGTTTGGTATTTGGAACTCCATCTAAGGCAGACTCAGGCAACTTAACTTCCTCAGCAACTGATTTAAAGAACCACTTTGCCCTTAAGGGGAATCCATGAATACATAAATTAAGGGGAAAGTCATGCCCTTAGGGATACCTGAGAGATTGAGTTCTGGGTGTACCTTGCCACTCATAGATATTTGTGGGATGTGAATTTAGGGCTTCCTGACTCCAGGCTCAGTGCTCTATCCGCTGCATCACCCGGCTGCCCATTAAATACTCTACCATTTTTACTGTACTTAGGTCTATTTTATACTCTAACGTTGACACTGCATTCACTGGTTGAGAATAATAGTGCAGTCTATGAATAAGCTATGAGTATGGAACAGTGTCAGTAGTTTTATACACTAGTGGTACACTGAACCTGGAATCAGGAAGACCTGAGTTCAGATTCTACCTTAGGCACTTGCTAGCTATGTGACCCTGGGCAAGTCCCACAACCCTGTTTGCCACAGTTTCTTCATCTGTAAAATTGGATAATAATAGCAAGCCCCTCCTATGGTTGCTGTGACGATCAAGAGAGATAATATTTGCAAGGTGCTTTGAAAACTTTTAAGAGTTATATAAATGCTAACTATTATTCTCAACCAATGAATGCAGTATCTACGTTAGAGTACCTTAATAGTTACCAAAATATGTTCTTTATGCCAATGGGACTCACCCCCTTCCTTGTCCTCATCTAATATTGCTTTCTTATAAAGGTTTATGGATTCATTTTATGCTTTGTAAAAAGTATTTCAGTAGATACTTGGGAAAGAAGTACAGAAATCAGAGACCAGAGAGAAGTCCCAGACTTGTTTGCCACAATCATAAAGAAGATGCAATTCAGAAGGAAGATTCCCAATAGAAGCTTAGGTTCTCTAGCTGTTTCTGGCTGAAGATGACATTTTGCTGATTGCATGGAGCATGAAATATTTAAGGACCTATTCAATGAGATCCATAATTAATTCAAAGATTCCTTTCTGATTACCTACATCAGAAAATTAAGTGGTTGAATAATGGCCAGCATCCAGACTGTTATTCAATGATATAGCTAACCTCAGAAGGGATAGTGCAGGAATACATATGTCTTGGATCAGTGCTGCCCATATTCCATGACCTGGGTCCAGAGCTAAAGAGGAAGAAGAGAGCAGGCTGTTTTGACTTTGGGGTATTGAGTAGTTCTTTTAATGACCCTAAACTTCTTCCTGAAACAAAGTCCCATTTTTGAATGTCAGTATTTTCTTCATGATTCTATGTGTCTATGGCTCAAGGAAAGCTAATCTATAAAGAAACAAAGTTGTGGGTCACCCAGAGGGTAAGTAAGAAGTCCATAGTGGTTATAGACATATTACTTTAATACTCAAATGAGCCTGTGATTTAATTAGCATAGGTATTCCTTCTAGTGATACTAATCCCATGTGTTCATCATAAAGAGGGTACAAAGAAGAATTTACAGATGAACTCTATCTTCATATTAATGAAAGAATGGACAGATGTGATTGCTGAGTGGCTGGCAGGGATATTTGAAAAACCATGAAAAAAAATGAGTGAAGTATTTCAAGAATGGAGAAGGACAAATGACTTAATTTTCAAAAAATAGAAAAGAGCAGAGTTTCCATCTGCATCCAGAGAGAAAACTGATAAAGAGAAGTGTGTGTAGAATGATTTTACACACACATATGTATCTATATCTATATCTATATCTATATCTATATCTATATCTGCATACCTATTTGTGTCTAATGGTAGTCATCTCTAGGGTAGGGCAGGAGGCAGGGAAAAAAAGGGAAAAAAGAAATTTACATGATAATTTTATAATATATTTAAAGGCAATAGTAAGTTGTACATAAGAGATTTGTAGTTTCATGTGCAATAATCTTTTTTTTATTATGCTGTTAGAGATATGATTGCTTTATTCCACAATTAAGAATAAAAATAAAAATAAATAGAAAAGAATAAAGTCTGTAAGATTTTGGCCAGTGAACATGATTTAAATTCCCAGGAAAATTTGAGAATGGATAATTAAAGAAAGGATTGATGAATATCCAGAAGAGAAAGAAGTAATTACAAAGAGCTAGTATTACTTCATCATAATTGGCCATACCAAGCTAACTTGATTCTCTTTTTCTTTTTTTTAGGATCACCAAATTAGTGGATGAGGAGAATGTTGTGGCTGTGGTTTAACTAGATTTTAGCAAAGCCATTGATAAAGTGGCTTATGCTCTTCTTGTGCAAAAGATAAATATAAACTAGATGAGAAGACAATTCTATGGATTCAGATCTATTTGGATGACTGGACTCAAGAGTTAATGGTCCTGTGTTGAAATGACAGTGGAGCACCATGGTTATCTGGCCTTGGCTGGTCCAGTGCTGTTTTTTCTGTGACTTGGCTAAAGACTTAGATGGTGTGCTCATTACATCACAGTTGACACATAGCTAAGAGAGAAGACCAGACTTGGACTAAATGGGACAAAGAGTTACACACTGGATTAGAGTCAGGATCTGAAAAGATCTGAATAGATTTTTGACAAGGTAGAGTATGGGGACTATCTCTTAAGATGAAATCCAATAGGAATGAATGTGAAGCCGTATTTTGGGGTACAAAAATCAATCTCACAAATAGTTGATGTGGTGGAGCAGTGATTAGACAGCAAGTACTTCCTTTAGGAATCTTCTTTGACCTTTGCCAATGAACCACCAAGTCTTGCCAATAACCACACCATCTCTTCCATCCTTCTCACTTCTGTACCACTGTCATCCTAATTCAGGCCTTCATCACTTCCTACCTGGACCATTCTAATAGTCTCCTAATTGTTCTTCCAGCCACAAGTTTTTGCCCTCTTCAATCTATCCTAAGAACACAGATCTGGTCATGTCACTCCCCTGTTCATAATGTCCCTGTGGTTCCCTCTTGCCTCTAGGTCAGCTACAAACCACTCTACCTGGTATAGCCTTTTACAAGATGGCTCTACTAGGGGTGGGGAACCTGTGGCCTCAAGGCCACATGAGTGTGAGTCTAGAGTATATTTCCAAGCTTGTTGCATGTCATTTCCCTCCATATATCTGACATTCTGATCAAATTAACATCCCTCCAGTTCCTCCTAAACAACATTCATCTCTTAGCTCTGTGACCTATGCCTGGAATGCACACCTTCCTTATCTATACTTTTTAGAATCACTTCAAAGCTCTTCTCACATGCTGTCTTCACCAGGAACCTTTTCCCTCAAGCTGCTTGGAATCCTTTATTCCACTTTCTACATGAGCCCCCATTCCAGAATCTCTGGGCCACTAGGACCCTTCCCATGAATTTACTTTCTTTGATAGAATGTGAGCATCTTGACGGTAGAGCCCATTTTATTTTTGTCTTTATATTTCTGGCACCTAGGACAGCACCTGGATTATAGTTTGTTGGCTCATTGAGTGAATGAGTGACATCCTGCTCTGTTGTCTCAGAATGCTTAGAAAAGTTTGAGGGCCAAACAGTCCTTGAGCCGAGACCTTTTGTGATAACAAGAGAGAAGGATCACCTTGACCTATGGAGCAGGGTTCCTTCCTGGAATGATGCTGATGTGGTATAACTTTCTGAGGTGCTAAAGTCTTCAGCAGTCTGATCCAGGGCATAGCCATAAGTAGTAAGTCTTACATCTGGGGCAAAATGGTCTGCTTTGGGGGTGAGGGTTGCCTCAGAGGCCAGTATGACCAATGAAAATAGTGTGTGTGTGTGTGTGTGTGTGTGTGTGTGTGTGTGTGTGTGTGTGTGTGTTGGGAGTGGGGGGGAGTGGAGTCAGAGGACCTAGGTTCAAATCTCTACCATCACTTACTAACTCAGTAACCTTGGGCAATTTAGTTCACCAAAATCTCACTTTCTCATCTATAAAATGAAAATAATATTCCTATTAGTGTCTACCTTGCAAAGTTGATGCAAAGGAAGGAAAAAAAAAAGAGCTCTTGTTATTATTTTTCAAATAGTGAATTAAACAGAAAGTGACAAAACAGTATGTTCCAAGTAGAGGAAAAACATATCGCAACCTCAGTAGAATGTAATTTTATTGCAGTAGAATGTAAGCCTGAAGGTAGAGGATGTTTCATCTTTGCGTTTTTTGGCCCTAGTGCCTAGCACTGGATCGAATTGCTGGATTGAATTGGATTTAACTGGTTCTCCAAAAAGTAATTGTGGGGAATTGCAATGGACACTGTCTTTAGAGAAGGGTGGCTTCCCTTTGGACCCCAGCTCTTCTTCTTCGTACACGTGTCATTTCAGATGCCATTTCTGTGTGGGTTGTGGTCTTATTTATAACAGACGACAGGGAAAAGATTTCCTTGTCAAACTTGTGTTGGAAGCAGCTCAGCCTGGCTCATGAGAGCTGATTGTGAAATGTTCAGTGAGAGCATGTACACCCTGGAAATCAGCAAAATCAGGCTACAAATCAAGGCTTGATTTAGTATTGTGCTGAGTGTCTAGACAGAGCAAAGTGATGGAGAAGATCCTAATCATTCAGATCCAACTTGAAAATGTATGGAATTTTGTTTTTTTGGAAAGGCAGTTGTTAAACATTGACCAGTGTACCCCTGCTTTCATTTCTCCATCCATGATCACAGATTCAGAGCTGTAAGCCCCTGCCCAGTGCCCTCTCCTTGGGACCTTGTACCACATGTTTCTTGTTGTTGAAGATCTACATGTTTCATAAACATTTGCAGCACATTTGTGCATTTTATGGGACTTGATAATTTATTTTTATTGGGCTGTTATTCTCATGTAATCCTGTTCACTCTTAGTTCCTTTCCCCATTGCCTTCATTTCTACTATTTGAAATTTGACATTTTAAAGGAGATTGATCAATTGTTTATGGGAAAAACAGGCCTGGGGTTTTTAGCACTTTTTTTTTTTAGCCTCTGATTCAGAGAGAACTGTCGGAAGAGTAATGATGGCACATACTGAGGACATGTGTTCTTTCTGATGATGCTCTCAATGTCTCTGAGAATGGAAAGGGCAGGTGTCACCAATAAAGGTTATTTTATGCAACAATTTGCATTCTATGCAAATTTTATGCAACAAAGTGCATTCTTCTAGGAAAAGAGAAGAAATTGATGGGATCTAAGCTGTAGATGTCTTGGTCTTTGGTTCAGATTCTGGGCCTCAAGCAATTGACGCAAATCAGGTTTCCACATTTTTGAATGAATATTTGTGGGCATTGTGAGGATTTTCTTAGAAGATCCCCTCCCAGTTACCATGACCATTGGATGAATCTTCCTGACTCCAGGCCAGGCACTCTATCCACTGCATCACCTAGGAAGACTGGAGTTCAAATTTGGCCTCATTCACTTATTAGTTGTGTGATCCTGGCCAACTTACTTAACCCCTGTTTGTCTAAGTTTCATCCTCTGTAAAATGGGTCATACAACTCATAAATATATGAGGTCCGATTTGAACTCATAAAGATGAGTTTTTCTGACTCCAGTCAAGAACCAGAGAAATAAAGGCAAAAAATGAAAGTCTCTGTCCTCCAAGAGTTACATTCTATGGGAGGAAGCAATATGTACAGGAGTAATGGTAAGGGAGTTGGTTTTCCACATTGCTAATCACATGAAAGAGGTAAGATAAAAGTGAGTTAAGCTGATTGTAAAAATTCAGCCATACCAGGTGATCCCTTTATGAGGTGTGAATTAGTCCCTTAAGTGAATCAGAAAGGAAGCAGTCCCAGAGGAAGAATGATGGGCCACACCTTAAGGTGAACTGGAGTACAAGAGAGACTCCAAGAAGCCTCTGATTTCTGCTGAGAAGACAAATGGATCTGGAGAAAAAGGAAGCCAAGGGAGCTGGGAGCATAGGCAATGACAGCCACTGGAAAGAAGGGACTTGGGACTATCTCTGGGAGTGAGGATGGATGTTTGTGCAGATCAGGGACAAGGAGCTTGGGGGCAGAAAACAACTTCATCAACTACAGACTCTCTTCTCTTCCCTCGGAATCCTTTGTGCAAGCCTAAAACTTTTTCTTCTAGGAAAGTCTGATTACTTTTTTCCTTTTTAAAATTATAACATTTACCATTGCCTTTACAAATGGTGTTAACAACAGGCTGTTGCTAGTCTGTGTATACTTATTGAAAATTTATTTGAGAGGAGGCAGTTAGGTATGCACGTGTGGGCGACATCCCCAGAGAGAGAGAGAGAGAGAGAGAGATAACACTGAGGTGTTTTGCCAGATCCCTGTTTCTGACTGGGGGTCCATAGCTAAATATGTTTACATCTACATCTACGTCTATGTCTACATCTACATCTATGTTTGTGTGTGTATACACACACATGCACACATACACACATATATATTTATATAATTCTGATAAAACTTAGAGCAAACAAAGATCATTTTTACTGGGAATCTCATTTAGGCAATGAGTAAATAGTAAGGTGAGGAAGGGGCAAATTGGAGTTGTTGAACAATTCAGCAGTGAGACAAATGACCCCAAATAAGATATATACAAATTTAAAGTAAAATAAGGAAATTTCAGTACAATTTGCACTTTTAGCTACAGAGATCAGGGAAGGCTTAAGAAGAAGGTGGCACTTTGACTGAGCTTTGAAGGAGGCTAGAGATTCTAAGAGGTGGAGGTAAGGAAGGAAGGAATTTCAGGCATGGCAGAAAGTCTATGTAAAGTCATAGAGAAGAGAAATTGTTGTATATGAGGACTGTTGAGTATAAGGAATAGCAATAAGACCAGATTGCTGGAATGTCAAGTGCATGAAGTGGTGCAATGGGTTATAAGCCTGGAAAGGTCAGTTAGCTGGACTGTGAAGAGCTTTAAATGCTGAACAAATGAGCTTTGAGTTTTATTCTCAAAGCAATACAAAGCAGTTGGAGATTTGTGAGCAGAGCAGTGACTGGTGTTATAGGAATATCACTGTGTGGATTGGAAAAATGAGAGACTTGAGGCAATGTAACCAATTAGGAGGCTATTTCAGTAGTTCAAGCATGAGGAGATATAAGGTCTAGGGTAGTTGGGATGTTAATAGAGAGGGGAGGATGGACATGTGAGATGTCGAGGAAGGAAAATGGACCATTGATTCAATATGAGGGTGGAGTGGACCATGCCTACTTGTGGACTTGATTGGAATAAATTGGTAATGCTTTTGACAGAAATAGGGAATTGAGAAAGTAGAGTGGGTTTTTGGATAAAAGACAATGAGTTGCCTTTGATATTCCTGTGGGATACCCAGGTTGAGCTATGCAGCAGCCAGTTAGTGGTGTGGGACTGGAGTTTGGAAGAGAGATGAAGACTGAATATGTCAATTTGGAAACCATCTTTCTAGAGATTATAGATGAATTCATGGAAGCTTATGAACTCATTGAGAGAAAATGTAGAAAGAGAAAAGATGAGAGGCTGGGATAAAGACCTAGGGAAATTACCCACATCAGGGTTCTATAAAGGAGATGGTTACAGAGTAATATCAAGAAAAAGCAGAAAAGATCCAGTGCCCAGGAGGAGGAAGTAATCAATAGTTTCAAATGTTTCAGAATGGTCAGGAAGGATGGGGACTTTATTTTAGCCATAAAGTGAAAATTGGTGATCTTGAAGAAGGGGAAGGGAAGAAGCAGTAATTAACTGCCTATATGCCAGACACTGTACTAAACTCTTCACAAACATTATCTCTTTTAAGAGTCAGTTTCAATTGAATGGTGGGAAAGGAGGCTAAATTTCAAGAGTTGAGATGTTAGTAGGAGGGGAGAAGGTAGAAGCAAAGAATGTAGAAAACTTTTTCTAAGAATTTGGCTGAGAAAGAGTGGCAAGATGTATGTTAGCTTGATGGCACAGCAGGATCAAGTGGAGGTTTTTAAGGATGGAGCAGATCTGGGCATGTTTGTAGACAGTCTATGGATAAAGAGAAGTTATACATAAGGGAGAAAGATGGGAGAAGCTTCTAGAGTAGAGTGAATGAAAGGTGCAAATTGGCATTTGGAGGAAGGACCAACTCATTCTCTGAGACTGGAGAAAAGAGGAGAGAATAGTGAGTGATGCTGAGGTCATTTGAAGTGTGAAATTGAAGAGAAGATGGAGCTCAGAATGGATAGCCTCAATAAGCACCTGCTATATCCCAGGTGATGTATTTGACATTGGTAATACAAATGCAAATGCAGAAAAGTCTCTATCCTAAAGGAAGCTTACATTACCCCAATGAACCATTCATTTTTCTCTCCTATTCTGCTGATTACCATGTTTCAGAACTTCTGTCAACTAAGGCCAAAATCAACTTTCCCTAGCCCCTCCTCACCCTCCTCTACTGTTTCTTTCCACCTGGCTTTCTAGAATGCAGCTCCTGCTTCTCCTACCCCCATAGAAACAACCTCCCTTTCCTTCTATAGCTCTGCATCTCTCTCTCTCTCTCTGTCTCTCTTTCTCTCTCTCTCTAGCTTTTAGGACAACTACTCACCTTTTCCAGTGCTGACCTGTCCTTCTCTCAAGCCCCTTGACTCATAGGGCCAGAAGTAGTGGTTGGTCCATTCCATGGGCCACAGTGCTACCCTCCAGGCCCTCTCTGTGCTGGCATCACTCAGGAACCTCCCGTCCTTGGAAATTCATTCCTTCTAGCTCCATCACTGTTGAGATCCTTGCAATGGTCATCCACAACTTCCAGGTCACTCTCCCTTTTCTCAGGGAATTTAACCAGTGCCTGGCTTACCATCTTTCTTTCTCTTTCAATCCTTGGTATTTATTCATTGTGTGTCCCTTCTTACACCATAGCTTACTGATTCATCATGATCTCCATCTCCACCCTATCTCATTCACTCATAGTGGTGACCATACCTTAGAACTTATGTCCTCATTTGACCCCATTTGAGGTTTTCTTGGTGAAGATACTGGAGTGGTTTGTCATTTCCTTCTCGAGCCCATTTTACAGGTGAGGGGCTGAGGCAAACAGGGTTAAGTGACTTACCCAGGGTTACACAGCTACTAGGTGTCTGAGACTAGATCTGAACTCATGAAGACAAGTCTTCCTGATTCCAAGTCCAGTGCTCTAGCCACTATGCCACTTAGCTGCTATGAACTTTGATCTTAAGTTTGTAAGGTAGCATAGAAAGCTGAGAGACTGGTGTGAAGTAAGAGGAACTTAGTTCAAATCTCAGCTCTGTTACTTACTATTCCAATGACTTTGGATAAATAACTTCCTCTCTCTGAGCCTTGGTTTCTTCATCTATAAAATATGGTTCTTGAGCTACTTGACCTCTGAGTTCCCTTCTAGTTCTATATCTATAATTATAAACTTAAAAATTCCCCTTTCTAATTATAATCTTTTGTCACTCAATCTCTCCATCTGTAACACTTTAATTTATCCTTTGCTCTTTCCTTAGCCTTTTCTATTCCTGTTCTCCTGGTCCCTGCTCTGGCCTGACTTTTCTCCTTTCATGGAAATAGACATGCTTCATCCACTTGATCTTTCCTGTGTGGATGGTCAGGACAGATTCTTTTTCATGGTTATCATTCTTTTGCAGGAAGCTTACTCTTCAGAGCTTGATGTAACCATGACATTTGCTAGCAGGAAGATCCAGATCAGTACTGACCCATCATCCTAATGATAACTCCTATTTATAAAATATCTGAGTTTTGTAAGTGAGGGAGCTAGGGCTAGACACTCAAAGAACTTGGCTTGGGGCCACATGTCTCATAAATGTTGGATCTGGGCTATGAAACTCAGTCATTTGATACCAAGTTCAACTCTCTGTCCACTGAGGCATGGTCCCTGACTTCTCACCTGAATACGACAGGGTTTGTGCTGTTAATCCACATAATTTGCTTCCATGGAAACAGCCTCTGTGTGTAAAAATAAGATCCATTTCACAAATATGAAGGGAAAAAAAACAATTTTCTCTCCTTATTCTATTAAGTGTGGCCAATCTTAGTGGAAAGAGTGCTAGATTAGGTTCAAGAGACCTGAGTTCACATTCTATCTCTACCACTCACTACCTCTGTTGCCTTGGGCAAGGCACCTTCAGTGCCTCAGTTTCCTCATCTGTAAAATGAAGATGTTGGATGAGGTGACCTCTGGGGGCCTCTCTAGCTCTAAATGATTCTTTGTTTTACTCTGGGCAAGCCCACCTCCTGTCCTTATCTCTAGGAAAAGAGGTTGGATCAGGCAGTCTCTAAGGTTCCTTATAATTCTCAATCTATTCTCTCATGAAATGAGAGAGAATTGTAAGCAATAGAGCTAGAAGGAGGGTTGACATTATCCCATCCAATTCCCACATTTTATACATGGAGAAAGTGGGGCCCAGTGAGGTGGAAGAATGGCTTAACTTGTAGTCTACAGAGTCAGGATCCATTCAACACATTGAATTTGACTTGAGAAACCTTCATTAAGTGCTCAACTTGAACACATTGGCTTTTCTCTTGTCACCACAGACAGAGAGACCTTGATTGTATTCTCACTTGAGAGAGAGGGGTGTAAAGTGGAAATCAGGCTAGATTTGGAGTCAGTGTTCCCAGGGAACTCACTGTGTGATATTGGACAAATCTCTCACCCTCTCAGGTCCTGTGTGCCCGTTGGTAAAATGAAGGGGTTGGCCTTGACTGTAATGTTCTTTTCAGCTCTCAATCTTTTGTTCCTCTGTGACATAGAGTCTATGTGCTATTTAAATGGAGATCCACTCTCTGATTATTTATGGCATTAAAAAGGAATAATACTACAAAGCCATGCCTTAGAACGTATAAAAACAGCTTGCATGTTTAATAATTCACCAAAGTTTACAAAGCTCGTTATATACATGATCTCATTTGAGCCTCACAACAACCCTCTGGGGTAGGGGCTATTATTATCCCTGTAAAGTGAGTCCTGGAGAGATTAAAATGACTCACTTGGGGTCAACCACTCTCTGAGAATGAAGAGTTTCATTTTGGTTAGAATATTTGAAAATGTCCTCTTCCCCTCCCCCCTAATCTAATTTAGCTCCTTGAAGAATTCAATGGAATGAAAGAAATTAGAGACAGGCCAGACTTCTTAGGCCATTTAATCCATCTCTCCCCCAGTGCAAAGCTGTTCTGAGGGACAATTCATAATGCTTTCCCCAGTCCTGCCGGAAACAATGCAGCTTTCAGCAGACTCACAACGTCGGAGATGGAGTCTTATTTATACTGGGAGCAGGTGTGACCCAGGGAGCTAGGAGGAAGGGTTCCCACACTGTGGACTCTTCGGCCACCAGCCCTGACATGGAAGCAGCTCCCTGAAGAGCAAAGAGTCAGCCAAGCTTCCCATCTATTGGTCTTTGGACTTAACACTCCCAGCTTCCAGTGGCGAACACCACTGGCTGTTGTGTAATGTACGCCTGCACTTGGAGAGCTGGATGGAGAGTCTGATCCCTGGCTGGCTCCCCCAGGCTTCTGACAGTCTGTGAAACTGTATCAGACATTCCTGAAAGAGAGAGGCACTTGTTCCGCTTACATAACTCATTTTCGTATGGCAAGCCCCAAGCGATTCTTCCGGCCCTGGGTCCTGTTGGATGCCGACCAACTGAAACTCCTTTCATTTCCCCATCCAGAAACCTGCCTGCCAGTTGAAATTCCAGCTGGTAAGATCCCCTCCCCTCCTTTGGCTTACTCCCTTCTCCCCTCTCTCTTCCTCCTGGCCCCCCATGCGCCCAGAAGTCATAAAGAGAAGCTGTCTTCTTTCCACAGCTTCACTATGTAAAAGGAGACTCCAAATTCTGCTGCCTGTCTCCAGAACACATTTCTTTGAAGCAATTTAAGACTTGGATCCAGGAACATCTGGGTTCAAATTGTGCCTCAGACACTTACCAGCTATGTGACTTTGGTCAAGTCACTCAATTCCTCTCAGTCTCAGTTTTCTTAGCTGTGAAATGGGTGTCATCATTGTCCTAACAGTTAACATTCACACAAAATTTTAAGGTTTGCAAAGTGCTTTGCTGACATTATCTCATTTGATGCTCACAATTTGAACCTTGGGGAGGTAGGTGCTACTTTTTCAGATGGAGAAACTGAGGGCTGAGGATTGCACACCAGCTGTCTGAGTCAGGATTCAAAACCCAGTCTTCTTGGCTAGAACAGTAGGACATCTAATGTAATGCCTCAATAGCTATGTGGTCCTATGTTCCTTTCCCCATCTCATCATTTTGAAGGATCGAATGAATGAATTAATGCTGCTCCCCAAACCTTAGAATGTTGTAGACATGTCAGCTGTCACCATGCTCTTCAGCTGAATGTTGCTTACAGCTGAGATCGTGAAAAAGGTCCTTGTTGGTGATGGCAGTGATAGGTGACACTACCTCTCTCTAGCAGCCTTCCTGAGATGTTGTGCAGTGTCTACTTACTGCCTTCCCCTCTTACCAGTAATAAAGGAGCTTGATAGAGGGTGTACACTCATCCGGAGCTTGTTAGATGGGGTATAATGAGAGGCAGGGTGGTGTGATGGCTAGAGGTCAGAAAGCACTTGGTTCCAATCCCACCTTTGATCTTTGCTGGCTGCATGACCCCAGACATGAATCATGATCTCTCTCTGAGACTCAGATAACTCTCTCCTCAATTACTGAGAGGTCATGCTCTATCCGCAGGAAAGGAAGTTCTTGTATAGACAGTATCATAGTTCCTTGAAAGGTAGCCAAGAAGCCCGGCAATAATTCCGGAGAAAATGCTGGTATGTGTGTATTTTGATTTGATTGGTTTAAACAGGTGCTTAAAAATAGGGTGGCAGCTAGGTGGCACCATAATGGATAGAGCCCTAGGCCTGGAATCAGGAAGATTCTTCTTCCTGAGTTCAAATCCAGCTTAGACACTTACTAATTGTGTGATCCTGGGCAAGTCACTTAACCCCATTTGCCTCAGTTCCTCATCTGTAAAATGAGGGCTGGGGAAGGAAGTGGCAAACCACTCCAGTGTCTTTGCCAAGAAAACCCCCAACGAGGTCATAGTTTGACCTGACTAAGTGACAATAACAAACTAGGGGTGATAAACTGAGACCAGAGCTATTAGCTATCCCAGCCTCTCTGACACTCTAAATCAGTGCTTACTGATATTTTTCATTCTGTGGCACATTTATAATGTATTTTAAAAATTGTCTGCCCACACTAAGTGTGTGTTTAGTGTGTGTTTGCATGTGAGGTTGTGGTCCAAACAAGGATGGTGTGTGCCAATTTGGGGGCTGAGGGTAGGGAGGATCCTACATGGGGCCAGGGAGGCAGGTACTGAGTTGGGAGCAGAGCAACTGCAAACCAAAAAGCCATGCTGGGTTGGTAGCAGGATGTCTGCAGAGTGCCAGAATCCAAAGGATGGGCATGAGAAGAAATCCAGGATGCTGGGGCAGGGATTCTGGGTGTTGATACCTGATTAGGAAGTAAAAAGGCTGAGAGTGTCAAGGAGCTGACCACTGGTGTTACTCAATCTGATTCTCTAGAATTTTGATCCTTCAGTTTTTTTTCCTTCATTTTTGGCTTTTTGTTCTTTCCACTCTTGCTGCTATGCTCATGTGGGGTCATTTGAGGGTCCCTATGAGGGGTACCTTTGCTAGGAGGGTTGTTATCCTAGGAGAAAAGAGAATAGGTCCATTTCTATTAAATGTCAAGATTTACAGGGTACATTTTCACAACACAGTGCTTGTCCCCCTTTATCGAGAAGGAAACTGAGATCTGGAGAAAAGTTACAAAATTTGAGGATTGGCAGGGAATGAAGGGCATCCACACTACAACATGCCTGCCAAACCTCTGCTTGAAGGAAGTCCTCCAAGTGACTTGCCAGGGTCACTCAACTTGTTAGAGAGCTGGGGGTTCAAATCTAGGTCTTCTGATCTGAGATTTCCCCCCACCATACCACACTTCTGCACCAGGACAATGGCTACATTGTGTTGGTAGCTGTACTAGCCTAGTGATGTTCACTCGAGGACTCAATATGATTTGTAATTGATATGACCCTCAAATAGGGATCATGTCGGGAAGCATGGGGTGGATGGCTGTGAGAGAGGATGAAGTGGAAAGGCTGGCTGTGCACTGTGCCAAGGAGCCAGCTTGGGCTTTGTGGGATCCAACCCCATTTACCGTGTAGATAGGGAGATACACATATTGTAAAATCATAACATAAGTAGTAATAGCAGTAATAATGACTAACATTGATATAGAGTGAATTCACATTTGCAAAGCACTTTCAATGCTTTATTATCTCACTCCATACCCACATCAAACCTGGGAGGTAGATGCGATTATCATCCCAACTTTACAGATGGAGAAAGTGAGGTACAAAGAGGCAGAGAGAGCTGGATCCAAAGACAGGAAGTTGAGTCATTTTGAGGTTATGTCTGACGTTTTGTAATTTATAGGTTTTTTTATTTTTCCATTTTAATCAGAAATATAATGTGAAAACTAATGTGCTGCTTTATTTTTTTTAAATCTGTATTTATTTTATTTTTAATTTATGGGGTAAAATTTGCATAGCAGTATAATAAAAAGATGATTGCACATGAAACTGAAAAACTATTATGTGTGACTTGCTATTTTATCTAACTATATAATATCATCTAAATTTCTTTTTTTCTTCCCTCCCCCCACTAGAGATGGTGACTATTAGACACACATATATATGTAAAATCATTCTCTACATACATTCTATAAGTGTTTATCAGTTCTTTCTCTGGATGCAGATAATGTCTTCCTTCATATGTCCTTTGTCTGACTCTTCATGACCCCATTTGGAGTTTTCTTCACAAATATACTGAGGTGGTTTGTCATTTCCTTCTCCAGCTCATTTTACAGATGAAGAAACTGAGGTAAACAGGGTTAAGTGACTTGCCCAGGGTCACACAGCTAGGACGTATCTGAGGTCAGATTTGAAATCTTGAAGGGGAGTCTTCCTCACTCCTGGGACAGTCCTCTATCCACTGTGACACCTAGATGTTATCAGGAAGACCTGAGTTCAAATGCAGCCTTAGACACTTACTAGCTATGTAACCTGGGCAAATCATTTCACCTGTCTGCTTCAGTTTCCTCGTCTGCAAAGTGGGGTAAATAGTGACACCTATTTCACAAGGTGGTTGTGGGGCTAAAAGGAGATAATACTTGTCAGGTGCTTTATAAACCTTAAAATGCTTATATAAATTCTAGTTATTATTTTTGTGCTTATTTTTAAATAATCTGCCATGGATAGCATAGTTGGTTTGTGTCTGAGACAGTATTTGTACTGAGGTCTTCCTGATTTCAAGTTCAACACTATCCACTCTGCCACTTAGGGAAACCATGCTCTTTAAACCAAGAGGCAGAGACTATTCTGGTCATCTGCAAACTCCACCTTGTTATCTTTGATACGGCTATTGTCACTTAGTTGCTTTGATCTGCTTGTAGCCTCCCTCGGAATCAGCAAAGCTTAGTCCCAAGCTGCCTTAGAAACAGCCAGGAACAGAAATTCTGAGTAAATATCAACCTTTGTGAAATACGATTAAACACCCCGAGTTCAGCTGAAGTAGCTGAATACTAGGAATTTCCAGTTTGACCATACCTTTCCAGGTAAAGCCACAGTGACTTTGGTGTTGTCGACTTTTTAAAAGGTGATTGAGAAATTACATTGTCTTGGTCAATTTTTAATTCAGATGATTTGGGTTCTTGTGTGGGATTTCAGAGGAAGACTAGAAAGAGTAAGAAAATAATACTTTCCTATCTCTACTAATAAGGATGGTTGGCATTTAGAGAGTGTTTTCAGATTTAGAAAGTACCTTCCTAATATCTCCTCATTTGTTTCACTCAACAACTCTAGGAGGTAGATGATCCCTATTTCACAGGTGGTTTACAAGAAATTGGGGCAGGTAGAAGCAATGTGACATGTCCAGGGTCACATAGCTAGCAAGTGATTGAGGCTGGATTTTAACTCAGATATTTATGATTCTAGGATCCAACTTACCTGCTTCCACATTTTAGGTTGAGCATTGGAGAGAGTGCTGAACCTGGAATCGAAAGACTTATCTTCCCGAGTTAAAATCTGGCCTCAGATACTTACTGTCTGTGTAGCCCTGGAAAAGTCACTTAACCCTATTTGCCTCAGTGTCTTCATCTGTAAAATGAACTGGAGGAGGAAATGGAGAACCACTCCAGTATCTTTGGTAAGAAAACCCCAAATGGGATCAAGAAGAGTTGGACGTGACTGAAACAACTCACCAAAAACAGTTGTGCCTAGGAATGAAGGACTTAGTACCTACTGGAGCTATGCGTTGGTGAAATCATGAACTCTTGGAAGGAGGAAGAACAGAGAAGGCAGCTAATGTGGTTAACCCAGAATTGGGGATGAATAGGACAGGAACATCAGAAAGTTAATAGAATTTAAGATTAATGGAAAAACGGCAGACATTTGTAGAAGAAAGAGACCTTCACCGTCTTGTCCGTCACTTTCCCCAGAAGGAATCTCCACTAGAATGAAGCTGGTACTTGGTTGTCCAGCCTCAGATTAAGGAAATCTAGTGAGGGAGCAGTTACTCCTCCCAAAGGTAGCCTAATCCACTCTTGGACATGTCTAACTGCTAGGAAGCTTTCTCCTGACTTCAAGCCTAAATTTGCCCTTTGTGACCTCACTTGCACTCCTGGTTCTGCCCTCTGAGGCAAAGTTAGTCAGTCATTCAGTCATGCAATCAATCAACAAGCATTAATTAGGTGCTATGCTAAGTACTGGTTATAAAGAGCAACACAATTCCTATCCTCCCAGAATTCACATTTTAATGGGGCAAGCTTGCAGCATATGTATAAAAAGATAGAGAGAGCATAGACAGAAGGGAAAGGGGAGGAACTGAGATGGGCCTTCTATAGAAGGTGGTGTTTCAGCTGAGTCTTGACCGAAGTCAATACTCCAATTGTGTATTTTCTCAAAATTAAAATCATCCAGTTGGGTCATCTTCTGGGAACGTGTTTCTAATCTTTGGGACATGAATTTCTCTGAACAGAAAAACATCCCAAGTCACCTCTTTCTTCTTTGTTTTCATGTCTCTTTGCTAGGAAATCGTGTCAGGGATCTGGAAGGATTAACTGGGAAGGGGAAAAGCATCCACTGCCAAGTTTTTGTGTCATGGATGAACGGTTTGAAGAGTTGTTTGTTGCAAACTGGTAGATCTGGGGACCTCATTTCCCATTGTTTTATTCCCCCTCCTTCCTTCCCAACCCTTTGACAAGGCATTTTGTCTCCAATTGTCTTGTGTCCAATGACAAACAGATGGATCTTAGCCACAGCTTGGAGATGAGGAATCTATTTGGGCAAAGTATGGCTCATGTTCCCCACCCAGCTGCCTCCTGCATTTCCCCCTGAAAACCCACTTGAAAATTCAGGACTCCTCATTGTCATCTTGAAGGCACATTTCTTTCTTTTGCTGTAAATCATTTCTCCAGTACAGATTTATGTGAGAAAGCCTGTGAGGACAACCATGAGGAAAAAAAGAAGACAGTGGGAGATCCAACATAGCTCCCAGCAGGCCACTAGAGGCTCTTGGGACAACATGCTGGAGCCTCAAACCAGAGTTCTCTTTGCTTCTTTGACTATGAAAGGAAAACACAGTGTGATCATTCTCTCTTTCTTTCCTCATCCATAGGACATTTAATTACCATCAACATCATTGATTGACTTAATGTTTAAAATACATTGATGACTTGGACATGAGTTATTCAGTTTCTCCCACATATCATGGATAGTACAGTCACTCTCAGAAGACCCCATTTTGAGATTGATTCACCTCATTTGACTTGCCTAAAAATGTCTCTGTTAAGCAAGTTGTGAGTGATTCAAAATATAATGGAAAGACCCATGCTGAATGCAAGTAAGCAAGGGACAGTGTTGCTTGTATGGTGGTGGTGGTGTGAAAGACAACACAAACCTGGAGTGGGGTTTGGACAATTACATGTGGATGAGACGGATGCACTGGTATGATGGCTGCACTGGTATCCACAAAATATTAAAAGACCCAGAGGAAGGGCTCCAGCACACAGGACAGCTCCTCAATGGGAAATATAAGTAAAAACATGGGTAATAATCTCTACAGAATAAAAATGTGGAGAGAAAAAAGGCAAGGAATATCTAAAGTGAAGAGATCATGGATTTGATCCATTTCAATCCAATCTAATACAATCCAATTCATTAAGTATGTATCAAATTCCTACCAGGAATCCCCTGATGTTGAAATATTAAAGCAAGGCATATCCAGATGAATAAACTAATGAAGAAACATTTCTGTAGATTCTCAAAATATGAAAAATATAGGTTGGTGTATTAGTTTATTTTTTTTTACAATGACTTCAGTCAGTCAATCAGCAAATGTTGCTTTTTTTTTTTTTTTTTTTTTTTTGCTTATGATGTGCTTTTAAATACCAGTATTCTTCTGGTGTTTCTGTGTCAGTCATGGAACACTAAAATCTCTTAAGTTTAGAGTGGCCTTTAGCCAAGAGACAGTGGTTTACAAAAGTTTTGAAATGAGGTTTTGCAAAGTGGCATAAATGATATCACCAGAGAAATACATGATGAGCAAAGGAGATAGACAGGTCTTGTTACAAGAGTGAGGGATAATTAACTAATGGATGGTCCACAAACCAAAAGAGTTCAAGGAAAACCCCTGATGTGGCCAGTTTTACTTGTGGCTTTCAAAAGTTGCAGGAGAGGGTACAGGTAGGTGGCACTGTGAATAGAGCACTGGCTCTGGAGTCAGGAGGACCTGAGTTCAAATCCAGCCTCAGACATGTAACACTTACTAGTTGTGTGATGGTTGGGCTTGTCACTTAACCCCAATTGCCCTGCCTTCCCCCCTTCAAAAAGCAAAAAAAAAAAAAAAAAGTCATAATATAAGGAGTAGGTGGAGGACTTTGAGAAGAAACAAGGATAATAAGAAAAAAACAATGTAATGGTGACTTTAAAGGGTTTGGACCTAAGTGGAAGGTTAGAGATGGAATTTGGGAAAAGGAGAAATTTTGGAGGACTTGAGGACTTTCTTTAGTTTACTAAAGAAAAACAATTTAAACTGAAGGAGAAGGTCTCAATTTGAAGTAAGAAAAGAATCCTAAAGAGCGGGATACAAGAAGGAGGTGAGGCAAGTTAAATAAGGAAACAGATTGGAAAAGAGACAAATTGGAGAAACCATTTGAGGTTAAGTGAGAGAAGCAAAATGCAGTAGGGTTTGACTGTCACCTGGGTGCGAGACAAGAAAATTGAACACACCCGTCAAGGTGTAAAGAGGTGACAAAAGGTTGTAAATGTCTTAATGTGCTTAGGAGGTAGATGTAAATCTCTACAAGCAGATCCCAAAACAAGATCAGTTGTTGATATGGTTGTTCGTCATTTTCAGTTGTGTCCTACTCTTTGTGACTCCATTTTGGTTTTCTTGACAGAAACACTGGAGGGGTTGGCCATTTCCTTCTCCAGTTCATTTGACAGATGAAGAACTGAGGCAAACTGGATTAAGTGACTTGCCCAGGGAAACACAGCTAGTAAATGTCTGAGGTTAGATTTGAATTCAAGATGAGTCTTCTTGACTCCAGGCATGATGCTCTATCTACTGCACCACTCAGTCATCCCAATCAGTATGGGGAGAAGTCTAACAAGAGTGACTTGCACTGAATGTGTCATCTTTGTATTTCTTCCATATTATTATCTATATTCCACATGTAGGCTGGTTTCCCTCTTGGAAGAGAGGATGAAGGGGCTGGAGAAAAACCTTTATGTTTTCCAGGTATTCAGGTATAATGAAATGTTCCTTTAAAAAAACAAACAAATCCTAAAACCAGAAAAAGGACTTTGGGGTTTTATGGGGGGGGGGGGGCGGGAAGAAACAGAACAGGGACAGTTGGAATTGGTAGAAAGAAAAATTGACCTTTGTCAAGAGGTTGGAATCTGGAAGAATCACACAGAGGAGGAAGAGAAAGAAAAGGGACATTGTGCATTTGAAACTCAAAGAAATATGAAGCCCTTCTTGGAGTGAAAAGAGCTGGATGGCCTGAGGAGGAAGCAACTGCTTATCGTCCCAGGAATGATAGAGGGGAGCCAAAGATTCCAACAGGTGAGAACTCATCCATTAAGGGTCAAGGGAGGAATGAAATAGTTCTGACTGGTGATTCCCTGCTCAGGGGTCCTGAGGTAGCTCTTTTCTGACCTAACAACAATAGAGAGGTTTGTTGTCTTCCTATGGCATGTTTCCAAGACATAGCAAATGACTTTCCAAGACTTGTCCAAATGGATCAATACAACCCACTTCCAGTCATTCACAGGGTCACCAATGATGCTGCCAGAATGAATCAAGAACTGTTGCCAAAGATGATGGAGTCTTAAGCAACACACTGAAGGAAAGAGGGGCTTGGCTTGTATTTTCCTCAAGACTCCCCATTAAAGACAAAGGTTGCAGAAAAGACAGATTTGGGAAGTGAAGAGCTTGGTTAAGAAGCTGATTTGAGAATGGAATTCAGATTTATGCACTATTGCTTACTATATAGGGGTGACAGACTGTAGGCCAGGGATGGAGTATACCAAAAAAAAAAAAAAAGGATTACAAAAATGTATTTGTTGTGAGTTTTTTCTTTTTGCAAATCAAATCAAAAGAATTTTAGAATAAAAAGATGATGTAAGGGGGAATTCTTCCTAGGTATATTTACCAAACTAGATACATGAAGTGTAGTTAAAAAAAGGAACATAACAGTTGAGAGAACCAGGAAAAATCAAAGAAAATAGCTTTAAATTTGTTTGTTTGTGTACATCTGCCCAAAGTTTAGAAAGCAGATACCTAATAGGTGTCACTGAGACTTGATGGGGGTGATCCATGATTAGAATATGGTTCTGGATGGGAATATCTTATTTAAAAGGAAGAGGATAGGTAAAAGGGCAGGCCGGCCAGCACTGTATATTAAGAATGTTTATTTCTTTGAAGACATCTAGTTGCTATGGTTGATTGTTCTTCATTTTTGAAGAGAATCAATGACATCATGGAATGATATATTGACTTACACATGAATTGGGTTTAAGTGAAGCAGAGTCTCAAAGAGTCATCAGGCTCACTCACTCACTCTTCCAGAGTCATCAAAGTCCAATAGCAAATCAAGTCAGGATGACTGGTGATGGCCAGGGATGCAGTGGATGACCTTGATGTCTTTGATGTCTGACCAAGCTCTAAGTGTCCCACAATAGCTGATTCAGCTACTTTCATGGCTTTTGGAACAAATTGTTCTCATTAGTCAGGGTAAGTCTTCTTGGAGTCACAGGTGAGAGTTGGGTGACAGGTGGACAACAAAGGTGGATGAGCAGCCCTGAAAAGGCCTGGGCAAGCCCTCACACCAAAGGTGCTAGTCCTCCCTGAACACCCCATATGTTCTACCCCACTTCAGACCATTTGAACAAAAAGGGGAAATAGGTGATTAGTTCAGGAGACATATCACAAGCTTGTTACAGAGACTAGGACAGCAGTGATGGAGCACTTGAGCTTTTTCAGACATTTACTAGAGCCCTCTCTCTAGCAAATGCAGAACAGCCAATAACTTCTTGACTTATTTTAGTGATAATTCCATCCTTTAAAAAGTAGAGGAGCTAATGTGGGGGAAATTCTGTTCTGGATCTTATTCTCACTAAAAAGAACTGGTTATTGAGGTAGAAATTATGAGAAGTTTCAGGAGAAGGGACCACTTCTTTGTAGAGTTTGTGATCAAGGAGGAGAAGAAAGTAAAAAACATTCTGATGTACACTAGATTTTGAGAGAGCAGGTTTTAAAGGGGTTTAGGGAAAAGACAAGTAGAATCCCATGGATTAAATTGCTATAAGGGAAATTAACCCAGGAGTAAAGGGAATGAAATTTTAAAGACATAAAGGGAAGCAATTCTAATCAGGAAGAAAATATGAGTTGTCTGAAAAGACCAATGTGGATGCACAGGGCACTCACCAGTCATCCTAGGTTTAATGAAGATGTAAACAAAAAATGGAGACCAGAAAGGCAACAGACAATCAATGAAATAGCTTCAGAAATGCTAAAGCTCAAAATGACTGGAGGCAGGTGAGGAACACCAAGGACAACAAAACAGGAGGTTTTAAATTTTACATCAGGAGAAAGATGAGAATTAAAGGAAAGGCTACTTTTCCACCCACCAGTCTATCTGCTAGTGCCTCTAGAAATACAAGCCTTGTCATTTCCTTTTCTATTTAATTCTCCAGGCCATTGAAACCTTCCATCTACCCTTATTTCTAAACCTTCCCTCTCTCATGGGTTGTTGTCCCCCTTAGACTCTCAGTTTGTTGAGGGTGTTGAATGTTCTTTTTTTGGTATCCTTGGCACTTATCATAGTGTTTGGGACATAGTAAGCATTTAGTAGCTGCTTTTCATTCATTCACTCCAAGAGAAGGTTCAGAATGTAGGTTCCTCCTCATCTGTCTGGGGTGTGTGAGAACCAAGCTTGTGATCTCATTGATAGAGGGACTTTCCAGTGCTTCTTAGAATCAATCAGCTGGTAAGACAGGGATTGGCTTTACTCTGTGGGACAGATTTCACATCCATTTAAGAATTTTTAACAATCAGAATTGTCCAGCACAGGATGGAACTGCCTTCATGACACTGTGGGCTCAAGAGTATTCAAGAGCAGGACAGATGACCACTTGTCAGGGATGTTACAAGTCATCAATACTTCATATGAAAGTTGGATTAGGTAGACTTTGAAGCCTCTTCCAACTCTAAGAATCTATTGATACAGTGAAATAAGATGGAGTCTTGTATTTCTTTAAGAGATTCTACGCCACAAATTTAATGGGACATAGCTCCTTGAATTCATCAAGATATGCTATAAACTATATTGAAATCCTAGGTCTAGTCCCTATGTGACCTCCGAGTCATAGAATCATGGATTTAGAGTTGGACCTCTGAGGTAATCTAGTTTAGCTCTCTCATTTTGCAGATGAGGAAACTGAGGCAGATGTAAGGCTGAATAGGAATAATTTGTATTAAGCTATTTGTCATCTGTGGGTTCTGGTAGGTTCCATTGGCAACTCTCTGGGCCCAGTCAATAGTATCATTGCTCTTGGAAATTAATTAACTGTATTTAAGCTTCGCTCACCATTCCTGTAACTATCCTGATGAAAAAGTCCCCTATGTGTGATATATAACTTTATTAGAACATAAGTTCCTTGAGGAAAGGCAATATTTCACCTTTTTTTTTGTAGTGCTTTCTAAGGGTGTGATGGAGGGCTTTCTCTTGCCTCCATGTGTTTACCCAAGCCATCTCCTATGCCAGGAATGCCCTTCCTCCTCACTTTTGCATCTTGGAACCTCTAACTCCCTTCAAGGATCATGTGTTATCTTCTTCAGTTCATTTTTACTGATTCTCCTAGTCGTTAGTGCCATGCCTCTCAACCCAGTCAGTTGGCATTTACTTTGTCTGTATTTCAGTTTGCTTTGCTGGATTTTCATTTAGGTCATGCCCCCTAACGAGGGTGCTCTCCAAGGTTCGGTCTTGGGCCCTCTTCTTTGTTCTCTACATAATATCTCATTTGGTGATCTTAGCAGTTCTCAAGAGTTCAATCATCATATCTATATAGATGATTAATATATAAATACATATGTATCTATACATACACACATATGAACCATCTATAGATACACATCTCTCTATATGAATCACATATATATTTATACACACAAATGTATATGCTTACATGTATACATACAAGAGATATTGCAGGTTCTAGACCACCACAATAGCATTAATATCCCCATAAAGCAAATCACATGAATTTTTTGTTTTCCTACTCATATAAAAGTTGTGCTTACACTATAGTGTAGTCTATTAAGTGTGTAATAGTACTATATCGAAGAAAATAAATACTTTAATTAAAAATACTTTATTTCTAAAAAAATTGCTAACCATCATTTGAGTCTTCAGTGAATGAGAATCTTTTTGCTAGCAGAGGGTCTGGTGTCATTGTTGATGACTGCTGACTGATGAGAGTGGTGGTTACTGAAGGGTGGAGTGGCTTCGGCAATTTCTTAAATTAAGACAACAATGAAGTTTGAAGCATCAATTGACTCTTGACACTTTCACTTGAACACTTAGGGTCAACTATGTGGATCTTAATTGGCCTAATCTCAATATTGTTGTGTCTGAGGGAGGCCTGAGGAGAGGGAGAGAGATGGGGAGAGCTGGTTGGTGGAACAGTCAGAACACACACATTTATAAATTGTTTTTTATAAACTGTAAGGGATTGACTCATGGAGCCCCAAAATAATTATAACAGTAACATCCAAGATCACTGATCACAGATCACCATAATAGATATAATAATAATGGTGAAAATGTTCAAAATATTGTTGAGAATCACCAAAATGTGACATAGACATATGATGTGAGCATATGCTGCTGGAAAAATGGTGCTGATCAACTTGCTAGAGGTAGGGTTACTACAAATCTTCAATTTGTAAACAATGCAATAAAGCAAAACACAATAAAGCCAAGAATATATAGTCATATCATGCCCACTAAAAATACGGCTTTCCTAAGGTCTGATCCTGAGCCCTCTTCTCTTCCCCCTCTTCATTATTTCACTTGGTAATCTCATTAGCTCCCATGGTCTCAGTGATCATCTCTACACAGATGACTCAGATCTACTTGTCAGGTTCTAACCTCTCTCTTGCTGGTCAGTTATGCATCTTGGCAGCTCAAGCTGGATGTCCTGTAGACATCGACTTCAACATGTTAAAAACTGAACTCATTATCTTTTCCTCCAAACTTTCTCCTCTTCCCAACATTTCTATTTCTGTTGAATATTCCATCATCCTCCCAGACACCCAGGCTCAAAACCTAAGTATTATGAGTGATAAATGGAGAATCTGGAGGGATCAATGGGGAGAGAAGAGTATCCTGAATCCCCTGCCATGACCAGTGAATTGGGGTTATAGGATAAAGTGGAGGTTAGAAAAGGTGACAAGCGAAGTAGTATCATTGGGAGGGAGCCAGGTCTTAATAAATCCTAGAAGATAGAAGGAATGAGAAAATAAGAGGTCTGAGACGAAAGAAAGTTTGTTAATTATAGGGCAGGTGTTCCAGAGAGCATAGTGAAAGGAACATATAGTTCTGGAATGGGACATTGTGGAGGGGAAAGGGGGACAGATTGAGGTTAATGAGAGTCACAGAGCAAACATTTGAGGTTGGGGAACAGGATTTGCATGCTAGTAACAGTTCAGAATCATTGACTTGGGGAGAATATATTGAAGTGGGAGTATGCTAACCATTGAGGAATGAGTCTAGGCAGAGTGGTTACAGAGAGATCTATTGAGGAAGGCACATAATAAGACTGTTTGAGATCCCTTCTTCAGGTTTATGTTGTTCCATGAGGCTCTCCTAGCATTTGGCAGGAGCAAGATAAAATGTGGGAGCTGGGTCAGGAGGTGGTACTTCAGGGCTTGCACCGAAAAAGATTCTAGGGAGAAGGAGATGGATGAGAGCTTCTCTTGGGACTGGTCTGCACTAGAGAAATCCCTGGAGACCAAGGAAGTTGAGAGGTAAGAGGCTGGTGACACTGTGTGAGCCCAGAATTGGAGTTCGCCCAAGGCAAGGTCAAAGGACACTGGGAGGAGGCGGAGGGAGGCTGGTGGCAGTGAGAGTTTTGTCCTCAAAACTCTGGTAGAATTTGGGAGGTTAGCAAAGATGGGTTTGGTGATTCAGTGCTGGACATAGGTAGGGAAGGAAATAGGAAGGGAAGAAATGAAGGAGAGAGAAGAGGGAAATAAGAAAAGGGGAAAGAAGAGAGAAAGAAGAAAAGAAGGGAGGGAGGGAGAGAGAGAAAAGAAAAAAGGACAATATATAGGCTTCATATATAAATATATTATATATGATTGTGTGTGTATATATACACACACATCTACATATATGTATATATTTATATATGTTTATGTGCATATACACATACACACACACACATGCATCTTGACCAGGGAAGGGAGGAAGGAGCCAACCTGACCTGACCTTGAAGCCCTCCACAACCTGCCCAGAATGCAGCCCAAGTCCTCCCTGGAGTGAGACAGATGACATTCAGCTTTATTTGGACTTTGGCTTTTCCATGTCCATGAAGTTCTCTGCTGTTTTCATTGGGCTAAGAGATTTACTCTGTTTTCAGCTGGTTCTTGAAAAGTCTCACTGCCCTCTTTGAGCTGATGGTATACTTGCTTTTGGAATCCATGTTACAGTCTAAACACTGCCCATGTTTTTCCTGGCCTTTGGACTTACTCTAGGAGGAGGTGGCTGCTAGGTCTTTATCATAAAACAAACAACAGAGGAAGTGGTGGGAGCCCTGGATCCTGAGGGCTGAAATAAATGAAAGACATCTTGTAATAATGATGACTGACATATACATGGGCCTTTGCATACAGTATCTCATTTCAGCCTCACAACAACTGTATGTGAGGAGACACATGAGGAAACAGGCTCAGACAAGCAAAGGGAGAAGTCCATGGTCACATAGCTCTTCCATGTCACTGGAAAGGAGAGAATGGAATACAGACAGTGTCTGTCTCAGTGTCTTCGTAAATCCTGGTCCAACCCTCTATTGATCCATTATACCAGTATGGGTTTGACCATTTTCAGAAATTTTTCTAGGAAGAAGGGATAATATTCTTCCATTTCTAGTTTTTATAGTATAGGAATAGGCCCAGCATGCCATGGTATTTTGTTTTCTTTTTTGAATAGCTGGGTTTGTATCCCTTCTCTGTTAAATGGCTTTGGGCAAGACAACCCCATTCCTGAGCTTTACTTTCCTCCTCCATAGAATAGGGGTGGGGGCACTCAAGGATCTCTGATGTACCCATTAGCTTTAAATTGTTGGCCTTGTAATCCCATTAATTAGGTGACTACTCCTGCAAATCTGCTTCTTGGGAGTCTTTCTTTGACATTGATCAGCCACATTAGTGGTTTGAAGGCTTAAAGTTGTTCAGCTGGAGTCAAAGGGGACATTTCCTTGGCCAAGTCTCTCCTAGAATCTTGTCTGGAGCCGGTCAATGGTCAGTCATCTCAGGAATAACAGTTTCTAGAGCAGATGAATCACTGGAGCAAGAAGGACAGGAAGATCTGCTTTCAAATCCTACATCAGATACTTTCTGGCTCTGTGACCTAGGGCAAGTCACTTAACTTTTGTCTGCCTGAGTTTCCTCACTTATCAAGTGAAGATAACAACATTTACTTCACAGGGTTTATAAAGCTTTCCAATCCTTAAAGAGCTGCACTAATGCTATCATCATCATAATCATCATCATCATCATCATCATCATCATCATCATCATCATCATCTTCTTCTTCATCTTCCTCAGGACCCTTTCTAGATGCTTCTCTCACTCTTTCCCTAGATCACAGTGGACTAGCACATTTGTAACAATACTAGGATTTGAAGATCTTCCACGCTCCTTGAGCTTGCTGACATAGCAGGAAGGGGTGGAGCAAGAGAACGCCGGAACCAAGCTAGTCTCCAGGCGGTGAGGACTGGAAGCGGTGTCAGAGGCAGTGGCTGTGGCTGTGAACTCTTTTTGCTTTGAGCG
>CM053592.1:7652624-7679130 GCA_028646515.1 Pseudochirops corinnae
TTGATAATATTCCACTGTAACTGGTTTCACTATATTTATTATACTATAGTACATAGTATACATTACTATATTCTAATATATAAACATATGTAGTGACAATATTTCACTATAATTTATTTTTTTCTTTTCTTTATTTCTATGTCTTATTCTTTTTATTCTTTATTTTATTCTAGGCATTTACAAACATTACTCTGTGAGAGGGCCCAGAGGTTTCACCAGACTGCCAGAAGAATTCATGACCAAAAGTAAAATAAAACAGGTTAATAACCCCTACTGTAAGGTTCCTTCCCATTCTCACAGCTAGGAAACTAACCTAGAGTTCCCACTGGGATTCCTAAGTGATCAGCTGAGTTCCCAGGAACCATCCAGGGTGGAAAGGAGATGGGGAGGCTTAGAGGTGGGAAGGGGAGGCTGGGTCACTTTTCAGGAAGGAGGACATCCCTGGAGGGGAAACAGGACACCTTCAAGATTAAAACTTAGCTAGAAAGGGCATAGAAGATCAGAGAATAGCCTTTCGAGCATTCCCTAGTGCCTGGCAGAGTTCAAAGGTTTTCCAAGCCTAAGGCATTGGACAATTATAATCTCACTGTAAAAGAGAGAAGGTTAATGAGTAAGCTCTGAAGGAAGTTACTTCACATAATGACGACAGTCTCTCTGAACTCAATGTGAATAATCAAGCCTGTACTGTCAGCAGAAAGGAAGCATGGCTATAGGCTAGGAAGCCTGCTGCTTAGTAAGGACACCTGGGGGAGGAGTGGTCCCTTCACCTGCCCAGAGAAGAGTGGAAACATTCCCAGACCTGCCTGAGGAGTTTAAAGGGCCAACAGTCTGACCAACCCTCAGCTCACAAAGTGGAAACTTGGTTAGTGGGAGTAGCTTGGGGGAAAAACATTACCAAGGAATCACTGAGCAGCCCAGAGAAAGGAATGAGGTGTAATCAGCCAGAAAAGCAAAACATTCCCATTCCTGGCTGCCAGCCCCTGCCAAAGTGAGGATAAAAGCTGGAGATTACCTTTGAGGAAGAGGCAGGCGCGCTAATGCCCTATTGATGGAGCTTTGAATGGATCCAAGCATCCTGCAAAACAATTTGTAATTATGTGAGAAAAGTCACTGAACTCACATCCTTGGATTCAGCAATTCCACTCCTGGGGAAATTCCCCCCCACCCCACCCCCAAAAAAGTTCAAAGACAAAAAAAAGTCGTGACACATCCCAAATATTCATCAGGCCATTTATTGTGGCAGCAAAAATGCTCAGACCAGAAGCAGATGCCCATTAAGTGGGAAAGAGCCAAATAAGTACTTGTACTTGAACACACTGAAATATTACTGTGCATAAGAAACAACAGATATGAAGAATTCTGAGGAGCATAGGGAAAGTTGTCTGGGCTGGTATAAACTATGGAGAATCAGAACGACGACATACACATGGGATTTAAAAACATTCAAAAACAATGCAGAAGAGTGCCTGAGCTTGGACAAATTCCAATGACCACTCTTGGTCAAAGAGGATAAATGATAAATCATATCTCCCTCCTCTCTGCAGACAAGTGGGGCACTACAGGGGTAGATTAGTACATACACTATAAAACAAATTATGTAGCTTTGTTGCACAGGTTTTCTTTGCTATAAAGAAAATTTTTGAGCATGTGAGAAGGAATATATAGTCGAAACCAGATGCCAAAACAGAAGTCATCAATAAGGGATGGGGGCCAGGGGGCATTTCCTACTAAGGAAATGAAGCATTCATTCATTCATACGGCTCAACTATAACTGGCATTGTATTAGGTGCTGGTGACACAAAACAGAATGAAAAGCAGTCTTTGTCCTCGGGAAGCTTATATTCTACTAAATTGAAGTGGTAATCCCCTGAGCTAAGTCTTCTCAATTGCATGCCTCTTTACTTTTCTTAAATTAAAAAAATGTATATTAGAAATATAATTATTAAGAATTTTTTAGGAATCTAGGGCAGCTAGGTGGCTCATTGGTTAGAGTGCTGGGCCTGGAGTCAGGAAGACCTCAGTTCAAAGCCATCCTCAGACACTTACTGGCTGTGACTCTGGACAAGTTACTTAACCTCCTTTGCCTCAATTTCCTCATCTGTGAAGTGAGCCAGAGAAGGAAATGGAAACCTCCCCAATCCCTTTGCCAAGAAAAACCCCAAATGGGGTTATGAAGAGTTGGACATGAATGAAATGGCTGAACAACAAAACGAGGAATTTAGTGATCCTCAGCAAACATGAATGCGCATGCCTCAACATGCATGCTAAGTTGGGGTCTCCCTTAAGCTGCCGTTTCCTTTAAGAGAATGCTTCCACAGAGGCGAGACCTCCCTCAAGGAGCCCGCTTAGGGTGTTACCCAAAATAAATTCTTTACTTGATTTGGAGACAGCCCAAGCAAAATCTTGAGATGATCCTGACACACATACCTTGACCACCTTCATTTACACTCTGAATCCCACCAATGTGGATGATTAATGCTTGGGGGACTCCTAGAGAATTTTAGTGTGCCCTATGTAGAAAGAGATAGGTTTTTTCATACCCCAGTATGATGATCTTATGTATTGAGGGAATCATAGGAAGAGTTTCCAGCCAAGAATATTTTCTAATTGGAGAATGTGGTGATGTCTAGTCAGCCCTAAGTCCCAAATTCCCAATACCATGTAGTTTGGGAAGCTCAGTGTGGACCAAGCAAGGAGAGATACTTGGTAAACTTTGTAAAAATGGGTTTTATTTTGTTGGTTTACTTGAGAAGCTTTATCAAATGTCCGTTCTGTGAATCTTCAAAACTTTGTATTTAGAGATAACTGTGACTTTTATCTGTACATTTGAGATTGCCCATGAAAATGTAACATCGGTTGTTTTGAAACATTACTGAATGGCCCTGGGAAAGTGAGCAGAGAAGGATGTTGTCCAGGCCTCCCTCTCCACAAGCCACAGAAAACTGAAGGAAATTTGGGGTGAGGACTGTGTTAAATATGATGATCATAAGAACCATCCCTACCTAGTGGCTAGAGACAGCGAATTTCAAACAAGAGAAAATGTGCAGCCTTAGTTTGTCTGGGCACATGCATTTCAGCAAACATGGAGACAAACTGAGGCCTGGAATAGCCTTGTAAGGGACAGGATTTGGAGTCAGAAGACCTATGTTCAAATTCCACCAGCTGGACAAATCATTTCCCCTCCCTGGGTCTCAGTTTCCCCCTCTCAAATGAGGCATTACTCTAGATTAGGGATTCTTAACCTTTTGATTGTGTCCTGGATATTTTTAGCAGTCTGATGAAACATATGGACCTTTCTCAGAATAATGTTTTGTTGCCTACATTCACAACTGAAGGAAATGTTAGATTTCAGTTTAGAGGTGAGTAAAAATTAAGATAAAATGTTTCAGAAATCTTCTGAAATCTAACCAAGAACCCATGGCCTCCAGATCAAGAACCCTGAAGCCCCTGGACCAGCCCTCTCCACCATATGCTACTGTAGGGTACCAGAAACTTGAGCCTCTCCAGGGCCAATCTGATAACGGACAGACAGAAGGCCAGCACCTCCTGGCCATCAGTGGAAGCCACAGACCTTTCTCTTTCTCAACCATTCTGACGACTTCCTTAAAAAACAAGTAAAAGCATCAGGACTTTAATAAAACTCACTTGCTACCTTTCTCTGTACTCTTTTGTAGAAAAAACATGGAGACAATCACCTGGCTCATTGCTTGGTGTAATGGTAAACTCCCTAATCACTACTGGCTCATTTCCTTATTCATTCTCATTCTGGGTTCTAAAGTCATCAGGACGGGACGTATGCGCAGATTCTTCCTCATAAATTAATTTGCTCATTGTTTGGGCTCTGATGCTCAGAGTGAGTGTAAATAGTAATTGTTACTGTTTGGGCCAGAAACCCAAAGGGTCTTCCCCTGCCCCATTGAATTTTTTTTTGACTCGGTAAAAGAGACTGTCCTTTACCTCATTTCTTACCTAGTCTTAATCGCCAAATGAGTGTTGCCTCAGTCAGACTGAGGTTTGGGAAACATATTAACTTAAAAGACCAAGGTCTCCCACTGCATCTGGAGCCATCTCCAGTCATCCTGATCTATATCTTACCACTGGACCCAGATGACTCCAGAGGAGAAAGTGAGGCTGGTGGCTTTGCACAACCTTCCTTCAGTTAAATCAAATTCACTTGCAAATCACGACATCACTTTCCCAACGTCATGGTCTTCTTTGAGAAAGAATGGCAAACCCACAACAACACAATTTATGGCATTAACTCCACCCTCCTTTATACATAACCCATAGAAACTTCTCTCTTTTTCCATTAGCTTTCTCTCTATAAAAATCAAGCCCCCTGGCCTTATAGGCTAAAACAACATCCATGACACTGTTCATATAACCAATTCCGGTACTAAATAATAAAACAAAGACCTAAATGTT
Organism: Pseudochirops corinnae; assembly: GCA_028646515.1. Lineage (NCBI taxonomy): Eukaryota > Metazoa > Chordata > Mammalia > Diprotodontia > Pseudocheiridae > Pseudochirops > Pseudochirops corinnae. Next base: position 7,657,050 of record CM053592.1, read on the forward strand.
GACGTGCTTTGCAGTGAGTTTGCAGCCAGCATCAACTCTGTGCTCTTCAAATACAAAAGAAAGAAGCAGAGAGTAGAATAATCTCAGATATGCCGCCATCGGCTACTACTCTTCAGCGCCAAAAACAGTTTTCTCAAGATGACACTCAAAGTCTCTAGGGAATTCTCTTTATAATCTCTCTTCATAAAATTAGAGTTAGATGCAGTTCTCCCTTGATTTCTCAATTTCTCAAGAAAGAAGTTTTCTGAATTCTTTTTTCTCTGAGCATCCCTCGGTTTAACTTGGTCTGATACTTAAGTATTCTATTCTCCCTCTGTCTTTAAAGACATTTTAGAAATACCCAAGTGTCTTTGAGAGAGGTTTTTTTTTTTTAGAGAGGGTTCCTTTTTTTTCTTTTCAACATATCCCTTCCCCCATTCCAGGTGCTTTTGTAGTCCTCTGTACTGTTCTTTCATTGGCCCCAAACTCCCAAGAGACCACCTGCTCCAAGGATCCCCTTCCAGATCTCTCTCTATTTATACTCTCCCTAAGGGTCTTTCTTTGCTAACTAACCTGGTCAAATAATTTCCCAGAATGTTTAGTGGTTGCTAATGGGTTGTTTTCCATAGCCCTGGGTTACATATGTGCATTTTAACAGTGGACATTTGTAGAAAATGCTTTATTCCACGTAGGATAGGGAAGGAGCTATGGACTTGGACCCAGGGGCCAAGTCCCAGAGGGGCTATTCGCTTAGTTATGGGACCTTGGACCAATAAACCCCCCCCCCCCCCTTCTAGGCTTCAGTCTCCTCAGCTATAAAAGGCAAGAATTGGAGGAAGTGGTCTCTAAACTCTCTTCTCCTAAATCCTAGGCTTTAATGGCAGGAAGGAAATATTTGGACAAAAAGTTAGGCTTGTATTCCACCAAATTTTATCACATTGGTTAAAGAACACTGAACTTAAAGAATCTGATAAGCATTAATTAAGCACCTACTGTGTACAAAGTACTGTGCTGGTCTCTGGGAATACAAAGACATCCCACTATAAGAAAAAACCCAGGCCATCAGCAAAGACCTTAAATGTTCAAAATCTCTAATGGTCAAAGATGTGAAAATTTTAAAAATCTCTGTGGTTTCACCTTATACTCATCAAACTTGCAAAGGTGGTTCACATACAAGGAGTGAGGCATGGCCAAGCTCTCCAGCTTTGCTCTTCAGTCTTCCCAAGTTGAGCAAGTTTCTGTGGCCCATGTTTGTGAAAACTATACCTAATTTCTCCTGCCTTCTTTCTCTGATTGCCCTTTCTTTCTCTCCATTGACTACATATGGCTCTGATACGGAAAGAGTGTCTGCTGATTTGTTTTCCATTGGTAAATCACATCCATTCTATGACTCTTCCAAACTCTATCCATAACTCTGCCTTACTTGCTCCTGGGACAATGTTCAGTTCCTCATGAGTCATTTTGGAATCTGTCCTCCCTCTCAGTCCTGATGGAGAGAGTTGCTTCCTCCAAAACTTCTTGGGAAATTCAGGCTACTGTATCACCTGCATCAGGGCAGTTTTTATTCCCTTTGACGACTGTGAATACTTGGTTTTCTGTGGTTCAGCCATGGAGCTCTGATGCAGACAAAGAAGGCCAAAACATTAAAATTTTACATTTCAAAAAAATGCTCCTCTGGTCACAAGTCCTTAATATCCACTGCCATTCCTTTCTGGCAAAGTTCAGGGTAGGAAACCACTGGGTCAAGTTGGAAAGATGCTTTTTAAAGGCAAGAAAATCAGGCTGAAAATTCATTCTGTGTTTTAATCGAAGAGGAAGGTTTTGATTTAAAAGGAGATATTAGCAAAGTGTGTATTTTATTAAAATTAAGGAGTTCATTTTTAAATCAAGTTTTCATTTTCCAGCTTTTTGGATGAATAAAAATCATGCTCTAAATCAGTGGTTCTCAACCTTCCTAATGCTACGACCCTTTAATACTCGTATGTGGGCGTATCTGCATGTGGGCGGACCTGCCTGGAGACAGATGGAGGAACAGTGTCTTGGTTCCTAAGACCATCGGAAAACACATATTTCCGATGGTCTTGGGCTACCCCTGTGACCCCTGTGAAAGAGTTGTTTGACCCCCAAAGGGATTCTGACCCATAGGTTGAGAACTGCTGCTCTAAATGATTGAGTATTCAATAAATGTGCCCTGTCTAAAAAATATTAAATTCCCTGGGTGAGAATGAGGGAGGTCTGAAATTCCTTCCAACTCTAGATCCATGATCTCATCAATCAATCAATCCATTGACATGTACTAAATGCCTACTGGGGGGACTCAGTGGATAGAGAGTCAGGACCTGGAGTCAAGAAGACTAGAGTTCAAATCCAGCATCAGACACTTACTAGCTGTATAACCCTAGGCAAGTCACTTAAACCTGTTTGCCTCAGTTTCCTCTTTTGTAAAGTGAGCTGGACAAGGAAACTGTAAACCACTCTAGTATCTCTGCCAAGAAAACCCCACATGGGATCACAAATGGCCAGACACAATTGAAATAAATGAACAACAGAATGTGCCAAGCACTGTGCTAAATGCTGAGAATAGAGAAGGAAGCAAAAGATAGCTCCTCCCTTCAAGGAACTCAAAGTCTAATGGACTGTGTGATTTCTATGAACACCAGACGTCAAAGTAAGGGTGCCCTCCCTAATGAAATGTTCAGTGAACATCTATGAAAAGTGGCAAAGGATGAAAAAATTCATTGTTGATGAGTACTTTGGGGAAACAGTGTGGAAATTTTCAAGAAGAGAGTTTTTATTTAAATTGTTCATATCTTTTAGACCAAATATCCTATCTCTGAGGCACATGTGCTCAATGGAGGTTACTGATGGCAAGAGAATATCTATCTGGACCAAAACCCCAGAATCACCTTTGGGATCACCAAGAGACAAAAACAAAATAGGCGCTAGTCATTGGTGAAATCATTGGCCAAATTATAGTACATAACAGAACGAAATAATGCTGTAGCATAAAAGGGATTTAAAGAAGTCAAAGAAACTTGGAGAAATCTGTATGATGTGTCACTACAATAAATAAAAGTGAAATCAAAAGATTAACATATGCATCGTTTCCAGGAACATAAATGAAGGCCATTTCAAATGGTAATAAGATTCAGATAAAACCGAGGAACAACCTTGACCTGGTTTAAAAGGAAGAAGAATTGCAGGAGTCCAGATTTATAAATTCATGTGTAGGGAACTCCCAATGTGAAAACTCCCTAAAATGAGCATTAATTCATCTGTAATTCAGAGCCTTAGAGAGCTTCTTGGTGCTGAGTGACTTGTTCACCATTATACAGCTAGTATATGTCAATGGAAGGATTTGAACTCAGGTCCTTCAGTTCTAAGACTTATTTGCCATCCATTCTTCTACACTGCCTCTCCCGTTAAATTTAAAACACACTTCCACATTCTTTCTTTTGACAAACTGAAAGCTACTAGCTAGAAAGTTATCCAATTGAATTTATTCTCTATGTTGTTTTCCTTGCTTGTCTGGGGGAATTAAACTTTGTGATAGAGTTAATTGTGATTGTGTTAAAGTTTGGATTTTGTGCCAATACGAAATTTATCAATGAAAAGATTGTCTTCCAGATTGTTAAAAAAAATGCTAAATGAAGCCTCAATGAATATGGTATAGGATGAGCTGAAATAAAAGTAAATGTACAGGTTTTTAAAGTCAAATTTTAAGAAAGAGCTGCTTGTTCTTCTTACATAATAAAGAGCCATCTCTGGGTCATCAGAAGCTAGATAATTACAATTCATCAGTCATAGAATTATGTATTGTAGAAGGTGGAAGAAAATGGTGCAACCCTCCTCCCTCATTCTATACCACACAAACACACACACACACACACACACACACACACACACACACACACTGAAAATGAAAGGTCTTTGATTTTGGGAATTAGTGTCTGCACATAATGAATACATTATTTTTATCTTTAGTGTCTAACAGTGTTCTTGGCACATTGTAAATGTGTAATAAATAATGATCGATTGTTATTTTAATTACCCTAAATGAAGCTTAATGACAATATGATTGGCACCTTCAAAATTGGTGTACTGGGTGAAAATGCAGGGATGGTTCTAGGTAGCCTCTGAAATCTCTTCCAAGTCTGTCTTTTAGAACCAGAAGGCAAAGTTGAAATTGAATTTGAATTCGAAATTGAAAGAATCCATCTGTCACCTCCTGAAACAAAACCCAAAATGAAAGCTCTTAGAAATATTATACCCAAAATCCAATCTTCCTGGGTCAAGAAAAAATATCACACGCAGCCAAAAAGAATGAATTCAAGAACTGAGGAGCCACAATCAGGATCACACAAGATTTAGCAGACACCACTGTAAAAAAGTGGAGAGCTTAGAATATCCTATTCCAGAAGGCAAAAGCTCTAGGTTTACAGGCAGGAAAACAACCTACCCAGAAGAAGAGAATATAAACAGAGGGGACCTTTTTAACAAAACAGATTCCCAAGCATTCCTGATGAAAAGATCAGAACTGAGTAGGAAAATTTGAGATACAAACATGGCACAAGAGAAGTTAAAAAAGAGAGCAATAATGAGAATTCAAAAGGAACTCTAAACATAGTTAAATTGTTTACATTCTCATATGGGGAGATGATATATGTAGCCCCTTAAAACTTTATAATTGCTAGGTGTCATCAAGAGAGTTTAAGTAAACAAAGGACCAGGGTATGATTCTATTGTGTTTGAATGATCTTAAAAGAAAAATGGATTCGGTGGAGAAGAGAAATACACTATGAGAAGGATGAAGGGAGAAGAAGAATAGGAAAATCTATTTTACATAAATGGAATTCAAAAATTAGCTCATATAACATAGAGGGGGAAGAATGGGTGGGTCAAAGAACAAATTACAGAAAAAAAATTTAAAAATTCATTAAAGATAGTGACAAGGAGATGACATACCAAAATATATGTGATGCAGCTAAAACAGTACTTAGGGTAAGATTTATATCTCTAAATGCTTTATCAATAAAAGAAAGAAAGAACCGATTTATAAATTAGACGTGCAACTTAAAAAACTAGAAATCCAATCAATTAAGAAATCTCCCTTAAACACTAAAATAGAAATCCTGAAAATCAAATGGAAAATTAACAAAATTGAAAGTTAAAAAAATGAATTAATAAAAAAAAACTAGGATCCATTTTGAAACAAACCAATAAAATAGATAAGCCATTAGCTAATTTGATTAAGAAAAAGAATGAAATCAAATTATGTGTCAAAAATTTAAAAGGTGAATTTACTACCAGTGAAGAAGAAATAAAAGGAATTAATGTTATTTCATCTAACTGTATGCTAATAAAACTGACAATCTAAATGAAATCTATTAATACTTACAAAAATACAAATTCTCACCTTAGAAAAAAATTCAATAAGGAATGAATGAAATCCCAAAGAAAAACGTCAGGATCAAATGGACTTGCAAACGAATTCTATCAAATAAAAAACAAAAAATGCCAATTCTACATAAACTAATTTTTTAAATGGGTAAAGAAGGGATCCTACCTAATTTCTTTGATGAAACAAATATGATCTTGATACCAAAGCAAAGGAGAGTCAAAAACCAGAAAGGTGACTGGAGAAAAGGGCCACCTTAAGACTTGGCATCTGCCCAGGCATTAAGTCACTCAGAAATCATGTTCTAGAGCTCTCTTCGCTTCTGATGTAATTGTAAGATCTTAAGAGACCTGGAAGAAATCTCAGAGGCTTCTGAGTCCAACCTGATCACTTTACAGATGAGATTCGGGAGGTTAAGTCATCTGAGCTTTCTCCAGGCTCAACATGGACCTATAAGTTTTTCTTAGAAAAAGAGTTCAGAGATATGAGGACAGTTTAAATTACACTTTGACAGTCCCATGACTTTCTCTGTCAATATCTGGGGAAAACATAAAGTGAAGCCAAGTTCTCCAAAGTTATGGAAAAGGTCAAAGTATGGCACGATTGCCCTTTACATTGTAGACCACCTAAGGGCATGAATCGTGCCATCTCTTAATACAATGCTTAAGCACTTATGGCTGAAACAGCAGGGTTCTAGATTTTATGAGAACATTACAGGACATTTCTTCAGACATCATTTTTATACTGATCATAGGGATCACACTGTAGTGAATAGGAGCCAATTTTCTAGAATACAATAAAACCTCATGAACTCAAATTCTACCTTTCCAGAATTTATTAAAACATAGTCACAGAATGCATTGAGGTTATCAATGTATAACTATAAAAAATAAATCTATCTATAAATATTTATATCTATATTCCTATATTATCTATAAAATAAAAGTCAAAATTAATACGTTTTTTTAAAAACTGCTAAGAGGAATGTTTAAACTGTTTTTTAAATGTTTTTGAGCAGTGTAGCACTGCTACAAGAATTATCATGTTTTCTGATTCAGAATATGAAGGACTTAGGTTCACTTATAGAGTAAATCACAACCAGCCTCCGTTTCTTCATTTGCAAAAGGTCAGAGATGGGCTAGAAGACCTCTAAGATCCTTTCTACCTCTAAATCAATGATCCCCAACCAAAAACACAAGAATTGTTTACATACAAAGAAAAAAATGTGCTAATTATAAATAACATATTCAAAAGGTTTATGCCTTAAAGGACTTCACTGCAGAGTTTTCCAAATCTTGGGGCATATAAGACCCTGGATGAGAGAGAGAGAATACAAATCAACAGCCAAATTATTGGCTATTTTAGGGTACAATTCCTGGATGCTTTTTTCATCCATTCATTCATGAATCCATCCATTCATTCATACATGTTTTTTCATTGAAAACAAAGTTCAAATCCAAGTCAAAAAAACAAAAAGAAACAAGCCGAAGACATAGTGGATTAGCTCCACCTGACAGTGAAGGCAGTACAGCAAATATTTCATGAAGAAAGTTCATATCTAACATCTGAGTAGGTCCATGTTGAATCTCAGTGTGGCCATGGCCATCGGCCACCCTGGGCTCCATGCCCCAGATGAGCTGTGTCATTACACAGCTTGCTGCTCTTGGACATAATGTGTCAATTGAAAATTGATCAATCTTTGAATGAAAGTTAATCAATCTTAAATGGAAGTTTTAAAATTTTTTAATATTGGTTGTATTTTTGACACCACTCATATTGATGAATATAATACAAGCTAGTTTCCCCCCAAACTTCAACTTTCCAAAAATTCAAGTAATTCAAGAATAGAATAGGGGAACCCCTATTAATGCCAACCCCATCAGTGTACCTGTTTTGCAATTCAGTCTTAGAGAACTGTCTAGAGCAGCAGTACCAGACAAATGAGTGAGCCCAAATTACATTAAAACGAAATTGGTAAATATTTAACAGAATAAATTAAAATACAATAAAACAGATAATATTTCATGTTAAAACTAAGTCAATAAGCAGTCTACAGGGATCTTATGTATGATTTAGTGGCCCCCATTTCTACTCAAATTTGCCACCAGTACCCTAGAGCACTGAATGGGAAACAGGAATCGGGAATGGGAACAAGTATATATGTGCAAGTACGTGTGTGTGAGTGTGTGTGTGTGTGTGTGTGTGTGTGTGTGTGTGTGCAAGGCACTGTGGGAAGCACTTTGTAAATATTATCTCAAGCACATTTCACATATCATTTGATTCTCTCAATAGTCCTGGAAGGTGGGTGCTACTATTATTTTAATTTTCAGTTGAGGAAACTGAGGCAGGCAAATATTAATTGATCTACCCAGGCTTTAGAGAGGGGACATAAACCCAGTTCTTTCTCTATCCACTATTTTAAACTTAATTGTCTGCAGTAATTTTTTTTACCAGATCTCTAGTTTAATCCATATAGGAACCTCCCTACCTCCTTCTACTAATATACATCATCATTTTATAATTCATCGTATCAGTGGTTTGACTTGCCCAAGCCCACACGCCCAGGCAGAGACAAAGGCAAAACTTAAACTCATCTCTCTGACTTTGAGGAGAACTCTTTATCCTCTATATCATTGTTTTCCTCTTGGAACTTTGTTGTCTCTACTTTTTCTAAAGTGAAATAGTAATCCCTTTTGGTGGATAAATATACAATATACTTAATGAGAAAACTCACCAGAGCAGCTAAAATTGGTGTAAACAAAGAAAACAGAAAAGTTAAGTGGCAGAAAGGTAGAAACACAAAATGGCTTAAATACAGAAATACAATCCATTATATTTATTACTGGCATCCGTAGTCCTGTTATGGATGGAAAGACCATTTGTTTCTTTTATCCTACTTGTTTTAATTACAGATAGCATAAAACCTTATGAATCAAAACATCCTAAAAGTATACATTGGCAACACAAGATGATCTTCTCATGGAAAATTATATGACTTTGTAAAAGTAGTGGACAAAACCCATTTTAGACACCCATTTCAAATATTGAATGGCCACCCTCCTGATCCACTGACAAACTCTTTCAAAAAATGCTTAAGTTGGATTGTCCCATTCATGACTAGTAATGGGTATGAAACCTCGTGTGGTACATACTCTGGGTATAAAGGATAATTTGCCTTTCAGAATTTAGTCACTGTTTTTCTAATTTGGAGAACTCAATAGCAAGGGGAAGAGATCTCACTCTTTTCTTTCCCAACCGCACTCCTATGAATAGCATCTTACAGCAAATGGACAGAATCATAGGAGATGCCTTGCCTAGAACAGAGAAGACCCAGAGAGCTGAACTAGAGAATGGAGGAGGATGAGTGAGCTAGTTGAGGAACCTGCTCATCAGAGATGCTTTATCTAGGGGGAGTAGCATAAAGAAAACACAAGAGAAAACATCAAAGACATTACTTAATTTGATCACTTGTATGCTCTACGTGTATGTGTATGTCTCTGCTAGTGTGCATTTGTGTGTGCTTACTCTCCTCACTGTCACCATTTTTATTTAAAGTAGAATGTGCCCCAAGTTTAGAAGGAGAATGTTTTATCACTACTGTTTTCTATGCCATTTCTATAAATGCCTTTACTTAAAGTTAATTGTGTCAACTAGATAACTATTAAGGGTGAACACACTGGTGGGAGCTCCATGGGGACCCTACAGTATAGGAACCTGGGGAGTTCTTATAATATTAGAAGCATGGACCCACTAAGTAAATGCTTGCTAGCTTGACAGACTATCCTAAATCTGGTGTAGTCATCTCCTCAGGGACTCAATTTACAAGTGCAATTAGCGGGGAGCCCAGAAGGGACACTATGCTTTTAATAAGCAAAAACAATGAAATCTGTGACATAAAAACAATTGCTTTCATGGTCTTAAAAGATTGCTCATAAAACCATTAAGTGTAAAAAACTTGGAGAGAGAGGAAAAACATTGGTACTAACTAGAGCTATTGCCATGGCAGAATCTTCTCAACAATAACAGTGAATAACATATTATGCAAAGCATCTCTGAATGGTTCCCCATGGAGATAATATAATGGAAAGATGAATTGTCCTTAAGTCTGAAGACCTTTGCAGCCAGCTAGGTGCTAAACTTAATTCTTTCTACTTTTCATTCCAAGTGGATAAAGCACCAGATGTTGTTAAACATGCTCCTTTGATTACATAGGTACAATATGGAATTGAAACCAATGTTAAGTAAGAGTCATTCTTTTGAAAAGCTATTGAAGGCTGTGCCACATCCAGAAGAATGTTCAATATAAATGACAGATTTTTCAGTGAAAATAATATGATGTGAACCCTATGCTGACAGGACTAAGTTGATGTAAGGGCAAAATGTATGTCTACAAATTCTAGTTAAAAGTTTGGCCCTTTGTGCAATTGGCCCATTGCAACCTTCACAGACAATAATTGTGTAAAGAATAATGAGCTACAAATGGCATTTCAAGCTCTTGCAAGAGTAATAAATTTGATATTTTTCAATCTAGCCCATTAAAGAGAAGGTTCTCTGCAAAACTGTGTGATGACATGGAGGCAGAGCAAAATGCTTTTCTATATTATTGTGAAACACACTGGCTTTCTTGTGCCAAAGGACTTCAAAAGGGTATTTATGCCAAAAGAGGAAATAGCTATTTTTCTTATTAATAACAATAAAAAAGAAGTACATTCATTTTATAACAAAAATTCTTCCTGAAATTTGTATATTTGATAGATGGTCCTGAAAAGTTGTATATTCTAAATATTATGAAAGAGTTATAACAATGGATAATAAATATATAATATAATGGTATTTCATGTGCTTCCCAATTTTAAAAATTCCTGTCACACAAATGAAACAGAAGAAAGTAAAGACCTACTTATTAATAAGCCATATGATTATATGTTTAGGATTTGTTTGTGTGTTTTAAATTGCAATAAACTTTGTTTTATTCTAATAAAATACAAGTATCATGGTAAATAGTGGATAGAGAACTGACCTTCAAGTCAGAGTCCTGAGTTCAAATCTTGTGGCTGACATATATTGGCCACGTGATTCTAGGCAAGCCACAGCCTTTCAGTGCTCTGGGCAACTCTATAAACAGAGGCTCTTAATCTGGAGTTCATAAACTTGCATGTGTGTATACATACATACACATACTATGTGCATATGCATATATATATACATATGTATACACTTAAAGAGTCATATAGATACACATATTGTATAGAGAAATATAGATAACTGTTTCTATATAACTGGTTTCCTATGTAATTCAGTGTATTTTATGCATTTAAGGACATTATTCTGGTAAAAGGTCCATAGGTAGAAGAGGAGAAAGAGAAGGAAGAGGAGGAGGAAGAAAAGGAGGAGGAAGAGGAGGAAGAGTCACTACGTAATGTTTGGAAAGCACAGAGTAGGTAAATTAATTGTTACATATGTTTGAAAGTAATGAAATTGATTTTTTTTAAAAAGACTTTTATCTAAGGAAAGATGGCTCTTCTATTTGCCAAAGCCAACCCTTTGACTCTCCCTTACCAAAAAAAAAAAACAAAAAAAAACCCCTCAGCTTCCCCTTCTCTCTACTCCCTTGACCCCACAGTGGCTTCCTATTTTTTGAATGAATTAGTTTCCTCAGTTTTAAATTTAACATTCTCCACAACATGTTCCAATGTACTTTTCCATCATTATTCTATATTTCTCTCCTCATTTCACTGTATAGTTCTAGCCAAACCAGTTGTCATTCAGTCTACTGTCTCTGTCTTTTTGCCCTGGTCCCCAGTGCACTCTCTCCTCATCTCTACCTCTCAGAATCTTCATCTTGCTTCAAGACTCAGTACAGATACCACATCCTTATGGAAACCTCCCCATCTCTCTAATCATTAGTGTTCTCTCCTTTTAAGTGACTTTGTATTACCAATGATTGGTATTCCAGTTGTGGTATTCCAGCTGTATATTCCTCCAGAAAAAAGACTTAAGCTCCTTGAGAGCAAGGAACTGGCTTACTTTTGTCTTTGAATCCCTAACACCTCCTCTAGTACCTGTCACTTGTTAATGAATAAAAATTTATTTAATTCAATTGATCCAGTTCCAACCAGCCTTCTCCCAGTTAATTTGAAATATTAACTTGAGGATCTCATGTCTTACAATACATGCAGCCCTGAATTTTGCAGCTGTATAGTCTAGCTATGAACAGGTGGCTAGGTGGCTCAATGGATAAAATCCTGGGCTTAGAGTCAGGGAGATATGAGTTCAAATCTGACCACAAACACTAGCTGTGTAACCCCAGGCAAGTCACTTAACCTCTGTTGGCCTCAATCCACTGGAGAAGGAAATGGCAAACCACTCCAGTATCCTTGCCAAGAACATTGCATTAATGTGCTATAGTCCATGGGATCATAAAGAATCGGACATGACTGAACAAGTCTGGCTATGGAAAAGGAGCTTTAGTTTCCTCTGATCTACTACGTTTAGGAAATTTAAGTAGTAAAGCATCCAGAAGAAAGCTGTGAGGACAATGAGGGACTTTCAATCCATACCATGTGAGAACTGGTGGCAGAGGATTGCAGAAAAAGCAAAGATGGCAGGGTAGAAGGGATTAGTACAGCTCTATTCCTCCCCATACTCCTCCAAATCAACCTAGAAAACACAGCAGACTGAGTTTCAGTGAAGAAATGTACTCACAGAGAGTTGTTTTTCCAGCCCAAGTCAGTGTAGGGAGATAAACAGAGAAGTCTGTGGCCACTAGGGGTCTGGTCAGGGGCAACATGTGGAGACCATTCCAGCACAGGAAGAGGCTATTTAATGGAACAACTAGAGATCCTAGGCTGTTACAAGGGAATCCCTACACCCTGTTGAGGGGTACCTCAACAGAGACAGGTGCCAATTGTCACCTTTGCTGCCCACTACCCAATTCTGGGTCACAGATCCTGGGCAGTCAGATCCAAGAAATGATATTCCCAGGGAGGCAAGCCCTGAATCATGTACCAAGAAAGGAGGAACTTCAGAAACAAGCAATAGTGGTGAGACTCCAAAGCCTATAGAGGAATAACTAGGGCAAGAATTTCACACATAAAGAGAGCCTGCAGCTCTATCTCTCTGAAAAAAAATAGAGCCCCCAGCTCTGAGTCCAGCGGTAGTCTGCCCTTGCTATGATCCAAACTCAGATCAGGAATTGGTAGAACTTAAGACTAGACAGGGCAGTGATCACTCTTCATCCTGGATAGAACCACTTCAAGAGCACTGAAAGCTTGCAAGTCTCCAGCCTGAGCTGTCTCTCCAGCCTGAGCTGTCTCTGAGATTCTAGAATAACATAACATTCAACACCTTTAAAAAGCAGCACTAAGACCAGCCCAGAATTTCCTTTCAGAAATGCACTAATTCTAGTCATAAGATTAAATCCAAAGTCAATGGGTAAACCTGAAGAATCAACAACAACAGCAACAAAAGAATCCCATACAAAGGGATGTTCAAGACACAAAACCTAGAAGAGAATGATTCCAAAACATTTACAAGCAAACCCTCAAAGTAAACTACACCATGGGCAAAAATTCAGCTAGAATTTCTGAAAGAGATGAAACGAGTTTAAAAATGTTTCTGTTGATTAAATGAGAGTTCTAGAGGAAAAAATGGAGAAGAAATTAGAGCTGTAAAAGAAAGAATTGGAAACAAAATTAACAGTTTAATGCAAGAAGTACAAAGCCTTGTCCAAGAAACAAACTCTCATTAAATTAGAATGGAACAAACTGAAGCCAATGACTCCATAAGATGAAAGGAAATCTTTTGACTAATCTGAACCCAATCATCAAAACAAGAGTCTCAATGGTATATATATTTTTTAATGTTTTAATTGCCTCTTGGAATCAGAAGAGCTAAGTGGCAATAGAAAAAAACCACCAGTCACCTTTTGAAAGAAATTCCCAAATGAAACTTCCAGAAATATCTTAGCCAAAATACAGAGTTTTCAGGTCCAAGAAAAAGTACTGTGAGAAGCCAGAAATAAATAATTCCAAGTGCCAAGGGGCCACAGTCAAGATCACACATAATTTAGCAGCCACTACAACCAAGGAACAAAGACCTTAGAATATCATATTCCAGAAGGCAAAGGATATGTGGAGAGAGAGAGAGAGAGAGAGAGAGAGTAGCATAAAAAGGTAAACATAAATGAACAATGCAAAGGGCTAAAAAAAAAAAAAGGCTTAACTGCTCAAATTCCAAGATGGGAAGATGATATATATTACCCCGCTGCATCTTATCATCATCAAAGGTCAAAGACAGAGTCTAAGGTCTGGGAGTAATTCTATTATGTCTTGATGATCTTAAGAGAACAATGGGAAAAGGAGAAGAGGAATATAGCAGAGGGGAAGAGAAAGGAAGATTAGAGAAAATTACTTCATACAATCAGGGTTTTCAGGTAGAGATCTATACAAACAAAAAGGAGGGGATGGTGAGGGAAGCAGCTGACACTCAAAGCTTAGTCTCGTTTGAACTGGTCAGAGGAATGAAGAATGCATACACGGTGCACACGCACGCACGCACACACACACACACACACATACAGCAGGGAACAAAAATGTGTGTCTTTCAATAAGGAAATGGGAGAAGGGAGAAGGAATTACAAGTGAGGCACATTAAGGGAAGGATTAGTCTGAAACAAAATAAATCTAAGGATGTATAAAAATATTTACAGCTCTATTTAAGATGGCAAAGAATGGGAATCTGAAGGGGAGCTGAAATGAAGCTGAACAAGTCATTGTATATAAATGTGATGTAATACTATTTTGTTGTTTTTAAAAATGATGGACTGGGTAGTTTCAGAGAAAACATAGGAAGACTTGTATGAACTGATGCATAGTGAAGTGAGCAAGAACCTAGTGAACAAGTCATATAGTGATAGCAACAAGGCAAAACAAGCAACTTTGAAAGAATCAGGAATGCCAAGCAGTATAATCACCAACCATGATTCCAGAGGACTAAGGAGGAAACATGCTACCCCCGTACAGTCCAAGAGGTAAAGAACTCAGAATACAGAAGGCAACATACATTTTTTGGACATGGCCAATATGGAAATTAGTTTTGCTTAACAATACATGTTTGTAACTTTTCTTTCATTGTTAATTGTTAGGGGAAGAGGGAAGAGAGTGGGGTAGGAGGGATAGAAGGCAGATTCTTCTTGATTTAAAAATAATAAAACATAATTTTTACAAAGAAAAGAATACATGACTGAAAGGAGTATGTTAGTTGCAGTCAGGTCACTCGGTAGGACTATGAGGTCAAAGAAATATTAGTGTTTTACTTGGGCTTAAATATCAGTTAGACTTTAAGAAAGCTGAGCATTGCAGAATTGACGCTTTTGAATTGTGGTGCTAGAGAAGATTTTTGAGAGTTCCTTGGATAGCAAGGAGGTCAAATCAGTCAACACTTAAAGAAATTAATCCAGGCTTTTCACTGGAAGATCAAAAACTGAAGCTGAAGTTTAAATTCTTTGACCACATAATGAAAAGACAGGACTTGACTGGAAAACACCCTGAAATCAGGAAAGATTGAAGGCAAAAGGAAAGGGGGGCAGCAGAGGAGGAAATGAATAGATCATGTCATGGAAACAATGAACATGAGCTTGGAGAGATTTCAAGAAATAGTAGAGGACAGAAGGGCCTGGAGGGCTGTGGTCTATGGGATCATGAAGAGTCAGCCTTGACTGAACAACATCTGAAACAGAAGCAATGAGTGGAAATTGCAATGTATTAAATTTAGGTTTGATGTCAGAAAAGAACTTGCCTAATAATGAGAGCCAACCAAAAGCGGAATGAATCCCTTTGGACAGTAGAACTAGAGTTCTTCAAGCAAAGTCTGGATGACAACATGTGCATGTTCTAGTAAGGATTCTTCTTGGGACAAGATAGCTACTGTCAACTCTAAAATTTTGTGATTTACATATTATATACCAGCTTCTTTCACCAATTCAAAAATACTCCATTTTCTTTCTTTACTCATTAATTTGTCACTGTTTGGTCTTATCTACATTTTCACAAACAATGCTCTTGAAACTCTGTTTGGTCCAAAGTATTTGTTACATGATCAGATGGAAGATTCAAGATGATAAATTTAGTAGAGTATAAGCCTTCTTATGAGATGGGTTGGAGCTATAATTTCCTCAGTAGAGGGAACTCCCAGGTAAGGAATCTCTCTTTATTGATGAAGTTGGTACCTTCTCTACAATTTATAGTATTAGAGAGCTGAGAATTGCAGGCTGAGCGACTTTCCCAAGGTCACACAGCCAGTATGTGTCAGAGGCTGGGTGTGAATTCAGATCTCTGGTTCTGAGACTAGCTCTCTATGACCTCCTGCTGCCTCTATAATATAATAATCTCCTTATTAAGAAAAAAAAATATTCTCTCTTGCCCTCTTCCCTTCTTTCCTTTTCCTTCTTCTATCACTGCTCTCTTCCCCTCCTTTCCTGCCCCTTTTATTCCTCTTGCTCTTCCTTTCCATTACAAAATGCAAAAGAAGTGGTCTCAGAATACAGATTCTGTAAGACCAAAAATACAAGAAACTTTCAGATGAGATTCCAAGAGAAATGCAGAAAAAGATCAAACTGTAAACTGTGGTGGAAATGGTTTGGACAAAGAGAGTTAGCCTTCTGGTCAAACCAGTAGTCAAGAAGTAACACAGTATTTCCTATTAGTGGGACCTTGGGCAAATCATTCTGTGCCTCATTTTCCTCCTCTGTAAAATGAGGGACTGGACTCATTCACTTCTAAGCTCCTCTTACCTCTAAATCAGAGGTTTTTAACCAGGGAGCCATAAATTGAGTTATATTTTTATAACTGTATTTTTTAAGGGGGGGGTATGCTTTTTGGACGTGAGAAAGCAGGACAATTGGGGTTAAGTGACTTGTCCAAGGTCACATAGCTAATAAGTGTTACGTGTCTGAGGCTGAATTTGAACTCAGGTCCTCCTGACTCCAGGGCCAGTGCTCTATTCACTGTGCCACCTAGTAGCCCCTATAACTGTATTTTAATATAATAGGTTCCCTTGTAATCGGTGTATTTATTTTATACCTTTAAAAACACAGCTATGAGCTGGGATCCAAAGGCTTCACTAGTTGGCCAAAGGGACCCATGACACAAAGATAGTGAAAAAGCCTTTCCCCACGTCCTTGATCCTAGAATACTAATTTCTTTACAGTATGTGAATGATGTCACACTTATCCTGAAGTCTGCCTTCACTGTTCCAGCCCTTGCCATTTCTATGACTTGTGTGTGTAGCTAAGAAACCCAGCCAGCCAGTGTCTCCAAATTCTGCCTCTCAGTCATCAATGAAGCAAAGACACATCCAGTATTGTCCACACCATGGCCTCCATTCAGTGCTGGGAGAGCTCTTCATAAAAGCTATTCCACAAGCTGCATTTAAAAAGCTCCTCCAGTGACCCAGTCAAGGTGAGGTTAATTCTGAGCATTGGCATGTTTTCTTAAGGAGTGTGTGATTTCCCTCCATGACAGGTTTTATTTCTGCTAATACTGAAAATAGATCCTACCTACCCTCTTGAAATGGAACAAGAGGAAATGGGTGTTGTTACTTTGAGCCCTGGGAGAATCATTTCTGATGTGGGTGTGGCTTAGCCCTTCACCCCTCCGAGGTCCATGAACTAGATTCCCACCATACAATATGGAGAAGGTGGGAATGTCTGAGCTACAGGGATGAAAGTAAAATCAATTTCTCTCTGTATTCCTGGATCTAATTCATACCTCCATAACATTCTGTCCCCTAAGTCAGCAGTATGATAGGGATATTTGAAGTCCAAGAAGAGGACAATTTATAAAATGCCTTGTATCATACCCAACCAAGGGGAAGGTGGGAGTTCATAGGCTCACAGGACCACAGAGTTAGAACTTGAAGAGACCCAATCCAACCGTCTAGTTACACAGATGAGTCAAGACACCCAGAACCAAGTCAAATCAAGAATGATTTAAGCACTTACTTTGTGCCAAGCACTGTGCTAAACTCCAGAGATACAAAGAAAGGCAAAAACCATCTCTGCCCTCAGGGTGTTTATAGTCTAATGGGGAAGACGAACAACTACATACAAGCATGATGTATACAAGATACATTGGAGGTCATCTCAGAAGGAAGGCACTAGGAGTAAGGAGACAGGGAAAGGCTTCTTACAGAAGGTGGGAAGTTAGCTGAGGATTGAAGGAAGCCAGAAGTTTTGTAAATAACTTGCCTGGGATTACACAGGTAGCAAATCCAAGGACCTAAACTCAGGCTTTCTGACTCCAGAACCAATCCTCTGCTGGGTTTGTATTCTGACATCCATAACCACATCAGTCTTCCCATCTTTTTTTTTTTTTTTTGAGCCATCTTTGTTCGTGAATTTGGGGCAACTAGGGGGTATGACAGTTGATAGTACCTGGTCTGTAGTCAGGAAGATGTGAGTTCAGATCTAGCCTCAGACACTTTAATAGCTGTGTGACCCTGAGCAGTCTCAATTCCTTATCTGTAAAATGGGCTAGAGAAGGAAATAGCAAACCACTCCATTATCTTTGCAAAGAAAACCCCAAATGGGATCACTAAGAGTTGGACATGACTGAAAAATAACTCAACAAGTTCATGAATTTAGGAAACATCTTTTTCCTATCCAGGCAGCTCAGGCAACAGAAGTCATGTTAGGACTCAATCATATGACAAAGGGTCTACAACTACATGAGAGATGGTTGCTTTTAAGGAACATAAAAATAATGTAAAAAAATTAATGCCTAAGTAGTTTGGGGAATTGATATATTTTTTTGTGCCCATCTATGTATAAATGTTATATGGGCATATGTATATATATATATATACATATATATGTATGTATGTATGTGTTTATATGTTTATATATATATATATATATATATATATATATATATATATATATGGGGGCTAGGTGACTCAGTGGATAGAGCACTAGGACTGGAGTCAGGAAGACCTGAGTTCAAATCCAATCTCAGACACTCACTAGCTGTGTGGCCCTGGGAAAGTCACTTAACCCTGTTTGCCTCAGTTATCTTATCTATAAAATGAGCCCAAGAAGGAAATGGCAAACTACTCCAATATCTTTGCCAAGACAGTTCCAAATGAAGTCACAAAGTGTCATGACTGAAACGACTAAACAACAATATATATGTATATATCAGTAGTATTAAAGTATTTTATGTGAGACAAATATGTTATATGAACATACTCAAGAGTAACATCACAAATATTAATAAATTTGTTAGTATAATATACTTGATATTAAAATATTAAAGGTATAAAAGTCATTAACTTTGCCTTCTAAACTACAAGAAAATGTGTTGCCAGTTTAAAATAATCAGATTTTTAAAATATAATTTCCTATCATATTTTCCAATTAATTGATTTGGATTTCAGTGAAAGATAATATGGGATTTAAAGTAGAAAAGGACTGGTCTGGTGATCAGAAGATGTTATTTTGATTAACAG
This sequence comes from Pseudochirops corinnae, assembly GCA_028646515.1. Classification (NCBI taxonomy): domain Eukaryota; kingdom Metazoa; phylum Chordata; class Mammalia; order Diprotodontia; family Pseudocheiridae; genus Pseudochirops; species Pseudochirops corinnae. The sequence goes on from CM053592.1 coordinate 7,675,933, forward strand.
GAATACCTGGGTTCAGATCCCTCCTCAGACAAGATATTTAAACTTGCTGAACAAGAGTTTTCTCACCTCACCTCACCATGTTGTTATTATGAATTTTAAATGAGATAATATATATGAAGAGCTTAAAAAACTTGAAAGTTCTGCATTAAGGTCAAGTCAAAGTCCAGCTCTATGGCCTTGGGAAGGGCACACCCTTCAACTCTTTGTGTCTGGGTTTCCTTATTTGCAAAATGGCAGTGGTGCTCATTGCACTCCTTACCTCAGAGGGTGCTGGTGGAGAAATTGCTTCCAAAGCCACAAAAATGGAAGTAAGCAAGGCCTGGTAGAGAAAGGGGTGGCATCAGAGTCAAGAAATCCTGGGTTCTAGTTCTCCCTCTAACCCATGTTTCCTATATGACCATAAGCAAGTAATGAGCAAGTCAAACTCTCAGAGTCACATGCTACAAATGGAACAGTGAGAGAAATGTCCACGCCAGGAGTTCCCTGCCCTGGTGAAATCACACATGGAGAGCAAAAAAGATTCTTAACACACGCCATCGCTGTGAGTCCATCCATTAAATGTTATGTGCCAAGCATCAGGCCAGTCACATGAAGATAAACATGACTCAATCCTTCCCCTCTCCTTTATTAGAGAAGGAAAGACAAATTGGGTACAATCTATACTGAAGGGAGACATGGAGAAAGTTCCAGGGGATGAACCACAGACCAGCACAATCATGCCTACACAGGTCAGAAGAGAAAAAAGAAGAAAAAGGGTCACTGGGTCACATGCCCCCCATCACAAGGATCAATAAAGGACTATGGCATCACCTGTCGACAACAGGTGGCTGACCTCCTTTAAGGCAAATTTTGGCATATATTTCAAAGGTACTAGAATGATGTGGAGGGGCATGGAGCTGAGTAGGATTTCATAATATGACTACATGAGAAAGCTGAAATTCAATTCACTTGCACAGCTCTAGACTCTGTGTGTGTGTGTTTATAAACACACTTCATATATGTGTATAACCTGGCTGCTCTGCCCCATTCCTCTGAGGATCAGGTCTGTTACACTTTATCCCACCCTGGGCAAGTCACTTAACTTTTCTATATGTCAGTTTCCTCCTCACAAGGATAATTACAGCACCTACTTTACATGGTTGTTATGTGGATCCAATGAAATTATATTTGTAACTACTTAGCACAGTGCCTAGGATACAGTAAGCACTTGATAAACACATTTTCCTTCCTACCCACCTCACATTCATGTATAATATGTACACACATATGTGTGTATGAATACATACATACCTCCATATACATAAATGCATTATAAATGCACAATATTCTTTTTTAAAGTATCCAGACCCAAGATTTCATTGGGAAATATCCCAGTCCACCAAATGACAGAGGATCCTCTGACTAACCTCATTATACTCTTTTGTTGATTTAATGTCTGCTCTCCCTAGTATATCCACTGGCATTGGTTTGGCACATACGTCCTATTCCCCAATTCTAGAAAGTTCTCTGGGGATCTAGAAATTCTTAGACACTCCCAAAACTGACAGGTTGTGGTTTTGTTTTGGTTTTTTATGAGAGCCTAGACCTATTATAATGATTACAATCACTCCCAAATAAAAAGTTACTCAGATCTTGTAAAAAAATAAATAAGCATTTTACAAAGATCTTATAGGTTACTCCTTCCTTGGTCCTTATAAAAGCCTATCTCAGCCCAAAAGAATACAATTATAATGAAAATAGAATTAATAACCAAAATGAAAACAGAAATAAAAGGGAGAATGAGGGTCATCTTGAAGAAAAGAGTAGTCCCACATGGACTCTCAGAGAGAGGCAGCTGGAGGTTCTGTTTTCACCCTCAGGGAGATATCTGTCTTGAACGAAAATTTCTCATATGGGTCCCTTGTCAATGGATCCCTGTCATAATATGGAAGTCAGTAGAAGATCTAGACAAAAAATCTCTCCAGGGGTCAATACATGGAATTTCTCCATTGGATATACACAAAACTATATGTCAAAATCTAATGAGAAAAAAAATCTAATTAGAGGTCTGAAGTCACCTCATGATAGAACAAGCAGGCTAGCTCAAATTCAAAGAAATTCAAATATGCATGAGATTATTTAAAAAGCTATCAAGCACTTGGAGTTTATTGGAATCAAGCTCTCAAATTCCATAAAAGATGTCACCCATGACTGAGGGTGCACCCCCTTCCTCAGGAGCTCTAGTTCTGCACTCTGGGTCAACCAAAAACACAAGGCCTTCAAGTATGGACATGTAGTACCCACGTCCATAGAGCCAAACATGCATGCCAAATTCCATGGGAAGCATGATGCTACAGTAAATTGAGGAGCTCCTGTTATATGATGCTCATCCTTTGTTTTCAGAGAGGACCAATGATATCACCAAGTGATGCCTTTTGACTTGGGTGTGAATTGGATTTTGGTGAGGCTGAGCTGCACAAAGTTGCCAGCCTCGCTTTTTCTTCCTGAGTCATCAAAATCCAATAAGAGCCCAAAAGTCAGGATGACTGTTAAAGGCCTGAATTTCAGTGGATGTCCTTGGCATCACTGATGCCTGACCGAGCTCTAAGTACTTCATAGCTGCTAACCTGCTTCAGTCACTTTCGTGACCATTGGAACAAATTGTTCTCATCCACCCATTTATCTGGGATTTAGCCTTCACATGCTTGGGGTATTCATTCCACTAACTCATGACCATTTGGAGGCCTCTTAGTTACACTCAAGTCTGTCTCCTGAGACAGGTTTTATCAGCTTGGGCTACTGCTTATGCTACAGCTTCTTGTAGTCCCAGGTGAGAATTGGGTGAAAGGTGGGCACTAGGGGTGGATGAGCAACCCTGAAACGGGCTTGGCAAGCCCTCACCCCAGAAGTGCTATTCCTCCCTAAATGCCTCATATACCCTGTTACATGTAACCCAACTTCAGTGGACCCTCCCACAGAGATTTGGAATACTACTACTCTAACCTCAAGAGAGAAATAAGAGAATCTTGGAATGTTGTATCAGCAATGCAGTATTCACAATGCCTACAGTAACTATAAATATGCTGATATAGTTATTAATCACAAAATGGAACAGGCTCTCTACATAAGAAATATAGATAGTGCATTCATTTAAATACCTGGAGACTGAGTCCCAAAACCAGAAAGTCAAAGCCAACCCAGTAGTGATGAAGTTGGCAC
>CM053592.1:7682130-7696857 GCA_028646515.1 Pseudochirops corinnae
AAGGACGTATCTGAGGCCACATTTGAACTCAAGGAGAGTTCACAGAGTTCTGACTCCAGGTCCAGCTCTCTATCCATTATGTCATCTAGCTGCCTATTTTTAAGAATATTGAAAGGATAGAGAGTCAGGTCAAGTCTAGTAAGATGAAGCTTAATAGACCTAATTGGAAAGTCTTACATTTGGGCTCAAAAAAATCAATTTCATGAGTACAAGATGGATGAGGTGCAACTAAATAGCCCTTCATCTGAAAAAGATCTGGGGGTCTAAGTGTATTGCAAACCTTGTGTTTGGCAGTAGGGTAGCATGGCAGCCAAAAAAGCTGATGGGACCTGCCCCTGAGTGTAGAGGCTGTGTGTCCAGGCCTAATGAGATAAGAGTCTCTGTTCATCCTGTAGGCACTGTTGTGCTCTGCGCTAGGCACCACATTTTAGGAAGGATGTGGTTGGACAACCTCATGTCGTTATTTGTCCTTTGTTCTTGCAGAGGACCACGACGTCAGGAAGGTGATATTATTGGAGACAAATGAATTGATTTCAGTGAGGGAGGGCTGTGCAAAGTCACCAGCCTCTCTTTCTCCTCCAGAGCTGATGGGCAGCCTGGAGAGCACTGGAGAAGGGTCTCGAATTTATGCTTGGGCAGCCTGGAGAGTGCTGGAGAAGGGTCTCTAATTTATGCTTGATAAAGACTGGTTGAAGGAACTTGGAGAAGACTTAGGAGAACCATGATAACTGTCCCCAGATATTTGAAACTGCCAAACGGAAGATTGGTTACACTTATTTTGCTTTGTTCTGATGGGTAGAAGTTGCAAAGAGACAATTTAGATGGATGATTTGATAATTAGAGCTATTCAGTTTGGAATGGGCTATCCCGGGAGATAGTAGCTTCCCTCTCATTGGAGGTGATTAAGAACAAGTTGGATACCTAGCTATAGGGTATAGAGGGGGAGGCTTGGTCAGACACAGATTGGGCTGGATGTGGCCATTAACACCTCTTCCAAATCTGAGATTCCCATGTGTGATTTACAATATGGCATTTCATTCATTCAATGTCTGTTGAACAAATAGCCCTGTGGGAGTGATCAAGATGTGCACTGACCTCAAGTACCTTACTGAGAAGCTGGAGTGGAAAGTAGGTAAAAATGACAATGGCATGGCAAGAGTTAACTCTCCAAGGGGGTGATAGTTGTTATTCTTGCTTCTGGTTTAATGCATACAGCAGTGGGTCACTGCATAGTTCCATTTTAGCATACCTTGGACTGTTCTTGTTCATTCCTTGTTTCAAAACCAGTGACGCCTTGACTTGTGAGTGAATTGGATTTAAGTGAGGCAGAGCTGCAGAAAGTCTTCAACCTCCCTCTCTCTTCCAGACACACAGAAGCCCACTGGCAAGACAAAGTCAGGGTGACTGATGATGGCCTACGATGCAGGGGATGACCTTGGTGTCTTTACGTTTGGCTAAATCCCAAGTGCTCCACAGAACCTACTTCAGCCACCTTCTCGGCTGTTGGATCAAATAATTCTTGTCCACTGGGGGAAGTCTTCACAAGTTTGCCATAGACATCCCCCTAACTCACTTATTTACCTAACTCATCATCTGTAGGTTACCCTGAACCCAGTTTAATCTGTCTGCTGAAATTTTTTTTTTTTTTACCAGGGCATGGCTACTGAGCATGTTACAGCTTCTTGGAACCATAGGTGAGAGTTGGGTGACAGATGGATACCAAAGGTGGATGAACAGTCCTGAAAAGGGCTTGGCAAGCCGTCACACCAGAGGTGCCAGTCCTCCCTGAAGACCCCATAAACTTCTGTGAGACAGCAGAACTTGTCTGAACACAGGGAGTTTTTGAGAGGCTAACCCTAGTCAAGATAGCTATTGAGTATGACAACAGTGGCTCAATGAACAAATACTTTAGAATAATTCCCTTCCTGGGCTTCTCTTGTGGGTTAGACCAGATGTTCCTGAAGGTCTCTCCCAGCTTCAACACTCGACAGACAGAGTCTAACAGAAGTCAGTCTGAACTTGAAGGGGGGAAGATTCAGCCTCTTCCATTGAGTCAGAGACAGCAGGCTTTGGAAAACAGGGCTAGACAGCCCAGAGCCAGGGCCAGACTGAGGGATGACCAGTATTCCTGGGTGTGATTGGCTCAGTCACCTGGGAGAATGAGAGGTGCTGTCTGATCCAAAGGCCAGGGGGACCTTGTTGGGCCTAGAGGGCCAGTAAACCGCAGTAAGCTTTTTCTGGAGGGGAGAGAGGCAAGCAATTATCTGAATGAGGGGTGTAGCCTAACAAGTTGTAGTTGAGAAGGGCTAGAAGGAGGGTTGGTGATGCTTTCTTCAACTCCTCACCTCTCCAGGGAGGAAACCAAGAGTGCTCAGGTTTATTTACCCATTGTAGTTTCTTAGATTCCCTCTGGGCCTAGAACTGGTCTTTGTTCTAAAAGAACCCTTTTGTTTTTAAGATTTTGATATATGATAAAACCTTCTTGAGTCAATTTTGTTTAAAGTTTACAAATACAGATGCAACCTCTAGGGGGCATTCACAATTACCGCCTCCCAGAGGAAAAGGGGGAGAGGCCAGTTCTCCCCAGACCAGGCCAGTTTTTGCCATGGGGCAGCTCAGAGCTAGGTTTCCTCCTCTACTTTCCACCTCTTCTTTTTGAAAGTAGAGGCAGCCTTCTCTTCAAAGCAGGCCAGCTCTCTGGGGTCACGTCCTGAATCCACAGAGATGACTTCCTCTGTTTGTTTGGAGAACTTAAAAAAAAGAGAGATACTTAATACTGCTCACTAACTAAATTGTCTAGTTTGAGCCCAGGTTTCCTCTAATAAGTGGGACTCTCTGCCCTGTCTTACTTTCTGAGTAAGTCTCAGTTGGTCACTTTATTTCCCATATTGTTGAGTAAAACAGGGTTAAGTGATTTGCCCAAGGTCATACAGCTAGAAAGTGTCTAAGGCTAGATTTGAATTCATGAAGATGAGTCTCCCTGATTCCAAGCCCAATGTAATATCCCCCAAACCACGGTATTCCTCTTAAAGTTTGAGCTGAGAAAAATCAGAGAAACAAATGGGCTAGGAACATCCATTTTGGCATTCTGTATAGGGGAGGAGGAGATAGCTGTTAAGAATTTTCACCCTTGGCATTCTGGGTTTGAAAAGTTCTCAGGGCATGCTTAGGCAGGTCCTTTGACTTAGAGGATGATTGGCAGCTAGGACCTGCCTCCCTAAACTAATCTAGTGGTTATATGTGGGAGCTATGGTATTTTTCATTTATTTTTAATTCTCCTTGTGTTTCTGGAAAGTCTTGTGAAGTGGGGACCCAAGCACATCTTGCTTTGCCATTTTTTCTTTCTCTTTCCAATTTGAAAATACTCAGTATCTGATTTTTCCTGAAGTTTTTATTTTACCTTTTACTTTTTAAAAGATGCTCATATTTTCAAAATCTTTTTGTGCTTGTTGTTGACTTTTTCTTTCAATCCCAAATATTTAAAAAATATTTTATTTTTCCTCAATTACATGTTAAAACAATTTTTTAAAACATTTTTAAAAGTTTGAGTCCCAAATTCTATCCCTCTGTACCTTTCCTCCTTCCCCCTCTCTGAGATGGTTAGCAATCAGATATAGGTTGTACATATGCAATATGTAAAATGTTTCCATATTAGTCATTTTGCATAAAAAGACTTGAACAAAAAAGAAAGAAAGTGAAAACGGTATGCTTCAGTCTGTATTTGGACAATATCAGTTCTTTCTCTATAGGTCAGATAGCATTTTTCATTGTGAATCCTTTGGGATTGTCTCAGATCACTGTCTTGCTGAGAATGGCAAAGTCATTCACAGCTGCTTATCACACAGTATTGCCATTACTGTGTATAATGTTCTCCTGGTTCTGCTCACTTAACTTTGTATCAGTTCATGTAAGTCCATGTTTTAATCCTGAATATATCTATATCTCTGTGTGTGTGTGTGTGTGTGTGTGCATACATATACATACACATATATAGATATAGATGTAACAATTGGGGTAACTTGCCCAGGGTCACACAGTTAGTAAGTGTCTGAGGCCAGATTTGAACTCAGCTCTTCTTGATTCCTGGGTTGGTTCTCTATTCACTGAACCACCTAGCTATGCTGGATCCTGAATATTTTAAAAGGAATACCCCAATTTTATTTTTTGTTTTATTTTTTCAACTTTGATATTTAGAATCTTGTTTTAATTTTGATTTATTTTATTTTATTTAGCCTTTCCTAGAGTGGAGCCCCATTTCTAAAAAAGCATTTTTCTGCAATCATAAATTACTTTTTTGGGTGCAAAGTACCTATTTCGATGATGCTAATTTTTTTTAATGAAGTATGTGTTTTTACAAGAATATGTCAATGTGAAATTTCCTTTGGTTTATTGGATTCTCTTGCCTAAATATTTGCCCATTGTAGGTTTGTGGATGGAGTGATATTACAATTCCATTTCTAATATTTGAACACTTGTTTTACTATTCGTCTCTTGTTACTTGCTTAGAATGGTGTTTTATTCTGTCATTGTGGAATAATATTGCATGTGTGATATTTAACTCAGCATCTTTGATTTATTGGAAACTTCTGTGGTATTTTGTAATAGGGTATTCACAGAGGTCTCCTGATTCCAGGTATATCTAGCAGGGGAACAGAAATAAGGACACAATAATGACATGGAATAGAAAGATGATGATTGGGAACTTCAGGGAGAGTTCATAGCAAGGTCAGGATTGGGGGGGGCACCATTCACTTAGCATTCTGTGACCATCCTATCCATCTAATCACCCAGAAATACTGGCTGTACTGAGAGGAGGAGATACTAACTTGGTACTGATCTTTACATCTTCTTCTGAAGAGGAGTTTGGCATAAGAGTAGAGCCCAAAGTTGGAAGACTAAGCTGGATGTCACGGAGATGAAGAAGTGTACTCAAGTCAGGAAGAGAAAAGTCCACGTGTAAATTGCATAGCTAGCTAGGTGGCACAGTTGTTGTTTGTGCTTCATTCTCAAAGATGACCATGGCATTATGGGTGTGGTGCCATGACATGAAAATTAATTGGATTTAATTTAAATTTTATTGGATTGGCGGGCTGTGTGATGGTCACTTTCTCCTCCGGAACCATCTGGGTCTAGTGGCCAGATACATTCAAGAGATGGCTCCAGATGCAGTGGAAGACCTTAGCCTTTTTAAGCTAAGGTCTTTAGTAGCTCTCAGTTGGAAAATAGCTGGAGCCCTGGACTTGGAATCAGGAAGACTCATCTTCATGAGTTCAAATCTGAACTCAGACACTAGCTGTTTAACCCTGGGCAAGTTGCTTCACCTTGTTTGCCTGTTTCCTCATCTATAAAATGAGCTGGAGAAGGAAATGCAAACCACGCTAGTATCTTTGCCAAGAAACCCCAAAATGAGGTCAAGAAGAGTGGAACACAACTGAACAACAACACAAGTTGTGCTCAAGCTAGCTCCCCTACAGTAAACAGAGAGGCATAACTTCTAAGTAAGATCAAGCTTTGATATCTCATAGGAGGGGTATGTCACTGACCTAAATCTGGAATCTTTCCATGTTCTCTTGGGGAAAAACCATGAGAAGCTTGGATCACCTGTGTAACAGAATCATTAAAGAACGAGCAGTTATCGTGTTAGAAAAGAGGAAATTACTATTGGAAAGTAGTAGAGAATCAGCTCTTGGATTTGTATGGTGATAAAAAGCTACCAATCCCAAATTCACTTGGAAAACCTGTTTGTAAAACCTATAGAGGCAATAAGGTGATGATGATGGCCTCATGGCAAGCATTTGCTGCGTTCCTAATATTTATAATTCAGCAGGAAGGGGAAATGCCTTCTGGGCATGTAATTCATGTGCATGCTGAATTTCAGAGACTCAAAAGATAGGTGAAAGAAACCTGAAAGGGGCTGTGGTTAGGGTAGATCAAACGGTCGCTGATATGGTACTTAACCAAGTGATAAAGTATCAGTAGCCCATCCATAGCTTTGACAGAATCCCTCTGGATTTTGACAAGATGATGGAAACAGTGGAAATACTAGAAGGTGATTATAAAGCTACAAAGAAAGATTCGCATTGGGAAAGCAGACGTCAACCATCCATTCTTTGGTTCATCCTCACGGGTATTAGGGTCTGGGAACCACAGCAAGGCAGCCTGCTGACAATGCTGATTCATAGGCATTTATTTACTAAGTGCCTACTATACCAGGTACTGTGCTAAGCACTGAGGATTACAAAGACAGGCAAAAAACAAAACAAAACAAAATGGGGGGGGGGGTTCCTGCCCTCAAGGAGCTCATCTTCCAATGGGAGAGACAATATACAAATTATTATATATGTACGAAATATGTTAATGTATTAGATCCATGGGAGGTAATCTCAAAAGGAAGGCGCTAACATAAGGGAAACTGGACAAAAACCTTCGCCTTAGAAAGATGAAGCGATCAGGGAATGGCAATATGTTGCCAACAGGCCAGTCAGGCAGGCAGAGCAATTATCTGCTGTAACTTTTGCTGGGGTCAGCATAGGAGGCCCCCAATTAGCTTTCTGCTGGTCTAAAAGTTCTGAAGCTTTTTCCTCAGCGTTTCTTCTGGTCCTTGGCCCCTGATGTATACTATCCCTGCTCTTCCAGGGATACTACAAGGACTCCCATGAGAAGTTCAGATCCTTTGAAGTAAGCTCATTCTCTGATCAAGATCTCCTCCAGGAGGAGACAGTCTCCCCCATATTTGCTTCCCTTAGCAATTCTTTTAGGCAGCTGGGCTAGACCTGCTTTCTGGTCTAAGATACCTTGCAATCAAATTCCAGGCTCTCAAATGGCTGGTTATTATCTTATAGGGCAGGGCAGGGAGTACCTGCCCCTATTCCTACAGCATAGATCTCACCATATCACCATCCTGCCCAAGCAAATTTGGAAGCTCCTTATTATCTCTAAGATAAAATATTATTCCTTCGTTTGACATTTAAAACACTTAACAGTTTGACTCCAATCTATATTTCTGAACCTGATTCTCAATACTCCCCTTCCATATTCTATGTGCCAACCCCATAAACTCATGTGCCATCCCCTGGACTTTATATTTCATCTCTCAACTCCATGTCTTCCCACCAGATATCCCCATGCCTGGAATACTAACCTTCTCACTTCTATCTTTTGGGATCTCTGGTTTTACTTAAGGCTTAATGCAATTACCACTTCTTTCAAAAGGCCTTTCTAGATCCCCTTGCACTAATATGAGCATACCACCTCATATGATTTTGTTTTTATTTTTGGGGCAGCTAGGTGGTACAGTGGATAGAGGGCTGGCAATGGAGTCAGGAGGACCTGAGTTCAAATGTGACCTCAGATACTTACTAACTGTGTGACCCTGGACAAGCCACTTAACCATGTTTGCCTCATTTTCCTCATCTGTAAAATGAACTGGAGAAGGAAACGACAAACTAGTTCCTCTGCCAAGAAAACCCCAAATAGAGTCATGGAGAGTTGGACATGGTTGAAACAACTCAACAACAAAGAAAAAATAATTTTTAAAAATATTTCTTAGACCTATTTATCTAGGTATATGCTGTTTCCCCCCAGAATGAAAGCTTCTTGAGGGCAGGAGCTGTTCTCATTTTTGTCCTTACAGCCCCAGCTCCTAGCATGGCACCTAACCCTTAATAGGCGCCTAATAAGTGCTTGTTGGATTGAGCAGAATTCTATTCTAGGAATCAGAGGATCTATATTTGTAGAGATGGGGATGATGTAGATAGAGAAAGCATTTATTAACTGTTTATTTCACCCCAGACACAGTCCTAAGTTCTGGGAATACAAACAGAAAGCAAAAAGAGAGAGTCCTCTAGGGGCTTATATTCTAAGGGGAGAGAGGAGGGAATACAATGAATAAAAGGGAACTGAAAAGTGTGTACATAGTGTGGTTAGGAGGGATGGTACCACATGGGGCATGGTGGAGAAAGTGTTAGGAGCAGGGCTGGGAAAGGACTGAGCTTGGCTGATGGGTACGGCTTCCAAACAAGGTTGTGAGGAGGAGCTCACCAAACCAAGGATGGGGTGAAGGCATCTTCCTGGGTGAGAAGTCTATTTGGATGGAGGGGAAGTCCAGAGAGGCAGCAGCAGAGGAGAGAGGAGAGTGATGATGACTGGCTTGGGTGTTTCCCCAAATTCCATGAATGCAATAAGATGTTACTATGCACATGAAGAGTTCCGTTCACCTTCAGATGATCATGTGATATGCAGGCAGTTTTAAGGATGTAGCTTGTTCTGGCTACAAAGTCAGTGGACAAAGACTGATCCCAACAGTATGGTAGACAAACACAGATGTCTCTGCATGTGTCAATTTTTCAGTCTCTTGGAAACAGGTTCCCCAGTGTCTTCCAGTGGGTGAAGCCATCTTAGGTGGTCTAAGCATGCACCAAATACCCATTCTTATTTTGTTGATTGTCTAGACCTAAAAAATAATGGAAAATGCACCCAATGCCCAGTGCAATCTCCCCTTAGTTCAGAAATTTTGCAAATAGATAGGGATGCGTTTTGAGCACATCGTCTATTTCCCCAGACCAGAATAAATATCTGGGGGTTACTTGCTCCTCACTGTCATACAGGAAAGAGTCTCAAAATAGTCAGTATGGCATGATGTTATGCAATCCCACAGGTGAAAAAAATTAGCCCCAAATAAATGCCATTATATAATTGTCATTTAAATAGCATTTCCAAGGATCTGGTTACATGAAGACCTAATTTGGCTAATGTTCTATAATCTTCCAAGGGATGACTTCTCACTCAAATTTAGGAAGCCAAATCCTTCCATTGGCTTTTTAATGAACTGATAGTTTTGATAGGGGTTTTTAATGAGCTAGGAATCAAGATCTTCTCTGTGGGAAGGAATCATGGAGATGAAGATATAGATTCTCTTTGGTTGCCTAGAGAGATAGGGGAAAGTTTTGGGGAAAGAAAAATAATTTCTTGCATGGAGGAACACGGAGCTTCATCTGCAGGGCATGTGGAGATTTTCTTCTCATCAGGCTTTAGAGCTAGAGAAATCTTCAGAGTGCTGAGCCTAAAGTCAGGAAGACTCAACTTTCTGAGTTCAAATCTGGCCTCAGACCCTTCCTAGCTGTGTGACTCTGGGCAAGGCACTTAACCCTGTTTGCCTCAATTTCCTCATATTTAAAATGAGCTGGAGAGGGAAATGGCGAACCACTCCAGTATCTTTGCCAAGAAAACTCTGAATGGGGTCACAAAGACTCAGACATGACTGAAATGACTCAATGGCAGCAGCAGCAGTAACAATAGAGAAACCTTCAAAAATTATATTTTGCTCAGGCTTGCTAGGATGTGTACTTGTTATATGTAAGTCTCCATGCACACAATGACATCCAGAACTTTTTAGATACATCAATGTGTGTGTGTGTGTATGTCTTTGTAAAATACTTTGCAACCCTTATAACCAGGGATATGCTGGCTTGTGAGACATGATTGTTAAATGTTTATCAAACTATGAGTAAACTCAGCATGTTAAAGCATGATTTATCATCTTGTTGATTGTCTAGACCTAAAAAAGTAATGGATAGAATGTTAACAACCCAGATTAAACCTCCAAATGTGTTGTTCATTCACCTCCCTGCCCTGCAAAGTTGGTTGTTAAGAATTTACCAGCACACCAGTTCTATAACTCTGTGCAAATGTCTGATAGAATAATTGCCTTCAGATGAACTGACTCAGTATTTTCAGAGTTAGAGTAGAAATGCATATTTCTGACAAGTCTTCTATCTTCCATTTGGCTATGTGGCATAGTGGATAGAATTTGGGGTTTAGATTAGAAATTTATCTTTGACACTTGATGAGCATGTGACCCTGCTAAGGAAACAATTAAGTTCTCATCAGTAAAATGAGGAGCTTGGACTAATTGGATTCTAAGGACTCTTCCAGCTTGAAATCTATGATTTGGGATCTCACGTCATGTAATCCTGGGCAAGTGTTTTCTTCTCTCTGTTGCATAGGCAGTTTTTAATTCCTGAGGACTTACCCCCAAGTTATAGATATTGAAGTTTGGGTTGTTAGAAACTCACATAGCAAGAACAACATAGATGGTTTGGGTGTCTGTATGTATATCCTTTTCATGGTGTGGATTCAACATAAATCTAGAATGGTAGAATATTGAATTGGAAGGAATCTTGGGGATCATCTAATTCAGGGGTTCTTAAACTTTATTTTTTTGTCATGGACCACTGTGGCAAGTTCAAATGCATAATATAAAATACAGTTTAAAACTGCACTAAGACTTTTGGGACATCCTGGACATAGGCTTACAGAAGAAACAAATTATATTAAAATATAGTTGTTAAAATTTTCTCTTAAGGTTCCCAGATCCCAAGTTCTGAACCTCTGACCTAGTCTAGCCTCCTCACTTTACAGATGAAGAGACTTCATGGAAGAGACTCGAAGAGACCTATTCAAGGTCACACATCTCGTGCTGGATAGAGACAAGGTTTGAACAAAGGTCTTCTGCCTCTGGGGTCAGTGATGCCAAGAAAAAGAAGTGTGTTAATTTGACACCACCCACTGTGTTGGCTTGGCTGAAGGTGGAGACAATAACTGGTATTTCTATGGTATTATAAGGTCTGAAAAATACTTTGCATGCATTACCTAATTGGAATCTCTGAACAACTCTGTGAGATCAGTACAGTAGGTATTGGATTGAAGTGGATATAATTAACATTTAATTCAATTTAATACATATTTATTAAGCTCTGCTAGGTCAGACAAAAAGAAATCAGTCCCTGCCTCAAGAATCTTTGCATTGGCCTGGATATAATTGTGTCCATTTTACTGAGGCTCAGAGGTTAAGAGGCTGACCCAAGGTCACTCCACTAGTGTCAGAAGCAGAATTTGAAATATGATCTTTTTGACTCCAGCTTCAGCCCTCTCTCTCTTGTGCCAGGCTGCCCTTCCCATATCCCCAATCCTTTTTCTCTTCACATTTGCCTCCTGCCTTCCCTGCCTTCTCTCAAGTCTCACCTAAGCTTTCACCTCCTGCAAGGAGCCTCTCCACACCCCTCCTCTGTCTTAGTGCCGTCCTTCTGCTGAGAGTCTCCAGTCTGTCCTGCCTGTGTCTTAGCTTACCTAGTTGTTGGCATATTGTTGTTGTTGTTGTATTTAAATTAGACTCTGAGATCCAGTAAAACAGGGACTCTTTTGGGTTTGCTTTCTTTTTGCTTAGTACAGAACCTGGTATGCAGCAAGCATTTAAAAGATCCTAGCTGAGTGATTGACTCACTTTTACATTGCAAGGATGTTCACGGAGTCCTCTTTACTTGCAGTCTTTATGAATCCCAGTGAATATTTAAAAACAACGGAAAGCTTGGCCCAACATATGGTTGGACCAAGTCATGGTTATTAAAAGCATGTAGTATCAACCAGGAATTGTCTGAATTGCAGAGGAAAAGGGCCAGGGAATTTTCAGCAAAACACCCCAGCAAGAATGACCTGCTCTCAAAGAGAAGGGAAATGAACATTTCCTTGAGGGCCGAGGTCTCTTTTTCCACAGCTGCAGACCATGTAGCAGGTTGGCTTCCCGGCAGTGAAAGGGTTACGTATCTTGTGAACATGAGAGCACACCCGCCATTAGCCCCGAGGCCAGGAGATAATAATAGCCTGGGTCTATGGCAAGCCCCCCTGCTCTGGAACGGTTTATGAGGAGGAAGTTCCCAATTACATATTTCTGGGCAAACATTAACCAAGATTGAAACCCAGATTTGGAGAAAATAACAGGCTGAAACCTTCCGCCAGATACTGTAGCTGTCATAGGGCCTGAAAACAGTAGTCGAACTCTCTGAGGAAAGGGGAGAAAATGCCTTAAAAAGAGGCCAGAAACCTCGGTGAGTCTACCTTCGAGATCCTGGTCCACAGAATGAGTTCCCTGTCATTCTCCGTTACACATGGAGGATTGTCCACACGGGAGGGTGAAGGCCAAAGCCACCACACTGAGACCATTGTTCACCTGATGGGATGACCTCATCTGTTGATTCATGTGGCCACCCTTTGCTGGAATGTCTCCTTAAGCAATATTATCCTGAGCATCTCGGTTCTTGTGTTCCTTCCCACAGGATGGATCATTTCGATTCTTTGCTGTGGTTTGTTGGATTCCTATTTAGGGACTCTTTGGCTGGACTACTCGGTGTCCTCTCCAGTGGCTGTGTACTTAAAATGGAACATTGCAACTAAAATTAACTTGCCATCAAAATGGTGCCCATTTGTGCTTTGGATTGTCCGAGCTGACCACAGTCATTACATAGAAGTAATCTGGTCTTTACTAGACACTCAGGGGAAATGGGAGGGTGGCGCCATTAGCCAAAAAAAGAACCAAACATTATTGCAAAAAGCAAGTGGGTGGAGCTATGGCTCAAGCAACTCCTGCAGTGCAGGGGGCCTACAGGAATGGGGAGTGGAGTAAGACTTGTCACAGGAGATCTGTTTACTTGGGCATTCAATGTTTGTTATTGAATTTGCAGGGGGAAGAGGGATGAAGGAGCCCTTTCTAAAAATTTGGCTTGGTAGCTCAGGATTCAATTTACCTAGGATTATAGGATCCTGACCATAGACTGAAAGCTGGAAAGGATGTTAGAGGACGTCTAGCCCTATTCCCTCATTTTATAGTAATGATACTAGCTAGCTAGGATTTCTTAAGTACCTACTAGGTGTCAAGTACTGGAGAATGAGGCTCTGATTAAAGAGAAGGTGCAATGACCTGGTAGTAGTAAGTAGTACAACACATGAAAAAGCATCTTCACAATTTTTGGCCCAAAGTAGCCCCAAAGTAGCTCAGAATGGCTTGCGGAAATGGCTCTTGGCTGGGGAATCACTAGTTGGGTTTGAATCTCAACTCTCACATCTCCTGTCTGGGTGACGGGGGTAAGTCATTTTACCTTTCTGACCTTCAATTTTCTCATCTGTAACATAAGAATGAGGACACACATTCCTTGCCAAATAAAGCTGAGGTGAGGGAAGGGCTTTGTAAATCTTAAAGGTACCTCAGACAGGTGAGTTCTGGTCCTGCTCCTAACACTCAGGTACCCTGAAACCTTGGGGAAATCTCTTCTCTGCTCATTCTTTTATGTCCAGTGAATGGTTTAGATTAGCCCATCTCCTCTAAATCTGACCCTTCTACCATCCAGCTGACTTTTCCGGGGAAGGGTCCCATTCGCATCATTTCCTTAAATACATTTATGTTACCACTGGTTCCAAAAGCAGAGGTGAGTGGTTCTGTGCCAAGCAGTAATTGCCACAGAGGAAGAAAGAAGAGGAAACAGCCTCAACTCATCCAGTGTAATCGATATTTGGCTGTATATTTTGATTCCAGCATATGGGACGTTAAAGTCTTTATGTGTTTTATTCTCATGGCAAAAGATTTCCTGTGAGACAAGGTAGGTTATCCTTGACTGTAACCACTATTTTGCTTTGGAATGATTGGCAATGGACTTTTTTTTTGGTTGTTTATGTTATTCCAAGAAATACCATTGTCTATCTGGCTAGGGGATCTTAGGGAAGGGAGGGGCATGCGGCTTTTTGATCATAGGCTGTCCTGGGGATCATGTTGCATTGTGGATTGTACTCACTCAGGCTTCAAAGCTATGGCCTCTAGGGATGTCATGGGGTGATGCTTAATGGGTTATAGCAAATGGCCCCTTTAAAAATTGCTTAACATTGTGTCTTTGGGAGAAGAAAAGGGCTCCTCACAGCCCCTGTAGTTAACTCCTGAATGAGTTATTAGAATCTTTCTCATCATTGTCTCTCTTTGAACATTCCTGGTGTTGTGGTTATTAAGAGAAAAAAATGCATGATGGCATGTATCAGTGCCGTTAGCATGCATCCCCAGACGTGGATCCAGACAGAGGGAGATGCAAGGGCTGAACCCAAGGAAAAGAAGGAAGATCAGAGCTGAGGGGCTTTTATTGTCTCCCCACAGAAGATACTGGGATATCTGGAGCAATTCTCAGTTTCAAGGAACAACAATGGCTGCTCTCCAATGATGTGTTAAATTTTAAAACTCCCTTTTGGCGTTAAATCCTTCTTAACCTCTCTGTGGCTTTGTATACTACTGACTTCTTGCTACATAAACTATCTCCTCTCAGTTTAGAGTCTTAGAATGTTAGCATTCATCCTCAGTCATCACAGGCATGGGGATGTTCTCATTGCGAATTCTTTTTATAAATTATTTTTTGAAAGGAAAAGCAATAATAACAACACCACACTTGAGATTGAAACAAAAATGTTGGGCACTTTCAGATTTTTGAGGACCACGTTTTGAGACATAGAATGCTTTATCCCAGAGGTTTTTAAGTGTGTGTGTGTGTGTGTGTGTGTGTGTGTGTGTGTGTGTGTTTAAGGACTCTTTGGTAGTCCGGTAAAGTTTATGGAATACTTCTCAAAAAATAATTTTTAAAAAATAAAGTGCATAGGATTACAAAGGAAATGAATTATACTGAAATAAAATTATAAATATATATAACTATATATTTGTGTGTATATATACATATATATATGTATATATGTATATATACATATATATGTATATATGTATATATATATGTGTGTATATACACATACACATATGTATATATGTGTATTTGTGTGTATATATGTATATATAACTATATATTTGTGTGTATATATGTGTATTTGTATGTGTGTGTGTGTGTATATACACACACAGAAACACACATT
>CM053592.1:7697357-7737277 GCA_028646515.1 Pseudochirops corinnae
GAGAGAGAGAGAGAGAGAGAGAGAGAGAGAGAGAGTTTAAGAACTTAGTTATTCTTTATGGAGGAAGAAGTTTCTCCACTTTATGAAGTGATAGCTCATAGAGTGGAAGGTGAAGACCTCCAAGCTAACTGAATAATTAATGAGAAAGAAGGTGTAATTTTATTAATTAAAGAGAAAATTTCAAAATATACACCTGAATTACCCCAGAACTCAGACTGATGACAGTTCAAATACCTAATTGCAGGGTGGCTAACAGGTGAGGTTGGTTGCCCCTAGGTCTTGTGTGGCCTTGCTATGCCACGTTATTGTTATACTTGAGGGAGATTGCAGTATTTTGACTCTTTCTCTTCATATCTGCTTTGTGCCCTTGGAGCACTGTCGTTGTCCTGTCTCTATCCCTTTCTGGCCATTTCATGAGAATGAACAATGTGTAGCCCAATTGTGGATGCCATTTCTCCATGTTTTTATTATTAATAATAAAATATTGCTTCCATTTTTACCTTCCTTTTAACATCTTTTTAATATACTCTTGGTTCCCTTTCAGATGCTCTTTTCCCCCATTTTCTTGAATCTTTAGGGGTCTACATTAGCATGCTTTAGGGGAGCTAAGGCAGGTATAGCCTAGATATTAAAAAAGAGATGAAAGACATCATGTTAGTGCTACTTTCCTGTAGGAAAATACAGCATTTTAGGACACGAAATTTAAAAAAAAAACAAACAAAAAAACCTGAATGAAACTTTGCAAAGAAGTTAAAAAAAAAAAAAGACCTCCATGAAAAAATGCAAAGCTTAACAGTTAGAAGCAGAGGAACAAAATACACTGACCGTGATTATGAATGAAAATAGAAGAGTAAACAGAGAATCCTGATGGGGACTTAGAGGAAGGGAGTAAAAGAATTTTAGGACCCTGAGCACCGGCATGAATTCCTTTTTCTAAGAGCGGTTGCTGAGCAAGTTTGCTGGGTTGTATTGGTGTTCAGTGCTAAGTTTCTAATAAACATCTAATTTATTTTAAAAAGAGGAGAGTGCTTAGATTTGCCTCTGGTTTGGGGCATTTATCTTCTCCCAAGTGCTCTCTGTTGGGAAATGGGTGAGACTGAGCAGATTTGGAATTCTTCATTCCCTCCTCTAAATTCAGTAAGATGCAAATTCTAATTCCGTTTTAAAGGGTTGGTTTTTTTTTTTGGAGTGGGGGAAAGAGAGGGGAGTGATGTGGGGTTCTATTCTTCATGGTGTATTTCCTGAAAACAGCAAGTAGTGTTAATCTGGTTAATTCTGAATGTTTCCTTTTCCTTCTTTCTTTATGCTGTTGCCTATCCCATTTTCCGGGTAGCTCAATGTCTGCAGCAGGAACAAATGGGATCTGGGGCAGGGTGTCAGGTCCATGAGAAACTCATTTGCATGTTTCTTGCTCCCAAAGCAGACCACATCCGGGCTAAGACAGAGTGCTATGTGATCAGCTGGCCCCATAGCCCAGTGTCTGCCTGGAGCCCAGCCAGAGGGTGGGGAGCTTTTGTAAGAAGGTGCTGTTGATTCGGGGTGGAAGTTGAGGGACAAGACAAACCAGCCAAAGATTAGAACTTGTCTTTTCTCTCATTCACTGGCAGAAATTCATTGGATCTAAAAAATTTTCTAATATTAGGTTTAGGCTGGGGGAGGCATCAGAATTCTGCAAAGGGATTTTGTGGAGTTAAGGAAAAACAAACCCACAATACAATCCCTCTCAAACCCCTTTTTATCTTCTTACAATTAATAATTCTTCAGGACATTCGTGAACTTGGAAAATATAGTGTAAGGCTAATGTAAAGATCAAGGGGCCCCCCATCCCTTTCTTTTGTTCAGTTAAAATCAACTCAACAAACTGTTCATTAAGCATTTACCTTCAGGCATTATCGTCTACAGAGACAAGACAAAAAACGACACTCTCCCTGTCCTTAGGAAGACCATATTCTTCTAGGGAGAAACAACATATACACAGATGGGCAGACACAAAATAAATGCAAAATTAATCCAAAGTTATTGGGGGGGGGCGCTAACATCTGGAGGCATCAGGAAGGACTGAATCTAGTGGCACCTCAGCTGAGCCTTGAAGGGCATTCCTTTCCTTCATGTGACCCAGCATAATCAATGCTTGTCCTCTCTTGTGGGAGCAGGGGGAGCTCAGGATGGGGGAATGACATGGGGAGGATCAGGAGGGGATCCCTACAATTGGACCCTGAGTCAGAAGTCTGCAAACCTGCTTCCATTTCCTGTACCTGGCACCTGGACTGGGCTGGGAGTGAGGTTTTTGAGTGGGATCCTGTATACTTCAGTTCTTTATTATTTCATGATTTTTTAAAACCTTGTATGGGATTTCTGTCTTCTTAATGGATTGTGGATTTGGTGCAAAATCCTTTTTCTGAGTTTTTTTTTTTTTTTTAAAGAGGTTAGGATTGCAAGCAGCTACTACTTGGCCATTCCACTGGCTATGTGATTTTGGAGAGATTGTTTGAGCTACTTCACCAATTAAATGAGAAAAACTCTTAGTTACTGTTCAAACAAAATAAATAAAGATAAATTTGGCTAATAAAGTCTTGAAATGACTGTTGGTCCTCTTACTATGCTGTGATATACTATGAGGGGACATAGAGATTGCATTGCTGGAGTGGATGGAATGCTGAATCGGGAGGCAGGAAGGCCTAGGTTTGAATCTTGCCTCTGGGACAGAGGTGTCTAACATACTTCCCACTGGCCACATACAAACACAACATCCCTGAGAGTAGACCAACCCAGATTCAAATGTAATCAGGAAATATTTAACAAAACAAATAAAAAATGTAATAGGACATAGATAATGTTAGTATGTGGTTTACAAGTTACCTTGTCTGAGTTTCAATTTCTTCCTTTGTAACATGGGGATACTGATGTCTGTAATGCCTGCCTCGTGGAGCCTTCAGAAGGCTCAAATGAAATCATGGATGGTAGTATAGGGCTTTCAGAAGGGCTGGCTAATTATGGCAGTGGGGAGAGCATTGGGCTCAGAGTAAGGAAAGCTAGAGTCTGAATTCCCCCCCAGACACTTAGTAACTGGGTGGCCCTGGACAAACCACATAACTGCACTTGGGCTCAAATTTCTTCACCTTTAAAATAGGGATGATAATGATAGCACCCCGCTTTGGGGTTATTGTGAGGACCAAGCAATATAACCTATGTAAAGTGTTCTGCAAGCCTTACAATAATACATAAGGGCTGGCTGTAATAGTCATTGGAAGATATCAGTGCCTTGTATAAATGTCAGTTGTTGTTATAGGTGGTCCTTAATACTTGCAAATGATAAACATAGTATTTTTGCACTGGCAGCTGGGGAATAGGAAGAGAACCAGGGGAAGGCCTCAGGTTGTTAGGCAGAGCAGTCTCTGTGGGAAATTGGTGGAAAGATCCTGACACCACTTACAGCTGTTTTTCTTTTCTACCCAGGACAGGCCATGTGATTAGATATTGCATTGACATTAGATATTAGATATTAATATCATGATTAGAGAGAGCTGACATCAGAGCCAGGAGGACCTGTGTTCAAGGCTCCCCTCTGAGACCTCTTGGCTGTGTGACCCTGGGTAAGTCCCTTCACTTCTCAGTGGTCCAAGGGGCTCCCTAAAAATGTAAATTTTAGAGCAGGCACACCCCAGCTTTGGTAGAAGGAATTCCTCTGCAAGAGTTCCCTAGCTGAGCTAGGTCCCATCAAAATAGCAGCAGCAGCAGTAACAACAACAACAAAATGAGGTTGGAGGGAAGGGATAGTCTCACTAAGTATGACAAAACTCCGAAGGGTGACTCAGCATCATGAAGTTTCAGCAAAGTTGGACTTTTCTTCTATTCCTGGAACCAGGTGAGAACGTGAGAGACAGCAGGGTACTGGAAGGTGCTGGCCTTGGTGCCAAGGAGGACCTAACGATGAATCCCACTTCTGACACACAACTGATTGTGTGACCATAGATAATTCATTTGGCAGTATGGTGCAATGGAAAGCACACTAAATTCACGAGCGTGTGAGCTCCTTGAAGGCAAGGACTGTGAAAATTTTTGTTTTTGTACCCCCCAGTACCTACCCTGGGGACGTTTAGGTAGCGCAGTGGATAGAACGCTGGGAAGGGAACAGGAAGACCTGAGTTCAAAACCATGTGTGAACCAGGGCAATTCACTTAATCCCTATTTGCCTTGGTTCCTTACCTGTACAATGGGGATACACTGGAGAAGGAAATGCCAAACAACCCTAATATTTGTGCCAAAAAAACCCCATAGACTGTGCCCAAGGGGTCGTGAAGAGTCAGGGGAAACTGAATGACCAGCTCAACAAAAGCACCTGGTCTGGTGCCCGGCACAAAGACACAATAGGATCACAAAGAGTGTTCCTATTGAACTTTGTCTGTCATTGCTTGTACGTGTGTTTGTGCATTGTTTCCCCCAGGAGACTGTGAGCTCCTCAAGTGTTTTGCTTTCCTTCGGATCCCTAGCATTTGGCACACAGGCACTTAATCTTGATTGATTAATTGAGAATCAGAGGACCAGAGTTCAAATTCCATCTCCATTACTCACTTTGGGATCCCAGGCAAATGACTGGGGACACCTAGATTGTGCAGTGGACAGTGTTCTGGGTCTGGCATCAAGAAAACTGAGTTCAAATCCAACCTCAGACACTTACTAGCAATGTGACCTTGGACAGGTCACTTAACCTCTGTCTGCCTCAGTTTCCTCAGCTATAAAGGGGAATAATAACAGCACCTTTCTCCCAGGTGGTTGTGAGGATCAGTTGAAATATTTGTAAAATGCTCCTTAGTGTAGTACCTGACACATAGTAGGCGTTACATAAATGTTTATTGTACTCTATCCCACCTAAGCTCTCTGGGTCCTAGCTTCTTTATGAATAAATGAGACAGTTTGGACTAGATGACATCCAAAGCCATTTCTGGAATTAGGAGTTGATTTCCAATCTCCATTTGGGCTGTTTCTTCACCATGCTGGGAATCTTTGGTTTGCTCAATGTGGGTAGCCTCATCACCAAAGAAGGCCATTTCATGAGAACCCTAAGTTATAAGAACCCTAGTCTTAAGGCAATAGAGTATGTAGGGAAGATGGCTTGTTGGAGGACACAGATTGACTCCCCTATGCCAGTCACCTACCAGATTGTTGGAAGGAAACAAGCCACATCCTCCTTGTCTTTTTAACAGGAGACAACATTTTTTAGTGCCTGGCATTCAGTATTTCCTCCCACACTGATGAATTAGCATCTGATGCTAGTGATTCTGTCACCACATTGTATATTTACTCAGACTGTATGCATCATCATTTTGGCCTGGAGCTTTGAAATGAATTCCTTCTTATGAAACAATTCATAATCACTGTCTTTGCTTTGTTTAGAACGACAAGATCCACATGTTTGCATTGAAATGCCTTCAAATGAGACGCCAAGAAATCCTATTTCTGTAGACAATAGTGGCTGTGAAGGGCCCATGTAGAGGGTGGGCTCTAAACCAATGAATTGGTGTCTTGATTCTATGGTCAGCAGTCTCCAGAACTGGTGGGCAGAAGTGAGGAAATTCAAAACTGAGGTCCTACAAGGCCACAAACTGGATGACAGTTAAGGATTTCTCCTTTCCGAGCTATCTCTAGAGGATGGCCAGTCATGCTGATGTGCATGCATAGGGATACTCAGAGAGAAGCCAATGGGGCAGTGCCAGACTTCACCTGCTTCCCTGAACCTTTCCTTTCTCTGTTTGTAATTGAGGATTTTGTACTGTCAGTGGTGAGGGGTCAGCCCCTGTAAAGTTTTCCTCTTGACCCTTCTTGTGTCTCAGTGTCCTCATCTGTACAATAAGGAAATTGGATGGAATGATCACTGAGGTCCCTTCTAGCTTGGAGTCCTAGATTTGTGTGTCTAAAGCCAGAAGGAAGCTTAGAAGATGTTTCTGAGTTCAATCACCTCATTTTTACAGATGAGGAAACTGAGGCCCACAGGAGCCAAGAGGCTTGCCCAAGGTCCCAAGTATCAGAGGTAGGATTTGAACCTAGGTCTGTCTGACTCCAGAGCCACATCACCTCCTACATTATGAAATGATGATAGATTATAGGTTTGGGAACATATGCAAATATGGGGATATTTTTACATAATAAATATTTTGTATTAACAGGTCAAAAAAGATATACATATGCATGAGTTACAGTGAGATTCCTTGGAAGTATGTCTCTCTTTCTGGACCTGAAGCTTCTTGTGAATGCTAAGTTTTGCTGACGAAGCTGGCAATTATCTCTCTTAGAAAACCAAGAAGACAATCTGAATGAAGAGCAGCTCCCCCCCAGTAGTCTTCATATATGAACCCAGCAGAAAAGGAGCATGGAGGCCAGTTCCTTTGAGGCCATATTGATTTCTCATAACCCATATCTTAAAGGGGTCAAGTTTCACCATTTGACCTCTGATGGCACAGCATATTTTAGGTTTCACATAGTCTTAGAAATTCAAATAAGAAGTCCAACAATTAATGATACCCCCCAGTCTATTAAATCAATGAAAATTAAGCACTTTTTAATTTTCAAGGCATTGTGCTAAGCACTGATGATACAAATGTTCATCTATCACCCGCGTACCTTCTCTCTTCCTCTTCCATTTTCCCAAAACATCACCACTCTTCTCTAGCCACTGCTACCCTGCATGTGTTATTTTTCCCTTAGAAGGTAAGTTTCTTGAAGTGAGAGATTCTCTTTTCTTGAACATTAGCACAATGCCTTGATATGTGCATGTCTACTCCATTGTTAAAAACCCAACAAACAAACAAACTTCATTGGACCGTACACCTTTCTCAAGCCATTGTGTGTGTTCTATACGTCTCTGCTCCTTCCCAGTTATTCTCTTATGGGAAAAAAAAAAGTTGTTAATGCTTCTCCTTCACTTCTCAACCCACTGAAGTCTGGCTTCTGACCTCATCACTCAACTGAAACTGCTCTTTCCAAAGTTACCAATGACCTCTTTGTGGTCCAATCTGGTGGCATTTCCTCAATCTTTATCCTTCTTGTTGCTACTGATAGATCCACCAAGGGAGACTGGGAAGGGGCAGTCACACAGGCAGAATGAAGAGAACAGGGTCACAAGAACCCAGAGAGGAAACAGTCTCTAGGAGGAACAGATGGTCAACGTTAAGAACTACAGAGACTCTCTTGGGATGGGTTGCAGTCTTTATTGTGTGAATGTCCATGTTGATCACATGAGATTACAATTATATGTGATTACTTGAGCACACTTTGTATTTACTATCTATGTACATGCTGTATCAGAGCTAGACATGGAACCAGAAAAACCAGAGTTCAAATCCTGCCTCAGACCCTTGGTCACTATGTGACCTTGGTCAAATCATTTAGCCTCTGTCTGACTCAATTTTCTCCTCAGTAAAATGGGGATTATAATATATCTACCTTGCAGGGTTGTTGTAAGGGTAAAATGAGATAACATTTGTAAGCCATATGCAAACCTTAAAGAACTATATAAATACTGTTGTTCTCCCTCCCTCCCTCCCTCCCTTCCTTCCTTCCTTCCTTCCTTCCTTCCTTCCTTCCTTTCTTTCTTCCTTCCTTCCTTCCTTCCAGCATCACTCTTCAGAAAGGACTGGGTATTATGGGAACACAGATTGAGAGCTGGAAGTTCAACGTCCTCATTTTAAAGAACAAGAAACTGAGTCTCTAAGGGGAGAAGTGATTGCTTCAGGCCACACAGCAGAAAGCTCCAATTCAAAGACTCCATGACCTGACCCCCTCTCCCCTTTCCATTTTCTTAGTCCTTACTTTCCTGCCCCACCCCCACCCCCATTATGTACTCTGGGATCCAGTGATGCTGGTCTCATTGCTGTTCCTTGAATAAGACACTCTAGCTCCTGATTTTGTTCATTTTCACTGGTTGTCCATACATTTGGAATTCTCTCCATGCTCATCTCTGCCTCCTGATTTCCTGGCTTCCTTCAAATCTCAACTAATAGCTCACCTTCCACAAAAAGCCTTTCCTGATGCCCCTTAATGTTAATGACTCCCCTTTATCTATTACCCCCCCCCCCCACACACACACTTACACTGTTCCGGGCATCTTCGTTGTGTCGTGCCTAGATCGCTGAGCTTAGAATCAGGAAGACTCACCTCCTGAATTCAAATCCCATCTCAGACACTTACTCACTGTGTGACCCTGGGCAATTCATGTAACCTTGTTTGCCTCAGTTTCCTCATCTGTAAAATGAACTGGAGAAGGAAATGGCAAACCAGTCCAGTATCTTTGCCAAGAAAACCCCAGAATGGGGTCACAAAGAGTCGGACTGGACTGGAATGAACGAACAACAACAATTTATCCTGCCTCTAGCTTATTTTCCCCCTTTGAGTGTGAGACCTTGAGAGCAGACACTGTATTTTGTTTCCTTTTGTATCAGCAGTACTTTGATGGGCACATAGTAGGCATTTAATAAATGCTCACTGGTTGATCGACTGAGTCAAACTTAGGTCCTTTGACTATCTCCCCGTTACATCTCAGGTCCCTTAATTAGTGTTATCCATAGGTGGTACAGCTGAAACCCTTGTGTCTGTGACCCTTGGAGAACAGACACGATTCCTATTGGATTTTGAGTTTCTAGGGCTGTTGCAGCCATCCAGGAAGGCTTCGCTTCTGTCTGTGGCCATCAGCGCGATGGCTTATCGGACAAGAGCCAAAGCAGTGATGGCGACCGTGCAGCCCCTGCCCCCCTCCCCAGCTTAGCCCTGCTCATGAGAGAGGGAGCATCCTTTGCTGTCTGGGACAGAGAACCCCCTTCTCAGCTTCCTGCTCACAGCCCAGCCAGCGGCTCAGATTCTTTTTAACTCTCTGGCTGAGATGCTTCCCTTTGGGGAGGCCCTGCTCTTTCAATCACGTCTTCTCTGGACAGCGACGTCCTGAGTTCTAACAAGCCAGGACGACTGAGAGAGAATTCCTGAAGCCAAGTCCACATTTCTGAAGAGTCTGGGCATGGAAAAGAGGAAGAAAACCCCCACTTTTTCGGGGGAAGATTGCTACAATGCATCTTCAATCAAGCATTCCGCTTTGTTGTTTAATTGTTCAAGTGACCAGTTGAAGTGCCTTTCCCTCCCTTTCTTTCTGTCTGTCTTTCAAAGGAACAAGGGAAAAGGAAGCAGGCCCATGAAAGCCTGCTGGGCCGGCTTTGCAAGGTCATGGGCACCTGAGCAGAATCGCTAAGGGGCTGCCCATTCTGCCTTCACGGAATCACTCGCTGGAAAGCAGCCCTTCCTTCAGGAGCCAGAAAAGGGCTTTTTGTTGCGTTTCTCCCCCAGTGTCATTTCTGGGGGTTGCTGGGGTAACCAGTGTGTGTCCTCTGAGCAGGGGTTACTGGGCCCGAGGAAGGAAGTACTCTGCGGCAGGCCTGCTATTTTTAATCGGACCATTACATAATGCAGCCCATTACGGCTTCCTCTCAGGGCTTTATTGCACAAAGGGAAGTTAAGTTGGATGACTCCTCAGTGTTGGAGGGAGGAAGTCAGGTGACTCTGAGGGCGTTTGGCTCAGGCTGCATAGCAACGAGTTTCCCAGGCCTGCTGGAGGCTGGGGGTGGGGGAGGTCTGCAGGCATGCCCTTGGCAGGCACGCCCGGGCCGGACTGGGCATCACTGCCCCCAGAAGAAAGGAAGCTCAGGGCAGGGCAGGGGTTGGGCAGCCCCTGGCAGAGGGCATCACACTCTCTCAGCAAGCTGGCAGGACACAGTGGGACGAAGGGATGGGAGGCAGCAGCTGGGAACCCGACTGTCTTCCCAAGGCTGCCTTGCCAGTGAAGGCTCAGTTCTCTAATGCTCTAGATATCAGCTTTGCCATCTTTGTAAAGGAATCATGGAGCTGGTAGGGGTCTTAGTCCAATCCCTTCATTTTCCACATTGAGAAACTGAGGCATTTAGTGCCTTATGTGGTCCTTGTGGTAGACCAGATTTCCCAGTTGGTTAGGGACAGCGGTAATGCCTACCTCGAAGGGTTTTTATGGGGTTCAAATGAGACACCGTATAAAACCTTCGCAAACCTTGAAGTGCTACATAAATCTGATTTTATTATCCCTTCTCCTCCATCTAGATCACAATGGATTAGACTACAGATGCCATGGGGCAGGGGAAATAGCTTTGGCTTCAAAGTCAAAGCATCTGGGTTCAAATTCTACCTTGGACATCACTACCCTATGACCTTGGACTAGTCACTTCATCTCTGTGGGTCTCAGGTTGCCCATCTATAAAATAGGAGGTTGGACTAGAAGGCCTTTAAGGTCTTTTATGGCTTGAGATCTAGGACCTGATGATTTAGAAGGTTCTTTATGATTCTCAATTTTTGTATTTCTATGGTCCTCAGCTTCCTGCTAGGCATTTCCCCCTGGTATATCTTCATCAATTCAAACTCAACCAGTCCAAGCCCAAGCCCCCATATCCTCATTCCTCCTGGTTTTCCCATTTCTAGAGAAGGTACCACAGGCTCCTACTCACTCATGCTTGAGAACTCCCTCCCTCTAGGTTCTCCCTGTCCTCCCTGTCCTCCCCTGCTCTCAAGTTGACCTTCCTAGAACATCTCTCTCTCTCTCTCTCTCTCTCTCTCATGTTACTCCTCTTTTTAAAAACTTCTAATGATTCTGTTACTTTGGAAAGGAGAGTCCATCCTCCTCAACCTGGCTTCATTGGCCTCTCTAGGTTGGCATTCAAGTTTCCAGTCTTATCTCCAGTTACTGATCCAAAGAACATTTTGATCTGGTCAGGCTGATCTGCTCACAGCCTTTTGACTAGACTTTGTGTCTTTAGACTTCTGGACTGCAGCTTATGATAAAAACAACAAATTGACACTTATATAGTGTTTTTCAAGACAGCTAGCTGGTGCAGTGGATAGAGCCTCAGCTCTGAAGTCAGAAGGACCTGAG
This sequence comes from Pseudochirops corinnae, assembly GCA_028646515.1. Classification (NCBI taxonomy): domain Eukaryota; kingdom Metazoa; phylum Chordata; class Mammalia; order Diprotodontia; family Pseudocheiridae; genus Pseudochirops; species Pseudochirops corinnae. Next base: position 7,708,294 of record CM053592.1, read on the forward strand.
TCCAATTCCATCCTCAGACACTTACTACTTGTGTGACCTTGACAGGTCATTTTACCCTGCTTGCCTCAGTTTCCTCATCTGTAAAATAAGCTGAAGAAGAAAATGTCAAATCACTCCAGTATCTCTGCCAAGAAAACCCCAAATGGGATCACAAAGAGTTGGACATGATTAATTGACAAAAATTCAGGTTATTCATCATAAAGTTAAATACTGAAGCTGACACTTAAATTCTTTTACCTCATAAGGAGAAGATGGGACTCACTGGAAAAGACCCTGATGTTGGCAAAGATTGGACACAAAAGGAAGAGGGGACAGCAGAGGAGGAGTTGGATAGACTCCTGATGTTGGAAAAGATGGAAGGCAAAAGGAAGAAGGAATGGCAGAGGAGCACTTGGATAGAAAGTGTCATGGAAGCAATGAACATGAACTTGGAGAGATGGGGGAGACTAGAAAGGCTTGGCATTCTATGGTCCATGGGGTCACAAAGAGTTGGACCTGACTGAAAAACAAGCAACAAATGGTGCTTTTCAATTGGCAAAGTCCTTTATGTTTATTATCTTACTTGAACCTTGAAACAACATGATGAAGTGGGTGCTAGAGGTCTTCTTGCCATAAGAACCATTTTACAGATGAAAAATCTGAGTCTCTGAGAGGTTGAGTTACTTGCCCATTGTCATGGAGCTAGTAAGTATCTGTGACAACATTTGAACCTAGGTCATAAGATTCCTAAGGGCAGTGAGATGGCTCATAAGATGAAAGGATCATGGATTTAAGTCTGGGAGGGACCTCAGCAGAAAGTGAGACAAATATTTCTCTAGTTCAACCCTTTATTTTATAAATGAGGAATCCGAGGTCTAGGCAGGGCTCTTGACCAGGACAACACTCCTGAAAGAAAAGTCACATGATTTGTCAATCATTTACCCAGTTGGGGGGGGGAATGATGGAATATTGACTGGCCACCAGATGGTGCTCCAGTTACCTGTGAGTAACATCCTCCCCCTCACAACATGCCTTCCATTCACAGTCCTGCATATGGCAGCATCTAGGTTCAATGAAGTCTTGTAGGCATGGTCTGAAATATATTAAGAAATCATTAAAATATAAAATCTATCTGCAATTAGCTTGAGCCCCCATCCCATGAATTGCCTTTCCTCCTCATAGATCCCTTCCCCCACCCACCCAGACTCCTCTAGGAGAGTTCTAGGTGTGACACCATCAAAGAAAAAAAAGTACCCGTGTGTTTGACAATATTCTAGAGCAGTGGTTCTCAACTTTCCTAATGCCGTGACCCTTTAATACAGTTCCTCATGTTGTGGTGACCCCCAACCATAAAATTATTTTCGTTGCCACTTCATAACTGTGATTTTGCTATTGTTATGAATCTATTTGATATGCAGGATTATTTTCATTGTTAAAAATTGAACATAACCCACAGGTTGAGAACCACTGCCCTAGAGCATATAGAGACACTCTGGTTTTTGTAAGAAGTTACAGAGATGTGGTCTCCAAATTTGAATGATGTTGCAAAGATTAATAAGTCAATGAATGAGCAAATATTCACCAATTGTTTTCTATATGCAAGTTATTGCATTCAGTACTGTGAGCGATAGATGATTGGTTGAATAGTCTCTGCTCTCAAGGAGGTTATAATCTAGTTGGGGGGCGGGGTAGAACATATTCACGGGAAAATTCAAAGAAGCATACAAACCTTGGACTTCATCCTCAGCTCTCCTGTCTCCTATAGGTGAACTTTTCTCTTGTTCTTGTTAGAACTCGGGCCACAATACCCACAGACTCCTGGCCATAACCGTCCTTTATGAATTATACCTCTGACTCCCCAAGTTATGACAGGTGAGGGTTTTTTTCTTATGTTGCCAGGGTGCAGAACTCTACAATGCTTCCCCTAGTCTCCTTACTATAGATACAAGCCTTCAGGGCACCTTTATATGTAGTCTTACTCCATTAGAATGTAAGCGCCTTGAGGACAGGCACTGTCATGCCTGCTTATATTTTTATCTCTAGGGCTTAGTGCTGTGGTACATAGTAAGAGCTTAATAATAACTGTTCTTCATCTATCATTCTATCTATTCTCTCTCTCTCTCTCTCTCTCTCTCTCTCTCTCTCTCTCTCTCCCTCTCTCTCAACCACCAAGGCTACAGATGATAAGCACCGAGTATAATTGGTTCAGCCAGAAAGTGACAGTGGAATTCAGAGAAGAGAGATTCTCCTCCAGAGGGGATGTTTGATACACTTTTCAACAACCACAAGCCTTTACCTGTTCTAGTGAAGAAGGATTAAAATGTATTTCAAACCCAGAAGTTTAGTTGACTGCATGATCCATACAGGTCTCTGGAGAGACTGCAGTTCATTCATTGGAAGGGAGAGTTCTTTGCAGAGAGGTGCAAGTAAATCTCTGTAAAAAAAATACGTCTTCATGACACACTTTAGAGTTTTATATGCATTTTCTTCATTCTCTTAAGTCTAGAAATTACCAAAGTAACAAATAAAGCCTTGATTTTTATGGCATTTACCAGTTCCCAAAGAGTAAATGCCACCATTGGTATCAGTTATCTCCAAGATACTTCTGCTTGTTTGTTGATGAATTATCTCTGTTACAACCTACCTGAAAGTGCTTGTCTAGCTATTCCTAGAAACTCTCCAAGAGTGGTTCTCCGTTATCTCTGGAGGCAACCTATCCACTTGTAAATATCTGTTGTTGTTTTTTTTTCACCATGAAGTATTTATTTGGTAAATGCTACCAAAACAAGCAGAAAGGATCCCAAACATCTTTTATCCTCGAAAGATTACATAAATCACCCACTTCTCCTAAGAAGAAAGGGAGGTGTGCTCTCATTTATCTTTTTTTTTTTTTTTTTTAAGGGGCGGCTCTAATTGTTAAAAATCCAAGATTTAGAGTCAGAAGACTTAGATTTGAATTTTGACTCTTCTCCTTTCTAATTTTATGGCCATAGGCATTTTTTTTCCTCTTAGATCATTGGTTTCCTCATCAGTAAATCAGCTATACCCTTCATAGTTTAGTAGATTTGGCCATAAATCATCCTGAATGAAATATGAGAAAAATCCCTGTCAATGTAGCCATGCATTGTGAAGGTATCCCAGGTACCCAGGGGCTCAAAAAAATCCAGCAGATTAGCATTTCACTTAATAACATCTTGATGTTGACATAGGATCAGGGTCAGGGTTCAAATAAGGGGATATCTACCTAAATTTCAATGGGCTGGGAGGAAAAGGAATTTTGTTTGCTTTACTGGTGGCCCCAGATAGAGGTTCTGGACTCCCATGGACTGGGTTTAAACTGTGGGCTTTCTATCTAAGCAATTTTCTTTGGCTCACATCTCCATTCAGTGTTTCCACAGGGAAATTCAGAATTTGCCTCATGTCCAGGTTTCCTCGAGAAATGAAATGGACCTTCAGGTCCCATTCAAGCATTCTGGAAAGTAGGATATTAAATATTGCACTGAACCTCTCTTGGTTTCGATTTTCTCATCTGTAATGGTCAACAGTTCTGGGACTACCTCCATTTCAGTACTCACATTCATGGGCTAATTCTCCCAAGACAGTGGTGGCTAGTAATACCTTGGGTTCCAAGGCATACTAGGTGTTTATTTCAAAACTATGGCATGCAAGCCCCCATTGGAGGACTTACATTTGTTAACCAGTAGACAGAACTAGATAAATACTATTTACTAATTAAGAACAGTAGCTAAAATTGGTTTCCTTATTAACTTGGAAGTACATGGTCCCCAAATCCATACAACACCAGTAAGGAAGAGCACAAGCTTACAGTACATTGGTAGTAAGGCACGTATGCATGGGCCACATGTGGTCAGGGAATCTCATACTTCTGGTACTGCAGGACCCTGAAGTCTTTTCCCTTCAAGTGTGTCCTCATGTTGAAGGGTACAGAATCTTGACTCAGCAGGTTGCTCACTTGGCTTTTTCTTGGCCTGCTCCTTTCCTAAGCTTAATGCCCAATTTTCACTGCTAATTCTCCCCTGAATCCATGGTCTCTTGAATCATGTTCCATGAAATTTCTTCCTTCCCCAGTGTCTCTCTTTTTCTCTCTGATCAGTGCTCTATTTCTTTCTGAGTGAGTAGCTTATATGCAAGGCAAACAACTGAAGAAATCCTTTTACCCCCATCCCCCTAGTGCCCTCTGGTAGAGGTACAGGGGTCACATTTCAATTGTTTCCTTTCTGGACTTCCTAAACTGTTTCCAGGGCTGCCAACATGAGTTTTATAAAGGCTTCAGAAGGCATGGCTAATTTTCAGCCAGGCAATAACCAGATGTCTTTCCAGTTTCATCTTTATCCAGTTCCAGCTTCTTCCTACTTTATAAAGGGATAACAAGGCGTAGACTCAACTCGGCACTTTGTTTAATATATGAACACTTTAGGATCTCTACTGTATACACCTTATTGTTTTGATTATATCAACAGATTTTATCAATTTCTTTCTGTGATTTTTTTCACACTCTCTTCTAAATTAAAAAATTTGCTTTTGCCAGAAAATCCACTAGAATTTTTTCAGTGTGTTTGTCAGGAATCCCAATTCTGTAGAGCACTTTAGTGTCTTGAGGAGACTCAATCCTTTGAAAGCCTTGTACTAAAGAGCCCTAGCAAAGCCCAACTATGTGGAAATTCATAGTTTTCCATGATATTCCAAGTCATCATGGCTAGTGGGCCTGGGAATGGAATTACATTTACTTCCAAGTTCATGTTTATAAAATCTAATGATGTTATTTTCAAAATTTTTACAAGTTACCCTTGTATTGAGTCTCATGAAGGCATGAACAAAAGTTGAGAGAAGGAAAAAAGAAACCTTAAGTTATCTCTCTCCATGTCCTCTTTTTCTTAACCTTACAGGCCCAATGAAGAGAGAAAGTCTGGTCTCAAAAGAGATAGGAGAACCATGTGGGAAAAATTCCTCTGCATTCTGAAACACAGTGGTGCCCCAAATCACCAAGGATTCCTGAAACACAAAGGACAAACAGTGGGAGTCTGGACAAAGGTTTCCGATGATTCCCTGAAACACATAGGACACCCCACATTCCCCCAATAATTGCCTGCAAAACACATAGGTGGGGTGGCTAGGTGGCGCAGTGAATAGAGCACCGGCCCTGGAGTCAGGAGGACCTGAGTTCAAATCTGGCCTCGGGCACTTCACACACACACACACACACACACACACACACACAAAACTAGCTGTGTGATCTTGGGCAAGTCACTTAGCCCCAATTGCCTTACCTTCCCCCCTCCAAATAGCAAAAAAGCAAAAAACAACAACAAAAATGCAGCACGTAGGACACTCTAAATGAGATGCAAACTAATTCTTTGCTAGGAATATTAGGAATGGGGAAGGCCAAGTGAACTCAGCACAGGGACCAAAAGGCCTGATGAGGACTGAATGGACTAGTCACTAGGAACAGTGGGACTGAGGCAGAGGCAAGTTTAGGCCTAATAGCCAGTGTTAGACAGATTCTTTGGCATATTTTGATTATTTGGCAGCTTTTCAGTTTTAATTTTTAAAGAAATAAGCAAACTCAGAGAAAACCCAAAGAGGTGCAAAGCTCCTCAAAGGATAGTAAGCCTTTGGGGTCGTTTGTTCAGGGCTTTGAGGCCGGCAGTCAAAACATATTCTATGGATCTGCAGATCATATGCACCTCAGACAAGCTGTCTGGGTCCATGTCCCAATAAGGCAAGCGATCCAGATCTGTTGAAAAGCAAAATAAAAAAAAGACCATCCATAGATGAGTTCACATGGTGTGTTACTTCTTGTTGTTCGATCATTTTTTCAGTCATGTCTGATTTTTCATGACCCCGTTCGGGGTTTTCTTGGCAACAATACTGGAGTGGCTTGCCATTTTATTCTCTAACTCATTTTACAGATGAGGAAACTGAGGCAAACAGGGTGGCACAACTAGTAAATGTTTGGGGCCAGACTTGAACTCAGGAAGATGAGTCTTCCTGACTCCAGGTCCAATGCTCTATCCATTGTGGCGTCACCTAGCTGCCCTGCATCACTTGGCACCTCTATTCTAAGGATGCCACATCCATAATACTCACATAGACCTCATTTCTTTTGTAGTCTACCTATTAGTTTCTTCGGCTATATCACTTTGACTGGGGGAATTGGTGTATCATTTCCATCCCCAGTACAATTTGTCCCCCCACTTCCCCAAAAGTTTTCTTTCCATGTCCAAGAATGATCAAACCTCCAATGATCTTCATTTTGCCCCAGTCAGATGTTGGGAGAAGAGGTTTTCTTGGAGTGGGTGGGTGAAAGAGTATCCCATCTCCTCACATATTCCATGGGGTTAACAGAAAAAAGGACAAAACAATCGGAAGGAAAGTGGGTGTTTCATATGGGGCATACAATTTAAAATGACTAATTTGGAAAGTCTAACCTGAAAATCCAATTTCATTTTGAAAGAAAACTCTGAAAATAAACCCAAAGTGAAGAACTGAATGATTTTCAGCATTCCCTTTTTGGGGCTAGGCTGTGAGGGACTTTAGAAACAAAATATGGGAGTTTATATTGTAATCCAGAGGCAATAGGGAGCCAAAGGAGTTTATTAAGTAAGAGGGTCATATGGTCATATCCAAGATTGAGGAAAATCTCTTTGGCAGTTAGGGGATGTCAGACTGGAGAGAGCTCGAGGTCTGGATTCATGAAGATCTGAGTTCAAATTTTTCTGCAGACACTTACTAAAGTGTGATTGTGGGCAAGTCACTTCTTTATCTGCCTCAGTTCCTTTGACTGTAAAGTGGGGATCATAATAGCCCTTCTCTCCCAGGGTTGTTGTGAGGATCATTTGAGATATTATTATTAAGGTGTTTACCACAGTGCTGGCCACATAGTAGGCACTTACTAAATACTTATTCTCCCTTCTGGAAGATGAACTAGAGTGTGGGAATGACCTGAAGCAGGAAAATTAATCAGGTTACAGTAATCTGGATGAGAGGTGATGAAGGTCTGCACCAAGGTGGTGACTGTGAATATGAAGGAGGGGGTGGATGTAAAACATGTCATGGAGGTAAAAACAATAAGATTTGGCAACTGATTGGATATATGGGGTGAGGAAGAATGGGGAGTCAGGATATATGCCAGAAGAAACTGGAAGAATGGTGGTACCAAGTGACAGTAGGGGGAGTTTGGAAGAATGATGGGTTTGGGGGAAAGCTAAAAAGTTGTGTTTTGGTTATGTTGAATCTGGGGTGTCTCTGGAAAATCCAGTTTGAAATGACCAATAGGCAAGACTTTGAGTCATCTGCATACAGAAGAAAATTAAACTCAGTGGAACTGATGAGGTCACCAAGTTGTAGAATGTAGGGAAATAAGAATGGGAAACCCAAGATATAGTTTTGGGAATACACACCGTTCAAAGGTATATTATGGGTGATGAACTGAAAATGGAGACAGAGGAGAGGTCAGACAGTTAGGAGGAGAATCAGGAAAGAGTAATGTCACAAAAACCCAGAGAAGGGGAGAATATCAAGGAGAAGAGGGGCCACTAGTGTCAAATGAAGCAGATATATTGAAAGCATGAGGTTTAAAAGAAGGTTGCTAGATATGGTAACTTTGGAGAGAGTTGTTTCATTTGAATGATGAAGTCAGAAGCCAGACTGCAAAGAGATAAGGAGTGAGGGGAAAGAATGAGGAGGCCAGGAGTGTAGGGCTATTTCTCAAGGAATTTAGTCAATAAGGGGAGGAGAGATATAGGACAACAGCTTGAGGAGATGGGGCAAACTTTAGTGAGAGCTTTTTAAAAGACTAGAGGACACTTGAATGTGTTTGTAGGTAAAAGGGAAGCAGTCAGTAGATAGGCAGAGATTGAAGGTTAGAGAAAAGAGTGAGAAGATAGGGATAATCTACTGGGAAAGATAGGAACTGATATGATTAAAGGTGCATCGAAAGGAGTTGGCCTTGACGTGAAGGATCATTTCATTGTCAGAGATTAGGAGAAAGGAAGAGAGAGTAGTGGATGATGTCAGGGGGTTTTGAAATAAAAATAAGGGATCAAGGGAATTTATAGCAAATGGCCTTAATTTTCTCAGTAAAATAAAGTGCATTAAGGTATAAGGTAGGTGTATTAGTTCTGTTGAATTTTGGATGTCTCTGGGACAAATGTCCAGTAGAGACCTTAGAGGCTATTGATTCTAACCTATTTATTTTATGAATGAGAAATCTCTGTTCCAGAGAGGTTAAGTGATTTGTCCAGAATCACATAGCTATTGTGTCTGAGGTTTTCTGAGTCTAGGTTTTCCCGATTCCAAGTCCAAGGTTCTATCCAGTATAAGGTACTGATTGTATAGTGATAGTGCTAAGAAAAAAGTCTGAAAGTCACAGTGAGGGACAAGTAATATACTGACTACCCCATTAGGGCCACTGTGTTCAGGGATTGTGAGTGGAAAGTATAGCTGGTGCTGGAGAGGATGGCCAAGGGTGTAGCATCATCTGGGAGTAGGGGAGAGAGCCAGGTCTCATTGAGTGCTAGAAGATAGACGGAACATGAGAGAGACATCCAGAATGGAGATTTTGTTCGCTATAGAACAGGAATTTCAGAGGGCATAGTGGTAGGGCTGGGCAGAGTTGGAGTGCTATATGGGAGGAGGAGGGTTGGAGAAGATGAGATTGAGAGAGTGGGAGATGAAGGTTGGAGAAAAATTGTTCCTAAGTGGTCAGTGATGGAGTAATACATGGATAGGGAGAGAAACAGGTGATGGGAGATCATTAGCCATAGTGGAAGTAGTGAGTGGCAGATGAATAATACAGCTCACACCCTCAAAGGGATGTTGTTGTCAAGCCAAGGCCAAGGGTGTAGGACCCTGGTAACACCCTCCTCCACCACCACAACTTCCCTATTACTGTCCAGGGCACCACATTCTTCGCATAACCCAGGTTGACAATCTTCTATGCCCTTTCACATTCCCTTCACACTGAGCGACAAAAATTTTATTCCTACCTCTATTGCATCTCTTCCATTCATCACCTTCTCTCCACTCATATAACCATTACCTTAGTTCAAACCCTTATCACTTCTCACCTAGACTATTGCAATAGCTTTATAAATGGTCTCCATGCTTCACCCTGTACTTCAATCCACCTTTCACACAGCTGCCAAAGTGATTTTCCTAAAGCGCCCGTCTGATCACATCACTCCCCACTCAGTGACTCCAGGGGTTCCTTTAGCCCTAGAAGAAAGCATCAGCTCCACTTATTTTCCATTTAAAGCCCTTCTCCACTCACTCCTACCCTGCCTCTGCAGTCTTGTTACACATTATTTTTCTTCATTTGCTAGACATTCCCATCAAATTGGGCTTCTTACTATTTATCATTGTTCTAACTCCACCTTCCAGCTCTGTGCCTCTGCATTGTCTTGTCCCTTTGCCTAGAAAATATTCCCTCAGCTACATCTTTTAGACTGAGGAATCTCCTTCAAGACTCAGCTCTGGGGTCACTTTCTATAGCAGCGGTTCTCAACCTGTGGGTTATGCTCGATTTGTAACAATGAAAATAAATCCTGCATATCAGATATTTACATTACGATTCATAACAGTAGCAAAATTACAATTATGAAGTAGCAGTTTTATGGTTGGAGGTCACCACAACATGGGGAACTGTATTAAAGGGTCATGGCATTAGAAAGGTTGAGAACCATTGATCTACAGGAAGCTTCTGAAAATCCCCAGCTACTTTGATCTCCACCTTTGTATCTGTTGGGTAGAGATTTTGGTGGTGCTTGCCCAGGTATCTGTTGTTTCATCCTATAGAATAGAAACTCTTCACGGGTGGGGAGTGCTTCACTTTTGTATTTCTATCCCCAGTTCCTGGTTCTCCCTCCCTCCCTTCCTTCCTTCCTTCCTTCCTTCCTTCCTTCCTTCCTTCCTTCCTTCCTTCCTCCCTCTCTCCCTCTCTTCCTCCCTCCCATTTCATTATCTCTGTCTGTATTTTCCTCCCTCCCTTCCACTCATTCTTTTCCTTTACTTCCCCCTCCCCCCTTTTTCTTTGGCAGGTCTTTATTCTGGCTTCCTTTGGGGTGGAAATGGGCAATAAATTATAGGGTATCTCATGGCCCTCGTCCAAACCTCCCAGTTCCTGGCATTGACAAGAGCATGGGTCTTCTTTTCTTCCTTCTTATTTTTAGAGTCCTGATTTTTCTTTTCCGTGGGCGGGGGTTGAAGCAGGAGCTATCATTATCAGGGAGTGAGGCAAACCACAGTGACTGGCTTCTGGAGAATCCTCACCCTGCTGCCAAACTGGAGGGAGTCGGAGCCGCCTCATTCACCCTGCCAGTGGTTTTCCTCTGAAAGTGAGACTTCCTTTAAATTAAAATGCCTAGACCTCCCTCCCTCCTCCTCAATCCTCCCCTAAAGCTAGGAAGCTTTTCCATAGATCAAGTATCTGAGGGAAAGATGCATTTTTATCTTCCTTCTGCTCTCCCTGAGCAAATACACTATTTCCCTAAAGGCTTCCTTGTAAAAGTCAACAAGAAATTGCTCCTTTCTTCCCAAGTGTGAGAATTAACACCTTTTCTCCCTGCCTTTTAATTCAATGCCACTCTGTGACTTGGCTGTATTCCAGAATTTCCTTATCTGCCGAAAAGGAAGAAGCTTAGGGTTCCATAGTTATCCAATAGGTATAATACTTCAAGCAAAAACAATTTAAGTAAAATAAAGGGAGAATTTTGAGAGATGTGAACTATTTCACAGTCTTACATTCTAGGATGAAAGAGTTATGATGGGCACCTAGGATTGTCCGCCAAATAGATACTAGTGCTGATTTACCTTGGGTGGATATCTTTCTCTCTTTTGGTCTCAGTTTCCTCATCTGTAAATATGGCTGGTGCGTGCGTGAGTGTGTGTGTGCGTGTGTGTGTGTGTGTGTGTTTGGATGCTGCTGTGATTGCTTTCTCAGATTTCCTGGATGTTGACAGCTGATACATAATCGAAGAGTTGACACTTTGTTTTCTGCCTCTTTCCTTTGGGGATGGGGATATTTTCTTTAGGTAAGTGAATGATTTTCCCTCCTGTTGGTGGAGCTGAAGCAGGATTTTGGCCCCCCCATTTCCCTTCTTTTGGACTCTGCAGCTGTCTGGACTGGCCTTCCCTCTGTGCGTTTCTTGTTGTTGTGGCAAGGTCTCCACCTACACCTCCACCTCTACTTGTTGATGAATGAAAGTGGTGCCCAGGTGACTCCAGGCAGATTGTCTAGCACTCACTTCCCACTCAGCTAGGACTCCTGTTTCCAGGACAATGTTGCTATCTGAATGTTTGGCAAAGACAATATTAGAAAGCAGCTAGGAGATGATGAAATATTTGCTGTTCTGACTTGTTCCCAGTAGGAAAACACTCCTTTGCTCTCAGATCATAAACACAGTCAGCTTGCCTTCAAGTGACAGGATATTATATCTCTGCCTTTGGGTTGCTGGGAGAGCAAAATTTAATTGTTAGCTCTTATTAACATGAATACCTCTGTCCTTTGGATCCTGTGCACTTTTAAAATGTCTGTTTTCTCCCAGGAGAGGCTTTAAAAAAACCAATCCTGACTCTGACACTACTTATGTGATCCCCACAAGTCTCTTACTAATAGCCAACATTTATATAGAACTTAAGGTGTACAAAGTGCTGAAAACATTATCTTGCTGGTGTCTGAGTAGGTACAATTGTCATACCCATTTTTCAGATGTGGCAACTAAGGCAGGGGTTAATACCACTCTCATTTTACAAATGATCAAACTAGTGCCCAGGGTCCCACAGTTAATAAGCATTTGAGGCAGGATTTGTATTGAGATCTTTCTGACTCCAAATCCAGAATTTGTTATTCGCCTGTCTCTCTGAGACTCAGTTTCTTTATTTGGGAAAAGAGTTACCTTTAATTTGAAAATCTATGATTCTATGATCCATTAAGTTATATTTGATTGTCTGCTAGGAATTTCTTTGGGTCCAGGACTTTAGTGAGCACTCAGCGGAGCATAGCCTGAATTCCTTTTAAGGTACCTCATTTTGGAGGATGCATAAAGAATAAATTGATATCCTTCCCATCTTGGTTTCAATCAATAAATATTTATCAAGCACTCTGATAAGCACCAGAGATACAAAAATAGGCTAAAGATAATCTTTGTCCTCATGGAGCTCACAAACTGATGGGGATAAAAGCAAACAGATTTTTATAAACAAACTATACACAGGATAAATAGAAAGTGATTACAAGAAGGCAGGTCCTAGAGTTAAGAAGGGCTGAAAAAGCTTTCTGTAGAAGGTGGGATTTAAGCTGGGCTTCAAAGGAATCCAGGGAAGGCAGGAGGTGGAGATGAGGAGGGAGAGCATTTCAGACATGGAGGGCAGCCAATGAAAAAGGGGCAGAGAGAGGGAATATTTTGCAGACTGTCTATCATGACAGGTGAGGAACATATGATTTTATATACAGCACATCTGGCTTCTTAGTCACATTAATAGATATCTGAGACACTTGGAGGCAGAAATCATTCTCTTTATGTACAGGGACCCATTTGTCCTTGGGCTTGGACAGGGAAGACATAGAGGTGAGAATATATCATGGCGTCCTGGTCTCATTCATTCTTTCCATGAATGCTTATTTGTCACTTTTTACATTCCAATCACATCTAGGTGCTAGAAATAGGGACAGTGACTAAGCCTGTAATTTTTCAGGTTTAGGGAGCTCTTGGTTGAGTACATTTCCTCCATCAGTTCAGGTTAGAACCTTCTCTGCTAAGGATACAAAGCTAAAAACAGCCCCTTTTCTCAACAAGCTACATTTTGCTGGGACCACACCTATGATTCTATTGATAGAGGGAACTCATGGATGATGAGACTCCCTGTGCCAAGGTAGATGGACATTTTCTCTCTGATTTATGGTCTTTGAGAGTTACCTACAATAGTGAGACAGTAAAGTGACTTGCCTAGAGTCACTTGGTCAGTATGTGTTAGACATAGAAGTTGAACTCAGGACATTCTGGATTTGAGGACAGCTCTCTTTCCATAAAAGGTGATCCACTGGAGAATGAAATGGCAAACCACTTCAGTATCTTTGTCAAGGAAATTCCAAGAACAATATTAAAATGATCAAAGATATAAGGGGGATGGATGGATCCTGGAGGATGAGCTCCTCAGCTTGGAAGGTGTCTAACACACTATTGGGAAAGAGTGGAAGATAACTACAAGTATCTCCAGAAAGAATGAAACTACTGGGCCAAACAAAGGCAAAAAAGAAGCTCAGCTCTGGTTGTGTCTGGTGATGAAAGGAAAGTCTGATGCTGTAAAGATCAATATTACAAAGGAGCCTGGAATGTAAGATACATGAACCAAGGGAAGCTGGATGGAGTCAAACAGGAGATGGAAAGATTCAATATCAATATCTTGCATATCAGTAAACTTAAATGAATGGGAATGGGCCAATAGAGTCCAGGTGACCATTCCATATGCTACTATGGGTTCTTGAAGCTCCTTAGATAAAATGGAGTAGCCCTCATAGTCAATAAAGGAGTGAGAAAAGCAATACTAGGGCATAATCTCAAAAATGACAGAATGATGTCTGTTTGAATCTAAGGCAAAATGCTCAACATCACAGTAATGCTAATCTATGCTCCAATCACTGATGCTGAAGAGGCCAGAGTTGATCAGTTCTATGAAGACCTATAATATCTGGTAGAAATAAGACCAAAATAGGTGTCACATTCATCATAGGGGATTAGAATGTTAAAGTAGGAAATCAAAACATAATTGTAATAACAGGAAAGTTTGGCCTTGGAGTACAAAATGGAGCAGGGCAGAGACTCATAGAGTTTTGTTAAGATAACTCACTGGTCATAGCAAGCACTGTTTTTCAATAACCCAAAAGGTGACTCTACAATGGACATTACCAGATGGTCAATGTTGAATCATATTGATTATATACTTTGCAACCAATCTACACAATCAGTTAAAACAAGACCTGGAACTGACTGTGGCTCAGATTATGAGTTTCTATTTCAAAATTCAGCTCTCAATCAAAGAAAGTAAGGAAAATCATCAGGAAAAGTCACAAATAGATTTAAGTGATTAAATTTGGTAGAAAGAATGCCTAAAGAACTATAGGCAGAGGTTCACAACAGAGGCAGCAACAAAAAAACATTCCAAAGAAAAGGAAAAGTGAGAAAGTAAAATGACTGTGATGAAACTTTACAGATAACTGTCATGTTAATGGGATGTAAGATCTTCCCCACCCATTAATAGGCCTCCAGTGGAGCCCATTAAGGGAAGCATGCTTAGGGGAGGCTTACTTCTAGGAAGGCTTTCACACCTTTTGTTAATTTCTAATTAGGCACTGAGTCAGGAGGGTTTTTGATGATCTTTGGCTCTAAAAAGAGGTGTGTGTGTGTGTGTGTGTGTGTGTGTGTGTGTGTATATATAATATATTTTTTTTCCCTGAGATTAGCATTTTGCTTTGGGGCTCACTCATTGGAAGAGTGTTCATAGTGATATGACCAGATGAGAGACTCTGGGTAGCCATTAAAGAAAGGCCTCCTTCCTCCCCCCTTTAAAAAATTCACATGTTAGTGCTTCTCTCTCTGCTAGCTATATATATATTGCCTTGATCAGACAGTTGGATCTGTCTGTTGATCTGTGTTAATTTCTCAAACAATTAGAAGCCCTTTCTATTGGTATTTATTTCTCTGCTTGTATTTTCTCTATTTTCTTTGTTCAGGGTGCTTTTCTCTTGAAGTAGTGAATGTAATTAGAAAAGATTGTTGACCCCTTGAACAGCTATCTTTCCTAGTAAAGTAGACCTAAGAACCTGTGCTAGCAGCCATCCCGGGGATGCCAATGTGGTTCCCACTAAAATAGTTGAGGAAAGAAGGAAAGGGAAAGGAGAAAGAGAAATTTACCCAAATGAATGTAGAATTCCAGAGGAGAGCAAGGAGAGATGTTTTTTTTTTTTTTTAATGTGAGCAATGGGAAGAGATAGAAAACAATAGAATGGGAAAGACAAAAGATCTCTTCAAGAAAGTTAGAGGTATCAGGGAATGTTTCATGCGCAAATGGACAAGATAAAAGACTAAAGTTGTAGGGATTTAACAAAAGTAGAAGAGATTAAAAAGTGGCAAAAATGTACAAAAGAACTATTCAAGAGAGATTATGACATCACTAATAACCTTGATGATGTTGTTACTAATTTAGAAACATGCATCCAGGAGAATGAAGCGAATTGGGTCATAGGAAGCAATGCTAACAATAAGGATAGTGGAAGGGACAGAATTACAGCTGAGCTATTTAAAATCCTAAAAGATGCTGCTGCTAAAGTGCTATACTCAATATTCTAGCAAATTTGGAAAATTACACAGTGGCCTGTTTAAAAAACTAAATGGATTGGAAAATATCAGCTAATCTCCAAACCTGAAAGAAGGGCAATGTAAAAAAATATTTAAGTCATGGAACAATTGCACTCACTTGAGATTTTGCTAATCAGGCTTCAGCAATGTGTGAACCAAGGGTTACCAGAAGAGCAGCCAGGATTTTGTAGAGTAAGAGGAACTAGAGACCAAATTGCCAATATCCACTGGATTATGGCAAAGGAATTTCAGGAAAGCAAAAAAAAAAAAAAAAAAAAAAAACATCTACTTCTGTTTCATTGATTACACTAAAACCTTTGATTGTTCAGATGACAATAAAATGTAGCAAGTTCTCAAAGAGAAGAGGGTACCAGATCATCTTACTTGTCTCCTGAGGAACCTGTATATGGGCTAAGAAGCAATAGTTGTAATCAAATATGGAACAACTGATTGGTTTAAGATTGGAAATCAGTACAACAAAGCTATATATTGTGAAATAGATGAATATTTTCAAAAATATAAATTGCCCAGGTTAACAGAAGAGAAAATAGAATTCTTAATTAATCCTCTCTTAGAAAAAGTAATTGAGCAAGTCATCAATGAGCCCTTTAAGAAAAAATCCCAAGACCAGATGGATTCATAAGGGAATTCTACCAAATATTTAAAGAACAATTAATGCCCAAACTATATGAACTATTTGGCAAAACAGGCAAAGAAGGAGTCCTACCAAGTTACTTTTATGACACACATACAATGCTTATACATAAACCAGGAAGAACAAGAACAGAAGGAAAAAACCCGATAGATCACTTTCCCTAATGAATATTAATGCAAAAATTTTAAATAAAAGAATAGCAAGGAGATTATAGCAACAAATCATGAAGATCATATGCTATACTCAGAGAGTTATACTAGGACTGCAGGGCAGGCTCAGTATTAGGAAAACTTTCAGTGCAGTTGATCGTATCAATGACAAAAACAAATCATGTGATTTTTCTCAATAGATTCAGAAAAAAGCTTTAGACTTAATAAAACATTTATTCCTATTAAATACATTAGAAAACACAGGAATAAATAGAGCTTTCCTTAAAATAAGTAGTATCTGTCTAACACCATCAGCATGTATTTATAAAAAGCAGTGGCCCTCTAAAACCACCAGTATTATTTATGATAGAGATACCTAGAAGCCTTCCCTATAAGATTAAAGGTGAAGCAAAGATTATTATCACCATTATCACCACTATTATTCAATATTGTAATAGAAATGCTAGCTATAACAATAAGAGAAAAAAATCGAAAGAATTTAAAAAATAGGCAATGAGGGAACAAAACTATCACTCACTGCAGTTATATGATAGTATACTTAGTGAATCCTAAAAGATCAACTAAAAAACCAGTTGAAATGATTAACAACTTTAGAAAAGTTGAAGGATATCAGACAAACCCACCTAAATCATCAGTATTTCTCCATATTACCAACAAATAGAGTCTGTCAGCAAGATGTAGAAAGAGAAATTGCATTTAAAATAATTGTAGAGAATATAAAATACTTGGAATTCTACCTGCCAAGAGAAACCCAGGGACTATATGAACACAAATACAAAACATATTTTACACAAAGTTAGAACTAAACAATTGGAAACCAAACAATTGAAAAATTGCTCATGAGTAGGCCAACCCAATACAATAGAAATGACAATTCTACCTAAATTAATCACCTTTTCAATGCCATACCAATCAAACCACCAAAAAATTATTCTATAGAGCTAGAAAACTCTACATTTGACAATTTGAAAATTGCTAGGAAAAAACTGAAAGCAGTTTGGCAGAAAGGGAGATTTAGCCTTTGTAGAAAGGGAAGTATAAACCAACATCTCACATTGTATACCAACACAAGGTTAAGATGGATATGTGATTTAGACATAAAGGTTGATATTATTAAGTAAATTAGGGGAGCATGGAAAGATGCACCTGTCAGATCTATGGATAAGCGAAAAGTTTATGACTAAATGAGACAGAGAATATTACTTGATATAAAATGGATAGTTTTGAAAGCTTTAAATTAAGAAGTCTTTGCACAAACAAAAACCAATGCACTCCAAATTAGAAGGAAAACAGGAAGCTGGTATACATTTTTTTGTAGCAAATTTCTTGGATAAATGTGTCATTTCATTACACATATATGTGGAACTGAGTAAATTTTTTTTTTAAAAAAAGAACCATTCCCCAATTGATAAATGTTCAAATATTGAATAGATAGTTTTCAGAAGAAAACTATCAATATCCACATGAAAAAATATTCTAAATCAGTGCTGAGTAGAGAAATGCCAATTAAAACAACTCTGAGATTTTACCTCACACCTGTTGGATTAGCTAACATAACAGAAAAGGAAAAATAACAACAGCTAGAGGACATTTGGAAAAGTTGGGACACTAATGCATTGTTGGTGGAGTTGTGAACTAGTCCACTCATTCTTAAAAACAATTTGGAATTGTGTCTAAACGACTATAAAGCTCCGCATACCCTCTGATCAAGCAATACCACTTATTAGGTCTGTGTCCCAAAGAGATGAAAGAAAAGGGGAAAGGATCTCTCCATAAATATATTTCTAGAAGCTCTTTTTTTTTGGTGGCAAAGAACTGGAAATTCAGGGGATGCCCATCAATTGGGGAATGACTGATCTTCGTGAAGCTTGAATGATACAATGTCTTTAATGTATGTTGCCACCCTTAAAGCACCATAGAAATATTTATAATGATGATGATGATTAGATTACGGTCTGGGGTTACAGTATTTTGTAGAAAGGGAGAGAATAAAGATGTTCTCCTCAGTCAGAACTAGGCTTTTGCTGGTACTGGGAATCTGACCATTATAGTCACCTATGGATAAGGGAAGAGTTTATGATCAAATAAGAGATACAGAATATTACTTGATATAAAATGGATAGTTTTAATTATATTAAATTAAAAAGTCTTTGCACAAACAAAACCAATACACTCCAAATTAGAAGGAAAACAGCAAACTGGGAAACTTGCACATCTGAGGCTGTCAGTCAATAACTTCTGTCCTTGCACTGGCCTATGCTATTGAAAAAGGATTGCATTTTTTGATCATGGGGCAAAATTATACTTTGGACATTTTCAAAACTGCAAAACCATTTTATCGCAGATGCATGTGCTTAAAGAGGATTTGGAGGAATAACACAATTTTCAGATCTTAATTTTTTTTAAAACCAAGTTTTCCTTCACTTGGTGATAATCACATGGTCAAGTGGTCTGTATAACTTAATTTTTTTTTTGAAAAATATAAGCAATACTTTTTGTCTCTAGATCATAATCATCCCTTCTCCTTTCAACCAGTTTTTTCAATAATTCTCTAGGGTTTTCTAAGTACACCATTATGCCATCTGCAAATAGGAATGTTTATTTTCTCCATTTCTATTGAAAGAATCATATGATTTTTAGCTTTGTTGCTTTTATTATTAACCATGCTAATAGTTTTTCTATTGTTAAACCATCTTGTATCCTTGGTAGGAATCCAGCTTGGTCATAATGAATTATTTGAGTCTATAGTGTTATATTTTCCTTGTAAGGATTTCATTTAAAATCCTTTTTACCAACATTCATTAGCAATTGTCTAGAGTTCTCTTTTTTCCTTTGTCTTTCAGCATTTTGGGGTATTAGGACTATATTTGTCTCTTAAAGACACTTGCTTTTGTCTTTATTTAAAAAAATAATTTTGTTGACTAGGTATTAATTTGCTATTTAATTGTTTGATTGGGTTCACTTTTGACTCCATCTGGCCCAGAATTGTAGGCTAAGGCTCTCCCCCAGTTCCTGCTTCTGTCTTCCCACTTGGTAGTTGAATTATATCTTTCTCAATGACTTTTCTGACAGTGAATTAAGATTGCTCTTGTTTTAGTAGGTGAGATATTTTCTACTTGTAAATATTTATCAATTTTATTTTAATTCTCAGTTGTGCTGATTATGATTAATTATGTATATGTATAAATAATTAGGTATAATTAATTATATGTATTTTTTTAATTTTCAAAATAATTTTCTTGTAAATTTGTCTTGTATTTCTTTTAATTGGTAATTTGCATTTCTTCTGTTTCTTGATCAGGTTTACTTGGCTTACCAAGTTTATCAGCCTCTTGAAAAAAAAACAAAGGTTAGTTTTGTTTATCAGCAGAAAGTGAAAACAAAGATGAAGAGAACTATATGTCTGTGGCACATGGGTACAATCTGAGGATCTTTGAATCTTGCCATCCTCCTGGTTGCCCCTTAGAATTCTGTATCTTCCCATGTGCCCAATAGCTGAACTGTCCTATATGTGTTTTCTCTTTCAATTAGAGTATGAGATTCTTCAGAGCAGGACTGCCTTGTTTTTTTTTTTTCTATTTGTATATCTAATACTTAGCGCAGTGAGAGGCACACAGCAAGCCTATGACAGATGCTTTTTCTTTCTTTCACTCATTCATTCTTAAAAGTTCCTCTCAGCATTGCCCTGAGGACCCAGCCTCCTCTCCTTTACAACTAGTTGCCACAACTAGGGGCCAGCCTTGGGACTATGGTCATAGATCCATTGAGACATCAGAGAATTGTAATATGTGATTAGCAAAAAGGAGATCAGGATTATATGTAGAGAGACATGACTTTGGACAGCTCTGACTCACTCAAAACCCATTGATGTGCAAGTCAAGAAATCACACTTATGACGTCATTAGTCTTCTTTGAGAATGAAGGAAGAACAACAACAACAAATCAGTGAAACTTGCAAAAGACATTAATCACAAAAAGAATTTTGTGGAGAAAGGTCTTCCTAAGTTGTGCACTCCATTTCGAGTCAGAGATTGGTTCAGAAAAAAAAAAAAGCTTTGCATTTTTCCTTTTTGTCTAAATACAAAAAACAAAGATGCACAAAAGAAAAGAAAAACTGGAGTTGAAGTCAACAGAGATATGGAGAAATAGCAAATGGTGCCAGGGACACCTGAGTTCACATCCAGCCTTAGACACTTACTATCTGTAGTAAGGCATTGCCTCAGTTTCCCCATCTGTAAAATAAAGATAATTATAGCATCTACTTCACATTGTTGTTGTGAAAATAAAAAGAGAATATTTGGAAGCACTTTAAAAACCTTAAATCATTATATAAATATTAGTTACAATTATTTTAATCACTTATCTGACATCTGCTAGCTGTGTCACCATAGATAAGTCAAATTTCCTGACCCTCAGTTTCCTCATCTGTCAAATGGAGGCAATAATAGCCTACTGGTCTCAAGTGTGTGTGTGTGTGTGTGTGTGTGTGTGTGTGTGTGTGTGTGTGTGTGTGTGAGTGTGTGTGTGTGAGAGTTTTAAAAAACTTAAAGCAATATGTAAGTACTACATATTAGCTTCATTTTTATGAATTTTCTTCCACATGATTTTTACTTGTTTCTATCCTTTCTAAATTCTTATAAAGATATTTAGATACCACTCTGTGGTGGTAGCCAAGTTCAAATAGATTTTTTCTAACATGAAAATGCAAATCAAGTTATGAGTTTGAGGATGCTGTACATTAATTGTCCATGGGAGTCTAGCCTTGTCCCATTTGTGACCAAACTTAGCTTTGCATGTATATTTAGTATTTTCAATCCTCTGGTTTCTTCTTATGGAAAAACTAATATAATTTCACAAGAGTTTACCCAGACTGGTAGCATTCAAAAACAGTAGACTCATAGAATGTTCCTAATGGGACATTGCATGACATTTTAAGTTTTGCAAAGTATTTTTCATGATTATCTCACTGGAACCTTACGACAACCTTGTGAGGTAGGTACAAGTATTATAGTCTTCATTTGAAGAATGAGGAAACTGAGGCACAGAGAGGGAAGGTTACTTGTGCAAGGTCACAAATTTATGTCTGAGGTAGGATTTGAACTCAGGTCTCCCTCAGTCCAGATCTGCCCCTCATGCACTATTTCATGTCTCTATCAGAATTACAAGATCCTTCGACATTACTTAGGCTAATCCTTGTATTTTAGAAGTGAGGAACTGAGGCCTGCAGGCTACACAGTCAATAGCAGAGTCAAAGCTAGAATCCAATCTATGTATAATTTTTAAAAAATTCTTTTATTTCTAAAAAGAATATAGATTTTTGGGATTTTTAAAGTGGATTAAATACATTATTTCTCATTTAATCCATAATTCTGTGAATTAGGAGCTAATATTGGCTCCTTCCCACCCATTGGCATTTACTTGGGTAAATCATTAACTTCTACCTCAGTTTCCCCAAATGTAAAACATAGATAATACTGGCCCTTATCTCTCAGGGTTTTTGTGAAGATAAGCTGAAATCATATTTGTACAGTGCTTAGCAAAATGTTCTAACACATAGTAGATGCTATATTAATGACAGTCATCCTTATTATTCTCATTTGATAGAGTTTAAGGATAAGTAATCTGTTCAAGTCAAATAGCTAGTAAGTGAGAGAGGCAGGATTTGAATTCAGATCTCTCTGACTCCAAGTGCAACATTCTATCCACTATACCATATTGCTTCTCTGAGGACATAATTAGATTAAATCAAATAAGATTAAAGAAGCATTTATTATATCCCTGACACAGCATTAAGACTAGCTGTTGGAAATACAAAAGGAAAAATGAAATAGACCCTGCCTTCATGGAGCTTGTGTTTTATTAGGAGAAATCAACATAGTTTTTGGAATAAAGAGGTTTTTCATTTGTTTGATTTCTTTTGCTCCTTGTTTTATATTTGCAGTATTTCTATAAACTTTCATTTACTTTCCTTTTTTTTAAAAGACCTAATGAGCAGAAAAAACCAAAGCAGAACTACCCATGAACCAATATAACCTTGAGAGCTAAAAACAAAAACAATCAACCATATACCCTCTCCCTCCAAAGTCACACATCCTTGCCTGTGCAATGGCATTTGGATGCATAAAGAACATGAACGAAAGCATATTGTTCTCATTAAGGCTAATTGTTTGAGGGGAATAGGAGGGAGGGTGAAAAGAGTCAGGACTGTGTTTATTTGTCTCTTAGGACTAGTTAAGGTTCATAGGCATAGATCTTTGGAATTAAACAACAGAATCACCAGGCTGGCCTGAAGCTGAGGGAAACTGCATTGGTGTTGGGCTTTATAAAGGCTATAAGAAGTCCCTTCAACATACAGACCACCATACAATCACGTACTTATTCAGGAACTCAGCTCAGACTTAAGTAGCTAAGCCACACAAAGACAAAGGACCATTCCAAGCTACATGTAATAAAGTGAATCTTTCAAGCTCTGGATTGTTAATGCTTTTGACAATTGTTCTTCGTCCTTCATTTTTGCAAAGGACCAATAGAAGATGGTGATAGAAGGGAATGTTGGCCAAAATATAGTCATATAGCCATTAGATATACATTTGTGACCCAGCCTTTGGAATTATGTTATTTTTCAAGTTGTCTAAGATTCTTTTGTGGGGAAGTCACTCTTAAAGAAAAGCCAGAACATCTTGGAGCATCAAATCAGGGCCATTAAGGAGTATTTGAAAATGTGCATCTTTGAATCAACTTCTCTTTGGTTCATGTCTTTTTTCTACTTCTGGTGAATAATTCAGGGATGATCCTAGGTGAATCAGAACCCTCACCTGCAAGTCTGGTGTCTTGTGATGAAACCCATGAAGCTGCTGCTACAACAGGAAGAGAATAAAAGAGGAAAGATTACTGTAGAGTTCAATTGGGGTATGACTGTATTGGAAGAAGCTACAGGTCATCTGATGGCTTCCTTATTTATCTAATTATCCTTACTAATTGACTAAATGCTAAGCTCAGTTGTTCCTTCTCCTTCCCACCCACTGGCATCCCTGGTTTTCTTTAAATATCAGCCAAAATTCTACCTTCTGCAAGAAGCCATTCCCGGTTTCCCTCAGTGTTATTATAGTGCCTTCCCTCTGATATTACCTCTAATTTACTCTGGACAACAATTTTCAAATAACTAGTTACATATTGTTGGCTTGTTGTCCCCCCCTCCACTATTAGGATGTCAGATCCTTGAGAGCAGGGATAATGATTTTGCCATTCTTTGTCATCCCAGAGTTATTACAATGGCTGGCACATAGTAAGTGACCCTTGTTGACTTTTCTACTTGAAGAAGGGGTATAAGTAATGGTCAGCATTTTGTGCATTTTGGTGCCCTGGGCTTGGTGAGAATAATGGGCAAGAAGCCAGATAATAGAAAAGGCAAATTATATGCCCCGACTTAAACTTAGAAACAACAAGGCACTAGGAGAGACTCCCAAGGAACGCTAATAAACACTAGCATCAAATTCATAACTTGACTTGCATTTTCAAGATAGAAAATTCCCTTGATTTGGCTCCCACAGACCAGGTTCTAGGGCTGAGGCAGCTCAGGTAGAGTTTTGAAAAGGTGGCAACAAGTAAAAAGCACAGGAAATAAAATGGATGACAATGAAAATGAGAGATGACATTTATATATTTCTTTAAGGTTTACAAAACCCTTTAAATACACTTTCATTTAAACTGTAAGCTATTATCCTCATTTACTTTACAGGTGAGGACACTGAAGCACAGAAGTGTTAACTTGTCTATGGTCCCACAGTTTGTAAATGTTGGACAGGGACTTACTGCCCGTGAAATGCTTTTTCCACTGCCTCTTATTTTTGCTTGGATTTCTTGGCAAAATAAAATGATAGAATCTAAACTACTTTTTTTTTTTCCTGAACAAATCTCTGGGTCACAATAGATTGCATAATTCAAGAAGAACTTTCTCCACTGAATTATTTTCCTGTTTAATGTCTTTTGCAAGTTTCATTGATTTATTACTTACTCCCACAATATTGACCCCCTTTTCACCAATCACATATTCCAGTTCTCTGATGTGCCAATGGGTCTGTGATGTTAGAACTTAGGCTGGTTGCCTGAGGTCTAGTTGTGAAAGAGCAGAGGCTGAATCTTCAGCACGGTGCTCAGAGCAGGGTTCTGAGAAGGAGTGACTGAAAAAGCATTTCTCGCAAGGTTAAGTGCTGCTAATGAAGATAGAAAATGCAAGATAATCCCTGCTCTCAAGGTCACATTGATTGGGAGAGCCAACACATATAAGATAAATCGGCTACAGGCTAGATGGAAAGACTCAGAATTCCTGAGTGCAGCAGCAGGGCTGCTTAGTATAATTGTACATAGAGTTTCTGAGGGTTTTAAAAATTCCTCTATGTTGTGAATTTGTCTTTTTTTTTTTTTTTTGTAATTTGAGTTTTTTCTCTTTCTTGATCAGGTTATCTAATGGTTTACCAATTTTGTTAGTCTTCTTTAAAAAAAAAATCATTAGAAAACCTGAACAAGAGAAAAAGAGGAGAAACTCAAATTACTCTAACCCCATGAATAGCACAAATTCACAGCAGAGGAAATTTTCTTTAATGATTAAAAAAAACCTACAACATACAATTATAATCATGAAAATAAAAAATTTGAAGGAAATGAAAGAGTATTTACAAAATATAAAATACTCAAACTAACACAATAAGAAATGGAGATCTCAATGCACTCTCTGAAAAATAATTGAGAAACATAATTTTAACTGCCAAACTATGTGTGTGTGTGTGTGTGTGTGTGTGTGTGTGTTCTCAGCTAGACGGAGTTAAAAACGAATCCAATCAAACATTTAAAGTAGCAAACTAATATATCTACTATGAAAATTATTGTAAAAATAGAGATGAAAATAATCTTCCATGCTCCCTTTTTGGAGACAAATATGGTCGAAACCTTGAGAGATAAAGAAGAAGAAGAAAAGTATAATCAGTTGCCCTAATAGGCGCTAATGGAAGCGTTTGAAATAAAATCTTTCCAATGAGAATACAATATTATATCCAGAAATAATTTACCATGACCAAGTTGGATTCCTACCAAGGATCCAAGATGATTTAACAATAGGAAACTAATTCACATAATTAATAATAAAACCAACAAAGATTAAAATCACATGATCATTTCAATAGACAGAGGAAATGAACTTATTCCTACTTGCAGATGGCATGAAAGTGTAAGAAAATCCTAGCCAATTATCAAAGAAATTAATTGCAGGGAAGGGCAATGATTATGATGTAAAGATAAAAAACCCTGCTTGTTATTTTAAAATTAAGTTATACAGCTATACAGACTTATTGAAAGTGTACCACCTCAATTAAAAAAATCAGTAATTTGGGAATGACAATTTCCCCATTTCCTCTGGCAATATATGACTTAGTCCCTGGACACTTTGGGACTGAAAAAATGATCCTCTCGGTCTCTAGGTAGAAAGCTGGCCACTCAATGGACCTCCATAAATGGAGTGACTGTCCCTTTCTGTCTCTTCCTTTAACCTTTCAGTGAGTGTTTATATGGCACCCACTTTACAACTTCCTGTGTCATAGAGGAAGATCATTTTGTCTTTTTTTGCTCTTCAGCTGCCACATTAGGAAGAGCACATGGTGACTAAAGCATTTGTTCCATCTGGGTGAGTCTGAAACTGTATCTCAGATTTCCACCTGCCCCTTCTTTTTTTGAATTTCTTCCCTGAGTATAGGTTACTGATTATCAACCATAAAAGGGATATATTTAGGCTTACAGATAGTCTTGTGAGTTCAAGTTGTCAGGAGGTCCTGGGCCCCTTAGTTGGATTAGATAACCGACGAGAGGAAGGATTCAAACCCTAGCCTGGCTGACTAGAAGACCCTGTGCTAAGTGTTTTACAAATATGATGTCATCTGATCTCACAAAACCCCTGGGAAGTGGTGCTGGAGAACACTTTTGAGAGTCCCTTGGGCATCAAATAGATCCAATCAGTCAATGCTTAGAGAAATTAATTCAGGCTATTCACAGGAAGGGCAAATACCAGAGTTGAACTTGAAATATTTTAGCTGCATAATGAGAACACAGGGTTGGATGTGGGAAAGATTGATGGCAAAAGGAAAAGGGGATGGCAGAGGATGAGTTGGAGAGATAGTATTATGGAAATGATAAATGTGAACTGGGACAGAATTTGAGAGATATTAGAGAATAGAAGGGCCTGGCAGGCTATAGCCCATGGTGGTCATGAAGGACTGGACATGACTGAACTACTGAGCAGCAACAACAACAAGAGGTGCTATATTAGCCCTGTTTTATAGATGAGAAGGCTGAGGCGGATCATGGCTAAGTGATATGCTTAGGATCACATAACTGTTAAGTGTTTGAGGCTGGATTTGAACTCAGCTCTTTGTTGAACTCTAAACCCCACACTCTACCCACTGTGCCACCTAGAGATTTGGAAGAAGAAAAAGTACACGCTGAATCTGACATGCCATGGGATGTATATGTAGAGATGTCTGTCAGGAAGTAGGTGATATATTAGAATTTAGGGTAGAGTTTAGGGCTAGCTATATATATTTATATATATATATATATATATATATATATGCATATATACTATATATATACATATATCTATCTATCTATCTCCTCTCTCTTCCTCTCTCTTCTCTCTCTTTCTCTCTTCCTTTCTCTCTCTCTCTCTCTCTCTCTCTTTCTCTCCTATGTTCATTGTGTCGAGGTGATAACTGAACCTATGGGAGCAAGGGAAAAGGAGATAATTCTTAGGGAAAAGATGATTAATACTGTCAAGAACTATAGGAAATTCAAAGAGGATAAAGACTGAGAAAAGACCATTGGATATAGCCATTGCTGGTTTCTTTGAGAAGTGGTTAAATTATAGTTTGGAGGATGAGAAACCAGGATGCAGAGGGTTGAGAGGCATGGGAATGGGGAAATGGAAGCTACAAATGTGGAGGATTCTTTGTAGCAGCAAGAAGGAAGAAAAATATAGGATAACTTGAATGAGATAGCCATTTCAAGTGAAGGTTTTTTTAAAGGATGGAACAGCAAAGGAAAAACACTTCGTTCTGGCAAGGAACAACTCTGAATCACAAGGATTAGAACTAGTGGGTTAGTTCTTATGCTTACTAGTGCACAAATGATTCTAAACACTGTAAAAACCTAACAAATTTAGAAAGAATTAGGCAGTTCTAAAAAAATAGAAATCTATGAAGGATTACATAAGGATAAAGTCATTGTTGATCCTAGAGTCAATAGGGAGTTTATTAAGTAGGGAAGAGTTGACATGATTGGGCCTCAGTTTATGAAAATGCTTTTGTGAGTTATGGGAATGATGGATTGAAATGGGGAAAGATTCAAGGAAGGAAGAGGAGTTAGGAGGCTACAACTATAGTTCAGGTTAAAGGTGGTGGAAACCTGAACTGTGGATGGGGGGAGGTAAGTGAATAGAGGGAACGGGAAAGGTCAAGAGATATCATGAAGACAGAATTGACAAGATCTGGCAACTAATCCAATATATAGGGTGAAGTTAATGCTGAAGCTACAGACCTACAATGTAACTTCCTTAAAGGAAAAGACTGTTTTCATTTTTTTCTCCTTATATTCATGCCTCTAGCAGATTGCCTTATACATAATAGGCAACTAATAAATTGTTGTTGGACAAGGTGGAAAGATGAAAGATAAATTCTAGATAGTAAGGGTGATCTGATTTCATCAGCAAGCACAATCCCATTGATTTTGGGTGGCCAGAGAATGATAATTATAGAAGTAGGTAATATTAATATAGCACCTACTATGAACCATACTATGTTCTAAGTGGTTTACAAAGATTATCTCAATTGATAATCAATTCATTGAATCCAATTTCTGAAGTTTAGATTTTTTGATTAGGATTAGGATTTTGAAGTTTTGGATTCAGTCAAAGGGACACGCTTGACAGCCTAGAGGGCCACATATAGCCTTGAGGCCACAGATTCCTCACCGCTGGGTTAGGTACTAAGATACAGAGGCTACAAAGGTAGGAATTAAATTGTCTTTACCCTTAAGGAGCAATAAGTAAATAGAAAATGCATAAATATGTAAAGTATTTTGACATAAGGGCACTAGCAATGAGTAGGGGGAATAAGGAAAATTTGTAGGGAAGATCGTGGACTGAGTCATGAAAGAACCTAAAGAGTCTCAGAGTGAGAGGTTATGAGGGAAGACATTCTAGGAATAGGGAGCAGCCATGGGGATAAAAGATGGAATGTCATGTATGTCACTTAATATTGCACATGGGAAAAATAGAAGAAAATGTTAAGTATCTCATAAGAAGAACAACTGAACTGGAAAATAGACTGAGGAGAGATACCTTAAGAATCATTCCACTGCTGGAAGTCATAATAAAAAAAAGAGCAGAGACATGATATTTTAGGAAATCATAAAAGAAAACTGCCCAGATATTTTAGAAGTAGAAGACAAAGTAGAAACCAAAAGAATTCATCAGTAATCACTTGAAAGAAACTCCCTAAAGAAACTCTCAAGAATATTAGGCAAAATAATTCAAGGATTAGCATACTGAGGAAATATAGTCAGTATCACACATGATTTAGCAGCCATCATAATAAAGGAGTGGAGAGACTGGAATAGTATATTCTAGGAGGCAAAAGATTGAGGCTTACAGACAAGCATATCTTACACAGCACGATTGAACATCATCATACAGGTGGGAAAAGTACCTTTAATGAAATAGAGCACTTCCAAACTTTCCTGATGAAAGAGATCAGAGTTGTGTA
>CM053592.1:7737777-7759211 GCA_028646515.1 Pseudochirops corinnae
CAGTTTATATTTCTTAATATTTGATACAGATTCTTTTGTGAAATTTTTGTTTTAACTTGTTGACTTTCTAAATTAAAAACACATTTTCAGTTTTTAATCTCTTTTTCTATTTTTCCTAATGTTCAATATTTAGGGATATAATTTTCCTTCTAAAGAGTACATTAGCTGCATTAAAGAAATTTTAATGTAATCTCATCATTATAATTTTCTTTCACATAATTATTAATTATTTCCATGATTTGTTCTTTCAATCATTTATTATTTAGGATTTCATTGTTAAATCTTCATTTGAATCTCTGTCTTTTTTAAAAATGTGCTTAAACTGACTTTTATTTTCATTTCATTATGGTCTGTAAAGAATGTATTTATTATTTCTAACTTTTAAACATTTATTTTCAATATCTCTGTGACCTAATACATAGTCACTTTTAAGAAAAGTTCCATATGGTACTGAGAAATACATATATTCTTTAGCAATCCCATTTAGAAGATTACACAACTATTTTATCTCAAGTTTCTCCAGCAATTTGTTAATTTTACATTAATTCTTTTGCTTACCTTTGTACTAGATTTGTACAGTTAACAAAAGAGAGTATAATTAGCCATAATACAGACAGGCTATCTGTATCTATACAGATATCCCATAATATCCCATACAGATATCCCCCATCAGGGATCAGCTTTGTTTCAGTTGGTGGCAGCTTCTCTGCCCCAGCATTGGTCACGCTTGTGGATTGGTCAGTAGTATGTGTCAAGGTTAAGAGAATAACTCCTGGCTCTCCCTCAATTAAATTTTGTACTTAAGCTATCAGAAAACTACATTGTTAGTTCAGATCTTAGTCACCTGAGTCAATTAAGTCTCAAGGACTGTTTCAATGCTTTTTAAGGAAAAACTAACCTAACTTGCCTGGAATTAGGGCCTTAGGCAAAAGCTAGCCCAGCACCTGTGTCGTGAGCCTAGTGGCTGTTATTTCTACCACTCTGATGCTTAAATACTCTTCCCAGCAGATTACTCTTATCAGAGAGTTAAAGAGAAGCCTGGAAATACCTGAATCTTAATGTGGGTTTGTAGAGAGCCTCCCCTCCCTAACCTTTTGTAAACTGTTATGGGGCAGCTAGGCAGTGCAGTGAATCAAGCACCAGGTTCAGAGTTAGGAAGACCTGAGTTCTAGTTGCATGGCTTGGGGAAGGAATTTAAGTCCTGTTTTCATCAGTTTCCTTACCTGTAAAATGAGGCTAATAATAGCTCTCATGTCTCAGGGGTCTGCTGAGGATCAAATGAAAACATAATTATAAAGCACTTAGCTTAGTGCCTGGTACTAAGCATTATGTAAATGTTTGCTGCTGCAGCGGTCCTCCTTATTAAAGTGACAGTTGATCACACTGGCTATCTCATACCAAACTACTATTAGATTTCCACATATCCCAAATCTCATGAACATGTAGTGTGGACTTTATCCCATTATGTCTGCCTCATTCTGTGTCTTTCTTATCCTTGTCCTCTATAAATCTTCCCCAGAGCCTCTACTCAACATGTCAGAGGCCTTCTGCTGGTACTTGCAGTGTTTCTTATCCCACGGTTTTGCACTGAGGTCAGCTCACTTCTCAGTTTTGGTCAGACATGTCTTTTTCTACCATGTCATTGTTGGTGATGATATGTCTCAGCCTGCATCTCTCCATTCCATTTTTGGTACCTACACATTCAATTATCAGGAGGTCCTGTTTATGATTTGTAGGAACAAAACATCCCTGGAAGATTATTGGTGTTAAAAATATGGCATTTGGTTGGCATATGGGCACATCATGTAGACCAAAAAAATCAGTTAAACAAAAGATTGACTGAACTCAGATTTAAAAAAAAAATGACTATTTTTAAATAATTTGGAAGACTTGACAAATCTGTTTTGGATCTAGGAGCTGATTCAGACATTTAGGAGACAAACAAATGCATTGTTAGCCACATTAAAAATGGTTTTGAATGGCCAAACATGGTTTTTGATCCATTTTTTTTTTATGAATTGGTCCAAGGGAGAGAAAGAAACAGCAGGAATCTTCTTGGGACACAAAACCTAACCTCAAAATGCTGTTGGCATTTCCTCTTTCAGCTGAGAAGCTGTCTTCTCTTCTTAGATTTATATGAGGGGTATTAGGAGGAGAGTTCCAGGGTGAGAAAGTCTAGGTTAGACATTAGGGATTATTAAGCTGGGATCTGTGACTTTAAGAATGTGTATACACATATTTATACAATATTTGAATAACTGTATTCCAACATTATCAGTTTCCTTTGCAGTCCTATGTATTTTATTTTATGCATTTAAAAGCATTATTCTGAGTAGGAGTCCCATAGGCTTCTCTAAACTACAAAAGGAAGCAAAAAAAAGTTAAGAACTCCCTATGAAAGACCTGAGGGATTCATCCACATTCTCTTCCAATCAAACAAATTGAGGAAGAGGGGAATTTTGGGAGGAGGAATTGATCTTGTATCAAAAAGTGGTGTTGGGAGATCAGTGCGACTGAGGAATTAAGAAGTAGATGGTTGAATTGGGAAAGAGAAGCAACAATGACTATAATGGATACTTCTTTAGGGAGGTGAGTAGAACAAAGTTTGGAGAGGATTCAGGGAGATTTGATTATTTCTTGTAGGGCCAGAAATAATAATCCTGATAACAATGATCCCCCTACATTGATTAATTCATCAGCATATACAAAGAAATCTAGGGATTCCCAGGCTTTAACCATTTTCCTTCCTCAAAGAAACAAACAAAAACCAAAATGTCTAAAGTATTGGAATCATGAGCTCTCTTTGTACATATTGATGAAGGAATCAAAATTGTGGGTTAGGAAAATAATTAGTAGGTTTTCTATTTGTTTTTCAAAAAATGGAGAATGAGAGAGGGATTTATCAGCCATTAGCTTTCCATAGCAAAACTTGAGGTTGATGGCACCTATTCATAAGTTGGTGAATGACAGTGTGTGTGTGTGTGTGTGTGTGTGTGTGTGTGTGCGGCCACATCTCTCTGTCTGGATGTGTGATGGGGAAGTATAGTAATCCTAGCCTATGTTTTGTGGTTAAAATGAGGCAAGATTTTTCACATCAATCAAACGTCATTCACTTTCCTCCCTTCTTTGATTCAAATGGTTTTAGCTTCTTTCCAAACTCCTTGTTTTTAAAATGTGTATGGTCAGTAAATGGAGAAGATGAGAAACATTATGAAAAGGTGTTGAAAGTTGGAATCTGGGGGTGGGTAGGTGGTGGCTCTTTTGCTCAGGGTTATTTTTAGAGTAACAAATCATGCTACTCTCTAGGGAACAGTGAGTTGGAAATTTTTGCATCATTATGATTTTGCCATTTTAATCTAGAAAAGAGAGCACGGTTTGAATGTTTGACCAAAATGAAACATTTTTGTGAAGTCGAGAGGTGAGCATACCACCTGCTTTCTGATCCTGGAGATACTAAAGCAATTTTTCAGCCTTCTGGAAGTAGTATTTGATGGAGATCACAGAAGAACAAGCTGTTTTGCATTCTCCTCAAATGCATTTGCACTGGAGGGCTTTTTAGGTGACTGCTAGGTTTAAAATATCTTTGGTATATCACATGACCATGGAAATTGATGTTGATATTTTAAAAAGTCAACAACTTTATTTTCTTTTCTATGTGGAATTGTCAGTTGTAAATTTCATCCATTAAATTACTTGCCCCCTCATCCACGAAGTATGCTCACTTGTGATCAGGTCACCCAAAAAAGGTCTAGCTTTAATCACTATTAAATGGTATTTATTATGTTTCTACAAGTCCTAGGTGTGATGTCTTTCTAAGGAGGCAGCTATATGAAGCAGTGGATAAAGTGACTGATCTAGAGTCAGGAGGACCTGAGTTCAAATGCTGCTCAGACACTTACTAGCTCTATGATCCTGGGCAAGTCACTGGAACTCTGCCTGCCTCAGTTTCCTCATCTACAAAATTATAAAATTGTTATTGTAAGGATTAAATGAGAGAATGTTTGTAAATGTTTTGCAAACTTTAAGGTCTTACATAAGTATTAGCTATTAAAGTTAATTGACTAAACAGAATTGATCTCGATTCTCCAAGAGCTTAGAATGAAAAAAAAATCTGATGACACGGAAATAGAGAACTATAGAAAAACAAAAATTTCAGTGTTCTTTAGGGATTAGGTATTAAAATAGCCCTCTTCTGATCACCCTGTCTCAAATCTCTCCCCACTCTAGTCCATCTTCCTCTCAGTTGTGAATTTGATCTTCTTTAAGCACTGGACTGACCATGTCACCTCCCTATTCAATCATCCCCAGTGGTTCCCTCTTCTCTCCAGGATTAAACATAAAATCCTCAGTTTGGCTTTACAACCTGGCCCCTTGCTACCTTTCCAGTCTTCTTACAACTTACATCTTTCCATGTATTAGGTTAGATGAGATAAATAGACTAGAATCCACTGACTGTTGCTGCTTTGTTACCCTTCACATGAGTCATTCCAGCTCCTAACTCTCAGTATTTTTACTGGCTATTCTTTATGCCTAGAACTCTTTCCCTTCTCATCTCTACCTCCTAGCTTCCTCTGGCTTCCTTCACATCTCAGCTAAATTCCCATCTTCTGTAAGAAGCCTTTCTCAATCCTCCCCAATCTTATTTCCCCTCTGAGACTATCTCCAATTTGTCCTGTTTACATCTTGGTTGTACGTGGTTTTTTAATGTGTTTCTCCCATTAGACTGTGAGCTCTTTGAGAGCAGGGGCTATCTCTTACCTTTCTTTGTGTCCCCTGTGTTTATTACAGTGCTTAATTAATGCATGTTGATTAACTGATATTAATAACTCACAAAATATAGCATGATGGAGTGAACAAGGAACTTTCTTCATAAGAACAAAGTGAATTTGCTTTCTATATTGGAGCAAACAGAGGGCTCAAAGAAGGGATGAGACCACTGAGGTTGGGTGTGATGAGGACAAGAGATTTCAGAGAGAAGGAAGAATTGTTCACTTCTCATTTTTCTTCTGTATTTTCTAACCAGCAGAATGATATTTGTACCGCAAAGAAAGAAGAAAAACGGCTAAAGGCAAGTTGATAACCAAGATATGTAAGAAGGTAATAGTAGGGGATATTGATTCCTTTATTTGGGCCTTGTGTTAGAGGATAGAAGTACCAAGACAAAGCAAGAGAGTCCCTGCCCCAAAGGGACCCCAAACAGTTCCTACCTCTATTCTCCTGGAGGACTTGGGTGAGTTCAAATCCCCAGGCCTAGCAATTCCTGGAGAGATAGATCTGGCAGATGTGTTCACTGAGTCACTACCAATGATGTAGGGAAGAGGCTGGAAAATGGGAGAGGTGCTGTGGAATTGGAAGTGAACTCCCAATTTCCAAAAATGGCAGGAAAACAGATACAATATCCCACATGTTAGTGATCTTGACTTGGATGATAAAGTCAGCATGTATTATCTAAGAGATGGCTAGTGAACATCTAGAAAAAGATGGGTCATGAGCCATCAATCACAAAGGGCCAGTTTGACTTTATACTGAACATGCCATCTCGTACTAACATTATTCCTTTTTTTGTAAGGATTATTAGAGTTATAGATGATGGGAATACTATAGATGTCTCACCTAGATTTAAGCAAAGTATATAAGTATATCTTTATGCAATCCCTACAGGGAAGGAAGAAAGATATGGGCTAGATAGCAGTACAGGTGGGTTGACTTGGAAGTGGTTGAATGGTCTGATGCTGTCTTGAAAGGTGGGCTCTAGTGGAGTCATCAGGGTGCTTGTAATGACTCAAATAGTAGCTTCCCCACATAGCTAAATGAAGAAACCACAGCAAAGCTCGAGTTTTCTGAGTTGTTCAGTCAGAGTGAGACCAGCAGTAAGAGCCTAGAATTAGAATCCCTTTCCCACCACTGGGGAATTTGAATATATACCATCTGCCAATTTCCCAAGAGTCTTTCCTCCTCCTTCTTGTATAAATCATCACTAGTCCCCAGATCCAGGCTCATTGCTCCATTTCCCCAGTTCTTAGTGCTTCTCAGTGCAGATCACGACTTTATAAAAATCTGCAATATTTAACTGATTGGACTACTCTATTCCCTTTGGGGCACTGATTTCTACTTAGGACTTCAGTGGAGTTGATCTGTTTGTATAATTCTCCCGGACTGCTCTTCACATTGCAAGTAGTGAAAACATGGCTTACTTTACTGTGTTGCGGACTCCATGTTTTTCTGGAGGTCCATGTACTGGACCTTAATCTGCACCAAGGCAGTTCTATTTATGGTTTTGTACTATTTAACATTTTCAACGGCTTGTATGAAGGCATAGATGTCTTGCTTATCCAGTTTGTGGGAAACACAAAACTGGATCAGATAGCCAAAATCTTGGATTACAGAGGCAGAGTCCAGAAAGTTTTCAACAAAGTAGACAACTATGCCAAGTTGAACAACAATGCAATTTAATAACAAAAAATAAAGTTTTGCCCTTGGGTTGGAAAAAAAGTCATGACAAGTATAAGATTGGGAAGGGTAACTAGAAGGCAATGCATCTGAAAAAAATATGGAGATTTTAATTCACAGCAGCATCAATATAGATTGAGAGCTTGAGATGGCAGTGGGAAAACAAAAGTTAATGCAATCATAGATTACATTAGAAGACATCTTGGAAGGTGATAATCTCACTATACCAAAATCTTCTCAGGCCTCAGCTGGAGTACTTTATTTATTTCTGGGCATGGTATTTGAGGAAGGACATTGATAAATCAGATAGTCCAAAGAAGGATGACCAGGATCTTGAAGGATGTAGAGAACATGTCATATGAACATTGGCAAGCAAAGGGAATGGAGTAAATTTAGTTTGGAGAAAAGAAGATGGGGAGAGATACCATAGTTTTGTTCAGATATTTGAAGAGCTCTTATATAGAAGAGGGATTAGGCTTATTCTGCTAGGTTATGGAGGGCAGAATTGGAAACAATGAGTCATATCTCCTATTGCTCAAGGCCACCATGAGGCAGGCTTCCCAAAACCTTACAGGACTTACTTAACATGAGTTTAGGACCTTAAAGAAGACTTTCAAACCTTCTAATCCCATTTCTCCTTCAATGGACCTCTCCTGATCTGTTGATACTTTGGACTCATGACTTAAATGGCTGTCATACACATACCCCCATTCATTTTTGATATCACCATCCTGGTGATGCTGAAAGACCTGATGCCAAAGAACCAAAGGTCCACCCAGTTCTGGCTGTCTAATCACTCATTGCCATTCATACTCTGCCTGCATCTCCATCTGTGCCTTCTAGAATACCTGATCCATAATTAATAACCTTCCTCTTTTCTTAAACCTCTTCCCTTCCTGTTCCTTTCATCATGATTAAATAGAGGTATTTATCTTTAGCTTTCTTACTCTGCTTTGTCTGTCTTTGGTTTATTTATTGGAACTATATTTCTCTCATATAAGGAGTTGGTTAAGATCTCCTATTTCCCCATTTTTGGAAACAACTTGCGCAATATTGGCATCAATTGTTTTTTGAATGACAGGATTCACTCACACAGCTATATGCCCTTGGGTTTTTGTTTTTTCTTTGGGGTTCCTTTTAATTTGATTAATTCTTTTTTGGAGATTCGTTTAATTAAGTTTGATATTTCTTGATTTTTAAAAACCTGAGTATTTTACATAATCTACTTTATTAAAGTTATCAATTTTATTGACAGAGAGCAGGCTAAAATAACTTCAGAATATTGTATCTACTTCTTCATTTGTTGTGGATGATTGTTTTCTATTTTCTATATTGACTGATTTTTTTCTCCTTTTTGTTAGCTAATGTTTTATCCATTTTATTAGTTTTAAAAATCTACTATAGTTATTCTTTTTATAATATGTATTATATAATGTACATTATAATTACAACATATTACATTATATAATTATCATACACAATAATTATTCTTTTTTAATGTTCCTTATTTCCTCTTGATTTTCAGAATTTCTGTTTTGTTTTGTTTTTTGCATTTGTTTCGATTGTGAGGTCTCTTGCTAGTCTATATTTGCACCCCTAGTTTATTGATTCAATTTTTTGGGTCTCTTTTGTGAAAGTGCTTAGAGATATGAATTTCCCTGAAAGACTGTTTTAGTCAAATTCAAAAGGTTTTGGTACATGTTTTTTTGTCCTCGCATTCCTTAGCAAGATTATCTGCTGTTTATATGATTTTTTCCATGGCCTACAAATTCTTTAAAGTTAAATTAGTTAGCTTCTAAGTTTGAATCATTTCTTTGAAAGATTTTATTGATTATAATTTTTATCATATTGTGTTCAGCAAGGGGTACATTTAATATTTCTGCTTTTCTGCAATTTTCTGAAGTT
Organism: Pseudochirops corinnae; assembly: GCA_028646515.1. Classification (NCBI taxonomy): domain Eukaryota; kingdom Metazoa; phylum Chordata; class Mammalia; order Diprotodontia; family Pseudocheiridae; genus Pseudochirops; species Pseudochirops corinnae. The sequence continues at coordinate 7,746,133 of CM053592.1, forward strand.
TTTATGCCCTAGCATATAATAAATTTTTGCAAAAAAAATACTATTCCCATAGGAGAAATAAGAACATTCCTTTCTATTTCAATTTGGTAATCACTAGAGATTTATCATATTTAGTCCTAAAATTTTAATCAAGTCCTTAATGTTTTTCTTTTTAATTTATCTTTCTATTGGATTTGTCTACATCAAAAAAGGAATAAAATACAATCATTGTTCTTTCTACTTTTGCCTGTGTTTCAGATTTTTTTTTTCAGGGAATTCACTGCTTGGATAACATTGTTCACTTCCTATTTCTTTTCCTTTGCATTTCCCCCCAAAACTCTAATTACATTTTACTCATCACTTATTTTATTTTTTTCCAGCCCCCTTGTAGTCTTTGTAGCCAAGCCATTTTTTTCTCCTCTAAGCTCTGATTATAGTTGTTGTGTGTTATCCCTTTCTTCAGTATTTGCTACTTGGTTTTCCCTTAACTTATAGTGTTTCTTTAATATGTGCAATGTTTTCTTCTGTTTACTCATATTTATAGATAGGAATTTTGTGCTTATGCCAGTCCTCTTTAAAACTCTAGGATAGAACATTTTTTTTTTCCAATTTTCTCTTTTTTCTGGATATCCCTACTGTTGCAAATCTAAATAAAGTGACTCATATCAAGTCATAATCTCTAATTTAATTTTTAAAAAATATTTTATTTTTCCAATTATGTGTAAAATTTTTTAACATTTGAGTTTTTTTTTTTGAGTTCCAAATTCTCTCCCTTCCTCCTCATAGAGAAGGCAAATAATTTGATACAGATCACATATGTGCAGTAATGCAAGACAAATTTCCATATTAGTTATGTTGTGAAAAAAAACCCCACATGTAAAAAAGAAAAATTTAAAAAGTTTACAAAAAATGTGTTTCAATCTGCATTCAGACACCACCAGTCTAACTTAATTTCTAATTTCTGTTTCATTCTCTTGATGATTCACTGCAGGTTTTAACTTTGGCTAGCCTCTGTCTTCTTCTAGAAGCCTCATTTGATGTTGTTTGTATTCTCTACTGTGGCCCTCAAGTCTCAGACTCCAACACCATTCCTCTGGTGTAGGTGCCCAATTGGCCCTTTCTCCCAGTGCAGTGACCTGTGGAAGCTGGTTCTGTTCCCTGTGAGACAAATTAAGGTCTGGATCTAGCTTCAGCTTTTCAGTGACTACAACTCCAATGACTTTCTATGATCCATTCAGAGAATTTACTGGCTTTGCGTCTATTTGTGGGGACTCATGCTTATTTTATTAGTACTATATCTCCCTTTGCCTCCAATGACTTCTAGACTATTTAACTAAGTTTGTCTTAGCTTCCTTTGCCTGATCTTTCTCCTGCCCTCTGATGGCTTCTGCACTTACATGATCTCTCTCTTGCTCCCCTATTGTGACCCTTCTTTCTGCCTCTTCTGGCTTCTTTGTTTGCCTCTTTGCTGTGATCCCTCTACCTGTCTCCACTGCCCTCTGGTTATTTTTTGGTGCATCTGGATATAGTCATCTTACCTGTGTTTCTTCTTCAAATTTCTTTATCATTGATCTGTCTGGGGACCTTTACAGTATTTGTTGAGGTTTATGCGGGAAAGTTGTGCTTCTTTATGATTTTTAAGTTGCCATTTTAACCAGCAGTCTTCCTCTTTGCTCTTTCTTGCCTTTTTCTCCCATAGAGCATCTGCCCATTCTCCAGGCTTCCACTCTTACCTTACCTCTGTGATTTTGTCCTCTTTCTCATATGAGATCTTCATATGTAATTGCATAAAGGACATTTCTTCTCTTTGCTTGCCAACTCTTCAAATTCAGCATAAACATAGCAGGTGTAATAGAACTAACCTTGGAAAAGGAACAGGCAGCCAAAACTTTTTAATCAACTACCACTCTGCAACTAAATAGCTGCATTATTTTGGGCATTATTTTCTCCCTGGGCTTCAAGTTTCTTCATTTCTTTGAATTGTCTTCCTATTGGTATATCTCTCCTGTGGCCATCATGCTGAAATATATATGAACCTTGATTAACACTTTGAAGTGCCCCAGTGACACCATCTTGGTCATGAAGCAATCAATTAATAGTATATTGAACACTATTATGCGCTAAGTGGTAAAAGGAAATGGCAAACCACTCCAGGATCTTTGCCAAGAAAACAAATGGGATCATGAAGTGTTGAACCCAAGTGAAATGACTGAACAACAAAAATGTGTGCTAGGTGGTGTGAAAGGTGAGAGGGACGCAAGTTCAAAGAAAGAAACAATTTTTAAAAAGAGAATGAAACAGTTTCTGCTCTCAAGAAACTTAAAAAAGAAAATTATAACCTAAAAAATTGAATCACTCTCATGCAATGTTAGAATTTGAAATGAACTGATCTAACTGGAACTGGACTTCTATTGAGAACTCCACTTAGTCAATTACCTTTAACATTCAGCTTTCTCCAACTCAGTTCTCTCATAGAACTAATCGACCTCACCTGCAAGGCCACGTTCATCTAATATGAGAAGAAAATGAACCCACAAATTGTTTACAGTTCTCTCTGGGAATAGCTAAAGTCAATACCAGGACTGTTCAGAAGCTAACAAGTCAAGGTAGACCTACAGAAATAAGTAGTCACTAATGTCTTTTGGATTAGAAGTTCAACGTACTTAAAATCCCTTGCAAATGGAGAGTACCAAAGAGAAATTAGAATACTAGCCATATTTCATTCCTTATTCCAGTCATTACAAATGAAACAAAGCTAGAGAAAGGAGTAATTTCTGTTACTGGACAAGCTTCAGCCTTTCCTCCTTGAGGGGAAAAAATCAGGATTCCGCATGAAAAGGCTCTCCCATGGTAGCTTCAAAGAGGGCTTGAGAGGGAGGGGAAGGATATACTGTTTGTTCAACACTATCTTGGTATCCTTGTGTTTTATCACAATGGAGGATTATGCTCCCATGGAATGTAAGCTTCCCAAATATAGTGACTGTCTTGTTTCTGTCTTTACATCCCTAATATCTAGCTCAGTGCTTTGCCCATAGTAGGTGCTTTGGATATGTTTGTTGGGTTGAATTTTATTTGGGGTTTCTACACAGCACCTGCTTTTCTCCACTTTTGGAAGCAAAATGGAATTGAGTTCTCAGAAGCAGGAAAATATCCTGTTTTGGGTAAATACAGTATGAAGGATTTATGCCCAATTTTTGTGGGTTTTTGCTGTAGCTCTAAATGAGAATTTTCTGCCAATTTTCATGCGGGAGCAGAAGAGACAGATGGCAGTTGTGTGGATGGTTTTGATTATGGGTCGTCTCTACAGCGTTGATAAAAACTGCTAGCAGTAGTGAGGAAAGGACTGGACGAGTGGCAATCAACAATTTTCACTATTTGCTTGAAATGTTAAAAAAAAAAAAAGAAAGACAACAGGATAAAGGAATGAATCTGAAACCTTAAACAATGTTTTCTTATAATGATTATGGAAAGACTACTGCTCAGTTTTTCAGTGTGAAATGCTCAGAAACTGTGAAAGAATATATTATCTTGAAGGTGCCAATGAAAATCGAAAATGTCATTTTCCAGGGCAATTTAGCTTGAAATCAACCTGTTTTATGGTCATTATTGGCATTGGCCCTAGAACATAGAAGAACTTCAGAGAGATTAGATGAATGATTGAGTCCAACTCTCTCAAATGTGAAACACATGAACCGATTTGTGTGAAGCAAAAAATTGGAGGAAGGCTGTTAGTCCTCCCAAAGCAGGCCATGAGGCATGAATGAGCAGCACTCTGATCAGATTGTTTGGCAGAAGTGTGGGATGAGTTTTGGAAATTGTTGTAGGATATCTGAAATAGAAATAGGATAACAATGTCCTGCATGGGACTGAGAAGTATCTTTTTACAATATAAAAATACGGTTTCTGATTGAGAACTATACTTGGGAAATTTTTGTCCCAAGAGAATGTTGGATCAAGGCAGAGACAGTCAGGAGTTAAAAAGGTCAAGGATGGAGGGACCACCAGTGGGCAGAAATCATGCTCAGAGTCCCACAAAATTTCTATCTTATTAAAAGAGTGGTCACTGCTAGGGGGTTGAGTTAGAGAACCAAAGTTATGACCTCCCCTTGGGGAGGGAAGAAGTGTAGTCCTGGATGGTGTTATCGGTCCCCTCTACTGTTAGAGCAAAGCTCTGGTCATTGTACCTTAGTTACAGTTCTGGGCTCATTGGTCTACAAGAAAGCTAGAAAGGCATCTCTAGCTTCCAAAATACTAACAATCTTTCCTGATCTCCAAATTGCTAGTACTCTTCTTCCAAAACTATCTTGTATTTAATCACTTGGTATAGGTTGACACTTATTAACATTATATTTCTGTTTTGTATGTTTTTCCATGTATATATTATCTTTCCCATTAGAATGTAAGTGCATTTTGAGTAGGGGTAATTTTATTCTTTGTACTTTTATCTCTAGCACCTACCACAGTGCCTGGCACATAGATGCTAAACAAATATTCATGGATTGATTCATTAATTGATGTCTATTTGAACATATCAGGTGTGAAGATCAAGGGCTTAGGGGAGGGACTGATGCTGGTTCCCTGTTAGTTGAGATTTGATTTGGGGATAAAATGAGGCACTCCTAAGTCACTGAACGGTTAATACAAGGAGGTTTACTTAACCCGGTGATAACAAGCATATATAAGAAGACTATAGTTGCACTTAGCATTTATATAAACAGCCTCTTCATCTCCTTATGGAGACTTATCTAGTCAGCAGGGCAGGTGGTAGTGATTTGTGTTGTGCCCATACATTCACCGAATCAGAGGGGCCATAGCACCATGTAGATAAGACTTTTTATTCCTGACATGACCAGAAAGCTGTATCAAGGGAGGCAGGAGCCAATCATATCCTGCAGACAAATGTGTTGCTTTTTTAGGGAAAATTAATCCCTGAATAGTCTTTGGATTAATACTTCAACACAGCATCTCTGTAGGTTATATTTGTAGCCTTAATATCAAAGCCACATATTATTAGAGCTGGGAACAATTTTTTTTTAAAAAAAATAATCAATTCTAACTCATTCTATGAGTTTAACCATAATTTCTATGCAAATAGTTGGCATGGTTATGCAGTGTATCCCAAAATATTAGGGCAGTTTTAAGCTATGAGAGCTGACTAATATCAGAAGAATTAGAACTTAAAACTGCACTAATACTATTGGGACACCCTGGAAGGTCCTAATAGCATAAAACCATATGAAGGCTTTTGGCACACCCTCTCTATCTTGCCCTATTCTCTCTCTCCTGAAATCCAGGCTTACATCACTGACTGCCTATTAGAATCTCTAGTTGTATATCTGTAGGCATCCTAAATTCAGCTTATCTATAACTGAACTTATTATCTTCCTCCCCACTCCCCCAAACCATCATGGCTTTGTAGCTTCTCTCTTTCTTTTGAGGGAACCACTAGTTGAATCCACCATGTTTGAAGTCACACTTGACTCTTCACTCTTACTCATATTCAATTAGATGCCGCGTTTTCTCATTTCTTCCTCCGTAATATCTTTTTCTGTCATTTCCTTTTCTCAACTCACATGACCACTGCCTCTAGTATAAGCTCCTATCCCTTCTTGCCTGGAATATTACAATGGCTTCCTAATTGTCTTCCTGTTTCTAACTTTTCTCATCTCCAATTCATCCCCCACTCAGCAGCCTAAAGGATGCCAGATCTGACTCATTCCATTGTTTAGAAAGGTTGGTTTCTCTTGCTTCTAATATAAAATGCAAAGTCTTTGGCTATCTGATACTTGATCACTTTTTAAGGCTTATTGTATACTATTCTACTCAATGCACAATGCATTCCAGCTATTTGTTGTTCTTCATACTTGACAATCCATCTTCCAACTCCATACTTTTACAGAGGCTATTTGGAATGAACTCCTTATCTCTGCCTTATTAGAATATAAGATCCTTGAGGGCAGGAACTATATTTTGCATTTCATTGCCAATTCTTGGCACAATGATTGGCAAATGTAAGTGCTTAATTAAGGTTAGGTGATTGATTGAATCCTTATTTGAATTTCTTTCAGAGTACAACTTGAGGACCACATCCTACAGGAAGCCTAGCTTGTTCCTTCAGGTCGTTAGTGCCTTCTAGTCAATCCCCCAAATTAGTTTGAATTTACTTTGTATATATCTCGTAGCTACTTTCCTGTGTAGCTATTGTTTCCCCCAAATAAAATCTATGTTTTTTGAGGGGCTGGAATTTGTTTTCATCTTGAATTCCTTTGTGTCTATCATGGTGCCTGGCAGAGAGGAGTGACTTTTTGAAATTGAATGAATCTGGTGTAATCCTCTCATTTTATATGGGATAAGCTCAGACCCAGACAGTTTTACTTGCCCACATTTATACCACTAATTTTGGGAAAAGCTAGATCTACAGCCCCCATACCTCCACTGCCAATGTCCCTCCTGTATTTAAAAAAAAAATTTGCTGCTTCTATAGCAAAATTATGTGAAAAAGAAAAGATATATCCCCCTTTCCCCCACACACACTTCATACACATGAACAAAGTGCATTTCAGGGCCTTTCTGTGAATCTGGCAATTTGTAAAGGAATGGAAAACAGTGTTTAGAAATCTTTCTAAACCTCAACCTTTTGCATTGGCCTTTGATACTGATGCCTGAAGTTGATTTCCTTCAACTGGATTTGTAATTGTAAAGTTATACATCTAAAATGAAAGAAAAAGTGGAGGTGTGAATTTGTTGGTAAATACCAAGGAGAGGGGAAAGTGTGGGGAGGGAGGGAGGGAGGAAGGGAGAGAAGGAGAGAGAGAGAGAGAGAGAGAGAGAGAGAGAGAGAGAGAGAGAGAGAGATTTTAAAACATAATGTTGAAAGCTAATATTCATATACCTCACATTTGTGATGTGAGTAGCAACTCAATTTCTAATTATTTTTTTTCCAGATCCTTTAAGGAAATCCATTTATTTCTGTTTTTTTTTTTTTTGAGTGGGGAGTGGGATACAGACTATGTGGTTAGGGGCTAGTGTTTGATGTGTTATGTAACTCTTCTTTGGAAAGACACTAAAATCTTTTCCAAGAAATCATCATTAGGACATGAACTTCTTTGACTTGAGGATTGTTTGTGGGCTTAATTGCAGAGAAGCTAGTTGCATCTAGTAACGAAGTACATTTTACTTGTGTGAATGCTTTTGGTTGGGAAAATTTTGCATATAATGAATCAAATCTTCCAACTGTTCTTTAGAGATGATAACCCTTTATAGTAGATGACAGCCTAGAGCAGGGGAATTAAGGAATACCTTTGCAGTCAAAGGATGTGGACTTGAATTCTGGGATTGCTTCTTGTCACCTGTGTGACTTTGGGAACATTGCTTCATTCTTCTGGATCTCGGTTACTTTCTATACAATAAGGATGTTGTGCTAGCATCCAAAAAAGTTATTCTACTTCTCATGGAAGAAGAGATAATCATCAAGAAATCATTTGTACAATGAAATAAGGTGATTAAATGTAATATGATTGGATTTCATCTTCTGCCTTTCTGCCTTGTGTGTCTTTGTCCTTGTATTTTTATGTTAAATCAGTTAAGCCTTGATCTCCTCCTTCCTTCTCCCAAAGGAGATAGGGAGAGCCATATTTGGGAAGTAGAAGGGCTATATGGATGTCAGTAACAAGGAAAGCTAGTAGGTAAATATCATAGGATAATTGGATTTCTTATTGTTTATTTTTTCTTTGCCCTGATTGAAATAATTGTATCTCAGTAGTTTGCCACATGACTTTCATTTGCAAATATATCCTCTTCTCTCCCAAAGAGCTGTTTTATTTTTAATAATATTTTATAATTTCCCAATTACATGTCAAAACAATTTTTAGCATTTTTAAAAAAAAGTGAGTTACAAATTTGCTTTCTCCCTCCCTCCCTGAGATGGTAAGCAATTTGATACAGGTTATACATGTGCAATCATGTAAAACATATTTCCATCTAAGTCATGTTGTGGTAAAAGACAAACAAGAAAAACAAGCAAACACCATGAAAAACATAAAGAAAATGAAAAATAGTATGCTTTGATTTACGTTCAGACTCCATTGGTTCTTTCTCTGGAGGCGGAGAGCATGTTTCATCTTGAGTTCTTTGGAATTGTCTTGGATCATTAGATGGCTGAGAATGGCTAAGTCATGTAACATTGTTGTTACTGTGTACAATGTTCTCCTGGTTCTGCTCATTTCATTTTGCATCAATTCATATAAATCTTTCCAGGTTTTTCTGAAATCATCCTGCTTGTCATTTCTTATAGCAAAATCCTATACTATGACTTGTTCAATAATTCCCCAATTGATGGGGAATTTCCAATTAAAACTATTTTATAAGAAATGTATTTGAAAAGAAAATGAAAAACCATTCAGCAAAAAACAACCAATAAATCAACTGGCTAATAGTATATATTAGCAATATTCTAGACCCATATTCCCACACTTCTGTAAAGATGCTGGAAAATTACATCTTAACTTTTAACTGGAGCCAGGTTTGGCCATTATATTTGAAGCAGCATTCAGTGCGCCTCCTCCTTCTCCTCTTCTTCTTCTTCCTCCTCCTCCTCCTCTTCCTCCTCTTCATTCTCCTCCTCCTCCTCCTCCTCTTTTTCATCCTCCTCCTCCTCCTTGGTAATCAGGGTTAAGTGACTTGTCTATTATATATATATATATATAGAATAAGTCTATTATTCTTTATAATTACAGTGTTGTAGTCATTATGTGTATTACTTTCCTGGTTCTGATCACTTCATTATGTATGTTTTCCCATGATTCTTTGAGTTTTTCTTATTCACCATTTATGTCAGAATAATATTGGAGTACATTCATGTGTCATATTTTTGTTAGCTATTCACTAATCTTTTGGCACATAATGTTTTCATTTTTTTTGCTACAAATAGTTTAGTAAACAAAAGATACTTATTTGTATCTTTAATCTCTTTTGGGAATCTACCTACCATAGAAACCCTCAGTTTCAAAGGAGTATGGACATTTTAGTACATTTATTTGGTTTAATTCCAAATCATTTTCCAAAACAGTTGGCCCAGTTTCCGAGTAAGTGATCCTGTTCTCCAGCGGTCTCTCAAACATTGAAAATTTCCACCTTTTGATATTGTTGACAATTTGCTTAGTATGAGGCAAAGCCGCAAAGTTCTTTTGATTTTTGTTTCTCTCATTTTTAGGAATTTGGAACAACTATTCTTGTAATTGGTTGTTAATAGTTTGTTATTCCTTTTAGGACAATTTGCTCACATTCTTTGATCATTATTTATTAAGATATGCCTCTTAGGCTTGTATATTTGTGTTATATTCCTGTGTATTTTGACTATTTGTTCCTTAGATAACTTTAATGTAAAGATCTCCCTCCCCCCAACTGAGATTCTCTTCTTAGCCTTGGTAACTAGCTATACTAATGTTATTATTGCAAAATGTTTTACATTTCCTGTACTTGAAATTATATTATTTTTCTGAGCTCTTAAATACTGTGTTGGTTAAAAGCTCCTTACTTCTCCCCTTTTTCCTGATAGTGAGACAAAAAAAGGAGATTATTGACAAAACATTTTAAAGCTGAACAATAGTTATGCTTTACGAGCAATTTTATGAAAGTTAATTCTATCAGAGAAAGATAAGAAAAGGGAGAGGAAATGAGATGTCAAGGGAAACCAGATGATTTAATGAAGACAGTTTTATTTATTAATGCTTAAAACTTCCTTCCTTGAACAAAATAAATGGGGCATAGTTCTCATTCAAATTAAATGCCTCTTCTGCTTTTCTATGTAAGCAAATCAAGACATTACCTTCTTGATGTCATTGGGCCTCCTTGAGAATGAAGAACAAAAAGCAACAGCAACAATAATTGCTCATGTTATAGGATCAACAAAGAAATGCTGAGCTCCCCCAATGAGCCTGGAGGATAACGAGTATTTCCACTTTGTAAACTTCATAGAACGAATGGACCAAGGCAGGATAGGGAGCCAAAAGACCAGCTTCAAGTTAAAATAAATACTATATAACATAGGCATTGGTATGTAATTAAGAGGGGAAGGATTTATGAGTTATTTCCTCATTCTTTCAAGGATTTCACTTATGAAAATAAATCTGATATTTTCAGTTGGAAAAAAAACGAACTCCCTCCTCTCTAGTCATAGCTGTGAAAGATGCCTAGCTTGTTTTCTTCTATTAAAAGAAGTCTTGTGACCTTTTATATTTAGGTCAATTATCCCTTTTGAGCTCATTATACAATAAGGTTTGTGGCAATCTAAACTTAGTTTCTGCCTATCTTTAGTTTTCCCAGTAGTTTTTGTCAAATAGGGAGTTTTTCTCCAAGCAGTTTATGTTTTTGGGTTAATCCCTCTTTGGGTTATTGAGTTCATTGTTTCTAATTGTTAACTTATCTAGGCTGTCCATTGACCTCCTTTTTCCCATAGGAATTTTCTTTAGAAGTGGGACCCTTGGGTGTGGTATGCCTTTCACTGAGCGTTCAATGAGTTTGGGAAATAAGAAAGCCAAAGTGATATCAAAGATATTTGTTAGCAGGCTAAAGAATGCTGCCCTTGCTGATGGTGGGTTCAGTTCCACGGGGGACAGAGTGGGTTTTTATAACCTTTCAGGCCTATTTAGAATATTTAGCCAATCAGCAGCAGGATGTGCAACTTAGGATAGATAAGGAAAGCATTTCATGTAACAGGGAAGGGTAGAGGAAGTCAGGAATCAGCCAAGGGTGAAAAAAAGGGACTATGATTGGCAGGATTTATTATTAGAATAAGAAAACATTCCCTATTCACAGGCAGGAGACAAGAAGTGACCCAGTACCTTGACAATTATGAAAGGTTCAGACAGACTGTCCCATCTTTTATCCAAGTATGTCAAGTAGTTGTTGAAACAATGGATAAGATCATCTACTTTGCTGTCTTTTTGCATAGTTTGTTATATTTTATTTCTCCTTGTATAGAGGCTTGGGACTTTCTGATATTAAACAACCAGATGATTGGAGGATTAGTCCATCAAGATGTTGTGAATAATTTTGGTTCCCATTTCCCTTTCCCCCCTATACTAGTCTATGTTTTATAGATGAAAAACAACAAAGGAGAAGTAGGAGATTTTAAATTGAAATTTAAAATTTAAAATTTAAAATTCTCATTAGCAATGAGAAAGAAATGGAGATAGAGAGAGACTCGTTCTAATTGTTACGACTTTTTTTCTTAGCTGTGGATTCAAGCTGAACCAAAAAAAATTACTGATTTGTACTTTAAAATGTTCCCAAAGCATAGAAAGAACAGTTAAGTTCAGGCTCATTCCCAAACATAATTCAGTTTAGAAGCTTGGTGGAAATTGTAGCATGAACTGGAGCTGGTATGCCACTTGGCCCTCAACACTTACTTCCCGTTGTCTTCCCTTGATGGGTTTGAACAGAACCCCATCTTCCAAAGGTAAATCCCAGAGATCAATTAGAAAAAAACCAAACCTCTATTTGAGGGGAGGTTGGAGGAGAAACTGGTGGAGAGTGCCACATGAAGGTAGCAGGAAGTCAAGAGGGAATGCCCACCCTTTACACCAGCCCATTCACTATTTACCACCTCCTTTCAGACATGCTAGATGTGGTCAGACCTACCTTTTTTGGCAGCAGTATAATAAACTGATAAAGCCTTGACTTTCCCCTCCCATTGCCCTTACTATGAGGAGAGAGAAAGAGAGAGAGAAAGAGAGAGAGAGAGAGAGAGAAAGCAATGGCAAGGTAAAAAGAGGTTAATGACTCTCCTTAGGTAATTGGACACATGATATGGCTGTGAAAAGGGAAAGTGACCTTTGGCAGCATTCAGAATAAAGAAGGAAGGAGTTTCATTCATTCATTCATTCATTCATTCATTCATTCATAGAGAGACTGTATCTGGATTATTTTGTTCAAATCTCACCACTACATTTTAACAAAAATATAGAAAAGCCAACTTGGAGTGTTTCAAGAAAAGCCTACCATAAAGTAGAGTGTTGGATTTGGAATCTGGAGGACCAAGGTTTGCCTGCTGTCATTGAATGTCTCTGAGAGTTTTCTTTCTATCACTGTTGGTAGAATCGAATAAGATAATTTATAGGAAGACTTTGTAAAACTTGGTGAGCTAGAGGAATACTAGTTGTAGCTGTTGTTAATTGTTATCTCATCCTACAGTTGCTATTTATGTAAAAATGATAATCAATCAATTAACATTTTTTAAGAATCTGCTAAGTGTCAGGCACCATGCTAAGCACTAAGATACAAAAAGAGACAAAGACAGTCCCTGGCCATGAGAAGCTTACAATCTAATGGAGGAGACCAGATGCAAACAGATATATACAAAGCAAGCTGCATACTGGGTAAATTTGTTGGTTAGTCCACTAATCTGACTTTTACATATATTATCTGGAGTTTTCTTGGCATAGATACTGCAATGGTTTGCCATTTCCTTCTCCAGTTTATTTTACAAATGAGAAAACTGAGAAAAATAGGGTTAAGTGATTTTCCCAGGGTCATACAGCTGGTAAGTGTCTGAGGTCAAATTTGAACTCAGGTCCTCCTGACTCCAGGGCAGCTAGGAGAGATTAATAAAAGTAAAAAAAAAAATGAACTAGTAAATAAAACTAGGAGCTAATTTTATAAAAAACAAACAAACAATAAAATAGATAAATAATTGGTTAATTTGAGTTAAAAAAAAGAAAGACAAAAACCAATTACCAGTATCAAAATGAAAAGGGTGACTTCAGTATCAGTAAACCTTAAATTAAAGCAATTATTAGGAGCTATTTTGCCCAATTAAATGCCAACAAATCTAACAATCTAAGTAAAATGGAGATTTACAAAAATATAAAATTTTCAGATTAACAGAAGAGGAAATATAATACTAAAATAACCCTGTTTTAGAAAAAGAAATTGAAATTTTGTAAAACCTTACATAGGTGGTGGGTATTATTGTATTATTGGTGGTAGCAGTAGCAGCAGAAACAGTATAATAGTGGTAGAAGTAGTAGTAGTAATAGTAATAGTAGTAGCAGTAGCAGTAGTAGTAGTAGTAGTAGTAGTAGTAGTAGTAGTAGTAATGG
>CM053592.1:7759311-7771388 GCA_028646515.1 Pseudochirops corinnae
TGATCTTATTTGGGTTTTCTTGGTAGAGATACTAGAGTAGGTTTTCATTTCCTTCTCCAACTCATTTTGCAGATGAGGAAACCAAGGCAAACAGAATTAAATGATTTTCCCAGGGTCACACAACTAGCAAGTACCTAAGGCCAGATTTAAACTCAGGAAGATGAGTTTTCCTGACTCCAGGTCTGGCACTACCCACTACACTGCCACCTAGCTGCCCCAAATGAGAGTATAAAGTCCTTGAAAGCAGGGACTGTCTCACTCTTTCTCTTTATATATCCAGTACTTGGCTCAGAGTGAATGTTTCTCTTTTGGCCAGAAATTCTAAGGGTCTTCCCCTCCCAATCTGATTTTTTTTTTTTAATTAAAGGGGTCATTCCCTGACTTACTTCTTAAAGAGCCCTATTCACTGAATGGGTGTTGTCTCACTCAAAATGAAAACCTGAAAAGACCTTAGTTTAAAAGGGGCAAGGTCTTCCACTGAACATTGGGCCTTCTCTAATCATCCTGATAGTTATCAGACCACTGGACCCGATGGCTCTGGAGGAGAAAGAGAGACTGGTGACCTTGCATAGCCTTCCCTTACTCAAATCAAAGTCGATTGTAAGTCATGTCATCCTCTCCCTGATGCCATGGTCTGTCCTCTTCAAGAACAAAGGACAAACCACACCCAACTAGCCACATAGTAAGCATTTAATAAATGCACATTCATTCATTTGTTCATTTGCACATGCTCTCTGACACTGGCATCTCTGGAGTTGATAGGCTCTGTCATTGCCATCTCTGTTAGGGAGGAAAAGATCTTAAGGGTCATCTTGGTCAGTCCGTTCCTTCATTTTGTAGATGAAGAAAATGAGGCCAAAAGAGGCAAAGTGACTTGTTATGGACCCCACATTGGAAATAGTAGACCCAACATTCCAGCTGAGGTTCTCTGCCTCCATATTTGGCTTCCACTAAATTGTCTTCAGCCAGGCTCCTCCCCCATTATCCTCCAGAAACCCACATCTCTCTTATTTCTTGGTTTTGCCAACAGTCTTGTTGGCATATATTTCCCATTTTATAAACCTGTATAGCTCAGATTTTACAATAGTCTGATGTAGCCCATTCACCTTGGAATTAACCATCAAGGAAATGTCTGTTCTCAGCCATCTCAGTTTGTTCTCATTGGTCCATCCACACTTGCTACAGAGAAATGCAATCCATATCTTGAACCAAAACTACATTCTTTCACTTCATTAAGAGGGCCAGGTGTACATGTGCATATATCAGTCAGAATAGTCACAATTTGACTGAAATTTCTTTGACAGAGTAGTGGTCAATATTTTAAAAATATGGATCACAGGTTCCTAGAGATCATCTAGAAGTTATCTTGTCTAATCCTCTCATTTAACAGAAGAGGAAACTGAGGCCTGGAAAGGTTAACAATCTGGCCCAAGGTCACATCAGTAATAAATGGTACACCTGGGATTAGAATCCTGGTCCTGTGACTCTCCTACCCAGAAGTCTTTTCACTGTGCCACATAGCTTCCCCATGCTAAGGAGACATGTTCCTACATTTATTTGTTCTTGATGGGATATGTCAACACACATCTATTTCTGTTTTTGTTTTTAAATCTGTACATAGTTAACATAAAATCAAGCTTCAATGTGAGTCTTATCTTATATAAGAGGAGAAACAAAAATTCCACCTTCCTATTCTCTAGCCACTAACAATTACTTTTTGATAAATCCATTTTTTGGTGTTTTGACAATTGCTGTTATGGCTTTTGAGGTTTAACATCCTGTAAAAATTATGAGAACATGATCTGGGCTTAAAAGAGTTAATGTTTTAATTTCAGAGTTGTTGAGCTGAACTTTGGTGGTCTGGGAAGCTCTGGGGACAACCCCGGATATTGCAATGACAGACTGGGGTTAGAATTTTCCCAGCAGATGTCTCTCTCTCTCTCTCTCTCTCTCTCTCTCTTTCTCTTTCTCTCAGGGAGGAGGGAGTTTTTCTCATCAAGATGCTGTTTGAATCCCATGCTTTGCAAAGACAACAGTCCTAGGATTACAAATTTGTCAAAGATGAATCTTTTTGGTTATCACAGATATGGAAAAGCTTCTAAGAATACCTAAGTGCTATTTAAAGTCATGTAGTCAGAAAAATATATAACCGGGTTCAACTTGATATAACCTGTGATAGACAGGAACAGAACCAGGATTTGTGATTTCTCTGGTTTGGGGAGCTCCAACATGAGGAAACTCCTTTTGCCAAGCAGACTAGTGTTCCCCGAAATTTATAACTTCAGAGATGCCTAAGAGCACTGACAGGTTGGGGGAGTTGCCTAGGACCATATGCAGAGCTGAAGCCCTCCCAAACTGACTTGAGGGAGCTATTGGTTAAATTTTTGGTGTAAGTACTTGAACCTTGGAAATGGGCAAAGATAAAAAGCAGGGTATGATTTATTGTTCTGCTGATTGTCTGCAGTCAAGAAAGAGACGGAGAAAATATCGTGACTAATGAAGATTTAACTTAAAATGTGTCATATGTACCTTTTCCCTCTGGAGACATAATTGTTTTTTTTTTTCAAATTTCTTTTTTTCTTTTTGGAGGGCAACTGGGGTTAAGTGACTTGCCCAAAATCACATGGCTAGTAAATGTATCAAGTGTCTGAGGTCACATTTGAACTCAGGTCCTCCTAACAACTCAGGTCCTCCTAACTCCAGGGCCAGTGCTCTATTCACTGTGCCACCTAGCCCTCCCTGGAGACATAATTGTTAAACATTTACCAGTACGCGCCAATCACAACCAGTTTGGGTCAGAGGTGGGATTGGAAGTCAGGTCTTCTGCAAGGCCCTGTGATACTGTGCCTGTGAAATGTAGGGCATCTGGAGGGACAGCCATTATGATTGCTTCTCCTTTGTTCCACTCATTCAAAGGCTGTAAAAGTTGAATCCCAAGGATGACTTTGTCTCCATCTTGTAAGAAAATGGAAGCACCCAAGTTCAGGAAGGTGTTTGTGTGAAGACAGAGCAACATCAGACTTGCCCAGAAGTTTTATGGGAGCCTTGTGACCACTGCCATGGGATAAAGAATACTCCTGGGCTGAACTGTGGAACTCATAATCAGGGCTATAGAGAGCAGAGGAGCTAAATCATTGCCTCCCGGTGTATTTGATCAGTCACTAGATTCCACCTTGTTAAATGCTAGGGAGCAGCCAATGGGACATTGACACTTAGGTTGGGATGTAGAACATTTCACATTGACCCCGTTTCTTACTGAAAGTCTTTGTTCCTTTGCATAAATGACACCCACACTGCCACTTTCGCATCCCCCACCATTTGGAATCCTTTAAGTAACAACTAAGAGGCCATCCCTTCAGAACGCGTTTCCTGATCTCCTCAGCTGTGAATGAACTCTTCCTTTAGAAATCATTTTATGGGACTTTGTATCTTACTTATGTGTATGTATGTGGTATACTTCAGCAGAAGGGAAGCTTCTTGAAGACAGATACTTTATATATTTTTTGTCTTTGTATTCTTATTGCCTTATAAAGGGCCCAATGTAGTGAGTCAATCTCAGAGTGAAGAAGGCCTGTCTCTGATAGACATAATTCTTTGATTCTGGGTGAAGTCATAGAGTCAACCACTCTTCATTCCTGCCCGCTTCCATTTCTTAGCATCTAGCACCATGTCTTGTATGCAGTGTAGTCATGTTTTAATAAAGCATTGTTAAATTAAACCACACAACACTACTCTACAGTACTGTAGCTTTATTATTTCTTCTGCTTCAAAGTCAATCCATGCCCAAACTCAAGAACTGTGCTTTGGTATAGAAAATGATGAGACACTATAAGCATTCTAACAATGGAGTGATATCCTTATTAAATAATGCCATCATCTTAATGTCTTTTATGTCTTAGTATTGCTTTAAATTCCTTGTAACTCCTATCATGAATCCTGACCCTAAATTTAAAGTTCTAGGGGACAACTGAGTTCATCTTCTCCAATATCTTCATTTTATGAGAGGGGAGACTGAGACCCAGAGAGATGAAGTGCCTTGCTCAGGTTCACCTGCATGTCCTTGCTCAGAGGCAGGTTACTTTTTGAAATAAGAATGGTCTGAGTCAATACCAAAAGGCAGCAAAATGTAACCACAGAGTCCTACGATGAATAATGGGTAGGTGCTGGATGTCCACCTTAACTGTTAATATGTCATACTGCATTTGTAATTTCATGGGATTGAATTTTCAAGTTTTCATTTGGGTTTCCCATAAGACCCCCAAAACATGAGCGGATGCTACTCAAGTTCTTCAGCGGTAGAAAGAGAACCCTGGATTTGTTGGCAGTTTTTTTTTAATCTGTTGTTAATAAACTTGAAAGAATGCAGCCTTGTCTAATAAACACATCAAATTAATGGGGAACAGAGCAGTTCAGAAGAGTGTTTGTTGTTTGGTGTTTGAATTTCAGTCAGAATTACTCCGCGACGAGGAGGCCTGTTGCATTTATTAGCAACGCCAGTCCCTGTGATTCTGTGCCAGAGCCCTTTGGCTCATTCCAACAAATGCTGGCAGGGCTACAGGACTGATAAATGCTTACATCCTCAGGACTAAAAAAGAAAGGGGAATAATGCAGCCTCAAAACCAGACCACGAGATTGGCCAAGAATTCCCGAGTGCCATTTTGGATTGTGCTCTATACAGTGACCCTGGGAATAGAAACCAATGATTGGGAAACAGTAGAGTCTTTTTTTTTAATTGAAGAAGCCTTGAGCTGTGCAGATGGCTCATGGGCATCATCCAGCCTGGCTTTGTCTTTTTTTTTTTTAATTTATGTGCTAGAGTTGCTTTCTTCTCAATCTTTAGATTTCTTTCATTTCCTCTCCCTTACCAATCTTCTCCTTAATCCCTCCCCTGCCCCCAGACAACTTTTGTTAAGCTACGGTAAGCACGGCTTCACATTCTGCTAGTTTCCGTGAGTGTCTCTCCTCAGGTTCCTATTTCTGGCAGGCTGCTGACAAAGCTAATGCAGTTGAGATTAAAATTAGGCTGCTTGTCCAGGAAGTGATCGATGGTGCATCCATTGTATAGAAGCATTACAATTTAAGGGGAAAAAATAACTGGTAACCCAGAGATTCATAGACTTGAAGCTGAAATGGACCTTAGATGTCTTCCAGTTAAATGTATTTATTTTGTATCTGAAGAAATAGTGGCCTGGAGTGGGCAAGTGATCTGTCTCAGGTCACAAAGGTCATCAGTGGCAGGTCCAGGATTTGAATCCAGGCTCCATGACTCCAGATCCATCTCTCTTTGCAATATATCATGATGTTTTCCAAGTTAATGTATTGCTTGCAATGCAGAGGTTTCAAACATGGAAATGTTTAGTCTTTGATATAATGATTCAGCTTCTCTGGAAAAGCCCTTCCTTGGCTTTACTTGGAAACATGCCTGGTCAATAGGACAATAGGGTGTGGTGACTCCCATTGGTCTCAGGTACCCACCAAGTCTGAGAGGGCCCCAAATGCACACACTGAGACCTTTCATGGCCCCCGACCAGGAAAACGAATCAGGCAAGTTGCAATCAATCAGATTTTGTTGGGGGAGGGGACTGAGTCAAGAAAATTCCCCTTCAGGTAAGCTACGTCAAGAAAATGCTGGTCCTATCGCAGCCTGTATTTTGAGAGAATGTTTTGTCTAATAGAATTCTTGACTTACATGACATAATGAAAGGAACAATGGATTGGGAAGGGAGAGGGAAAGGGAAAAAACCATTTATTAAGTACCTACTATGTGTCAAATGTTTTACAATTATTGTCCCATTTGATCCCCCCAACAAATCCGGGAGGTACCATTATTGTCCCCATTTCATAGATGAGGAAACTGAGGCAAACAGGTTATTTAATTTGCTGAGAATCATATAATTAGTAAGTGCTCAGGCCAGATTTGGGCTGTCTTTCTGATTCCGAATCTAGTGCTCTGACTACTGTGTTACCTACCTGCCTTAGGGGACCTGAGTTCAAATACCGACTTTACCCCTTACTACCAGTGTGATCTCATTTTTCTGTAGAATGAAAGGCTGGCACTTGACAAATTCTAAGGTCACTTTTAGCTCTAAAGCTATGATTCTACAAATCTCTATCTCTAGGTTTTCAATGGTTTTGTTCCTAAATTGATATATTTCTGTTCTTTTCCGGGTCTCAGTCTTCTTTTGTGTCATCTTGCCTTGCCTTGCCTTGTCTTGTCTTGTCTCATCTTGTCTTGTCTTATCTCGTCTTGTCTTGTCTTGCCTTGCCTTGCCTTATCTTATCTCTTCATATGTGAAAGAGTTGGGCTAGATGACCTGTAATTTCCCTTACCCCACCCCTTTCAAGTGCTAAAGTTCTATTTTTAATAGCGTGGTCTTTAATTTCAGCAGCCTTTTTCCTTGGAGGAAATAATGAATAAGTCCCTAAACCCTAGAGGATATACTGCCTGGTGAAAACATTTACTGGGGTGAAGGAATCCCAGAAGACTAGGGAAAGTGGCATTATGGTCAAATAATGAGCAGAAAAGGTGGGACATTTTGTCCATCCTACCTTTCTACTGCCTCTACCCTTTGTCCTTTGTCATGACATTCTCAAATGGAATAAAGCCTTGTAGCATTTAAGTCAGAGAAGTTGTGATATTTTGTGAGTTGGGAGTGCTGGTTAAGACCAGTCAAAGTGAAGAATATAGGTTGTCCATTTCTCTTGTTGGCCCATCAAGATAGCACTATTTCTTGCTTTGGTTAATTTATTTGAGGTTGCTTCCTGTGTCTTCTTGTAGCTTGAGGACTGACTGAACCCTTGTGTTGAGGGCTCTTGACCATAATCTGTAAAATATAGCTCCTTGAGTATAAGAGACGGGCATTGAGAAAGAGGGACAGAGTGATAAAAATAGAGGTAGATATGGAGAGAGGTAGAGAATGACAGGGAGGTGGAGAGAGAAGGAGAGAGAGATAGAGACAGAGAGAGAGAGAGACAGAGAGACAGAGAGAGAGTGAGAGAGACAGAGAGAGAGAGAGAGAGAGAGAGAGAGAGAGAGAGAGAGAGAGAGAGAAAGGGATTGAGATTATTTTTGAGGGAGAAAGCGACATGCGAAATCACCGTGTTTCTTGGTGAAAAATGATCCTCAAGGATCCATCCTCTACAGACATACCTCTTTGGGGAACTGAGACTGCTCTATCCAGGGGTGGGAAAGGAACAGCAATGCCTCCTGGTCACTTCTTTCAAGAGTAGCCATACCAGCAGCTTCCCATGTCCCCCTCCTTGCTTGCATGTCACCATTTGAGAACTTCCTAGTCATAGTCACTGGCTATTTTTGCTTTAAAGATTTTTCCTAATTCTAGAGCTTGACTTTTATTCAAAACTGTTATCAATATTCATTCTTTTTTTTTTTCATTTAACAAATGTTTATTGAAAACCCAGGTAGCCAGGAATGGATGTACCCATTTGTAGCTCCTTATTACTCAGGAAGCTGATGTAATGAGTAGTGAATTATTTGAGTCTGAGAGCTCTGAGCACCAGGAGGACTAAAGCTAATGATCAGATGTCTATACCAACTCTATCACAAGTATGGTGAGCTCTGGGGAGCAAGGTGGCCACTTGGCTGCCCAAGATGAACTAGTGAGATAAACTAGTCCAGGTTGGAAAAAAGAGTGGGTCAGAGCCCCTGTGCCCATCAGGATTGGGAAGAAAGAAAGGAGAAAAAGAAATTAGGGAGGGTGAATGAAAGGAAGGAAGGAAGAATAAAGAAAGAAAAGAAGCAAAGGAAGGAAAGAAGGAAGGAAGGAAGGAAGGAAGGAAGGAAGGAAGGAAGGAAGGAAGGAAGGAAGGAAGGGAAGAACACTGACTATCCTAAGGACTGTGCCAATTAAACTTCATTGCCTGGCAGGCAGGATTTGGAGATTTTTTTTCAGCCAGGTCACAATCAGCATGAACTCTCATCTCCTTGTACACACAGAGCAGGATGTCAGAGTTTTTGAGACTGTGAGCATCTTTCCTTGGGTCTTCTTTTTCTTATAATTTTCACCAAGGTTCCTTTAGTTTCTAGGGAACTCTGCTTGGTTCAACCCCTCACTCCACCACCTTCTCAAAACTCCTTCTATTTAGATCCAGCCCTAGAAAAGCACGTAGACCTTGTATTATAATAAAACAAAACATTTTACTTAGATCAGAAAGCAAAACATTGTAATATTATTGTAATAATAGGCTACAAGTGTGCTGGCATCAATTTAGACCAGCTTGAATGAATCAATTGTTAAATTTTCAATGTGAGCATTTATAATTTAGAAATCCACAAATGCTGCAAACCAGGACCTGATTTATTGTTTTCTTGATTATCTAGACTTAAGAAAGTGGTGGAGAAAATGTTAATAGTGCTGATTAAACAAAATGTTATGAATACATTAATTCCCCTTAGAGAGCCATTTGTTAAATATGTGCCAGCACACCACTGTATATAGCTGAGAGAAAACAGCAGAAAGCATCAGTCATCAAAGACTGGTGTCTTTCCTCTTCCCACTCCCTCTGGCACCCCTCAAACATGAAAGAGAAGCCCTTGTGTTACTGATTCTTTCTAAATCTCCCATCATTACATGATTTTCCATTGAGAGTCCCCATTGACCATTAGCACCTCTGTCTCTTACATAAATATAGGGGAAGGAGAAGCGGACTGTGTGGATACAGTTCTTCCTCACCTCATGGTCTCCTAAAATCTGGATCTTGAGCTCCCAAAGGATGGAGGGTCTAGGGCATTATTAGGGGACAATAGGAAAGGGTTTACTTCAGGGCAAACACCCTTAATTATCTGGAGCTACTTTGGAATCTTTGTTCAGGTAATGAGTGAAGAAAATCACAATTCTGTAACCCTGGACAGGTCACTTAACCTCTGCCTCAGTTTTGTCATCCATAGAATGGGAATAATAATAGCAACTACCTTCCAGAGTTGTTGTGAGAATAAAATGAGATGGTATTTGCAAGATGCTTTGTAAACCTCAAAGTACTATATAAATGCTAGTTGTTATTATCATTATATAGCATAATAATAAATTATTATTAATAATTACCCATAGAAATTTAATATAAAATTTAATAAATACCAACCACCACACAGGTCTAGTAGGCAGCTTGCCTCTCCTCCTTACCCAAGTGGACACATACTTAATGTCTTTCTATGGACAACTAATAAAATCTGATCCATTTATATCTTTATTATATGGACTTGGATTGCTTCCCAGGACGGCATATTTATATTGCTGTTAGATACTTTAATAAGGAAATCATCTCACTGTTAATTCTAGTTACATGGAAGAGTTGCCCACCAATTCCCCTCATTCTACCCAATAACTCCTGGTGCAGTAAGGACAATTTCATTCTGCCTTTGTAGCCATCATCTTGTACTGTACCTGGCTTATCTAAGGCAAATCCCTTAAAGTCTCTGGTTTTAGTATCCTCTTCTGCCAAAGGAAAGGGTTAAACCCAATTCACTTGCAAGTAAAGACATCACCCTCCTGATGACACTGGTCCTCTTCCGTAATGAAGGATAAACAGCAATATATTAAAAGACTTCTAGGATTTCTTCTAATGGACAGCTAGGTGGCACAGTGGACTGAGCATTGGGGTTGGAATTGAAAAGGCTCATCTTCATGAGTTCAAATCTGTCCTCAGACACTAGCTGTGTGACCACGGGCAAGTCACATAACCCTGTTTGCCTCATTTTCCTCATCTGTAAAATGAGTTGGAGAAGGAAATGGCTAAACCACTCTAGCATCTTTGCCAAGAAAACCTCAAATGGGGTCGTGAAGAGTCAGACATGACTGAACAACAGGATCTCTTCCAGCTTTTGATCATTTGATCTTTGAATTGAATATGCCTTAATGCTATAATTCACAAACTTCTCATAAACACTGAAAAGCCACTTCCTTTTTCTGTTCAAGCAGATCCAAAACATGATTCTCTTCAGATGTTGTTCATCCTTCCTAATCACTCCCCACCCTTACAGTTTGATAGACTGTGGGCTTATCTCTTACTCTGTAGGTTCTGATGCCTCCAGACATTTTCATTTCAGGGGATTCCTATGTCTTTCTATGAACCCTTCACAGAGGATTCACAAAACACACTGCCTTTCACTCTTTTTTTCTGCCTTGGGGACACCATCATGTTAATCATAACTCATCATTTTTAGGACCTTTATAGTTTATAAAGCATTTTACTTATGTCAACCCTGTGAGACAGAGTATAGATATAATTATCTCCCTTGTCAGAACAGAAAACTGGAGATCGGAATGCTTAAGTGGCTTGCCCAACGGAGGGGCACAGTGATATAGAATCAAAAAGAGCTGGGCTCCAATTCCACCTTTACTAGTCATATAGCCATGAGTAAATAAAACAAAATCCTATGGTGCCTCCATTTCCTCATCTATAGAATAAGTTCTATTGTACTTGACAAAGCTGTCAGGAGCAAATGAGGTCATGTATGAGGGGTGTCCTGTGAATTCCAGCTATTGCTATGATGATTCTCATGGATTAAATGCTTTAAAAACCAATAAACTATAGAATTAATGAGTTTTCATATCCTCTATAATTCACACTTAGTTGTGTAACTCCATATATGTGATCTGCTATAGAAAATCTGTGAAGTTTTGGCCCTTTCTCTCTTCACGTTTTCATTGAAGGAATACTCTACATTAAACAATCATTCTCATTATGATTTTGTAGATGTGGAGGCAGAGCCAAGATGGAAGAGTAGAAGCAGGAAATTCCATGAGCTTTCCCCACAACCACCTTCAATACTTGTAATATGTGAGTCTGAATGAATTTTAGAGCTATAGAACCCACAAAGTGACAGAGAGAAACAAATTTCCCACTGAAGGCAGCCTGGCAGGGCAACAGGAAGGGTCGATCACATGGAGCTGGGAGCCAGTCTCGCATGAACTGTGTGGTTCTGGCCCCAGGGTGGCCCCAACCAGCGGCGACCAGAGTAGACTTCAGGAGAGTGAATTACCAGCAGCTGTGGTGGTTTCTAGACCTCTCAACCCATAAATGCCAAAGATAAAGTAAAATGTCAGTGGAGAACTCTGTTGGAACCAGGTGACCTAAGAATGTGGTCTGGCCCCTGCCCCTGGGGCGTGAGGTGGTAGAGGTATGGTGGCTGCAGCAGCTGCTGTGTGGCTGCCTCTGGAGCTGCTGGCCTGCAGATAGTAGGGGGGACCAAGCAGCCATTCAGAGGGTAATTGCTCTTGCTTTATCCTGCTTGGATCTGACTTGCTGTCTTGGGTGGAGGTCCTGGGATGAGAAATGTCAGTGTGCCAGTGTAGATACTTTACAGTGTCTGTAGAGAGGGCACCCTCCTCAGACCTCTGATGGCATCTGCAAAACCCCCAGAAATTTGGGACAAAGCTCTCTCCATTTGGGAAGCAGAGTTCTATCATGGCAAAGAGCTCAAAAGTCAAGTAATTGGCTGGCAAGATGAGCAAGTAGAGGAAGTGCAATCAGACCATTGAAGCCTTTTTTGGGGACAAAATGGATAAAAGCATGAAATGGGAAGAAGACAACAAAGTCAGAACTCCTGCAACAAAAACTTCCAAGAAAAATATAAGTTGGTTACAGGTCATGGAGGAGCTGAAGAAGGATTTTGAAAATCAAGTAAGAGAAGTGGGAGAAAAATTGGGAAGAGAAATGAGAATAAAGGAAGAAAATCATGAAAAATGAATCAACAGCCTGTTAAAGATGACCCCCCCAAAATGCTGAAGAAAATAACACCTTAAAAATAGACTAACTCAAATGGCAAAAGAGGCCCAAAAAACCAATGAGGAGAAGAATGCCTTAAAAAGTCCAATTACCCAGATGGAAAAGAAATTTCAAAAATTTACTGAAGAGAATAATTCCTTCAAAATTAGATTGGAGCAAATGGAAGCTAATGACTTTATGAGAGACCAAGATACTATAAAACAAAACCAAATAAATGAAAAAATAGAAGGCAATGTAAAATATCTCATTGGAAAAACCACTGACCTGGAAAATAGATCCAGGAGAGATCATTTAAAAATTATTGGACTACCTGAAAGCCATGATAAAAAAAAAAA
>CM053592.1:7771888-7788354 GCA_028646515.1 Pseudochirops corinnae
GAGAGAGAGAGAGAGAGAGAGAGAGAGAGAGAGAGAGAGAGAGAGAGAGAGAAAGAGCTATATCTATATGTATATATAGTAAGGATATTATTCAGCACTTACCATGCCTAGTCCCCACTTATTCTTTCTTTTTATTTCTTTCTTTTTTTCTTTCTTTCCTTCCTTATTTAAAAAAAAAAGTATTCATACCATGATAACAGTGGGGCTTCATGGATTATCCCACCCTTTTAAAACTGCTGAAGATGAGTCAACTTGTCAAAACTTTTCAGAACCACTGGGGGTAAAGAGTGGGGGGGAGGAGAGAAAAGACAGTTGGTGCCTCCCTGCTGATCTGGAGAGGCTATTGGCTCAATAAGAAACACTGTGACAACCCGCTAAAAACAGTAACTCACTAAGAAGCCCAGGAATTTGGAAATCAACTCATTCCTTCCACTGTACAAATGAAGAAGTCAACCATCTTTCTTAACGCTTCAGTTTGTAAAAGCAAAGCTGGGGAGGGCAGAAAAAAAAGAAATTTACATGATAAGTTTGTTGTGTATTTGAATAGAATTTCGATTTGTGCATAGTAGATTTGAAATCATCTTTTTTACTGTAATGTGTTACAGAAATGCTTGTTTTATTCCATAAATTAAAAATAAAACTTAAAACATTCACAGAAAAAAAAAAGCAAAGCCACAAATGTTTTTGCAAAGAATGATGACCTAATTTTACATGTACCTGCCATAGATATGACTGGAGTCAAGAAACACTGTGAAGGATGAGCCAAGAAGCTGCAAGAATTAATGGAAAATGTTTAACTACTTTAAATGGGTGGAATAGTCAGTGGAGCCCCACACTCACAATATGGTGGCACAAGGCTTCTATCTATTCTATAGGACTTTGAATTCTCTCTTTCCTTATTCTTGATCCACATGATGCAATATATTTTTGCTTTTCTTGTCTATTTCCATCTTTGTATTAAAATCACTTAATGTTAAGATATGTGTCAATCTAACCTAAGTTCTTATTGAGTTGTACATCAAATTTCTCCACCCTTTTACTTTAGCAATGAATGTCAATGTATAAGCTTTAATAAGATCATCTTTTCATATATATTTATCATGCCCACTGCATTACAAAAGGACCAGATTTCCCATGTAATATTGTATCTCATTGACTTTGGATACACAATAAAACCAACTCTACCAACACTGTATTTGACTCTCCAAGGAAAATCTGTGACTCATTCTCCCATTTAGCTAAAACTTCCCTCTTTATTTCTTGATTAGATTTTAAGAAGAATATCAAGATTCATATGATTTAATTTCTCCTATGGCAATTCCACTCAGTCATTAAACAAGGAACTTACATTTAGAGCATTTTCAATAAAGCTGAAGTTTATAGACAACCTTAGTACTCCCTTCCCACCTTACCATAACTCTGCCAAATTGAAGATCATTTTATATATATTTTTCTTTATGAATTGCTATGGCCAAAAAAGTAACATATCACCAGATGGTCAGTCCATTGGAGATAAGCTTTTCTCTACTTACTCAGGTTTTTCATCAGAAAGCAGATACAATCTATTGCCAAGATCTTTCCAGTATGAATCAGTTCCCATAGACCACATCAATGCTTAGGCTATATGGGCAGAGTTGTAAAAAATTCCAGGGACACTTCTACACTGCAGAAAGAGACAGAGACAGGACAGAGACAAAGACAGAAACACAAAGAGATGAGAGAAAGACAGGGACAGAGAGATAGAGCTCTCAGAACCAGAGGGACAAAGAAAGAGACAGACACAGAGAGACAGAGACAGAGAGAGACAAAGAGAGAGAGAGAACAAGAACTTATTATGTGCATTCTATGCGCTAGGCACTGGGGATACAAAAATATAAAGACAAAATAATCCTTACATTCAAGGAGTTTACATTCTAATGGGAGAAGATATCAGAATAGGATTTAAAATATAGAATGGAGCTGATGCATGAAAAACTCAATAGTTTTTGAAATTGATAATTAACCAAGATGAAACACATCACAAGATCATAGACTGACAGATAGGGTGTGTATCTAAAACTGAGGACAGAAACACTAAGGCACTCAGTCTTTGAGTGCTTATGGGTCTTATAATAGTAAGCCCAAAGGGAATGCTACACAAGGCAACCTTGTCCATTATGTTTGGTACAAGCAGG
The DNA here is from genome assembly GCA_028646515.1 of Pseudochirops corinnae. Taxonomy (NCBI): domain Eukaryota; kingdom Metazoa; phylum Chordata; class Mammalia; order Diprotodontia; family Pseudocheiridae; genus Pseudochirops; species Pseudochirops corinnae. Next base: position 7,774,063 of record CM053592.1, read on the forward strand.
CACCCATGCCACATGTGTATCCAACCATGTATACCCAAAGATATTTGCAGAAGACCTAACTAAATATATATGAGAAGCCAGTGGCCTCTCATGGTTACCTATTGATAGAACCCCAAGGGTAGAGGAAGATTTGTGTCTACCTATGGTGGAGATGTTTGATCTCACACTGATCTGATCAGCCAGTCAGACGCATTGTACCTTGGCCTCAACATAGCGATGCCATTTTGGAAGGACAACTAGTGATAGAACCCTGAGGGTAGAAGATGTCAACTGTCCTCCTCAGATTGGTCTGCCTGTGCTTCCGGGAACTGAGTTGCTGAGCCCAGAAGTTATCCGAGTCTAGTGTCTGCAGATTTATAGGCAAAGAAACCAAGGTTTCTTCAGATAGGTTAAGTCGCTTAAGGACCAAGTTAAGAGGTTAAGTGTCATAGGTCACACGGGTAGTAAATAGTGAGGCCAAGATTTGAGGTTAAATGTCCTGATTTCATGTCCAAAGTTAAGCTACACCATGATGCATCTTTATTTGAAATAATGTAACAGGGCTCCTGCCTAACGGGTTCACAAATTCATTGTCAACAGTCATGCGGCTAGTCAGTCAATTAGCATTTATCAAGTGTTTGCTATGCGTAGACACTGTACTAAAGGGCTGGGGATACACACAAAGACAACGTGGGCCAAATAAAATCAGCTGCCCTCCTAATATTCCTGATTCCTCCTGCGCAGGTAGCAGGACTGACATTTTAAATGGAGCTGATTATCTCCAATTTATGGTGTGGATATCTTTTTTGCACATTGCCGTTTTCGTGTTGTCTCCCCCACTAAATTGGGAGCTCCTTGAGAGCAGAGACTGTTTCTCCTGCCTTTATTTCTAACCACAGTGCTTACTGCAGTGCCTGGCACCTGGTAGGTGTTTTGCATCCTCAGTGCAATGGCTGGTATATTGTAGATGTTTTTTTAAATATCTCCGGTGTTTGGTACAGAGCCTGGCACATAGTGGGTGCTTTTTAAAGCACATAGTACATTCTTAATAAATGTGTGTTGACTAAGTAGCAACATAAATGAAGTGACCCATATATGCACGTTCAAAAAATATGGGGTCACTGAATTTTTTCCAACAGCAGAAGAACCAAGTATCTTCACCAGTAGTTTGGCAAAGGGACCCCATGTTATTTTCAATGAGCTCATTGCTGAATAAACTAATTTGAATTATTTGAAGCCCAGAAGGCCTCATGGAGGATGCTGCCTCTGTTTGCCTCAGTTTCCACATGTATGACATAAGGATCATAGTAGTGTCTGCCTCTCAGCATTATTGTGAAAATCGAATAAGGTAATCTTTGTGAAGTGCTTAACACAGTTCTTGGTATACAGTAGGTGCCATATAAATGTTAGCCATCACTACTGTGTCCATTGGTGTCTTTGCTGCTGCTGATGTTGTTATAAGCACAGTAATTATTGCTACCTGAATAGAACCCATGGGAGGACGCCAATGTTAGGATACTGTTCAAGGACACATTCCTCAGCCTCTTCATCTTACCGAGTCCTGTATTGTGGTAACATCACAGATGGTGCACGGGAATGTGTCTGTTTATTGAAACAGAATGTAATAAAAGCTCTGTTAAAAACCAGCAGGGGGAGAGAAAACCTGAGCTTCTCCCCCATTACATCTGGTTTCCTCGCATGCATTGTAACTAAGGAGACAAAAGCATCTCCAGGCCCCTGCATCTGCCCCTAGCAGTCAGGAATCGGACTTTTATGTGTTCAGAGGCCTCATTCGATTTCTTTTAAGAGACAAAAAATAAACACAAATCCTCTGAGCTGTTTCCTCTGTTTTCAGGACTGGTGACCTTTGACTCTTACAAATCTAGCCCCAGCTAAACGCCTGGATCGGGGCATTTCCAGAGCATCCAACGCAGAGCTTGCAGTTTGTGGTCGGGGAAGGCCTCTCTCTCTGATCGTCTCATCTGAGGAAAGGCCAATGATGAAGAGCCAGGGCCCACGTCCTCTCCAGACCAGCCCTCCTTCAGGTTATCAGGGTTCAGAGCAGGCCCAAGTCTGCTCGCACGGAGAACTGATGCAAAGGGTCAGCGAAGGACTGGGGAATGGTTTGGGGGTGGGTTTTAGTTTCTCCCCTCCAGAGAACAAATTGTTTTCAATCTCAAGGCTAATGAAGGGAAATAAAAGTAATTGGCATCCTGACACTATAACAGGGCTGGAGGAGACCCAGCTGCATTGTTTCAGGCGCTGAGAAACCTTCTGAGGGGGCTGGTGTTGGGGCCAACGTGCCCCAGCCTTGTCAGAAAGTGAGAGCAGCCGAGAATGGCTCTCCCCTTCTGCCTTCTGCTCCCTTATTTCAGGCTGATAAGACGTCATTCCCTTAGTTTGTAAGCTTTGTAATGCTTGAAAAATTACCACCCAGCTTCCTTACTGGGAAATATATGTATGTATATATGCATGTATATGTGTGTGCATGTATGTGTGTAAACGTATGCACACGTGTGTACATGTGTGTGCTCACATATACATATTCCGAGATTTAGAGATTGAGGGACCAAAACATTATCAATGCAACCCCTTGTTTTACAAAGGAGCAAACTGAGGCCGAGAGAGGTTTCTTACCGCGGTGAAGGTAACACTGGCGACAAGAAAGAGTCATATTTGAACTCAGATCCTGCAGAACAAGGCACCCTTGATTCAAAGAAAACTATAGCATAACTCCTAGTCATGCGAGCTTCCATTCATTTCAATTATGATAGTGTCAGAACAGGACGAAAGAAGGCAGAGAGAGATTCTACTGGGCTAGGAATTCCTCTCCTCTTCTCCCCTCTCCTCTTCTCTTCTCCCCTCTCTTCCCCTCTCCTCCCCTCCCCTCTCCTCTTCTCCCCTCTCCTCTCCTCCCCTCCCCTCTCCTTCCTTCTCCTCTTTTCTTTATTTCTCCTTAAACTTTCTTTCCTTTATGACACAGTTCGTTGTTTTTGTGGAACCAATCAGTGGCCTCCGGATGTGTTTGTACAAGCTGGAAAGCCCTAAAGTGAGGTAAAGGAGGGGGATAACCCAGATAGATGCTCTCCAACATCTTTCCCAGCTCCTAAATGTTGGGATCTAAAACTTTTCAAAAAAACCCAAAACACCCCCTCCCTTTTCAGCACATTCGAGCATATCCACATTGTAAGTTGTTGCCTCTATGCACAATCTGAATCCTGCTGCACACATGTGTGTGTTTTCACATTTACCCAAAGAAAAAGATCTGAGCTGCCCGTTTCCTCTGCTCTTCTCAAAAGCTAAATCAAAAAGGGCTGAGTTTCCTCGTAGGCCCTTGATGGACCCCTGTATTTTTGTCTGTTGATTAACACTTATCTTCTGGAGTCACACTGAGTGTGTGTGCATGTGTGTGTGTGTGTGTGTGTGTGTGTGAGTGTGTGTGTGTGTGTGTGTGTACACCCACATGTGTTTCCTGGCTCGGCTTCTCACTGTCTGAATTAACGGTGTGACTGTAGACAAGTCATTTCTCTGCAAACCTCAGTTTCCCCATCTGCAAAATGAGGGAGTGAGTCTGATGCCCTCTAAGGCTCTTTCCATCTCCAGAGCTTTGATCCTAAATCCTAACTTTGCCAAAGACACTTTCCCTCCCTTTCTTCTTCCTTTTTTTAATCTCCTCTCCCTGGACCTATAACTCATTGACCTTCATTCTTTCTTTTTTATTCCTTAAGGTTTTCTTTTCTTTTAAAAGACACTATATCCACAAATTTACTTTCTGTCATGAGGAAGAATGTGTTAAGTGCTTGGAATTCCATTCTCACATTTAAAATTCAACTGGATTAACCAGAAGTTTCAATTTTCTTGGTGTTCTTAATCTTTTCCACATTGGAGATGTAGGTAGGTTGCATGAATGCATGAGTTTTGATTACAACCACATAATGCATGTCTTTCTTGAATTAAGTATCAGTGTTATACAAATCTTTCTTATCTCAGGAGCAGAGTATGACAGGTGGAAGGAAGGAGGGAAGGGGGCTTAGAAACTGTCATGCTGTAGCTAAGGTAACACACAGAGGAGAGAGATAGCCACAGAGAGAAATGAAGACATTATCAACCAACAAAAGAATTTCCAGGGAAAGGATGTCATCAGCCCTTGTGGTCACCCTGTGGCCATTCACAGATCCTTGGGAAAGCGGCCTCAAGCTGCTAATGCTCAAGGCTAAATTCAGATTGAAGGACCTTATTTCATTTTCTTTCAAAATTATCTTAGGGACTGAGATCTAAGTTATTCTGGTCATTTATAACCAGGTGTGTATGTGTGGTGTGTGGGATGTGTGTGTGTGTGTGTGTGGTGTGGTTATATGTTTAAATTTAAAAGGTACACAGACAATTGTGTCTAGACTGAATAAGATTGTCAAATGTTGTTGAGTCATTTTAACCATGCCTGACTCTGTAAGATCCCATTTAGGGTTTTCTTGGCAAACATATTGCAGAGGTTTGCCATTTCCTTCTCCAGCTCATTTTACAGAGGAGGAAACTGAAGCAAACAGGGTTAAATGATTTTCCCACGGTTGAATAGTTTTCTTGGCAAAGTAACTGGAGTGGTTTGCTGTTTCCTTCTCCAGCTTATTTTACAGATGAGGAAACTGAGGCAAACAGGGTTAAGTGACTTGACCAAGGTCACACAGCTAGTAAATGTCTGAAGCTGGATTTGAACTGAGGAAGATATCTTCCTGACCTCAGGCCCAGTACTCTAGCCACTGAGGCACCTAGCTGCTGATTGCCAGATACTTGAGCCAAACTGGAGAGAGAAGTTGAAACATGAGTTTACTGGATGAGCAGACACATACAACCATCACCACCACCACCACGACAGCATCCATTTCATTCTCCCGGCACAGTGTCTTCCCCTAAGGGAAGGGCATGGTGTTAGTGTAATGTGCCCTGGAATTAGGGTCTAAGAGCTGCATTTGAATCTTAATTCTTCCAATCACTACCAAAGTGACCTTAGGCTAGGCAGTTTCCCTTTCTGGGTCTCGGTTTCATATTCTGTAAAATCAGAGATGTTATAAGATTCTCTTTAAAGCTCTTTTGCTTCAGGAAGTCTTTTTGGACTTTAGAGAAATCAGCATTTTCCGAGTCAATTCCATTTCACCAGCATTTACTGAGTGCCTACTTTGTTCAATTTACGTGGGAAAAATCAAATACACATTTAGCCCAATTTGGTTGCAAGTTCCTTAGCTTTTGTCTCTTCCAGCTTGGCAATACTGAAGAGGTGCTGAATGGCCTATGTAATATGTTTTGGGGTAACTTTCACTCAGTTTTGTGTTAAGCTGTAAAAGCCACATTTCTTAACTCTTTCTCCCCTTCCCCCAGCTTTCTCTGCCCCAGCCTAGAGCTATTTCCTCTTAAACCATTAACTCTTCATTCAAGATGCTACCTCCTTTTGTCCTAGCAAACTAAATCCATCCACTTGCAAATCAGGATGGGAGCATGTCATTTAACTTGACCTCAATCTGACCACCAGACTTGAAGATGTTTCAGGGCTCAAACCACACCCCCGCCCTTTCCCTCCTGCTGTTTGTCCCAGTGTATTATGGGTAAAACACATGCACAGATGATGTCAAGAGTGCATGTCCCTTTAAGTATTAACCACTCCCTGGTCCCTCCCTAACTCCACCTATGTACACATCATTAGCCTAATGAATCTGTGATTGACAGTTTTGCCTCTTTAAATTCTGTATCCCCATCACCTGCCTTGGGCTGGATTCTCCTTTTCCTGGCCACTGACTAGCAAAATAAACTTTAATCAGCCAAGAGACACCTGAGCCTGTAATTCTTTTCAGACGCAAACCTAGGAAGGATTTCTCATTAGAAATTCCCCCAAACCTATCCCGCAACAATATGAGCCACTGATTTTGGACAGAACATTGCCACCCCAGTGATAACGGATCTCATCATATCTGTCATTACAATTGATTTTGATGGCTTCCACCAGCTTAGCCAGGGCTCCCTTATCTTCAGCGTTAACCTGTGTGAAGGCAATGCTCGTGCAGGTCTTTCTGGGAACCAAGAGATGGAGTCTCGCTTTACCTTTGATAGTACAGTAAGGGACGCCCATTTTCCAGCACAAGGCAGGTAGGAAGATCACTAGCTCAGTGGGGTCCACGTCATGTGCAATCACTACCAACTGTGCTTTCTTGTTTTCTACCAGGGTAGTAAGAGTGTTAACACCTGCTCTGAGGACAGGTGATCTCTTAGTGGGGACATCTCCTTTGCCTGTAGCCTTTTGTTCAGGCCGGGCCAGCAGCCTTTGCTTCTAGTCTTGCTTTGTCTCTGGTCTATACTTGTGAGCCAGTTTAAGCAGTTGAGTAGCTGTCTGACGATCCAAAGCCGGGGTGAACTGGTTAATTACTGGCGGGACCTTCAAACGCTTATAAAGGATAGACCTTTGACGTTACAGTCTGATGTACTGAGGCCATTTGACAAATCGAGTAAGGTCCCTTTTGGGCTGGATGTCCTGACCAATGCCAAAGTTCTTGGGACGCTTCTCAAACAAAGGATTGACCACTTTCTTGGCCTCCTGCTTCTTTAGTACAACAACGGCCAGAGCCACCTTCTTCCCTATTGGCATCTTGGCCAGCTGAATGAGAAAAGAAACTGATTATTTTTAATTCTATAAAACTTTGATTCTAAATATTTATAGATTTAAAAAAACATGTAGTTTCTTAGCAGACATTTTGACTGTATTTTCCATTTTTTAAAGATAAATTTGCATACAGCTTAGCTTCCAGCCTCACCATTCAAGTGACACCCCTCTCTCCAAAGCTACCAGTGATTTCCTAATTGCCAAACCTAACAACATTTTCCCTTGACCTTCTGTAGTCTTAGAGCTGTTAACCATCCTGGGGTCCCTCTGTGGGCTTTTTGACACTGATCTCTCTTGTTTCTCCTCCTACTTCTCTAGCTGTTCTTATAACAAGGGATTGCCTTCCAAACCTCTGCCTTGAACTCTTTTCTCTCTGCATTCTCTCTGGAAGACCTCGTCAACTCCCATGAGTTTAATAATTGCCTCTATGCAAGTGACTCTCATATCTATGTATCCATTCCTAATCAATTAATCAATAAACTTTAATTAAACACCTACTGTTTGCCAGGCACTGTGCTAAGCCCTGAAGACACAGAAAGAGACAAAAGACAGTCCCTACCTTCAAGGAGCTTAAAATCTAACGGGGGAGATGATGTGCAAACCAAATATATGCAAAGCAAGAATAAATAGGAAATAATTAATAGAGCAAAGGCACTAGAATTAAGAGGGTCTGGGGAAGGCTACCTGTAGAAAGTGGGATTTTAGTTGGGACTTAAAGAAATCCGGGGCTGTCAGTAGTAGGAAGAGAGGAAGGAGACCATTCCAGGTAGGGGGGCCAGCCAGAGAAAATGGCTGGAGCCAAGAGATCCAGTGTCCTGTGTGTGGAACAGTCAAGGGGTCAGTGACCCTCAATCCAATAGTATGTGCTAGGGAATAAGGTGTAAGAAGATCATAATGGTAGGAAGGTACAGAATAATGAAGGGCTTTGATCACCAAACATTTTGTGTTTGATCCTGGAGGCAATAGGTAGCCCCTGAATTGCAGGCTGGGGGGGGGGGGGCGGACATAATCAGAACTGGGTTTTAAGAAAATCACTTTAGGGGCAGCTAGGTAACACAGTGAATAGAACACTGACCCTGGAGTCAGGAGGATCTGAATTCAAATGCGACCTCAGATGCCTGACACTTAGCTATGTGATCTTGGGCAACTCACTTAATCCCAATTGCCTTGCCTTTCCTGATCCAAAAATAATCACTTTAGTGACAGAATGAAGAATGGATTGGAGTGGGAGGAAGCAGGAAGACCCACCAGCAGTCCAGAAATAGTCCAGTTGGGTAGCCATCCAGACATGGTGGGGGATGGGGAAAGGGGAGGATGTTTTTTTGTAGGTACTTTAAATTTGAGTTCATTCAGACCAGGGACTGAGTCACTGCAGAGGGAAGATTACACCTAGTGGTTTGAGAGAATGCTTTTGTATTTCCTCCCTTGCTGTACCTTCTCAGAATAAACTAAACTACATTGAAGGTAACCAATGGGCCACAAACCTGTGGGTGAGTTGGGATGGGGGGGGGGGGGTGTCTACCCCAAGACTTCCCCTGGAGGAATGGGCTGAGCACAATTTGTTCCAAGAGTCAGGAAGGTGACTAATGCAGGCACTGTGGAGCTCTTAGAGCTTGGTCAGACACTGAGGATGCCAAGGTCATCCTCTGCATCCTGGACCATAACCGGTCATCCTGACTTTTGTCCTGCCACTGGACTTTGATGACTCTCTAAGAGACAGTGAGGCTGATGACTTTGTAGAACTCTGTCTCACTTAAATCGAATTCATGCATGAGTCAACACATAACCTTCCTGATGTCATAGGTTCTCTTGGAAAACTAAGCACACACAACTCCTCAGCAAGTCCTCTATCTTTCCCTAGATAAATAGAAAGATAGATAGATAGATAGATAGATAGATAGATAGATAGATAGACAGATAGATAGATAGATAGATAGATGATAGATGATAGATGATAAATAGATGATAGACAGACAGACAGATAGATAAATGATAGATGATAGATAGATATAGATAGATAGATAGATAGATAGATAGATAGACAGACAGACAGACAGACAGACAGATAGAGAGATGATAGACAGGTAGATACATGATAGATAGATATGTATGTATACACAAATATACACACATACATATGCACGTATATATACATATACACACACACATATATATATAAAATGTTTACTTTTCCCAAATTACATGTTAAAACAATTTTAAACAGTTTTGTAAAGTTTTGAGTTCCAAATTCTATTCCCTCCCTCCCTCCCCTCCCCACTCCCTGAGAGAGTAACCAATCATATATAGGTTAGACATGTGAATCATACAAAACATTTCCATATTAGTCATTTTGTGTACAAAGACTCAAATAAAAGAAAAAAAACTAAAGTAAGAAAGTGAGAAATAGCCTGCTTCAGTCTGCATTCAATCAGTATCAGTTCTTTCTCTGGAAGCAGATAGCATGCTTCATCATTAGTCCTTTGGGATTTTCTTGGATCATTACGTTGCTGAGAGTTACTAAGTTGTTCACCGATCTTCACAGTATCATATTGAAAAGTTAATTGATTTCAGCTAGTTAGTTGATATTGGGGAAGGAGGTGACATATACTGAGTGGGGACAAATGATTATCCCTGGAACTTGAGAGGGAGAAATATTCTCCCACCATGGTGGGAGAGGGCAGTAAGGTCAAGGGAAAGTGCTACACTCCTAAGTCTTCACCTCCAACAGAATGTAAGCACTTTGAGGGCAAGGACTGTCGAATATTTGTCTTTGTAATGCCAACACCCAGCACATCACAGGGTACATATTAGTCACCTAAGACACCCTTGCTAATCCATTGAAACATCATCTCAGAATTTTCACTAATTATCCCAGAGTTCTTCTATCCCGAGTATGTTTATATGTAGCAAATCTATGGCTTTAAATGAAGGTACAGTATTACCTCATTTATAAGAGTCCTTCATTTTATTCCTTTAGAAATTCTTAACACCACACCCACCAACAGCCCTCATGGGCAACTGCAATTTTTTCCAGCTTCATAGATTACTTTTGTGCTTTTGTATCAAGAAGCTATGAGTTCTTTTTAATTTCGTTTGCATGTAATGGATAAGAAATGCAGGTGGGATGGGGTGGAGCAGAACTCATTCATGAAATGGATAGACCAAATTTTCAAGAGAATAAACAAGTGTCTGTGTCTGGGGAAAAGTAGGCAGGCTCCCATGAGGTCTCTCTGACTCAGAAAAGGAGAGTTTGGTTGGAACTTACCTCATCTTCTCAATTTCTCCTTGAAGCCTTAGCTGTACCTAGGTATGTTTTGGTCAGGGCACAAGGTGAATGAAGTGGCAGTGGGGGGGAGAAACTGAACTCTTTCCTTAAGTGCCCTCTGTAATGCCTTTATGTGTCCATGTGCTCCCCATGGCTAAATGGCCTCATTCCCAAATGCGCTCTAAAGGCGTAAGGAACATTGAAATAGTATTTCATCAGATGACGAACCCATCATTATCACCTGCAAAAGTAGCGGTGTCTGGGAACAAGCTAACCTCATGCAATCATAAAAACAGTCCAGTTTTTGGACTGTTAAAATGAATGAGAACATTTATAATGGAACCCTGGAGCGTTTCTCACTGCTGATGGGTGGCAAAAGTCTTCAAAAGCATTCCAGGGAAGCTCCTGTTTGTCACAGGATGAGGCACCAACGTCCTAAGACCAAGGATGTCTGCACAGAACTAGCTGATGGGCTTACCTCTTTTCTCTCCCATCAGGGACCCAAATTTCATAACCATTGACTAGTAAACGCTGTATCACGTTGCTAGAATGTTGTGTTTGTTCGAAGATAGTCAGGCATTACTCAGCTGGAGGTGGCCGTGTGAGTCAGAGAGAAGCTGAAAACAAATGCGACAGAGTAAAGGGGAAAAAGTGGAATGATTAGTTATTGTCCCCCTGACCCGTCTAAAGGCCCTTGTGAGTCTAAAACTGTGTAGGGGAGAGTCACAGAGTAGAGGAAGCCAAATCAAATTCATAACCCTAGCCCTGGGATTATTGGGTCCTCCCTGCTTTCATGAAAGTGTGTAATTGGATATTATTCAGATGCCTCTGTCCTATGAGAATTCCTTGCATAGGGGCAAAATTTGGGGATGTGGGATACCTTAAAGGCTGACCAGGGAGGACCACAATAATAATTATGTCCATAATCACAGCAGGAAGTCACTTAACCATTTCTCAGAGTTTCCACTTCCTCCTTTGTCAAATAAGACTAAATGGACGTGTTCTATCCCCACCCCCACCCCGTAGAGTGGTTGCCAGGGGATCATTTTATGATTTATAAAGAATGCAATCAACTAGTATTGCAAAGCCCTCTGTGGCACACAGCTGGACCACATATTGACCTGTCAAATTTTAATTCCTCAGCTCTGGGGAAAGAAACTTTCAACTTTTCTTTCTTTTATTAATCCATTCCTTTCATGATCCTCATCCCAAATGAGAAAAGAAAGGAAAAGAGAATGAAAAAGAAAAAAGGAGAGAAACAGAAAGAAAGAGGGGAAGAAGGAGGGAAGAAAAAAGAGAGAAAGGAGACAAAGAAAGAGGGAGGGAGGGAGGAAGAGAGGAAGGAGGAAGAGGAGAAATAAGCTTTATGCAGTGAATGATAGTCATGCTGGTGGCGATCCCCCATTGGGTTTAGAAAACAGTGAATGGCATTACCATGATGGGCAAGGGACTTGAGGATGACAAGCAGTATCAAACTGAATTTGCTAATCATAGGATCAAGATTTCAAAACGAAAAAAGTGAGACCAGTGTTGGGGTGATGACCTGGGAAAGCTGGCAGAGATGGAAGGATAGGAGATCTAGGTAAAGACTAAGGTCAGGTTTAGAAGAGGTTGGATCTGGAAGGACAAGAGGTTATGGAAAGACCACGAAGGCTTGAAGGGCTAAGCTAATGAGGTAGGTTTTTATTCTGAAGGTTGCTCAAGAAAGATTCTTGAGCAAGGAAATGACATGTTCAGAATTGAACTTTAGGAAGCTCAGTTTAGAGAGGGAAGAGACTTGAAGTAAGAAGCTAAATTAGGAGATAAGTCTCAGAGAAAGTGGGGCTGAACTAAAGAGACTTGAGCTTTTTGAGGCCAGGGACAGTTTTTGTTCATTCACTCATTTGTTTGTTTTGTTTTGTTTTTGACTTTTCTATTTCCGCTGCTTAAGAACATGCCTGGAACATAGTGGATGCTTAATAAGTACTTGTTGAATGACTGATGACAGAATACAGCAACAACAAAGACTTATTAAGCATCTTCTTGGAGGGGGCACTAGATTAGGTGCTGGGGTAGAAGCAAAGCTGAGGAAAGACAAAGCTCTTTGTCTTCCATTGACTTGGTGGCACTTCCAAGCCAATGCTGCAGAGGTCGCCACCACATCCGGCTGGAAAGAGGGAGAATGTCCCTCCACATTTTATTTTAACTAATTCTTCTTACTATATAGGTGTCAGGCTTAGTTTCCTCTAAGTTGTTAGACAAAAGTGAATACTCCTAAAATTTTATTATCCTGGGGTAGTTATTGTCACCCTACCCAGTGAACTCTGCCCTCCAGGAAATCATTGTATTCCAGGAGCACCAAGACCCTCTGAGGACCGGTATCTCCAGAAGTTCTAGGTTCATATTAGAATACTGGCTTCCTCTTCCTCCCACTTCTTATCAAAATGAGCCCAGCCCATGTCCCATTTCTGTGAGTAGAGATAACTGCTCTGCTCAACTGACTTATATTAATATGTTAATAGGGCATTAATGAATGAGTTTGTTACCATTCCTAGACAATATACTTCCATATTAGCCACTATGATAGCACATACCAGGCATCACATTCATAGAGCAGGCAGGTTGTACCAAAAGAAACAATGGAGATCACCAAACAAAAGACACTTTGCCATGGCGCCAATTATAATAATCAGACTAAACCCACTTTTTAGAGGAAGACAGAAGTCTGCTGAGAACCTAGGCTCAGCAACTCTCATTTCCAGTGGATGAGTTTATTTACTTTTAAGAGATAAACAGTAATAAATACCCTATGTTAACAAACACCATCATCCATGTCATGAGGGGAAGGAATCATGCCAAATAGGTGAATATCAGTCAGTGGGATGTACGTGAGAACCTCGTATGCCCTGAGAATGTTATAGGAGCAAGGAAGACATGGCAGGAGCCCCTGGAAATGCTGGTAGATTGTTCTCAGCTGATACCACAGGTTGGCTTATTAGCCTGTTCAGTGTGATATGACTGTTCCTAAGAGGTTCAGAAATAGAAAAGGGTGGCATAGAGGGCCAGGCTGCCTCTACTTAACACTAATGTGGTAATTGGTTTGACAAATAGGAAAGCAGAGAACATTGGCACTCCTCTGTGTTCTGCTACCACAGAAGGGGAGATACACCAGAACAAATAAGAAATACAAATCCCTCACCTGCTCAAAATGCCTCAGTGCAGATGACAGTGACCATGGAAATGGGCAGGCCATAAGTCTACCACATGAAATGGACTGAAGACATCAATACTTGTACTATTTACCAGGACCATGTCATAACAAAGCTGGAAATTGTTCTTACCAGCTATAAGCAAGGGTTTCACGCTTCTTTTTGTCTATGGCTCAAAGTCATGTAACAATATACTGCCCACCAGAGTAGAAAAATCATTTTAAAAAAACACAACATCCCTAAACTTCAAATAGATAAAATAAGTATGGCTTCCAAAGTAAAGAGAGAGAGTTGAACCAAATATATTGTTAATTACTTAATGGACATGAATAGCATTAAGCTATATCACTTCACCAAAAAACAAACAAACAGACACATCAAACCACTCCTTCATCTCCTGGGATGTTTCTCCAAAGATTCCACAATAGCATGTAGACTCCATAAGCATAAAATTCTCAATATATACACATAATAAAGATAGTGACTAAGGGCTTTGAGTTAGAATTAAGAGATGACATTGAACTAAGAGATGAAGGCGATACTTACAAATGTGTTGGTCTCATCCAGGCAAGAAATATTGAGCATAAAAATATTAATGAGAACTCTATGGTTAAAAATATTGATGCTTACTAGCATCTTGATATGAAAGCTGAATAGGAATAAGACATTTAGAGCAATTAATAGTTATGGAATACTAATATAAAGGTAAACCTTTAAATCTGTGAAAAGATCATGACAGATCTGCAAAGTGCACTGACAAAACACAGTATAATGGGGGGGCGGAGCCAAGATGATGGCGTAGCAGTAGCAACATATCACAGCTCTCACATATCCACCCCAAAATACCCATAAAATAGGACTCTAAACCAATCCTAGAATTCCAAAACGCACACAAGGATACTTCCCACTAAAGTCAGCTCAGCTATGAGGAACCATATCAGCACTGCAAACCGAAACCAGCCTGGCCTGAAGCCGCGGCTGTGCCCCGGGGCAGCTGGGCAAGAGAAGACTCTCAGGTGAGCGGATTAGCACCAGCTGCGAGTGGGGATTGTGAAAGGGGGAGATAAGCAGTCCGGCAGAAAGGTCTCCAGAGCAGAAAAGCGAAAGGCAGAGGTTTTGCACCCGCCTCCACTTTGTAGCTTCCCGCCCAAGGCCTGCAGACAGCAGGGGGACTGAGCGATGGTTTTCAGGCCAGTGCTCTCACGTTGAGCGGCCTG
>CM053592.1:7788854-7840094 GCA_028646515.1 Pseudochirops corinnae
AAATGGAGTCATGGAGAGTTGAATGGGAGGGAAACAACCTGACAACAAGGGTAACAGTAAATGTTAATTGGCTGACTAACTGACCGCTGCTGCTACTAATGGAATCAGCTGATTTCTGGGAGGGTAAGAGATCCGGAGGATGTGCTGAGATCCTCAGGCCCTGGTTTGGGTTGGCTCTGCTAATGAGGCCAGCGTATGTAGGTGTTCATGTAGAGATGGGCAGGAGCTCAGAGCAGTCACTGATCTCCAGCATCTTTTCTTGAGGCCGCCTCTGAATCTGGATGTGTATTAGGAGCTGAAGAGACGAAGATCACACAGAGAGTTCTTGTTCTCGAGGACTATGAAGGGTAGAGATGATTCGATCTTTGCCTTTGCAGTCTCAAAACATAGCACGGTGCCATAATAATAACAGTGGTGATAATGGATAATGTGGTATGGTGCCTTAAGTTGTGCACAGGGCTTTGAAAATATTATCTCTTTTTATCCTTTCAAAAACCCTGGGCAAGTGCTATTCTTATCCCCATTTTATGATGAGGAAACTGAGACAAATAGACACAAATGACTTGCCCAGGGTCACACATCTAGTTGGTGTTTGCAGTCACATTTGAACTCAGGTCTAGAAAGGTTAGGAGTCCAATTTTATTGGAATGTAGAGTTTCCAAGGGGGGATGTTACAGAATAAAGCTGGAAAGGTAGATGGAAGAAGATACTAGATTGAAGAGCTTTCATTTTATCCTGTCATAGACAGAACTATTGAAGGTTTTAGACCTTAAGAGTTACGTGGTTCACGAGATTTTTTGTTGGCTTTATGGTTAGATGGATAAATGAATGAATGAATGAATGAATAAACCATTGAAGTGTGTAATATGTATAAAGCAACAGAGATACAAACAGAAAAGTCAGATGGTCCTAGTGTTTAAGGATGCACATTCTAATGGGGGAGACAACCCATAGGGAAAGTTTCAGCTGCAAGTTAGCTGGAAATAGCCCATGTTTTTAGGATGCAGTGGCATCTTCTTTAATATCATTTCTTCTGATAAAATTATACTATTTTCTGATGTTGAAGAATTTGACAGAGCCAAAGATTTTGGTGGCAAGATCTTTCTTTTCTGGGTTTTCAGTAGATGTGGCCATTGCATCTGCAGGAGCATTTGCTAGTCTGCATCTCCCTGGGGGCTGTTTTCCCGGATGGTGTTTTCAGGCACCAGACTGGAAGCAAAGCTGTT
Source organism: Pseudochirops corinnae (assembly GCA_028646515.1). Lineage (NCBI taxonomy): Eukaryota > Metazoa > Chordata > Mammalia > Diprotodontia > Pseudocheiridae > Pseudochirops > Pseudochirops corinnae. The sequence continues at coordinate 7,790,081 of CM053592.1, forward strand.
ACTAGTGCTCTTGGGGGTCCTGGGTTGTCTCCAGCAGGATCTTAGGGGAGATGGTGGTCACAGCAATGGTGCTGGTGATTTGATTTGTCTGGCACATGCCACCTGTTAACTCTCCGTCAGAGTGCCTTATTGCTTCAGCCAGGTGGGTTTGCTTGGTCAATGAGTGGTAGTTGGTTGCTTTTTGGTGAGGGTGGTTTGCTTGTGAGATGCTACTATTCCCAAAGTCCCTGTGCCCATTTGCTGATTTGTGACAATTGGTCAGCAGTTATTTCTGGTGGTGATGAGGAAATTGGGTTCCTTCTTCATGATGGTTTCTCCCCTCAATGATGGAAGTGGGGACTGGACTGGAAACAGATCTTCTCATTTGGGGGACATAGATATCTCCAAGGCTCTTGCATTCAATATTCTGGGCTTCCTCCATCATTGTCTGAGGGGAGGTGGCCATTAAAATGAAAGTGATGGTTTAACTTGTATGGTGGATGCAGTCTCTTCTCTCTCCCTCAGAGTGAAGGAAGTGTTGGGAAAAAAAAAAGGATGACCGCCTAGGAGGTTAATGTAATAGTCTAGGAAAATAGCGATGAGAACCTCAGCTAGGTTTTATCTGAGTTAATATGAAATAGGAGAGAGAAATCAGAGGTTCTGCTGAGGTGAAACTAAGCAAACAACTGGTTGAATATGGGAGAGTGAGATAATGGGAAGAGTAAAGGGGAACTTTGAAGCCATGAATCTAAGTCACTAGGAGGAACATGTTCTCAACTGAAATACGGAAGCTTGAGAAGGAAAAACTAAGGGAGAAAGGTAATAGTTCTGTTTTGAAATATGGAGCTTCAGATGCTAGTGAGAGATCTAGGAGATACTTGAGGGTAGTTACTGCTAAATGATTAGAGTTCAGAAAAGAGATTATGGCTGGCTATATAGATTGGGGAGTGATCTGTGTAGAGAGGATTCTTGAACTCATGGGGCCTGATATTTCCAAAAGAATGCATGTGGGAAGAGAATAGAAGAGGGTTTCAGGGACAGAGCCATGGGCTCAGCTCACTCTAAAGGGGTATGAGAATGGTTATGATCTAGTGAAAGAAACTGACAAAGGGCAGTAAGACAAATTATGAGAGAAAATTGAACACAACTTTATGGAAGCTCAAGGAGGACACTAATGTGTAGGAAGAGGGAGTGATCAATAGAATCAAAAATTACAGAGATGTCAAGGATTCAAAAAAGTTGTATAATTTAGCACCTATGAGATCACCATAAGGAAGACAGTTTCAGTAGAATGGTGTAATTTCATTTCCACATTGTGCAGACAAATTTCATGAATGGTGAGACAGTGGGAGCAGTGGGTTTGGGGAAGACTTTGTTGAGATCTTGCATCCTCTTAAGGGTGAACCATTGGGAGCCAAGATAGAAATCTCCCAAATTCACTGCAAAATGACTTTTAAATAGTGCCTCTAAATGAATTCTGGAGTGGCAAAACCAACAAAAGGATGCAGTGAAGTCCAAGATGACATAGAAGGTTGGCAGGAATGCTCTCCCTCAGTGGGTGAGAGTGGAATGCCTTGGTGGTGAACACAACAATGGCTGCAGTGACTTCTGGAGCTCTCATTCCTCAGATGGTAAAGGAGGGGGGTGGACAACTGGTCAGAAGGAGATTACAGGGGCCCTTTTGCTGGCTCCAGGTGCAGGATTCTGTTGCATTGTCCATACCCAGTTCCAGGTAACAGTCCCAGTGAAGAGGAGCACTAGCACACTACAGCAAGGGCTGCGGGAGAACAGGGAACTTAGTCAGAGTTCCAGGGTAGAAAAGAGTGATTGTGGTTGCTCACAACCCAAAGCACTATCCAGGAGAGTAGTAATCCTCAGATCACACCACACTGGAGAACTGAAAACCTACACACCTCCACAACTAACTTTGAAAATAGTAGCACTAAAAACCTAAACCTTTGAACAGTTCCTCCACCACAGAGCAAAGCCCAACTTTAACATAATATTAAAGTTAAGAAATAGACCGGAAAAAATGAGCAAACTTCCCCGCAAAAAGAAAAAAAAAAAAAAGAACCTGACTATAGAAAGTTACTATGATGATGGGGAATATAAAACACAAACTCAGAAGACAATAAAATCACAACAGCTACTTGGAAAGTCGAAAGAAAAATGTGAACTGGTCTCACGCTGGAAGAGCCCAAAAAAGATTTTAAAAATCCAATGAGAGGTATTGGCAAAAGGAATGAGAGTAAGGAAGAAAATCTTGAAAAAAAGAGTTAACAGTTTGGTAAAGGAGGCACAAAAATACTGAAGAAAATAACAACTTAAAAAAATACCAGAATAGGACAAATGATAAAAATGGCACAAAAATCCACTGAAGAGAACTACTTTAAAAAAAAAAAAACAGAATTGGCCAAATTAAAAAAAAATGTATTAAAAAGTCACTGAAGAGAAGAACTTGTCAAAAAAGCAGAATTAGACTAAAGGAAAAATATATATAAAAATTCATTGAAGGAAAGAACTCCTTAAAAAGTAGAATTGATTGAATAAAAAAGAGGTACAAAAACTCACTGAAGAAAATAATTCCTTAAAATTAGAATTGAGTGAGTAGAAGTTAATGACTCCATGAGACATCAAGAAATCATAAAACAAAGTTAAAAGAATGGGAAAAAATAGAAAAAAGTGGATTATCTTATTGGAAAAACAAGTGACCTGGAAAATAGATTGAGGAGAGACAATTTAAGAATTACTGGATCAGCTAAAAACTATGATCAAAAGAAGACCCTAGACATAATATTTCAAGAGATTATCAAGAAAAATGCCTCAATATCTTAAAACCAGAGGGCAAAACAGAAATTGAAAGAATCCACTGATCACCTCCTGGAAAAAATCTCAAAATGAAAACTTCCAGGAATATTATAGCCAAATTCCAACAAATGAACACATAACCATAATTTTCCATAAACTCAAAGATCCTAGTAAGGACTCACTTTTGGACAAAACATGCTGGCAAAACTGAAAATTTGTCTGGCAAAGATTAGGTACAGGCCAATATCTCATGCCAATTACTAAGATAAACTCTAAATAGATACAATGCAATCATAGAAAGTGCCATCATAAGCAAATTAAGGCAACAAGGAAGAAATTACTTTTCTGATATATAGTTTAGGGGTAGATAGAGAGAATCACAAAAAGAAAGTAGACAATTTAGATTGTTTATAAAATGAATGTCTTCAAAACCAAAATGAATGCAATTATAATTAGAAGGAAAATAGGTAAATGGAAAAAAAATCTTTGCAGTAGATACATCTGATAAATGTCTCATATCCAAGTTTACAAGGAACTGATTAAAAATGAATAAAGTGACAAAATAGGCAATTTTTCAAGAAAAGACCTCCAACCTATTAACAACCATATAAGGAAATATTCCAAATCTCTAATTAGAGAAATGAAAATTAAAGTGATTCTCAGGCTCAATCTATCTCATACCCTTTAATCTTCAGGTTCCCCACCCTTGGGACTTTCACCAATTAATTTTGCTATTTTTTTTTTTTAGATTTATGAAGTACCTCTTTGATAGTTTATAAATATAGCACTGAATCTACATACCAATTTGGGTAAAATTCTAATTCTTATTTTTATTTACTTGTTTTTTTTTTTTCACCTGACTATGAGCAATACCTCCAATTATTTGTCTTTATTTCTGTGGATGGTATTTTGTAAATGTATCTGTATCAATGCAGTATATCATGGAAGATTGTCACCCCAATATTAAAAGTCTTTTGTTATTATTGTAGATGGTAGTTTCCTTTCAGTTATTTCCCTTAGATGTTATTAATTCTAATGCTTATGATTTTTGTCGACTTATTTCTTACATTGCTACTTTATTGATGCTATCATCACTGTCTCCATTAGTTCCTATTAGTTTCTGTGCTTATTCTGATTATTTTTCAATTATCAAGTTGTTTGGAAATAGGGATAATTTTGCCTCCTCTACCAATGCCTCCTTTAATTTCTATAATTGTGGGGAGATATTGAACCCTTGTTTATTCACTTATTGGAAAATTATTACAAATAATGGGTTTAGATAAAATTTTTTTTATCATTTTAAAATAAACCTTTTACATTAAAATATTTTTTTAAGCTTGTTAATGTTAAGAATTTAAGTAAAATTGTGTTGCTAGTCACAAGCCCCTAAAAATGTGGAGCATGTACCTATGGGGGTTCAAGCTACTATCAATAGAGAAGAACACCCCAAACTCACCAGAGTACTCCAGAGAACCCACCGAGGAGGAATATAATCTCTCTGCCTCTGAGAGAGAGGTCCAGAGCAGCCATGTTACAATGAGTTCAGTGAGCATCTATTAGGCACTTGCTCTATGTCTGGCACTTTACTAAGCACTGGGGATACAGAGAAAGGCAAAAGACAGTCCTGCCCTCAGGAAGTTCACAATCTTATGGGTGAGACAAAGTGAAAACAACTAAGTGTAAACAAGTATATGTAAGAGAAAGAAGAAACAATCATCAGAAGGAAGGCAGTAGAATTAAATGTGATTGGGAAAGGCTTCCTGTAAAAGATGTGATCTGACTTTGAGTCTGAAGGATTCCAGGGAATGCAGGAGGTGAAAACGAGAAGAGAGAGTATTTCAGGAGTGGGGGACAGTTTGTAAGAATGCCCAGAATTGAGAGATGAAGTATATTGTTCCTAGTTCAGCCAGGAGACCAGTGTCACTGGATTGAAGAGTAGTGCATGGTGGGGAGTAAGGTGAAAGAAAAGAGTGGAAAGATGGGGAGTGGGGTAGTTTATACATAGCTTTGAATGGCAAATAGAGGTGCTCATGGAGGTGATAGGTAGGTACTAGAATTTACTGAGCAGAGGGATGACATCGTCAGACATGCATTTTAGGAAAAATAATTTTACAGCTGAGAACTGAAGGGAGCAAGAACAGACTTATGGCCAAAAGACCAACCAGCAAGTTTTTGTAATAATCCAAGTTTGAGATGATAAGAGTCTGCCCCAGAGTAATGGTGGTGTTAGAGAAGAGAAGGGGCTATATTTGAAAGATTTTGCAGAGGTTAAATCAACACGACTTGAGCACTGATTGCATATGAGGGCATGAGATCAAGGAGCTGAAGATGACACCTCGGTAGGGAATCTCACTAATTGAAAGGATGATGTTCCCCTCAATAGTATTAGGGAAGTCTGAGGGGGTGTAATGGTAATAGAAATCTGAAGATCTTCCCTGACCCTTAATAAGTCTAAGTTGAACTTGAGGATCTTTCCTGATATGAAAATATGCTCGGCCCCCCAATAGGCTGCATGTGCTCACCTGGAGCCTGTGGTAGGAGGCTTGTTTTTCAGGAAGGCACAACTTTTGTTGCTTTGTAGTTAAGTGAGTCAGGAGGGTTGTGATGTTTTCTGACCCTGGAGAGGCAAGGTTTTGCTTTGGGGCTCATTTTGGGAAGAGTTGTGTGATTTGGCCAGATGAGACTCTGGGCAGCCATTGAGTCCCCCCACTTTGAAAACCCAGATGTTGGTGCTTCTCTCTCTGGTAACTAACACTGTATGTATGTGATGGCCAGACAGCTAGAATCCCTGTTTGTTGAATTGTGTTATTTTCTCTGTCTTTTTGTCTGCTTGTAACTTCCGTTCATCTTCTCTGAAGTTCAGGGTGCTGACTTTTCCCCCTGAACTAGGTAAATGATATATGTTTGATTGATTAAAGTAAGATTTGTTAACCCTTTTTGAGTTGCTTTCATTCAGAAAACACATCAAAGAACCAGTGCTAGCAGCCATCCTGGGTATGCTAGGGTGCTGGCTGCTATAGTGGGGTAAAAGGGAAGAAAATTAATTGGGTTATGGATGTGTTGTTTAAGATGTCAAATTTGAAATGTCTAATAAATAGTTAGAGATAAAAGATATGGAAGTCAGCAGAGAGATTTGAGCTGGATAAATAGATCTCATCTTGGAGACGATGGGAGGGCAGAGGGAACACCACTGGATTCTTAGCTCCCTGAGGGAAGGGACTGTCTTTTGCCTTTCTTCTTATCTCCAGTACTTAGCACTGTGCCTGACACATAGTAGGAACTTTCTGAATGCTCATTGGTTACTGACTGACACCCACAGTTGCAGGCATGACTGTTGAAGATTCAGCAAAGGAGACTGAGAAGGAGTGAGTGATCAGATAGATAAGAGGAGAACCAAGACAGAGTAGTATCCATAAGTCTCCATAAGACCTAGAAAAAAGAGACTATCAAAGAGAAGAAGATAATTGACAAGCATAGGCTGAAGAGAGGTCAAGAAAGATGAGGACTGAGAAAAGGTCTTTGGATCTGACAATTCAGAGTTCATGTTGAGACACATATTACAGATTTCATCATCTTAGTTTTATTAGCATACGATTACATGAGGTAGGTTTTGACAATCATTTTTATTTCTTCTGTTGTAATTTCCCCTTGTTTATTTTTGTTTTTGTAATTTAACTTTCCTTCCTCTTCTTATTGATCAAGTAGGTAAAAGATTCATCAATTACAAAAAATCTAGCTTCTAGTTTTGTTCATTGTTTGTATGGTCTTTTATTTTTTATTTTATTTATGTTTCCTTTGATTTTTGAATTTTCCCCTTCTATGCTAATTTTAAATTTATTTACTTTTATTTTTTTTTTTACAAAGCATAGTCTTTATTAATGTCCCCTTTATCTTTTTTGATGTTTTTAGACATATAGTTTCCCTCTAAGTATTGCCTTAGCTGCATCCCAGAAGTTATAATGCCTTGTCATTATGATTATTCTTTCATATAATTATTGTTTCTAGTATTTGTTCTCTAACACTAACTATGCAATAATTCTGTCCTTAGTAAGTATCTAGACTCTAAATAATTGTGGCGACTTACCTTTTTACATGCATTCCCTATAGTAATTATTATTTCCATTGCATTATTAGCTATAAAGGATGTATTTAATATTTCTGAAATTTTACATTCATTTATAATTTCTCTGTGCTCAAACACATGGTCTGCTTTTAAGAAAGATACCAAGTGATTCTGTGATATATGTACATTCTATAATGTCAAAATATTCTCTAATACTTTATTTTAATGCAAAAAAATGGTATAGGAAAGGATAGTAAAAAAATATATTGTATATATGAATCAGGAGTAAGATATAAAAGAGACCAAAGACTTATGGAATATATAGAAATCATATCATGTATATAATAAGAAATGAAGCCATATTATGAATACTCTTAGGAACTGAGTCATAAGTCATGGACATAGTAAATAATAAATTACATTACAAAAATGTGTTTGATTCTATCTTAAAAGACAGAAAATAACTGTTTACCGAAGTTGGATTTCTTTTTTTAATGAGTCTTATACAATTGGATGGGACAGGGAGGTGGCACAATGGATAGAGGCCAGGCCTGAAATCAGGAAAACTCCTCTTCCTGAGTTCAATTCTGTGCTCATTCACTTACTATCTGTATTACCCTGGGCAAGTCACTTAATCCTGTTTCCCTCAGTTCCTCATCTGTAAAATGAGCTGGAGAAGGAAACGATAAACCTCTCCAATGTCTTTGCCAAGAAAACCCTAAATGGTCTCAAAAAGTTGGAAATGACTGAAAACAACAGCAATACAATCAAACCATCAACTTAATAGAGATATAATCAACATCATTCTAAATATGAAGAAAAAATAAAAGTGAAAAGATAAGATGGACCATTTGAGAGATCCAATCTGACCTATTTAAACAAGTTGCTGATGCCAAAAAATGCAAAATGGATAAAAGAAGAGAAATAAAAACAGATTATCACCATTTCCTCAGGAAGCTAAACTGATGTAAATCTGTTGCCACAATGAGGAGACCAAGAGAAATATCCTTAGCAAGCCAACACTTGATCTTCTTGCCAAGTGGAGAGACATCATGGCCAAGAGCAACAGTGCTTTATAATATAAACTCATTTGCAAAATCTTATGGAGGATGATGGTAGAAGATTATGAGCAATATTTCCTCATAAAACAGTGAGAAGCAATGGAAGGAAAAAAACAAGTTTACTTGTTTGACTTGGCATGAGACCTAATTAAGTAAGATCATCCCAAGAGCACTGAAAGATGAAACTGGAATGAGAGCAGCAAACAGACACAATATGTAAAAGGTCTGTCAGGATTCCTGTATAAAAAGAAACAAACAGAAGTATTCTCTACATGAACAGTAGTGGAGATAATACATTTGGATGCTAACGGCTCTTCCTGAGAGTTTCCATGAGAAAGTGGAAATGGCACAAAAAACCAAACTGAACCAAAACCAAGGACAAGAAGAGCATCTAGATTAGCTCACCTATAAATTCTGGGGGCTCATGCTGGAGATGACACAATTTTGAAAGGACTTAAGGATTTTTCTTTTTTTTTTTTTTAGAACATAAAATATTTTTTATTAAGTTCACAGTTTTATATAGGTGCGATTCTTGGGAACCCAAAGCAATTACAATAGTAAAATCAAAAATCGTTGATCACATATCACTGTAATGGATATAATGATGAAAAAGTTTGAAATATTGCAAAAATTACCAAAATTTGACAGAGACACAATGTGAGTGCATGCTTTTGGGAAAATGGTACTGATAGATTTGCTGTATATAAGATTTGCCCCCAAATTTTAGTTTGTAAAAAAATGCCTTATCATTGAAATGCAATAAAGTAAAATGCAATAAAATGAAGTATGCCTGTAATATCCTTCATTGCTTTAAAATTATTAGCAACTTGTTTGAATAGGTCATTATAGAATTGTTTAAATAACATGCCATATATGATTTTTGTTTTTTTCATTTAGGTTGATATTAAATCTTGCTTTGCTTTAGCAAGTTTTCTCTGACCATGTACAGATAGGTAATTCAGGTCCATAATGAATTCAAATCTGAAAAAATCTACACTAAAACTTTAAATGGATTACGTACAGGTTAACCCATTACAAAGTGGATCTGAGAAGAGAGGCAGCCAGTTCTCTTGAGTTTGATAACACTCTTTAGTGTTGAGTGGTGTGCAAATCAGAGGAAGATAAGCATTTGAACTACAGCATATATATGTTATTATGAGTAAATAGGATCAGATGCTACCTATTATTACCCCATGGTGATTACATATTGATGCAGTTCCAATTCATAATAAGATAAAATATGCATTAGTTTAGATCAGGGTTTGGAAACCTACAGCCCCCAGGCCACATGTGGCCTCCAGGTCCTTGGGTGGGGTAAGGATTTATTTTCAAGATATCTGGGTAGGGGAATTGATCAAAGGAATTCCCAAATATACCTGATGAGCTACAGGGTAGCAAGCTTTTGTTTGAGGATTGTATTTTCCTACAAAGTGTATGGGTTTGCTTCTTGGTCCTGGGGGGATGAGTTTTACTGATGTTGACTCAGATTCTTGTGGGAAAAAGTCTTGGGTAGATTATGCCTTTTGTTGGTCTATGAAAGGATGTTGACAGACCTGTTCCTTCTGTCTTTTTGTCTATATGTCCCTTACTCTTTTCTTTCTGGAGACATCCAGAGATTACAGCAGAGACAAGAGACGAACTGTTTGAAGCAGGAAGTTATCAGGCAGGAGTTGTTCACCCCAACCACACCTACAGACATTAATATTTATTTTTGGTAGATGGCAGATGAGAAGCATATATTCTTAAGCATATGGCAGCCATGGAGAGAGGAATCATAGGCCCAAGTACTTCAGAAATGTCAGCCTCTTGGCCCAAGAGGGAAAAGCAACTGGGAAAAATGACAGAGTATGGCAATATCTTGGAGATATTATTCTTGGCTCCAGCTGTGGAAAGGCAGTGACATGAACCTTCCAGCTTAAGAGATAACAGCTATCCAGAGACAAATTTCAAGACCTAAGAAAAGAGTTTCATGATAAATTGTGCATGTGGCTCTCAAAGACAGAGGGACAATAAGGAATCAAAAAACATAAAATGTGGGGCTAGGGATCTGGACTTGGCACTCTGTCATTACCCCATATTTTTTTTTGGGTGATGGGAAGTGGGGCTGTCTGTCTAGCAACTCAATTTATTTCCCATCTGTGGGAGTCCAAAACGCAGAGTAGTGCTGTGACATGACTTCTGTGTTCAAATATTTGAAGGCTGGTCATGTGATAGAGGAATTAGGGTTATCCTATTTGACCCCAGTGAAGAAAACCAAGCACAAGTTAAAAATAATTAGTCTTTCGTGCAATCAAAGCTTCCTAAGTATTAGGACTGTCCTAAAATGGAATGGATTGTTTTGGGAAGTAGTCAATTTCTCTTTCACTGGAAATCTTCACATTGAGGTGAGAAGACCACTTTTCTAGTATGATCTTTTGTGGGGCATAGATTCGACTGAAAGGCTATTAATTTCCTTTCCAATTCTAAATTCAGTGATTTCATGATTCTGTGGATTCTAACTCCACAAAGTAGTACCAAAAACAGTAAAAAACTCTATGCATATCTTTTTGCTTTCCTATCTAGCTTCTTTGTTCTGAAGAATAATAAACCATAGAGTGATGCTATGAGACTGGTGGGCTTTATGACTGGATGGATAGTGAGACTCACAGAAGAAAGGACATTTCATTGCTTGTTGGCTAATGTAAGTTCTTATGTGTTTTGTAGCATTCTGTATGGGCTATTATGAATTCTCTTACACATTTTTTCATCTTTGGGGGGTGTAATAAAGACCATCCTGTGTCTGACATATGCATGGAATACCTTACAGTACATATGTGGAAACCTAGGCATTGAGCTGGGATATTTCTTTTTCTAGAATAAACTCTGGGCAAGGGAATAAAAAGCTAAAGTAAAAGTGAATTTTGATGTTTATCTCCAAGATTGGATCTGGTCTAGGTAAGCCCAGAGCATAAGAGTGCTAATCCATAGGTTGACCAATTGACTTCAGAGTCAGAAGGACTTGGGTTTAAGTTCTGCCACTGAAATATTCTAGCCATATGATCATAGGCCAGTCATTTAGCCTTTAAGGGCCTCAGACAACTCCCTAAGATTATTAATTATAGATAATTTACTGATCTCATAAGTGGAGAAATTCTTGACACAAATGAAATTGTAGGTGTGTGTATATATATATATATATATATATATATATACATACATGCATACATATATACAACACAATACAATATGAAAAATATACATATAATATCAGTCTATATTTGTCTAAAAACCTTCCCACCCCACCTTGGTACTATCGTAGAAATCTTTTTACTACTTCTCTTTGCAATAGTAACTCATAATTGGCTTCTGAATAAGAACTCTGCTGCTATACTAAAGAATTAATTTTTATTCATTGGGCTTTCTTTTTTTTTTCTTCTAGTTTGGAAGTAAAAGAATGACTGTAAGCTTGGGAGGGTCAGGTGAACTCCATGCTATGAGCTCATGACCCAGGTGAGCCTGTGACCATACTTCATCTGTGAGTTCTTTGGGAACACTTGTGGGATTGTGAGATTTTGAAGGGCAGCTGGCTTCTTCTATTTCTTTATTGTTTAGTGTTCCTTTCTCTGTGTGGGAATAAAACCATCCATTCCATATCTGATTCGTCTTTCTATTTTCAGAACTCATTTTACTTCTTCCTCCCTTGCTGGGAAGAGCCCTTTCAGCCAGAGCCAAAAATGGCATTAGTTCTGAGAATCTGAACTGGGAATAGGGTCGATGCATATATATAAAGCCAGACCCCCAGACAACTCCTAAAGCTTGAAAGTAACAGCCTTTCAACCCTAGAATGAGACTGTCAATTGGGGGCAAAGGCTCAGAGGTGATATTATGTTTGTTTCTCCAGTGATTTGGTGATGTAGGGCAGAGTCAAAGTCGTCTCCATGTAAGACAATAGATTTGGGGCCAAGATGCTTCTGAATCTTGTGTATGAGAAGGGCCAGGGCTAAGGCAATATATACTCACCATCCTGGTGTCATCTCTCCTGCCCAGATCCTAATTTGGCTAAAAATCACTTTCTACTTTGCTTCAATCTAAGATCATTAAATTCAACCACACATTTTACAGATGAAGAGATTAGGTGAAACCCACCAGTAAGGGTGAACCAATTAGGTGAAATGATATACCCAAGGTCATCATTGGTTCAACCCAAGTCTTCTGACTTGGAGTTCAGTGCTCTTTATTTATACCATACTAACTCCTTATGTACAATGCATAAACATAGCTAGTACAAGTGTATGATTTCCCAGAAACTAAAGAGATTAGGCAGTATGAAGATTGAGGATGGGTGGAAGAAGCCGCTTCATAAACACTACTGCTCAAAGGAAAATGAATTCAGGGGAATCTGGAGCTAAGGTGCAGGCCAGAACCAAGAACATAAGAGAAGCTGACTGCTTCATGTGTCTTGATCAATGTCTGCATCTCAGCATTTTGGAGGAGAGAGGAGGAAGGTTTCATTTGTGTTTCTTTTTAGCTTCAGGGGATCTGAAACCCAATAAATACATTTAAATCAACTAGCATTTATTAAATGCTTACTGTGTGTGTAAATACTTATGCTGTGCTAAGTGCTGGGGTTATCAAGAAAGACTAAAACAGTGCTTACCACCGGAGAGCTTACATTCTAATGGAGAAGACAACATGCAGTTAACTGTTTCCACAAGATATCTATGGGGTAAAATGGAGATACTCTCAGAGGGAAGGGAGGGTTTTAGCTGAATAGCAAGAAGGCCAGTGTAGCTGCATTGTAGGGTGTGTGCAATGGCCCATATTGGAGCCTGCCTTCTGAAGCATTTCCTGGCTTCTGTTTCTGTCTCCTGATGGCCTTCTGCATGTTGGGGTCTCTGTTGCTCTCTTCCTTCTCATTTACATGATCACTAATTGGGATTTGGTTGCTCTGGCAGGTTCCAATGGGATGTTAGACATAAAAATTGTCCTCACTCCTCTTATAGAATGCTCTTTCTGTTGGCTCCCAGGTGCTAAGTTGTCACTTTTTTTTTGCTGTGACTCCCAGTACTTGAGAGCACAGCTGGTCCCTGGCTCCCTGTGAACCATGGAGACTGGAGCTGTCTTCCATTCGTATTCTGATCAGCCAGGGTCAGGATCTGGCTCCGGACCCTCAAAGATTAGAGCTGGTTCTGGTTTGCAACATCTAGATGCAGAGAGCATTGTCTGACTTAGAGTCTGTGGCAGCTTGTCTTGGCTCTTTTCCTCTCCCTGCTTCCCCATTTAGGAAAGTTCAGGAGACTTTCTCTGAGTCAATCACTTTCTGTTTTCTACTGCTTCCTCATGTACCTGCACTTTGATGGAGCATCCTGTGAGATGTCTCTTCCCAATTCCATGGGTTCCTGGCCATATTTTTGTGCATTTCTGAACTGGAAGGATGCGTTTATTTTTGGCTTTTGAGGGGTTTTATATCATTAGTTTTTCCAGTGTTTCTCGGCTTCTCTTTGACCTTCACATAGCTATTTTAAGGGAAATCATCCTTGTTTCCTTCGACACATTCTCATGGGAATCAGGGAAAGGGTTAAGGTCCCCAGAAATTTCTGCCAGACCAAATTTTGTAGACAGTGAGCTGACTTAAAGATAATTAGCCACAGTGTATAAATTATATGCTGTAATTTACAGCTCAAGATCATCCCAGCGTTGTTTTTCCCCGACTCTGTATAGACATATCCAAGATGATAAAATCCATTTTCAATTGTTAGTCAGTTTACAAAAACCGTCCTTGTTACATAATATATGATATTTCCCTCTAGAGCATTACAGATACACCCAAAGTATGATCCAAATTAAAGAGCTGTGACAACATTCTAGGAGAGGTAATAGACTTTGTCTGGGAAGGAAAGACATGACAAGACAAGGCATGACAGTTTGGGGGTTACTTTTCCCAGAAAGGAACCAGACTGAAAACAGAGGAACAAGACAATAAAATGTGGGTCTTGGGATTCAGAGGACTAATTTGGTTTTAAGGTACCTGGTTCAGTGAAAGCTTCCTTAAAATGTCTAAGTTCTGATTTTCCTTTCTTTAGCAACTCTGGTTTCTCACCAGTGCAGTGGGGTAGTTATTGTTCCCAGTATTTCTGATGGAGGCAAATCATCTGGGACATCTGTTTGTAGACTCAAGACAGCTGGCCACAGCTGGCTGAAAGTATCCTGAGAACTAACTGTTCCTACAAGATGGTTTAGGAGGATACTCAAATGGTGCAGACAATGAGATCCATGCCAAAGATTGCGTGTGTGTGTGTGTGTGTGTGTGTGTGTGTGTGTGTGTGTACATGCAATGTGCTCATGAACAGAAGAAGCCTGAACTTTTCTGGAAATATATTCATCGCTCACTTGTAGCCAGCTGAATTTCTACCCATCAAAGCTCAACTCAAATGCCACCTCTCTCTAAAAAGCCTTCGCTCATCCATCCTCTCTCCACCCAGAGGCATGGGTCACCCTTTCCTGCACTTATCACGTAATATAATGCATTGTAGTTACATGTGTTTTTGGTATTCTAGTATTATCTTTGTATGCCCCATGTTTCCTTGAACATTACTTTGCACAAAATAAAAGTTTAGTTTATTAATTTACTTTTTTAATTGGAGGGGGAAAAAGTAGTGAGTGAGCAAACAAGTAAGTGTTTCTTGGAATGGAATTTTAATATAGACAGTCAAGTTATAGCAGTAATAGTAGCCTATGTCTTGCATGACCTTTTTGGGTTTTCTAAGTGCTTTGCAAACATTTTCTCATTTGAGCTTCTGTCACAGTTCTTACAAGTATACTCATTATAGAGATGATGAAACTGAGGCTTGGCAAAATTAAGGGATTTCTCCCCTGGCATTTAGAGTAAGGGGGTGGCTGGATAGCACAGTGGACAGAGCACTGGGCTTGGAAGCAGGAAGGCTCATTTTCTTGAATTCAAGTCTGACCTCTGACACTTACTAGCTGTGTGACTCCAGGTAAGACTTTTAACTCTGTTTCTTCATCTTTAAAATGAGCTGGAGAAGGACAGTATCTTTGCCAAGGAAACCCCAAAGTGGGCTCATGAAGAATCTAGCTAGACACAAAAACAATTTATACTAAGCTGGAAGCCTTTTCAACTTCTTAACCAAAACATAGTCAGTATCTAATGCAAAGAAAGGCCAAACCCTTTTCATCTAAGTCTTCTTGCCACAAACTTCCATGACAATCCCTTTAAGGACAACACTGTCAAAACAGGAGATAACATTGGTTTGGCGTAAACTGTTCTCAATAAAACTATGCTTTGTTGTTCAGACTTACTCAGGATCACACCGCTAGTAAGTGTCTGAGGCCAGATTTGAACTCAGGTCTTTCTAACTCCAGACCCAGGGCTCTACCTACTACATCACCCTGCTATGCTGACTCTTTTTTCTTAGTCGATGTAGATTTCAGCAAAGCATTTGACAAACAATTCATATAGAGCTATGGACTCAATTATTGAGATGGATTCACTCCAGTCACCATTCCCACTTCCTCCCAGCCAGAAATTTGGATTCTACTCCAGGAACCACCCAGGGTGAGCTTTTGCCTCATCTTGCTAGGAACCAAGCTTCATCTCGTGTCTAGGTCACTAGCTCCAAGCCATGCTGCCCCATGCATACATCCCATTCCAGTTCTCTTTTATTTATCATTTCCTCTTTTAAAATAAGGGCAGGGACTGTCTTGCTTGTTTATAGAAGGTATATTTTAGTGTGAGTCACCTTGTCACTTTAAGGCAACATAAGTACAGTTAAGGGTCAAAGGGACAGAAAAAATGATTGTGAGAAAAGAATGAGATTCCTAATCATTGTCAAAGAATGTGAGATATTGTTTCTCCTGTGGGTGAACATTTTGAAACCTAAAATGGATAGAAGAATACTTTGTTTTAATGTCAGCTGATAAAATTTACATATGAAGAAGCATAGCTTTCACATAGGATTTTGGACAGCTTTTGGAGAAAAAGCAATTTGTGGTGCATGTCTGAGGACGTGATTCTCCTTGTTTGCACTGTGGATTTGATGGTCTACCTGCGTGATCTCTGGGAACAGGCTTTTTTGTGTGAGGGCAGATTGGAGGAGGAAGCCAAATTTAGGGAGAAGTGGGGATATTTCACATTCCTAGGTGAGAGGTGTGGAGTCCCACCCCCTGTCCAGTGTGTGCATTGACTTCATCCCATCTGTGGCTCCATATATAGGAGGTTTTTGTGGAGGTTTTGGAGAGGATCACAGCTCAGTCAGTGCTGACACACTTAAAATTTGTAGCTTCACCACTTGGCACAGTGCCTGGCCCATAATATGGTGCATACACCCACAGTAAGTTCCAATGGACATATGAGGTAGGCATACAAGGTCACGCCATAAACAGACTACAAGAACAATTTAAAAAATACCTTTCACAGTTATGGAGATTGAAAAAGTTCATGATCAGTCAAGGGCTAGAGGAGATCATACAAATTAAAATGCACAATTTTCATTCCATAAAATTTAAATGTTTGTGCAAGCAAAATGGAAATCTCTGCAGCAAGTTTCTCCAATACAGGTCTGCTATTTAACACAAACATATATGTATACATATAATATATTTACACATATATGTATAATATGCATATCCACATACATTTAATATGTATATATGAATGTTAACTATTCCCTAATAGGTAAATGGTAACAGGTGAATAAGGGGCAGCTAGGTGGTGCTGCAGTGGATAGGGTGCTGGGCCTGAAGTCAAGAAGACTCCTCTTCCTGAGTTCAAATCTGGCCTCAGGTACTCAGAAGCTGTGTGACCTTGGGCAAGTCACTTCACATTGTTTGTCTTCCTTTCCTCATCCATAAAAACAACTGGAGAAGAAAATGGCAAACTATTCCAGTATCTTTGCCAAGAAAATCCCAAATGGGGTCACAAAGAGTTGGACATGACTGAACAACAACGACACAGGATAAAAATAAGCAGTTGTGAGAGAAGAAATCAAAATGTTCAATGATCACATGATAAATAATAATCATAAATTATAAAATCATGTTTATTCCATTAAGTATCATTTATTGTTGTTGATTTTAATGAACAAAATGTATTTAAAAATTAATCAGTTTAATTTTCAATAAGATAAATACTGACAAATCTAACCCATACTGACAAAAGTTCATTGGGGTCTTCAATGATTTTTAGGAGTGCAATGGGATGATCCCCAAACCAAAAAGTTTGAGAACTGCTGATTTAGAGAAATGTAAATTCAAACAACCTTGAACTTCAACTTCATCTATCAGATTGGCTAAGATAACAAAAAAGAACGTTATAATTGTTGGAAGTCTGCTTGAAGGCAAGCACAGACTAGTTTACTACCGGTAGAGAAATTTGTTTGTAAAATGATTTGGAACCGTGCTCTCCAAAGTTATTAAACTGCACATTCCCTTAGATTGATGGTATTGCAATTAGGGATATAGCCCAATGAGATCAAAGAAACAGGAAAGGAGAACCATATGTGCAAAAATATTTATGTAGCAAGTTGAAAACAAAGGAAAGTGTGGTTGGGAGGGCATCATGAGAAGAAGAGCAGCAGTTAGGTGGTGTAGTGGATAGAAAACTGGACTTGGAATCAGGAAGATTCATCTTTATGAGCTCAAATCTGAACTGAGACATTTACTAGTTGTGTGACCTTGGGCAAGTCACTTCACCTTGTTTGCCTCAGTTTCCTAATTGATCAAATGAGTTGGAAAAGGAAATGGCAAACCACTTCAGTGTCTCTGCCAAGAAAGCCTCAAATAGGGTCACAAAGATTTAGACACAACAGAAACAACTCAACAGCAACAAGAAGAATGGAACAAAGGGATGAATTCTATTAAGAATCCAAGTGAGAAGAATGTAGAGAAATAGGAAAGTATTTATATGAAGTAATTTTAAGCATGTAAATGTAACCAGAACAGTAGAATTAGAGATGACAGGAGTGACAAAGAAACAGTGCAAAGACACATCAAGACAGAGACGAGCAGGGAAGTGGACACTGGGGGAGGAGGGTCCAGATGCAGGGCATGACTATACGCTTGATATGGACACACTACATAGTGAAATTCATTTTTAACAGGCACTGGTTGTTAATATGTCTGTTTACTTTTTTAGGTCAAGCATATTATTTTTTTTAATAAATCTTAGAAAAAAAGCTGGTAAAATTTGACTCTACATGCATTTGTAGTTGATTTTCCTTGATATTTGTGGCTAGTTTTGATTAAATTACTACAGATTAGCTGAAGACACATACCTACATCTTTAGATACATGTCTGAAATCAGCCTGAGAAAGCCTAAGCTTGGGTTAAAGTCTTTCTCTCTCTATCTCTTTCTGTCTCTGTGTTAGTGTACAAACCCATATTTGTAGGACTGGTGGTATATGGGTATAGTGGATTCAAGCAAAGGGATAGCCAGGGGTTGGAGATCAAGTAGAGGGGTGGCATTACTTAACCAATCCTGACTTTTGCCAACATCTCTGGCTGTTTCAGAGTCTATAAGAGTGAGGGGCCTTTTTTTTTTTCCATAGCTTTGAAGGGCCAAGTCCTCATGGGCCCCAATCCAAGAATAACCTCAGAGAATCCTTCCCTCCTCAACCAACCCTTTTTGCAGAGACTCAAGCACTCCAAAGGATTCCTGATTTCATTAACCTAGATCTTTACTCCAATGATGCAACTCTTGCCCCTTGTTCTCATCATGTGACTTACCCTTTATTTTCTTCGACACCCCTTTTTTTTCCCAATGACATCTTTTATTCTACTGATTCTATATAGCCACCTTTCTGTAATTTTTTACCTTCTGTTACAAATCTCTCCATTACTTAATGGATGAGGCAATTTTCAATGCTTTAGAGACTATAGTGTTCAGTAAAATGTAACCCAGGTGCACCTCACGTTTAAGCCGTCTCTATGCACTAGCTTCACTCAGTGCATCCTACTGCTTCCCTATCACTAGACTTGGACAGTTCAAGTAGGAACCTGAGTTCATAGATTGATGAGATCCACCAATAAGTATTTATTAACCCTTAACCCTTAAGGACTTATAGGGACTTAATCCTGTTTGCCTCAGTTCCTCATCTACAAAATTATCTGGAGAAGGAAATGGCAAACTGCTCCTGTATCTTTGCCAAGAAAATCCCAGATGGGGTCATGAGGAATTAGACATGACTGAAATGACTGAAGAACAAAAAAGGAACATCCTAGTACTATAGATACAAAGACAGAAATGAAGCTATCTCTGATCTTAAGAAGCTATCTGGAAAAAATACACACACACACACATATACTATATATAAACACACACTCTCTCTCTCTCTTTCTCCATATATATATTATATATATATATATACTATACATAAAGCAAACATGCTAACAGGGGGAGGCGCCAATAGGTCGGGGCATTGGAGAAGGCTTCATATAGGAGGTAGTAGATGATTGGAACTTTAATGAAGGCTAAAGGTGCTTCAGAGTGGAGGTGAGGACAATACGCATGGAGGACAGCCTTTTTAAAGGCATGAGGACAGGAAATGGGATGTCATTCGTGAGAAACAGAAAGTAGACTAGTTTGGCTTTTCTGTGAAACAGAGAGTTAAGTGTAATAAGTCTGGAAAGGTAGGCTGAAGTTGAATTGTGAAGGCCTTTAATCACCAAACAGAAAAGTGGGTATTTAATCTAGATCAAGGATTCTTACCCCTTTTTGTGTCATGTATGCCTTTGATCGTCTGGTGAAGACTATAGACCCTTTACAGAATAATTTCTTTAAATATATAAGATAAAGCTCATATGATTACAAAGGAAAACAATTATATTGAAACAGAGTTGTTGAAATATGTTGTTTGTCCTTCATTTTCTAAGAGGACCAAAGGCATCATGGAGTGATGATATCATGCGATCTTGACTTGCATATGAATTGGATTTAAGTGAGGCAGAGTTGCACAAAGTTGTCTCCCTCACTCTTTCTTCCAGAGTCATTGAAGTCCAGTGGCAGGTGACTGGTGATGGTCTGGGATACAGTGGACGACCTTGGTCTCATTCATTTCTGACCAAGCTCTCAGTGCTCCACGGCACTCATTTTAGTTGCCTCCATGACCTTTGGCACAAATGGTTCTCATTCACCCATTCCACCATGTTTGCTGTAGACATCTCAGTAAATCACCAATGGATCTGAGGCCTGTGGGTTAACTTCAACCTAGTTTAAGGCCGTTTGCCTAGATGAGTTACCAGGATGTGACTACTGTCTATACTACAGCTTCGTGGATTTCAGGTGAGAGTTGGGGAAAAGGTGGGCACCAAAGGTGGATGAGCAGCCCTGAAAAGAACTTGGCAAGTCCTCACACCAGAGGTGCTAGTCCCCTTTGAACACTTTAAGGTTGTACAAGATGCTTTAAAAGGGAGGGAAAAAGTCAAAATATGATTCATGTTCTTGAAAAGCAAGGCTATAGTCTAGTGGGAAAGACCATATTTTTAATGATAACTACAAAATAACATTATTTAAAATGTTATAATAGTTAATAACAGCTGATTTGTTTATTGCTAAATGCTTTCCTTTCCTATTATCTCATTTGAGTCTCATAGTAACCATGTGAGATAGGTACGAATGTATTATTATCTCCACATTGTACAGATGAGGAAACTGAGACTGAGAAAGGTGAAATGGCTGACCCAGGGTCACACAGTTAATAGATGTGTGAGGCAATGCTCAAACCCAGGTCTTCCTCACTCTGCTCCCCACTCCCATTCTACCATCTACTTCTATGTGTAATAACTAGAGTTGAATACAAAGGTAAGCTCTAAAACATCAATCCTGTGTCAAGGAGCAAACAGAATGACACAAGGCTAAGGAGCTCTTGTCCTCCCCTCCCATTTATGAAAGTCTCACAGGAAGACAGGAATTCCGGCAGGCAACATTTCCTTTTTGTTTATTCTTTTATTTATTTATTTCCATTCATTTTATTATTTATTCTTCAATTTATTCCATTTTCTATATTTATTTAAGCATTGAGAACACCCCTGTTAGGTCACCTTGTCCAGTTGGCATAGACACTTTCCTCCAGTTGTTTAATTACAGTTTTATAAGAAGGTTAAAGATTAGTCTTTGAATATTTTTCTAAGTGGGCAAAGTTCAAGATGAAAATTCTCATATACTTCATAATGTTTGCATTCCTGTTGAGTCAGCCAAAGTGGGGAAAGGCACATACTCTGTGGAAGAGTCTGGCTAAACAGTCTGCTCAACTGTGGTCTTGGCTGAGTGGAAATTTCTGCTGGGAACCTTTGTTGTTTGTGAGGGTGGACTTCCTAGCATGACCCAATTTAACTTTCTTGGATCGTGGCCTTTCTCACCCTTATATGCTTACCTCTTTCTGTTTACTGAAGACTCAGTGAAGAAATGTTTCATTCCTATCCCTGAACTAGTCCTCATGTGAAACAAGGCAACATCTTAGAATTGAAGGAAAACCACTCCCCAACTGTTTCCCTCCCCAACTCTTCTACACATAACAGCTGATGGAATCATTGAACTCTTTGCCCTCAAACTATGGATTAGAATTCAGATTCCTGATGTCACCTCCCATGAGCATTGAGAAGTAAGAAAATAGATTTATTTGGTGCTATCCACTTTGGCAAACATGAGCTTTAATCCCATCTGGCAAAGTTTTAATCCTACTTGACATGACCTGTGGTTTATGCTGTGGTGTATGTGGCCAGACCACCTTTAATGTAAATGACCACGCTCTATGGATCTCATGATCAATTATTATTTCTTCCTCTAAGGTATTGGATGGTTATGTATCACTAAAACATGTATCAAAATTACATGCCAGTCAGCATTTAGAACTAAATTCTATTTTCAGATCTTTGTTGGAGAGTGGTTGGGTCTGTGTATTTTCAGGGTTTCCAGGAGAACATTTCAAGTTTTGAATTATTTGAGCAGCACCATTTTTCCAACACATGTGCTCATATCATGTCTCCGTGTCACATTTTCATAATTCTCGCAGTATTTCAAACTTCTTCGTTGTTATTTTTTCTATTATGGTGATCTGTGATCAGCGATGTTTGATACTATGATTGTAATTGTTTTGGGGGTATCATGAACCATATCAAAATATGACTTAATTGAAAAATGTTTTCTGTGTTTGGACTGCTTCAGTGATCAGCCATTTCTCCATCTCTTCCCCTTTCTTAGAGCCTCCCTGTTCCCTGAGACATACCAATATTGAAGTTAGGTCAATTAATGACCCCACAACAGCCTCTGAGTGTTCAAGTGGAAGGAAAAGTCAATCAATACTGCAAATTTCATTATTGTCATAGTTTAAGAAATTCCCACAGCCACCCCAGCCTTCAGCAACCACCACCCTGATCAGTCAGCAGACTTCAACCTCAAGGCAAGATCCTCCACCAGCAAAAAGAATATGATTCGCTACAGGCTCAGATGATGGATAGCATTTTTTTTTAGCAACAAAGTATCTTTTAATTAAGGTATGTACATTTCTTAGATGATCCTATTATACACTTGACAGATTATAGTATAGTGTAAACATAACTTTTATATGCAGTGGGAAACTGAAAAAAGTCACGTGACTCTATTGCCATATTAGCTTTATTTTGGTGGTCTGGAACCAAAGTTTGCCTATATAATTAGGGACATGCAAGATACAGAAAGTACAAATCAAAAATGATCTCCAAGAGGACATGGGCTCTAATCCATCTCTGAATCTCTTGGCAAACCCCTTCACTTACACTAGTTTGTTTCTTTAATCTGTCAGTTTGAAAAATGATAGAGTCAAACTAGGTGATCTGTGATGGTTCTGTATGACTTCCATGTCCTTGGTAGAGGGAAAATACTTAAAAATTCTATTCAGTTATCTATTCGTTCCTTTGTTCATCCTCTCAATGATGGATCAAGCATCCTTTTGTGCTTTCTTTCCAGAATCTTTGTTACAAAGAACTCGTTGAAGTATCTTCCATGAGAATGGAGAAACATGACCAGTAAACACATGTAGCAAAACATCTGGCATTGCTATATAAAACCAACAAGACAAAACCTTGAGCTGGCATGCTTCCCTTTATTGAAATGTTCCGGGCAGATATGTTATTCCAGAATCTCTCAGTCATAAAACATTACCATTGTCTATATTACAATGTTATAAGATCAGTGATTGATTCCCATTCCTTACATCCCTGATTCTGGGGATATATTCCTTAGCCTCTTTGACTCAGTATCCTTATCTGTAAAAGCAATTTGACAGTATCTGTAGTATCAATGTTTTCTGGTTGTTGTGAAGCTCCAAGTGGCCAGGTGGCACAGTGACTAGAGCACTGAGTCTAAAATCAGGAAGAACTGCATTCTAATCCTGCCTCAAACACTTACTAGCCATGTGGTCCTGGGCTAGTCATTTAGCTTCGGACTGTCTCAGCTTCCTGAACTATAAAATAAGCATAACAGTAGCACCTTCCTCCCAGGATTGTTGTGAAGATTAAATGAGATACTATTTGTAAAACATTCAGTATGTGCCCGAAACAAGTAGGCACTTAATAAATTCTTATTTCCTTCCTTCAAGTGAAATAATGTAGGTACTGTGATTTGTAGACTATATAAATGAGAGTTATACAAATGATAATTATCAGTCTATTTCATTGGCATTTGTTTGATGCGTTCTCTCATCATGAAGGCACTTACATTTGATTCTTGCCAGTTGGCACACAAAAGCATCTGCTTGCAGGAGAATGGTTGGTGAAATCAGTGGCATCATGCCTGGTGAATGTCCCAGCAGTGGTGGTTGAAGTGCTTACATCCGGAAGGCATCATTGATTAGCCCAGAGTTAAAATGATTTCCTGATGCTCATATAGGTCCTCTGATGCCAAGCCCAGCACATTCCCAGTACACTGACTCGTAGGGTTTGCTGGTAAAATAGAGGACTTGTGAACAAGATGTGCCCACCTGCATATACACATGTTCACACACACACATACACACACGCACACACATAAGCACACACACACACACACACACATACACACACACACACAACCTTCTGGGGCACTGATCCCATCTAGTGTTCACTCTGTTTTTATCTCAAGGTCTTTCCTCTTTCTCCAGAGGCTTTTTCAAATTCTTTCCTAACAGGTGCAGGAAACAAAACAAACCAAAAAAAAAAACCTCAGCAGTGGGGATTAAGCATCCATGCTTGACAGCCTGCTGGAAACTGACAAACCTTCCTTTCACTCCCCAAAGCCTAAAACTGGATTAGAAGAGATTCTGGGCTACACTGGTGCTCGCCCGATTACACAAAAGCAAACAGAAAAAAATAATTCTCTAAGAGTGATGTCATGACCTTGTTCTCTATGGAAAGTCAACCTCCATGGCATCTCCTATTTGTGGACATAGGAGCCTTTTCAAAAGTGCTGGACCAAGGTGGGTTCTTTGACTCTGCTTCTCTTTCATAGCTGAGACTACGAATCCAAGTTTAGTGAGTTTACAGCAATGGTACTTATATATTTTCATCCTCTGTCTGTACATGAGGATATAGGGCTTAATAAATGTTTATTAGATTGAGTCGAGTTGATGGAAACTGGAGAAAGTATCTAGTCCACCATTTTGTCCCATGACCTGGAAGTCCCATGTTGTTTTTATTTTTTAAAATGAGACAAATCAATTTAATGTACAAATTCATATTAGGGTTAATTAAGCATCCCTTTCTACAGAGTATGCAAAATGATTCATAGAGTAAAAGAGTTGGAAAGAACCTTAAAGATTATCTAACCCAATTTACTCATTCTTACACATGGGACAACTGAGAGTCAGAAAAGATCCAAAGTTACATAACTAGTAATGGGATTCAAAACCCAGTCTAGGTCTTCTGATTCAAAACAGCTTCCCTAGAAAGAATAAGTAGGAAACAATTAACAGAGGGAAGGCACTGGAATCAAGAGGGGTTGAGGAAAGCTTCCTATAGATGGTGGGGTTTTATCTGGAACTTAAAGGAAGCCAGAGAGGCCAGTAGTCAGAGCAGAGTGGAGAGAACATTCCAGGTATGGGGGCTGGCAAAAGAATATGCCCAGACCTGAGAAATGGAGGGTCTTGTTCATGGATCGGCCAGGAGGCCAGTGGGATTGGATCAAACAGTATGTGTCAGGGAATAAAGTGTAATAAGACTAGAGAGGTTGGAGTGGATAAGGTTTTGAAGGATTTTGAATGCTGAACAGAGAATTTTTTATTTGCTCTTGAGGCAATAGGGTGCCACTAGAGGTTATTGAGTAGGGTGGGGGTGGGGGTGTGGCATGGTCAGATATCTATTTTAGGAAACTCACTTTAGGGGATGAATGGAGGATGGATTGGAGTAGGGAGAGACTTGAGGCAGACTGACCCACCCATAGGCTATTGCAGTAATTGAAGCATGAGGTGATAAGGGCCTTCACTAGAATGGTGGTAGTATCAGAGAAAAGAAGAAAATATATTTGGGAGATTCGCAAAAGGACATCAGAAGGCTTTGACAACAGCTTGAATGTAAGAGATGTTGAGATGGTGAGGAATCCAGAATGCCTCCTAGTTTGAGAGCCTGAGGGACTGGAAGATTGGGGTTGCCCTCTATCCCTCCACACCCTCCTCCCTTGTTTTCAAGAGGAATTATTCTGCTGCAGGTGAAGATCAGTAATAGGTGAATCCACAGGACAAAAATGAGGAAATCCTGACTAGGTAAGATGCTCTTGAATGAACACTGGAGAATACTACTCACTCCTCTCTCTGCCACCAGCCTGGATATTCCTAGCAGAGGCAAACTAATCCATGGGCAGGGCCTTAGAGGACTCCTCCTTCTGAAGAGATTTTTCCAGTAAACTCTACACCCTTTCTCATCCTGCCTATCAGAAGAGAAGTAGACACCAATTCTGTCTAGTCTTTTGATGAGGAAGGGGGAGGGAAGCATGGTATTTTCTGCCTGAGGCCACTTCTAGGTCAGAGATTCCCAAGACTGCAGAAACTTTGCCCCAAACACATTTCATACTGTCCTCTTACTCCGAGAAAAATGACAGAAACTGATTTGGTTGAGTCCTAAAAAGAGAGGAGAGCCAAGGCATGAACAAGGGGCAGGGGGACAGTGGGTGTGACTATGTCACACCTGAAGAAAAAGATGACTAAAACCCAGGTGGCTCAAGTTCTGTTCTCTCAGAGAGTACTCATCCCAGGGGAAGAAATCTGGTGAATCTTAAGCGCTCCACTTGTAGTGGGGAGCAGGCTGAAGTAGCTTTGCAGCTGAGCACTTGAGTAGTTGAACCAAAGGAGGAAGTGCCAGAAAGTGCTAGCCAGAGGAATATGGGGAAAAATGTATTAAATTCTGACAACCATAAAAGGAAAAAAAAAATCTAAAACAAAACAAAACAAACACAAAACCAAATAAGCTAGTGCACAATTAGAGAGAATCCTAAAACTAGAAGGAAATTAAGTTTAAAATTCTTAGAGATTACAAAATGCTCTCAACTAATATTATTAAAAGAGGAAAGTGAACCATTGCTTATTGAAATACAGAATCCTGTGTATTTCCAAGAGAGAAAGGAACAAGAAGAAATCTGGAATGATTAGAAAGAGAAATGAAATCGATAAAATGACAAAATAAGGGATTTAGAAATCTCAATGATAAAAGTTTAATGAGAAAAACTGAACAATAATAGACAATTTTTTAAAGAAGCAAAAAAAAGAGTAGCAAATACAGAATACATAAATATCAAAGTGACAGAAAATCTGACAAAGGAGAAAGAAAAAAAAACAGTGATGTTGAAAGAACACACAAACTCTCTCCAAGTCAGGGCAATTGATCTTAAAGACAGTGTGCCTAGAGACAGCTGACAGGTACAGGTGTCCCAGAAAATCACAAAAAATTAGAAAAACAGGTGAAAACTCATGTTAAAAATATTATAAGAAAACCGTTCAGAACTTCCAAATGAAAACAAAAAAGTATTAACTGGAAAAATCCACAGCTCATCTCCAGGAAAAACAAAAGCAAAACTCTAATATTCAAACTCTAAGACACATAGTGTTTAAATCAAACAATTCCATTGACAAAGAACACAGACGGTGGGATGGGGGGTGGGGGAGAAATAGAGAGGAGAGAGAGACAGAGAGACAGAGACAGAGAGAGACAGAGACAGAGAGATACAGAGACAGAGAGAGAGAGACAGAGAGACAGAGAGAGACAGAGAGACAGAGAGAGACAAAGAGAGAGAGAGAGAATCCTTAAAATATAAGGGAAAGAAAATTCGAATAGCACAAGACTATTCTGCACCCATTAGAAACTACAAAAGGGAATCAAATATGTTCTGAAAGCAAGGGAGCTCAGATTCCAACCCCAAATGATAAACTCTGCAAACTTGAGTTTAACCATCAACAACAAATATGGGCTTTCAGAAAAAGGAAAGCATTTGAGACATTTCTGAAAATAAAATAAAAACAGATTATTAAACAAATGAGCAGATTATTTGACTTACAAACATTTCCCAAAACAGAAACACAAGAAAAGTAAATAAGTGTATTTACTAAGGAAAGAATAAGTCAATAATAATAATACTAAAACTTTTAATAATAAATGACATTGTTTAGAGATATTTAAAAAGAAAGAGAGAAGAAAGACTGTTCTATAGAGTAAACTCCAAACCAAACCAAAGAAAGAGATCTTTGATAGTTACATGAGGAGATAAAGATGTAAACAAAGATTACAGAAAAGAAGGAATGTAGAGAGGAGCCCTGACACACTGTAGACACAAGCTCCATACAGTGAAGACAAGGCATTGTGTGGGACTGAATTGCGGAGTTGGAGAATTCATAACTGGGGGAGAAAAGGTAGAAGATAGAAGGGAATGGGTGATAGAGTCTTACCAAGTCCATGAATGAACACCAAAGGGATGTCAAAGCCTCTAGGCTCTTGGTAAGAAATCTAGGAGATGTTGAGGGAGAATGGAAGAGGCAGCAGAATTTGTGGGACTGAAAGAGGGAGCCTCAACTTAATGTGGGGGAGAAGGTGCTGCTAAAGGCACTAGTGGGGCAGTGGAATAGGTAGAGGTCTATGACGGGAGAAGTATATGTACAAGTATAGGTGTATGCCTATGATGGACCTAATCTGGGGAGAGTTGACAATCTAGTACTAGAAAAATCAGAAATAAAAATTCACAACAGCAACTGAGATAAAGATACATTATGTTTAATGAAACACTGAACAAATAGAAATGTTAAACACATATAAATAAGGTGGCACAGCAGCTAAATTTATTAAAAAATAATAATTGCAAAAACATATAATGACAGTAATAATAGGATACTTTCATTCTTCATTTAGAGATAAAACCTAATTGGAAGATAAAAGGGAAAAACATGAAAGTGAATAAGTATTTGGAAAATTGGGAACTAAAAGAGCTATGATATCTGAATGGAACCACTAAAATATGCATATTTCCCAGCACCATTATGTCCTTTACAGAAACAGACGACATATTAGGGCATAGATAAATTGCAAATAAATGTAAAAAACAATGGAGACATATTAAAAACATTCTTTATAACCCACAGAACAATAAAAAGTAGTAATCAATATAGGGACTACGTGCAAAAGGCACTGACCAAATTGAGATAATAATGAAATACAAAAGAAGAGTGAATTAAAGAATAAATCATAGAATTAATAATTGTGCAAAAAGCAATGATAATGATGAGACCATATGCCAAAATTGATGCATGTCCAGACCATCTGAGACAGCATGTCCATATGGAAGCTTTTACAATTCATTACAATGCTTCTGGAAGTGCCCATGCACTAGACCCCCATTACCCTAGCAACAGCAACAAGAAAACAAGACAAGTGAAAGGTGCATATAGAAAAAGAGAAAGCAAAACTAACCTTTTTTTTTTGTTTTTATTTTACTGATGGAATCGTGGTTTTACTTAGAAAATCCTAGGGAATCTGCAAAGTAATTAACTGAGACAATGACTCCAGTAAAGTCATATGTTACAAAATATTCCCCCCCACCAAAAAACCCCAACAACAACAATAG
This sequence comes from Pseudochirops corinnae, assembly GCA_028646515.1. Taxonomy (NCBI): domain Eukaryota; kingdom Metazoa; phylum Chordata; class Mammalia; order Diprotodontia; family Pseudocheiridae; genus Pseudochirops; species Pseudochirops corinnae. Next base: position 7,819,039 of record CM053592.1, read on the forward strand.
GTTTTCTATGTAGCAGGTAAAATAAAATAAAAATCCAAGAGGCAATAGTTGAAAGGGAAGCCACATTTAAAATAACTACAAATTACATAAAAAAGCTATGAGTTAATCCACCAAAGCACATTCAATAACTGTACAGACACAAACAGAAAAAATTCTTTAAGGACATAAAGATAATCAGAGAAATATTTAGCTTTTTTGGCTGTACCAGAATAATAAAATGACAACACTAGTGAAATTAATTTGAAGATTTATTGTTGTATCAATCAAACTACCAAAAGATTTCCCTACAGAGTTAGGTCAAATAATGAGAAAATTCATTTAGAGGAAATAGAGATTGAGAGAAATAATGAAAAAGGGAGAAATAAAGGGGAAATTATACTTCCTGACCTCAACCTACATTATAAAATTGTAAGTAATACCTGTCTAAAAACCCCAGAAAAACAGCTTACTAGAAGAGACTAGAGAAGGGGAAAACCCTGGCTATCAGTGGAATAATAGCCAGGTTGTTCTCATATCCCAGACTAGACAAGGAAGAATCAAAAGTAATTGAACTCAATAATTTTTTTGTTTGATAAATTCAGAGCAATAAATTACCTAGGAAAGAATTACCTCTACAACAAGAATTTCTGAGAAAACTGGACACAGATCTGGGAGAAATTAAAGTTAGACTAATAGTTTACACCATATGTCGCAATAAATTTTAAATAGATACATGATCTGAATATTAAAGATCATATCATATAAAATTAAAAGAGAGGCAGATTGAATGCCTTTTACAGCTATGCATGGGTACTGAATTCTTAGCCAAACACTGGACAGAGGAGACGACAGAAGACCAAAGAGATAATTTTCATTATGTGAAATTTAAAAGCCTTCACCTGACCAAATTAATGCAATGAGAATAAGGGAAGACATGACTAGGAAAAATATTTTTTCATTGAATATCTCTATATAGACATACACACATATATACATACATATATGCATGTGTGTATATATGTGTGTATGTGTATACGTGTATACATGCATAAGTATATATCCAAAAGTCACTCTTTCATAAATAATTGTTCAAACAACATGAAAAACAGTTCTCAAAATCAGGATTAACAACCGTTTGAGAGAATACTCTGCATCACCCTTAATAGGACAGTTGCAAATCCAAATAACCCTGAGGTTTCTCCTCAAACCCAACAAATTGGCAGAGATCACAAAAGGTGGTGATAGTCAATGTTGGAGGAATTATGACAAGATAGTCACACTAATGTATTATTGATGGAATTGTGAATTGGTCCAACAATTCTGGAAAGCAGATCATGTTAACAATCATGTTCCTTTCCTAACATCTTTAACAAGATCATCTTTCCTTTAGATCATCTAAAACATTTTACTAATATGCACATTGTTATCTAGCCCTTTGCCTCTGGTAGGTGGTTCAGAGAAGGCTCAAAAACCTCTGCTCCTATCAGTGGTTTAGATGCGACATTTAACAAGAACCACCCAGTGAAGAAAGGTAGATTAAAACATGAATAGGTGATGAAGATACTAATAACTGAACATTCTAGCCTTAGGCCAAATAGGATGAGATTTTAGTTAGAGGCAAGACAATGGCGCTGCTATCTGAAGGCGAATAAACAAACTCTAGTGGGTTAAAGGAAATGACAAATATTTAACCAAAGAAATAGTGATCTTGATTGTAGCTCTGCATCCCTCAGAGCCTTTAGAGCACGGCTTCCTACTGTAAAACCCAGTGATTACTGTTACTCTTTAAGTACTCTACATGAGCTGCTTTTTTTAATCTCTTGTATATATTGTAGAATCTTTCCATGCTCTCCTTCCCCTCTTGCATTGGCTGTTGCATTTTTTGATACATTGATTCTATAGTCTCTCTTTCCCAGGATCAGCTTTTGCTGGATCACATAGGTGTTCTCTCTCTTCTAGTAGCTTGTTACTAATTTTGATATATTTCTTAAATGTCTCTGATCATATCTCCATGTGCATTTTGGTTTTTGCTCTTGGTTTCATTGAAGGTTTTCCACTTTTTGCTCAATTTCCTTTGCTTTCTTGGCAGCTCCAGGGCATCCTGTGTTTCATTCCTTTTTGCTTCTTTTGCACCCCTCTCATGTTTTGGGGATTTTCCTTGCTTCTACTCTTGCAGTCCTTGGATCTTTGGTTGCATTCTTTGTTGTTTCCTCATCTCTAAAATGGAGATATCATATAATAATATTCTTAAATTAATAAAGTCATAAGATTACCAAAATCATAAGAAATCAAAGATGAGTGAAAAGAAAGATGTTTTTCTTGTACAAGTTCATAGATAATCTTGAAATCAATCTATGCACTCCTGCTTTATTCAGTCACACTATTTTTGCTGAAAAGGAATCTGAGGACTAGAGACATTAAATTATTTGCTCAGATTCATGCATGGTGGCAGGCAGAATTTGACCCTAGTACAAATCTGTCTTAGATGAAAACGAATGATATCCTCTTAACCAAAATACTCATAAACCTTTATTTAAATGTTGCCATGATGTAAGTTGTATACTATTTTATTCCTGATGAATATTTGTTTAAATCCTCCCCACAGTGAAGAAATCACTTTGAATAATAATTGCTTAAGAGTTTTTTTCCCCTCTATTATGTCCAATACACTTCACAGTTTAGTTTAAGCTAGATTCAAGTCATACATTTCTGAGTAGGAGTTTACCTGGAAAAGAGAAAAATTGGGATGAGAATGGGGGTTAGAGACATTGGGAGGATGGAAGACCTATCCCATGTAACAAGGACTAGACTGGTTTTATTTGGCTCTAGAAGGAAGAACCACAAGCTGTGTGTAGAAGACGCAAAGATAAAATTAGAGGATAAAATGCTTTATAACAGTAGTGCCATCTCCAAGTGGAATGTACTGCCTTAGAGGAGTGACTGAGTTTGCTGTCACTAGTAGTGCCAGAGCAATGTTTAGATGAACGCTTGTTATGGTTGGAGTAGGAAACCATGGAAGTCCCTTCCAAATCAAGAAATATTATAATTCTGGGACCTTAAGGCTGAATCACTAAACCCTAGTTAGGTTGAAAATGGAATTGGACATTAGTAAAAGAGTGCATTGGTCATGTTATGCCTTTTTGAAGAATATAAAGCATGTTTAATACTTAGCCTCAGGTTTAGCCCCTCACTTCTTCAGAAGAAATCCTTTGAAAGTCATTTCTCTTTCTTACATAGATTTTCCTGTTATCCTGGCCATCAGCTTCCTCTTCTTCCCTTTGTGTTTGCCCACTACATGTTTAAAGATCTGATGGCCAAATCATTTAGCTTATCTTTTGTTTCTATGCATTTGAAGGCTTATGAGGCAGTCAAAATGTTCTCACTTTCCAGGTCAATAAGCCCCTTTCTCCTATCATTGTCCTTTAAATGTTGAGGAAACCCAGCCGCATGGATGACCTTGAAAAAGGGGAAGGAAATTCTCCATGAATTGACAACTTTCCTACTCAGGCGTCAATTCATTTCATTTCATTTCATTTCATTTCAATGCAGTTCTCTTCAGCTCAGTTCAGTTCAATTCAACAAGCATTGATCTAGTGGTTGTTATGTGCTGGGACTGTATGAATGTGGATTGCAGAAACACCTTGGGAGTTATGAAGATCTCCACTCAGGTCCCACTTCCAGCATACAGCCTGACTGTAGGGTCATGCTGGAACTGAGTTGGCTAATTAATCACAAATCAAGGCTTCTTTTGTTGATTGTCTAGAGTTAGGAAAGGGAAGTGAACTTATCCACAATACTCAGAACTTCTCCTTTTGCTCCACATATGGTTGTTCCACATATGGTTGGTGTGTTGCTGGCTGGTGCAGCACCTGTGTTTTCTTGGTGTTAATTATTAGGCCAAGATTAGCAAGAGCAGCAGAGAATCATGTTGATCAGAAGAAGTGATACAACGACAGTCTCAAGGTCTTTCAGAAGAACTTTGGAATTGAGTGTGAGACATGAGACATGTGAGACACTGGCACAGGACTACCCAGCATGGGGTGCTCTAATCAATGAAGGTGCTGTGCTCTAGGAGCAAAGAAGAATTGAAGTAACTCAAAAGAAACTTGAGATGTGAAAATTTAGAGAATCCACCCCAAATGTTTACATGGACTACTTGTGCCCGACCTGTGCTGAAGTATTCCAAGACCGTGTTGGTCTGATCAGCCACAGTCAATACACTGCGACTTGACTGTAGCATAGTAATGTCACTTTGGTCCTCTTTGAGAACAAAGGACAACAACTAGACTTAAGAAAGTGATGGAATGTTAATAATGCAGATTAAACTTAAAAGTGTTTCCTATGTACATTTTTTTGGAGTCTAGGAGAGCTAGCTGTTAAATATTTATCAGTATTCTTCTGCCTGGCTGCCACTTAATCACTCATGGAACAATTGATGACCCACCTTGGCAGAGGGAATCTCCTGAAAGTTCCTGTAACGCCATGCACAAGCAGATTCCCAAAAGAATGCTACTGTGAACAGTGTTTAAGGTTTGGATTACACAGTATAGTGAACACTCTGTTTATCCCATTACAAATCAAGGCAAACATTCGCAATATATCACAATATAATATTCACAACATTACATCTTATCACAGAAAATCACAACATAGTGTTCACAACAGCTTAATATTAGAATGGCCACACAGTTTTCACTACAGTAGCCACAATATTTAGAACAAAGAATAGAAGAATAATCATCTAGTTTCCCTAAGGAGGTTTGCCTCCTCCCTCGGTCATTCAATCAATTCACAATAATCAATACTTAATCATTCAATCATTTCACAATACAATAATCAATCTTCCATTCATGGGGCAATCATTAACTTAATCAGACACTAATCTAGATTCACAATTACAAAATATCATTAATTACAAGTACAGTCATTAGTAAACCACATAAACCCTCCACCCCTCGGTGTCCAGCAAACCTCATTTTCATCCTAGGGGAGGCCTTTTCTTCATCTTGACTCTGGGTGGTCTCTCTGATTCCCTGGATCACCATCCATGGTCCCAGCTCCTACCTGAATCCACCAAACAGTCACCTGGATTCAGGGACAGAAAGCTCCCAGGTCCTTGTCTAGTCCTCAGGTCAGTCACTGGCACACACTGAAGTTCACATCTCAAACCCTTTACCACTTCTGTTCCCAGGAACTCAAGGATCAGCCAGGCCACGAACAAAAAAAGTCTTATCCTGGTCATGATTCTTCAGTCCTCTAGCAGTTCAGCTGGCCCTAGGACCTAGTAGAAAATTCAGCCTTCCAGGTGGCAGCAACAGCCACTTTGGCCTTCACCAGATTCTGGTCTCAGGAAAACTCTGACTCAGTTCTTCAGCTTCCAGATGCTGGGAGAGAAATTCTCATTCTCATTCTCACTCTCGCTCTCTTTCTCTCTCTTTCTCTCTCTCTCTCTCTCTCTCTCTCTCTCTCGCTCTCTCTCTCTCTCTCTCTCTCTTTCTCTCTCTCGCTCTCTCTCTCTCTCTCTCTCTCTCTCTCTCTCTCTCTCTCTTTCTCTCTCTCTTTCTCTCTCAGCCAGCTTCAGTCTCCACGATTCTTCCTCTACCAGGAGCCAGCAGGAAGAACATTCTCAATTTCTGTCTCTCTGTCTCTAGAACTCTTTTATATACACAAACTGGCTCCCTGTCTCAGCCAATCCCCTCCTGCCACATCAGGAACAGGGGAGTTCACGCCCTTTCAACAGGTGACAGAGCTCACACCTTCCATACTTAGCCTTAAGTTACTAAGTGCTAAGTATCTACTAAATTGATTGCTGTTACAGTTCCCTAGAGCAACAAAATCACAGGTAGCATCATACTGATCCATCCCCACCCCCAACCAAACTACCCTCCCCCGCCCCCCAAACTGTGACAAGCACTGGTAATACAAAGGAAAAAATGCAGCAGTTCCTATCCCCAAGGAATGTACATTCTATTGGAGGACACAACATGTACACACATAAGTCTATTAAATATATACAGTATGAATATACATTAAAAAAATCAATAGTGCACTAAGCAATTTCAGGTTGGGGGAAGAAGCAGAAACAACAGAAGGAATTATCTAAAGCCTCTTATAAGAGAAGTAATACCTTAACTAGTCCTAGAAAGAAGCTCCAGATTCTCAGAGGCAGAGGTAATGTGAGAGAGAGAGAGAGAGAGAGAGAGAGACAGAGAGAGAGAGACAGAGAGACAGAGACAGAGACAGAGACAGAGAGAGACAGAGAGAGAGACAGAGAGACAGAGAGAGAGGAAGGAAGGAAGGAAGGAAGGAAGGAAGGAAGGAAGGAAGGAAGGTCTATTAAGCATTTTCTCTGTTCAAAGCTCTGGGCTAAGCCCTAGAAATAGAAGAGTATGGCAGTCCCTGTGCTCAAAGAGCTCACATTCTAAGAGGGAAGATGACACATAGTAAGGGTTTCAGCTGCAAGTCAGATGGAAAGGTCCTATGGTCCTCAGGGGCAGAGGCAAAGTAGATGTCAAAGCCTCTTTTATGGCATTTCCACTAGGAAATTTGTATCATTTTCTGCTGCTGGACCACTTGACAGCACCAGAGAGATAGATGGCAAGAGCTTTCCTTTCAGAGTCTTTAGCAGATGTGCTTGGAGCCCCTGCAGGAGCAGTGGCCAGGGCACCTCTCCCCAGGGGTTATTCACTCCTGCCCTTTTGGAGGTTTGGGTGATACCGATCTTGGTCTTTGTAAAGAGGACACCTCCAATCCTCCTCCTTTGCAGGATGGAAGCTCTGCATTTTTTTTTTCTACCATTGTAGCATTGTTTCAGCAAAGATCGCATCTTGAAAACGTTAAATAGCTACATGATGAGGCAACGTGTTGGGAAAGAAAAATGTAGCTAAAATCACACCAGGTACTTCCTGCCTCCAAGCTTGTCTTTGAAACTGATCTAAGCCAGAACAGAAGTAAAGTTTTAATCACTCACCAAACTGCGACCAATGAGTTTTTCTTATAAAATTCTGCCCTTAAATCCATAGGAAATGAGGGGATAAGAAGAGAGGAAAGATGAAGGGAGGGAGAAAGGGACAGGGAGGGAAGGAGAAAGAATCTACTCTTTTTTTAAAGATTTAGTTCAGGGATTCTTAACCTGGAATCCACAGACCTCCGGAATGTGAGTCGATTTCAAAAGCACTAGAATTTTAGATGGGAAAATACATCTTAATTTTCAGTCACTCTAACTGAAATTTAGCACTTCTTTCAATTGTGAATATAGGCAACAAGCATTCTTCTGAGGAGGATTCCACAGACTTTCCCAGATTGTCAAAGGGGTCTATGACACAAAAAAGGTCAAAACTCCCTGCTCAAGTTCCTTATCCAGCTATGTAAACAGTACAATAGACTAAGCATTAGAAGGGGCACCAGAGAACAGAACTCTTATTTGGCAAATGAAGAAACTAAGGCAGCATAAGTGAAATAACTTGTTAAGTGTTGCACATGCAGGAAGTTGTAAGACTAGGATACATAAATGGATTTTCTAACCTCAAATTCTAGGTGATTTTCCACATGTGATTAAACAAAAGAAGCTGATATTTTCTTTGATTGTTTTGGAGGTGGGAGGGGGGCAGCAAAAACATCAGTGTAGGGATCTCTTGGCTAGCACGTGAGGAAAGGAATGGTTAAAGGAACTGGATATGTTTAGCCTAGAGAATATAAGATTGGTGGCAGGAGGATGGATGATACTTGAATTTATTTGAAGGGCTGTTGCGTGAAAGAGGATTTAATGTATTCTGTTAGCCCCTAAGGGCAGAACCAAGAGTCATGGGTAGACGTTGTAAAGAGAAATTTTAACCTGATGTAGAGGGGAAGACTTCTTAACAATTAGAGTTGTCCCAAAGTGAAGTGGGTTGACTAAAGAGATGGCAGTTCTCCCCCTTTGGTGGTCTTCAAAAAGAGGCTGAATGACCACTTGTCAGGTATATTAAAGTGGCCATTCCTTCATGAAAAGATTAAAAAAAAACCCACTTAGTGTTTTTTTTGGCAAAGATGCTGGAGTGGTTTGTCATCTCCTTCTCATTTTTTCCAGATGAGGAACTGAGACAAACAGTGTGGCTTGCCCAAAGACCCACAGTTAGGAAGGGTCTGAATCCAGGTTTGAACTCAGAAAGATGCATCTTTCTGACTCCAGGCCTTGCCCTCTATCCACTAGTGGGCATTAAGGTACCTTTTGATTCCTCAAATCTGAGTCTGTAAAATGTTCTCCATTGATGCAAATCCTTACTGTTGTAATGTAAAGTCAGACTTAGAGCAGTCTCTGGGATTCTGAGAAATTAATTGACTTGTTGATAGTCACGTATCCTGTATTGTTCTTTTGTGACAGTACTTTAGGACTAACAAAGAACTTTCCTAAATCCAAATCTGTGAGATGGTCAGGAAAAAGTAAGATGCTCTCCATTTCACAGATGAGGAAACTGAGGCTTGAGGCATTTAAAGAGACTTCTTCAAAATGACTGTTAGAATTGGTATTAAAATTTAGATCATCTTATTCCAAGTCCAACAATTTATCAATTCTACCATGTCCTTCTTGGTACTTTATGCACATAATCCAACCAATATTACTTTTTTTCACTATTAAAAAGCAGAACACTATATAATAGTATGTATTATTTAATTAAACTTCAATTACAGCCTTGGTATTACAAGTTAAGTCAAAATTTATCATAAAGCAAGATATAAAGAAATATTAACTACTCATTATAAAGTTGTGCCTTGACTGAATCCCAAAGGTTATTAATCACTAGCTAACTTAGCTTTGATTTTCCTCACCAGGGCTAAGAAGAAACACAACTTTCATCCACCCTGGGTTCAGAAACCATTCAAACAGTTTAATCTGACTCTGCAGCTCCCTGGAATTTCAGAGCCCTTTGGCTCGGTCTCAGAGCTTGCTGCAGCTTAGATGTTGTGTTCCTTTAGGGTTATTTTCTTTCTTTCTTTCTTTCTTTCTTTCTTTCTTTCTTTCTTTCTTTCTTTCTTCCTTCCTTCCTTCCTTCCTTCCTTCCTTCCTTCCTTCTCTCTGCTGACTTCTGTGATTCAAGCAAAACTGTTTTGCCCTAGGGTGACTCTCTGTACCCCAAACTCCAAGTCTCTTTCTAATTGTGAGTTGCTGTGGCAGCTCTAATAATATTGACAACAGTAAGAAGTCACACACTATTACTGTCCTAACCTTTTATGGTTACAAAGTGCTTGATGCGTGTTCTTTCATTCAGCCTTCACAATAAGCCTGAGAACTCATCTGTGAAATGAGGGGCCTCACCAGGCATTCTCCACCTTCCCTAGGCAAGATGTTGGACTTTCTAAGCTTTATTCCCTTATCCAAAAAAAAAAAAAAAAAAAAGGAAAAAAATTATAGATGTTTGAATAGTGTTTTATGGTAAAGGTTCTTCATGTTGACAAGGTTTGTCTATTAATATGCTTAGAGGTCTACCCTTTAGTCTAAAACACAGGTCTGACCATTTAACTCCTTTGCTCTAAAGCTGCAATGGCTCCCCATTGCCTCTAGTATAAAATACAAACCCTAAATTCCTTCATGATCTGGTTCCAGGCTACCTCTCCAGATTTATTGCCCGTTCTTCATCTTTACATACTTTACATTCCAGCCAAATTGGCTTTCTTCCTGTCTCCTGGCCTTCGTATAGGCTGATGCTATGACTGGAATGCATTTCCTCCTCCCTCTGTCTTTTTAGAATCAACCATTTACTTCAAAACCCAGCTCATGCATCGCTTCATAAAGGAGACCTTTCCTACTCACACCTGTTGGTAGTTCCCATCTCCACATGCTATTTTGACTTTGGTATTTGAATTTTGTTCTCTCTTTGAGAGGCAATGTAGTGTAGTGGTTAGAAAGTTGGCCATGGAGCCAGAAGGGTCTGAGTTCTGGTGCCATGTCTCATGAATCCTGTGCTGGCTGTGTGACCTTGGACAGGTCTCATATGCTTTCAGTGTCCCATACCACTCCCCAAGGTTCTACATTGCAGAGAAGTTGTTGGCTTGAATTTATCAATTTATCAAGGGAATTTCCTCATTTGGGAGTTCCCATGGCAATGGTATCACAAAGTCCAGTCTCTAGGCTTCTGTTTTATAATTACTTTTCTGTGTAAATGTTACTCCCCCGAGAATGTATGCATCTTTAGAGAACACATTATTTCCTTTTCGTATTTTTACCTCCAGTCTTGCAATGCAGGCCAGTTAACAAGCATTTACTTTTTGTTCCTCTATTTCAGTTGTATCTGACTCTTCATGACCCCACTTGGGGTTTTCCTGGCAAAGATGCTGGAGTGATTTGCCATTTCCTTCTCCAGCTCACTTTTAACAAACAGAGTTAAATGCTTTGCCCAGAGACATCCAGCTAGGAAGGGTCTGAGGCCAGATTTGAACTCAGAAAGATGTAACTTTCTGACTCCAGGCCTTGCCCTCTATCCACTGTGCCCCCTAGCTGCCCACACATTTATTAGACACCTACAGTGTGGCAGGTGCACTGTGAAAAGGCAAAGGATCTCCACCTTTATGGATCTCCCAGTCTAAGTCGGGACAGGAAGAGAGAGACCCTTGCATACAACTATGAATAAGCCAGATAAATATAGGATAAAGAGGACATAAGCCCATAGAAAAGGTGCTGTCCGAGGCACTTCCAAATGCTCATTGAATGAATGCATATGTGGATGAGAGCTGAAGGGACTTGGCCAAAGCTGCACCTGTACCAAATGTCAGGGACTTCAACAGAGGTCTTTCTGACTCTAGGCTCAGCATTCTGACTGATGCACCACACTGCCTTCTTTCTATACAGTACTTCCTACCTTCAAATGGTGGTTGCAAGAGAAGTGCTAGCGAGATTTAGGTTAGGGACACCATTTTATTTTGGTTAATGTAATTGTCATTGTTGGTATTAGGTAAGCCAGATGAAAAAGAAAGATTATCCCCATTTTACAGATGAGGAAACCAGAGCTCTTATTCCTAATTCAGTGCTGGCATCTACATGAATAGAGGTTCTTTCCCTGCCAGCCTTTGGGGTTTCTCCATTTTATAGCCTGCCAAAGCCCTCTGTCAGATGGCTTTTAAAAGACACACTTAAGAATGCAGTTTGAACCTAGCAAAAGCATTTTTAAACAGAGTTAGGCAGTGGTTTCCTCCTAATTGCCAAAATACAGGAGGACTTTCTGGGAAGGGAGGGGGACATCCAAGAGGCAGGAAGGAACACAGAAATGGGAAGAACATCTGGTTTGGCCCAGGGATTCAAACTGAAAATTGCTCAGGAGCTCAGGACAAATATAATTCATGCTGGTGATATTTTTCCTAAGTCCCCAAAGCTTCCCCCTTGCCCATTCGGCTTTCCTTTCTGGAAATGTTCAGGTTTTGTCTCTCCGTGCCAAAGCCTCCAACCTCCGTCTTCCTCCCTTAGGCTCCATCAGAGCTGGAGGAGTTGGGTATGCTCAGTGGCTAAGTCCAGTTTTGGCTGCAAGAAAATGTGTGCAATTCCTTTTCATTTTTCAAAAACTGTGTCTTCTTTCTCTCACATTTTATCAACTAGCATTGAAAGGAAGAGTTTTGGAAAAAGCTAGTGAGGCTACACTCTTGGGCACACTGCTCACTCCTTGGTAAGTATATCTTTTCCTTCAAGAATCTGAGTCAATTAAAAAAGCATTAGTTGAGCACCTAATGTATCCCCGATACTGTGCTATGCCCTGAGGCTAGAGGTAGACACTGGACCTGTGATTTTATTGGACCAGAGTCTAAAGATATATAGACCAAAAAAAAAAGAAGTTGTCTCTGACCTCAAAGAGCTTGTATTTTATTTTTATCTGGAGAGAGACAATATGTTAAATGTGTTATTTAAATACAAAGCTATAAAAGTAATTTTTGAGTGGAGAGTGAGAACAATTGGGAGCATTAGATTTTATAGAAAATAGTATTTGAACTGAGTGATCTTTGAAGTAAGGTAGGGTTTATATGAGGTAGAAGTGAGGAGGAAGTGATGAGAGACCGCCTCTGCAAAGAAATGGAGATGGGAGATGGAATTCTGTGTACTGAAAACAGGAAATAGTCTAGTTTGTTTGAATTCTAGAGTGTGAGAAAGGAAGCAATGTATAATAGAGATGTCTGGAAAAGTAGGATAGAGCCATATTGGCTTTAAATGGGAATCTGGAGCTTTTATTTGGTCCTACAGGTCATAGGGAACTAATAGGTTTTATTGAACAAGAAAGGGACATGGTCAGATTTGTGTTGTAGGCATATCACTTTGACAATTCTGTGGATTAGAGAGCTGAGAAAACACTTAGAAGATTATTCCAATTGTCCAAGATAGTGGTGATGTAGTCTTGAACTGAGGTGGGAGCCATGTGAGTGGATGGAAGGTTTTGGGCGTGAGAGATTTCATTGAGACAAAATCAGCAGGACTTGGCAAGTAGTTAGACGCAGCGGAGTGTGAGGGAGAGGGAAGAATCAGGATTGACTTTGAGCTGACTGAATGCAGAAGTAGGTGAGTTCAGATGATTACTTATTTTTGGGAGAAGATAATGACTTTTGTTTTGGATATGTTGAATTTGAGATGCTTATGAGACAATCTCACCCATGGGTGATGTCCAATAGGCAGTTAGTGATTCACAACTAATAATTGTACCTGAAGACAGACTTGAATTTTATCTATATCTCTATACACCCATTGATATAGATGGACATGGATATCTATACTTATCTTTGCCTACATAGCTATATATCTCTCTACGTAAAATATATATATTGGTAGTTGTTGAATTCATGAAAACCAATGAGATAACTGAGAGACAATATGGAGAAAGAAGAGAAGGTCCAGAGCAGATCCCTGGGGTACATCCATGCATGAAAGTAGAGCAAGAGTGATCCAGTAAAGGAGCCTGAGAATGAGCATCCAGATAAGGTGGAAGAGAACCAAAGTATTATGCAAATGTAGGGAAGGGGATCTAGGAGAAGAGGGTGATCATTTGTATCAAATGCAGCCAAGAGGTCAAGACAGATAAAGACTGAGAAAAGAATATTGGATTAGGAAATTAAGGAGTGACTGATAACTCTGGAAAGAGTGGTTTCAATAGAGTGATTAGGACAGAGTGAGGAAAAAGGGAATTCTGACCTGCTCTGGGAATGGTATTATCAGTAATTTCCTTTTTTTGAGTAGAGAATCTTTCAGAGTAATATGCCATGGCTAGAGAGCTGGATTCCAGGTCAGACAGAGCAGCACTTAATGCTGGTTTCTGACAATAGCTGTTTGACTCTGGTCATTGCTTGACTTTTACGGGCTTCGGTTTCCTCATATGTGAAATGGGGAAAAGAGGAATCATAGTATTCACCTTCAGAGGTGGCATGACAGAGTAGATAGGGAACTGACCTTGGAATCAAAAAGCCCTAGAATTCAAGTCTTGCCTCTAAACACAGATTGGTTGTGCGACCGTAGGTTACTTACTTACCTTCTCAATGGTCCCATATAACACACTAACATTATAAGTTGCAAAGATACACACACATATGTATATGTGTGTGTATACATATATGTATATATGATAAATTAGAACAATCACAGAGGGAAGGCACTAAAATGAAGGGAAAGGCTTCTTGTAGAAGGGGAGACTTCAGCTGAACTTTAAAGGAAGCCAAATGGAAGAGGTGAAGGGAAGAAATCACAGGCATGGAGGACAGCAAGGGAAACTATCTGGAGCTGAGAGATGGACTGCCATGTGCAAGGAATAGCAAGGGTCACAAAGTACATGGGGGAGAATAAAGTATTTAAAGTATAAAAAAGACTGGAAAAGTGGGAAGGGACCAGGTTCTGATGGGTTTTGAAATCCAAACAATGTAAGATTTTATTAAATTCTAGAGGCAATAGGAAGACACTGCAATTAACAGAGGAAACACAAATTGATAGCTGAGTAGAAGACCGTCTAGACTGGAAAGGGTGGGGTGGGGACCTGTAGCCTTGAGCTCACATGTGACCCTCTAGGTACTCAAGTGTGGCTCTTTGACCAAATCCAAACAGAATATTTAAGTTTGGATTCAGTCAAAGGGCCACACTCGAGGACCTAGAGGGTCACATGTGACCTTGAGGCCACAGGTTCCCCACCCCTGCTCTAGAGTAAAAGAGAATTTTGCCAGGGAGACTATAGAGGAGACTATTGTAATAGTTCAGGTGGGAGGTGAGGAGGATTTTCACCAGAGTGGTTACAATGTCAGAAGAGAGAAGGGTGCAAGTATATAACATACTACAAAGATCTTGTCAGGAATTGACCATTGATTGAATATAAGGTGTGTGAGAGAGAGGAGGCAAAATATGGCCCCTAGGTTGTGAGCCTGGGCTACTGGGAGGTTAGCAGTGCCCTCTACAGTAATAGGGAGGTTAGGAAAGGGGCAGGTTTGGTGGAAGGATAATGAGTTGAGAATTAGACCTGTTGACTTTGAGATGTCTCTAGCACATCCAATTGGAGATGTCTAAGAGGCAACTCAGTGGCCTAAAGTAAGGAAAACTCATTTTTCTTAGTTCAAATCTGGCTTTAGGCACTTATTAACTGTGTGACCCTGGGCAAGTCACTTAGCCCTGTTTACCTCAGGTCCTCATCTGTAAAATGGGCTGGCAAAAGAAATGGCAATCCACTCCAGTATCTTTGTCAAGAAACCCCCAAATGAGGCCACAAAGATTTGGACATGACTGAAATAATGTAATAACAACAACAACCTTGAGCTGGAGAAGGAAAGGGCAAACTACTCCAGGATCTGTGCCATGAAAACCTCAAATGGTGTTAGGGAAGATTGGACACTACTGAAATGATTCAACAATGACAAGAAGCAACTAGAGAGGTGAGGATAGAGGTTATGACTAGGCAAATTGATCAGAGAGTTTTTGTATAGCAATGATAATTGAAACCAGGATAGGTGATGATATCACCAAGCAATTAATATGGAGAAGTCTAGAGGAGGATACAGAACAGAGCCTTATGGGACCCCTACTCTTAGGTGGCATGATGTGGATGAACATTCAGCAAAGCAGATAAAGAAAGAGAGGTAAGCGAGGGAGGAGATCCAGGAGAGAATAGTATCACAAAGACCTAGAGAGAAAAAAGAGCTAGTGACAGTGTCAAAGACTGCAGAGAGGTCAAGATGAATGAAGATTGAGAAAAGGTCATCAGTTTTGGCAATGAAGATATCCCTGGTAACTTTGCAGAGAGAAGTTTTGGTTGAATGGTATTGGAAGCCAGCCTCCAAAAAGTGCGAAAGGAAAGAAGTGGAGTGAGCTATCGTAAGAGGTCTTTTCAAGGAGCGAGCCCCCAAATGTAGGAGCAATATAGGATGCTGGGTAGTGGAGATGGGGAGAAATAAGTGAAAATTAAAAAATACACTTACCATTTGTATATTTTTAATATTCTTTGTTTTTAACTTTTGAGTTCCAAATTCTCTCCCTTCCTCCATTTCCTCCCTCAGCCATTGAGAAAGCAAGCAAAATGATATCAATTATACATGTGGAATAATGCAAAACATATTTCCATATTAACCATATCACAAAAAAAGCAACAAAAGAAAATTATAGTCATTCCTCAACATTCCTGACATTCCCAGAGGTTTGGGTGCAGGACCCCTGTGAATGTGAAAAACCATAAATAACTCCAGGATCCATCCCCAAACTTTATCTTTAATAATTCTGATCATGTTGATTTAACACATAAAACAAGCAAAACAACACAGTGTACCCATAAAATTTGCAGTTTCTATGGAGAAAGATCAGTATCTCTTACACTATGAAGTCTTTGCAGCAACTGGTATAGCTGTACCAACTGCTTCATAGATTTCCTTCTTCTCCAAAAAAAAAAAAAAAAATGCACAAAGCACAATGATCAGTGAGGGAGGAAATCATGTGCCTAAGTCTGGATGATAGAACAAAGAGGAAGCATTCCCAAGAGAGGGCATAGACCACAGTTCTTCATCAAGTTTAAACTTTTAACAAAATTTAACTGTTTATACTAAATTTATGTATATATACTTATGGTAGCAAGTAAAAACATAGATGAATAATATATAATATTTATGCATTTATGACTATTTTTTAAAGTTTTTTTTTTTTTTTTTTTTACATCTGGGAGTCATCTGTGATTTTCTGCAATACTTGCAAATCTCCAAAAATTCCCATTTAATTTTCGATGGACAATCCACAAGTAACCAAAAACCACGAATGAGAAATCTGCAAATGCTGAGGGAGGATTGTACTTCAGTCTGCCTTCAGAGTTCATCAGTTCTCTCTCCAGAGGTGGATGGCATTTTTTCGTCAGACATACTTTGGAATTGGCTTGGATCATTGTATTGATCAGGATAGCAAAGTCTTTCATAGTTAATCATAATTTTATGTTGTTGTTACTGTTCACAACGATCTCCTGGTTCTTCTTGCTTTACTTTATATCAGTTCAAATAGGTCTTCCTGTGTTTTTTTTTTTTCTGAAATCACCCCCATCATTCCTTTCTTTTTCTTTTTCTGAACAAGTTAATCATGATATATTTATCCACAGAATGGGTAGATAGAGGACAAATGGTAGCACAAACAGGTGGATATAGAATTGAATGTATTAATAGATTCAAACTTTGGTGATTAATGGATTGATGTCAATTTTGATAAAAATATTAATGAATGCATGAGTTGATTGATTGATTAAAAACCACTATTTATGCACTTGTCATGTGCCAGGCATTGTGTTAAATTTGCAAAAAGCAAAAGTGAAACAGTTCCTGCCCCTTTAAGCAATCCTGTTATACCCTGGAGAAACAAATACAAAAAAATAGTACAGTTCCTGTCTTCAAGGAACACATTCCAATATAAGGAGACACTCTATATGCAGGGAATAATGGTGAGGGAAACAAATTTTGATCTAGGAAGAAACAGAGTTGGTGAGTTGATCCACAGGTCAGTCAAGTGATATTTGAAATTGTCCATTTTATTTTTTTTCCCAATTACATGTAAGAAAAGTTTTTAACATTCATTTTTTAAAAATTTGAGTTCCAAATTTTCTCCATCCCATTGAGAATGCAAGCAATTTGATATAGGTTATACATGTGGAGTCATGCAAAACAGATTTCTGTATTAGTCATATTGTGAAAGAAAACATAGACCAGAAAAACAAGAAAAGTTTTTTAAAAAAGTAAAAAAAAACCCTTTTCTTTGATCTGTATTCAGACTCCATCAGTTCTTTCTCTGGAAATGGATAACATTTGTCACGATAAATCCTTTGGAATTATCTTGGATCATTCCATTGCTGAGAATAGATAAGTCTGTCATGGTAGATCATTGCACAGTGTAGCTCTTACTACTTAATACTCTTCTCCTGGTTCTGATCACTTTACTTTGCATCAGTTAATGTCTTTTCAGGTTTTTTTTTCCCTGAGAGCATCCTGTTCAACATTTTTTATAACACAATGATATTTCATTAAAATCATATGCAGCAACTTATTCAACCATTCCTGATTTTATGGGAATCCTCCTTCACCACCACAAAAGAGCTGCTATAGATATTTTTGTGTAGACATAGTAATGGTATTACTGAGTCAAAAGGGTATGTGTGGTTTTTACATAGCCTTTTGAGCATAGTTCCAAATTGCCTTCGGAATGGTTGGATCAGTTCACAACTCCACTAACAATTCATTAGTGTCCCGATTTTCCTATATCTCCTCCAGCATTTGTCATTTTCCTTTTATGTCTTATTAGCCAATCTGACAAGTGTGAGGTGGCACCTCCGAGTTGTTTTACTTTGCTTTTTTTCTAACCAATAGAGATTTAGAGTTTTTATATGACTATATATAGCTTTGATTTCTTCATCTGAAAACCAAGTCCTTTGACCAATTATCAATTGGGGAATGACTTGTATTATTATAATTGTGACTCAATTCTCTCTATATTTAAGAAATAAAATCTTTTATCAGAGAAACTTGCTGTAAAAATTTTTTCCACAGTTAGGATTACTGTGTATTTCCCTCCATCCAGTTTTTCCCTGTTTATCTTTCTGTTTCCTTTCACTTTGTCCCTCCTCAAAAGTATTTTGCCTCTCATAGTTGAGGGGGAGGTATGGTCACTGAGGCAGGGGAAGGGCCCAAGGGCAGGGAAGACAGCTAGATGCCAATGGAGCTAGAAGAAGGGCCTCACTCCCTCCCCCCATGTCCTTCTTCCCTTCCTGCAACCTTGTGAACTTGCTCTGGAAATTAAAAATAAACATGAACTTGTGTGAAAAAAAAAAAGTATTTTGCCTCTGACCACAATCTCCTCCAATTTGCTCTCCCTTCTCTCTTTTAGCAAAATATAGTCTCTCTGATTATTTCTTTCAATTATGACTAATTTTTCTTTTACTTTGTCTGGGAACATGATTACTCCCCTGTCTTTTTTTTTTTAACTTCCCCTAAAGCAGAATAGATTCTGCTTCAGTCCTTTATTTTAACTGTGTGTATGTATGTGTGTGTGCACACATGTGTCTGTGTCTGTGTGTTGTGAACAATAAATTATTGGATTCTGGTTTCTTATCCATTCTGCTATTCACTTCTGTTTATGCTTGAGCTCATCCCATTCAAATTCACAGTCAGGATTAATAACTATTTACTTCCTTTGATCTCTTTTTCTTCTTCTTCTTGTTCTTGTTCTTGTTCTTGTTCTTCTCTCCCTCCCCCCCCCCAATCTCTCTCTCTCTCTCTCTCTCTCTCTTCCTCTCCCTCCATCCCTCCCTCCTCAAAAGTCTGTTTTACCTCTGCTCACTGCTTCCCTTAATCTGTCTTCCCTTTTATTATCCTCCCATATCTCTTATCCCTTTCCCCTACTTTTTATTTATTGAGCCAGATAGATTTCTACATCCAGCTGAGGGTGTCTATATGGTCTTTCCTCTTTGAACCAAATTTGATGAGAGTGAGGTTCAAGCATAGCTGCTACCCCACCCCTCATTTTCCCCTCCATTGTAAAATCTCTTCTTTGTGTGCATGGGGGTCAAAATAATTACAGACCAAATGTGAAGAACTTTAAAAGCCAAACTTCGTCATCACTCATCCCTTCATCATCTGACAACTCAATACATCTAAAGGTGATCCTACTGGGGACAGAGCATTATACTAGGTTAATGTTTATATTGAATCAAATAATGGAAATGAAAGGCAGAAGGGCTGTCATACTATCTAAGCAGATGCCTACTTTTATAAGTTAGGGAATCACAACCCATGGTATGCTCAAGGCCACAAAAGCAGTGAATGGGATTTAAACTGAATTTCTCTGACTCTGATTCCAATGTTCTCTCTGTAGCCATGTGCTACTACTGCTCCTGTGGAAAATATAGACCAGTGGGCTACAATATACACACAGGTAACTTTTTTTGGGGGATAATGAAAGAGAATATCTTAAAAAATAGATAGGGGCAGCTAGGTGGTGCAGTGAATAGAGCACCAGCCTTTGAGTTCAGAGGACCTGAGTTCAAATCAAGCCTCAGACACTTGACACATTTTCTAGCTGTGTGACCTTGGGAAAGTCACTTATCCCCAATTTCCTTGTCTTTCTCCTTCAAAATAAAAATAGATGAGCAAGAGAGGCAGCATGATGCAATGGTTAGAAAGCTCATGATAGGCGTGGCTAGGTAGCACAGTGAATAGAGCACTGGCCCTTGAGTCAGGAGGACCTGAGTTCAAACCCAGCCTCAGACACTTAACACAAAACTAGCCGTGTGACCTTGGACAAGTAACTTAACTCCAATTGCCCTTCCTTCTCCTCTCCAAAAAGCAAAAAAAAAAAAAAAAAAAGCTCATGATAGGCAGTGGTTAGAGAACTGACCTTGGTATTTGGAGGTACTAAAATTGAATCCTGCCTCTGAGAAATGCTAGCTATACAAAGATGGACAAAATGTTTAATCTTTGGTGCTTCAGACACCTCCATAAGACTCTAAGTCATATCTATACATTGCACATCTGCATGCGTGTAATGAAATTCTGTCCCAATAATTCTCTACATAAATGAAGTCACAGAACAGTGTCAAAAAGAGAAGTTTGTGATCGATAGCAAATAAGTATAGGAGGTCAGAGGAGGGTGGCTGGGACAAATCGTTCTTGCTGCTTTGTGCTCTAGCCCAATTCCTAGACATGAGCTAGCAAGGAGGCTCTGTACAGTATGAGCAAGACACTGGACAGGGTTGTCTACACCACTAAACTGGGAGCTCTGCCCTGTTCTTGAAATCCTCAGGACAGTCTTACACTATAAGATTGGGATTGCTCTTGTCTCTCTTTATTCTGTGCTTCTGGGACTCTTGTCCTTTGAAAAAGGACTTGCAAAACTCTTCCTGGGCCTTTGAAGTGGCCCTCCAAATGAGTCTTTTCTTCTTGGCCTCTTTACCCCATCTCGTGGATAGATTACAGTGTGGCACAACAGAGAGCCTTGAATCTGGCCATGCTTGGTTCCAGAAGTAGATTCCTTCAGCCTGACCACCACTTGGACTCAGCACCAATTGCGTGAGACAGTTTACAAAACCACATAATAGGAGGGATTAGAATGGAACAGAACAATTCTTTGCTTATTTATAGAATCATTGTGGTGGGATGAAAAGCTGTAAGACAGCCTCGCCCGGGTGTGGACTTGCAAAAATCCACTCCAAACTCCGATTGTTCCCTCTACTTTTCTCTGTAAAAGCTTCTGTGGCTCCTGTGGGTTATTACTGTATGATGCTTGGACAAGCATCAATTAGCATTCATCAGAATGGCTTCATTTGTGTCCCCCTGTGAAGTGAGGAAGCCCCAAAGACATGCTCCCCTCAGAAACAGATCCAGATGAGCTTAAAGTCAGCTAGGCAATCTTCATTCCCCATGACACTGTTGTGGGGATGGAGATTTATTGGGACAATTGATTCTTTTCAAAGGCTAGAGTGGTTAAAAAAGCAGGGAGCTCCAAAGAAGAGCACATCCCATCAGTTTTCTGGGATGGAACTTAGACTTTGAAATAAATCAGATTTCAACTGCTTTTAGTACTATTTTTGTTTCCATGATTATAGCTATTACATACATTGTTCTCCTACTTCTGCCAAATT
>CM053592.1:7840594-7865431 GCA_028646515.1 Pseudochirops corinnae
AGAATAATACTTATATTCACTTTTTTTTCTGACAGACTTGCTGTAAAGAAACAGTACTTTGCAAATCTTGAAATGCTAGAGAGACAAGATTTGGATTATAGCCTTTCTTGCTCTTTTCAAAGCTCTTCAAAGAGAGTTTTATGCACATCATTCCTTTAATGGTGTGGATAGTAGGGCTATATTATTATGCAGGCTCTAGGGCTACTTTATGAACTCCCCCTGGAAGTTTTCTGGTTGTTTTCCCTAGAGTTAAAATGCCAATCTCTACTCAGTGTCCTAAGGGAAACCCTGAAGAGTTAGGCATGTCTAATACTGTTGGTCAAGAACCATCATTAGATGTATTCTTCTCCCAAAACAATGACCAGTTAATACCTCCTCAATATTGATTAGATAATCAATATCAAATAACTTTTATGAGGGGATATTTACTGAGAACGCACAATAAGGATTGAAGTACTACAGAACTCCAAACTAGTAGCTCACTCTCTCCTTTACACACTTAACTTGATAGCTGGAGAGAGTGAATTTAAATTTAAAAGAAGCTTCTACAAAACACTTGCCAATTGAGAGTCTTTTTTTTTTCCTTGACCACTTTCCTACCAAATTCACTTCTGGGTGTGGAATAGCTAACATATGAGTCACAACATCTTTTCCAGGACAAGGTGTCTCAGTTGCAAGGTTGGTCTGTGGCAAGAAGCTCTTAGATCTGGCTCCTTACCAAATTCTGCTGCTTTTGTTCCTGCCTCATATTGTTTATGGAATTGCTGATGGCTCTTCTAAATTTTGGAATCTCACAGGGTCATTATTTGTCTCTGATACTCATTCACCTAAGATCTGGAATGACTAAATATAACCAAAGTAGAAGGGCAAAGGCACCATGTATCCATGGCCACTTGGTAACCAGGTGGGGAGACAGACAGCAGGCAGTAGGCAATTGACCATATGCCATTTTCACTTTTCACTTCTCCTACCTATTGACTTACAGCAATTCTTGCCTCATTCACCTCTAGGGAAGAGAAAGAACATTCATTCATTCAAGTCATTTATATGTGCATCCAATTCCAGATCAGCAGCCAATTATTATTATTATTTTTTTATCACCACATAGCTGGGGCAGTCCAATGGCACAATAGATAGAACCCTTTCCCTAGAGTCAGAAAGACGAGTTCAAATGCAGTCTTAGACACTTGCAAGCTGTGTGACTTTGGGGAAGTCACTTCACCTTTGTCTGCCTAAGTTTCCTTAACTGTAAAATTGGAATAGCACCTCCCTCATAGGGTTTTTGTGTAAGAATCAAATGAGTTATTTGTAAAGTTAATTAGGACAGTGCCTAGAACATAGTAGATTCCATATAAGCATTAGCTATGATGATGACAATGATGATGAAGATGAAGAAAGTCAACAAAAAACAGTCAGAAAACATCAGGCCCTGCTACAAAAGAAGTAGGAAAAGTACTCCTCTGTCACACCTTTTGGGATACAAGTTCACCAAGTTTCCATATAGATATATACAGGGGGAAAAGAGTATTATGCATAAAGACTAAACATCGGTTGGCCTGGCCCCTCTTTACATGTTTAATATAAGACCTAACAAATGTTTGTCCTTTCCAATGCCCTGAAAATACATTGAGACACCTTGAAATAATGGATAGAAGTTGGTTTTGGAGTCAAGAAAACAGAGCTTACTAGGGACGTCTGATATTTTATTGGAGGTGTTACCCTGGACAAATCACTCAATTTCCCAATGTCTAATATAACTCTCTGTTACTATAAATTGTACATGAGTGGCCACTGTGCTTCTCTGGAGAGTTTCCCACACAGATAAAATTATTGCTCTGAACAAAACCCAAACAATCAGCCAACAAACATGTGCCAGGCAGGCACTATACTAAGCTCCAGGGATACAAATCACTCCCTGACTTCAAAGAGCTCACGTTCTAACAGGCAAGACTAACAACCAACCAAATAGGTAATTGCAAGCTAAATAGAAAGCATAGAGTAAATAATTGAAAAGGGAAGACACAAGAAGTGCAAAGGATTGGGAAAGGCTTGCTGACATCGAGATCCAGAAGGAATCTTGACTGAACGCAGGGAAATGGAGAGGCAGAAGTAAAGAGGAAGAGTGTTCCAGTTCCAAGGGATAGCCAGTAGAAAAATCTACAAATGGGACATGGACTGTTACATGGAAAAGCAGCCAATGGGTCAGTGCATTGGCTTCATGGAGGATGTAGAAGGGAGTAAAATGTAAACGAATTGGAATAGTAGTAAGAAGGAAGGTTGTGAAGAATTCTAAATGCCAAGTAGCAGATTTGATATTTGATCCTGGAGGTAAGAGGAAGCTACTGGAGTTGACTAGGTAAGGTAGGGTAGTTTATTAAGGTCACATGACCAAATGTAAGTTGTAGAAACACTTTGGAAGCTGAGAGTGGAAAATAGATAGGATTGGAAAGAGACATGAGACAGCAAGCCTAAACAGAAGGCAATAGTTCAGGAGATGGGTAGTGAGGTGGTGCAGTGACTAGAGCGCTGGGCCTGGCCAGAGTCGGGAAGACTTCTTCCTCTCTTCCTGAGTTCAAATCCGACCTCAGACACTCATTAGCTGGGTGATTCTGGGCAAATCACGTAGCCCTCTTTGACTCAGTTTCCTCATCTGTAAAATGAGTTGGAGAGAGAAATGGTGAACCATTCCAATATTTTTGCCAAGAAAACCCCCAATGGGGTCATGGAGAGTCAGATTTGGCTGAAAATAACTGAACAACAGTAGTTCAGGAGATAGGTGATGACGACCTGAACTAGAGTTCTGGCAGTCTGAGCAGAGATGGGGGACCTATGTAACATTTATTGTAAAGGTGGGAACGACAAAATTTGCCAACATATTGGCTATATATGTGTAATCATGGATTACTTTTTTATATTAGTCATTTTGTGCAAGAAAACTCAAAGAGGGAGTGGGAAGGAGAAGGAGGGAGGGACAAAATTTAGAATTAACAGTTAAAAGAAAAACTGAAAGTTAAAAATTGTATGTACATGTAATTGGGGAAAAATGAGACAAATAGAGTTAAGTGACTTGTCCAGGATCACACAGCTAGTAAGTTTCTGAAGACAAATTTGAACTCAGGAAAGTGAGACTTTCTGACTCCTGATTTGTCACTCTATTCATTGCACCATCTAGGTGCCTCTATATACCTAAACTAGAGAGAGCAAAAATACAAAAATAAAATTATTGATCAACTTCTCTAATGAATATTTCTGTAAAAATTTTAACTTAATTTAATTATTAATATGTTAGTATTAATTTAAATCAAAATAAACTAATTAATTCTTTTTGTCTTTTCTTTTTGGAGGAGAGAAGGCAGGACAATTGGGGTTAAGTGACTTGCTGAAGGTCACATTGTTAGTAAATGTTAAGTGTCCGAGGCTGTATTTGAACTCAGGTCCTCCTGACTCCAGGACTGGTGCTCTATTCACTGCACCACCTAACTGTCCCCTATTAATTTTAAATAAACAAAATTAAAATAATAAAAGTATGTAATGATACTGACACATTAATTAATTAAATTAAAAATTAATAAAATAAATAAAAACAAAATTTAAATTTAGATAAAATAGCAAGGAGATTGCAGTATTATACCACAAAGATCATATACTATGACTAGGTAGGATTTATACCAGCAAGAATTCATGACTGGTTCAATATTAAGGAAACTATTACCATAATTTTTTTTTTATCAATAATAAAACCACAAAAATCATATGGTTATTTCAATAAGTACAGAAAAATGATTGGCAAAATATAATGTTTATTCCTATTAAAAACAGTAAAAAGCATAGAAATAACTAGTTTTCTTAAAATGATGGGAACAAGCATTATCTCTAATAGAAATTATCTAGAAATCTTCCCAATAAGATCAAGGGTGAAGCAAGAAAGCCCATTGTCACCACTATTATAAAATATTGTACTAGTAATGCTAGCGATAGCAATAAGGCAAGAGGAAGAAAATGAAGAAATAAATATTGGTTTGACGAAACAAAATATAACTTTTTACAGATTTTTTACTTAGAGAACCCTAGAGAATCAACTAGAAAAACAAACAAAACAGTAACTTTAGCAAAGGTGCAGGATACAAAATAAACCCACAGAAATCATGAGTATTTCTATATATTATCAGCTAAACTAAGCAGAAAGAGATAGAAAGAGAAATTCCATTTAAAATAAATGTAGATAATACAAAATACTTGGGAGTCTATCTGCCAACATACACATAGGAACTACATACACACAATTACAAAGCACTTTTCACATAAATTCAGATACAAGTAATTGGAGAAGTATTAATTGCTTGGGGTAGAACAAGCCAATAAAATAAAAATGACATTGCTGCCTGAATTAATTTGCTTATTCAGTGCCATATTAATTAAACTACAAAAGAATTATTTATTGATCTAAAAAAATACAAATAAAATATCTGGAAGAAAAATAAGAAAATCAAGGTAATCAATTAAAACAGTGAAGGAAAGGGACCTAGGAATATAAAATCTCAAGTTATACTACAAAAGCTGTAATCATCAAAACCATTTGGTACTGGATAAGGAACAGTATGGTTGATCAATAGAAGAGATTAGGTATACAGTATACAGAAGCGAATGAACACAGTGACCTAATTTTTAGTAAATCTAAACATTTCAGCTACTGCAGCAAGAACTTACTATTTAACAAAAACTACTGGAAAGCAGTCTTGTAGGAACTAGGCATAGATCAACATCTTATACCATATATCAAGATAAACTCAAAATGGGTACATGCTTTAGATATAAAGGAGCAAGGAAGAAACTACTGGAAGATCTATGTATAGGGGAAGAGTTTATGACCAAACAAGAGATAGAGAAGTTCATGGGAGATAAAATGGATAACTTCGATTGCATAAAATTGAAAAGGTTTTGCACAAACAAAACCAATGTAGCTAAAGAAGAAAAGCAGGAAACTTGAAAAAAAAATTTCAGTAAATTTCTCCAATAAAGTTCTAATGTTTCAAATTTATAGGAAACTGAGGAAAATTTATGAAAATGAGCCACTCTGGGGCATCTAGGTGTTGCAGTGAATAGAGCACTGGCTCTGGAATCAGGAGGACTTGAGTTCAAATCTAGCCTCAGACACTTAACACAAAACTAGCCATGTGACCTTGGGCAAGTCACTTAACCCCAAATGCCCTGCCCTCCCTCCTCCAAAAAAAAAGGAAAAAAAATAAGAGCTACTCTTCAGTTGACAAATGGTCAACAGATATGACAGGCAGTTTTCAGAAGGAGAAATCAAAACTTTTAATAGTTAAAAGAAAAATTACCTTAAATCATTGATACTAAGAAAAATGCAAATTAAAATAACTCTGAGGTACCACCTCATACTCATCATATTGACTTGAAATACTAGGCTGAGGAATTTTTGTTTTATCCTAGAGACTGTAGGAAGGTAGCAACAATTGTGGAGCAGGGCAAAAACAGGATCAGAATTGAAATTTTGGAAGATAAATTTGCAGAGGGAAGAGATGCAAGTAAGGGGATAAATTAGGAGGCAAGTCATAGGGAGAGGTGGTGGATATTGAACGAGGGTGGTGTTCATGCCAGAAGGGGACTGATGCATGAGATAGTATGGAAGTGGAATTGACGAGACTTGGCAACTGATTGGATAGGGGTAAGAAATGTAGAGGAAAAGACCAAGGATAAGTGAGGTTACAAAAACTGGTATTTGAAAAGATGGTGGTACCCTCAGTAGAAATACAGAATCCAGCAGTTAGCTGGATCCCTAGTCTTGGAGTCAAGAAGACTTGAGTTCAAAATCCATCCTCAGACACTTTCTAGCTGTATTACCCTAGGAAAGTAACTTTGCTTTCAGACTTGTTTTCCTCATCTGTAAATTGGGGATATTAATGGTAGCGATATCACATCGCTGTTGTGAGGATCAAATGAGGTGAGTGCTTTGCCACACTTAAAGTACTGTGAAGATGCTAGTGTTTCTTCTTCTTCTTCTTCTTCTTCTTCTTCTTCTTCTTCTTCTTCATCATCATCATCATCATCATCAGCAGCAGCAGCAGCAGCAGAAGCAGCAATAGTAACAGCAGCTGCAGCATTACATCACCACCTCTGAGTCTTAATTTCCTCATCTGTAAAATGAGGAGTGGGACTCAGCGACTTTTAAGGTCTTTTCCAGCTCTGTATAAGTTTGGAGGAGAATTTGTTATACTGAGTTCTGTTCTAAACAAGTTGAAATACAGTTGAAACTTCTGCCAGAGTCTTCCTTTTTAATAAACTACCTTCCGTCTATTCCATTACTTCTATGTATCTATGAATGTTGCACAGGGAGACATGTTATCTACTCCATCAGAAAGTAAGTCCCTAGAGGTCAGGGGCTCCAATTTTTCTCTATATTTGAAGCACTTAGCACAAAGTGTGTTCTTAATAAATGCTTGATGGTTGATGCATTGATTGACGTCTATAAACTTTGGAGTTTCCAACTCCCATGGGAGAAGCTTTCCACAAGAGCTCTGACTTCATATAAGTAAAGTCATAGTTCAATTTTGCCCTTATTTCCTTTCAGATTCCCTTGTAGGAGAAGCAACATAGCACAGTTTGATAAATATTGGACTTAGAGTCAGAAGTTCTAAGTTTTATTCCTGGCTCTGAAACACTCTAAACATGTGATCATGGACAAATATTTTCTCAGTTTCTTCATCTGGAGACTGGAGATAATGATTTTTTAATGTTAATTTGTGGTTTTCTTTTTTTCTTTCCAAATAGTATTTTTCTAATTGTACATAAAGACAATTTTTAACATTCATTTTTAAAAAAATTTTGAGTTCAAATTTTCTCCCTCCCTCCCTTGTCTTTCTTATTTCCTAAGACAGTAAGCAACTTGATAGGTTATATTTGTCCGATCATGTAAAACAGTTCTATATTAGTCATGATATGAAAGAGGAAACAGACCAGAAGGAAACACACACACACACACACACACACACACACACACACACACAGTGAGGAACATTATGCTTCAATTTGCATTCAGACTCCATTGTTCCTTTTCTGGAGGTGGTAGCATTTTCCATCATGAGTCCTTTGGAATTATCCTGGATTATTGAAATGCTGAGACTCCTTCATAGTTGATTGTCACACGGTGTTGCTGTTACTGTGTATAGCGTTCAAGATCAGAGATAATTCTTACACCACCACACTCACAGGGCTCTTAGGAAGAAAGCACTTTGAAAATCTTCAAGTACAAGTGCAATATCAGCTGTTATTCTTTGACTGCGAGTTTCCCAGGGGCTATTTAAGAGTCTGGAGTACAATGGAGAGAATACTGGATATAGGGTCAGAAGGCCTAGGCTTGGATCTTACCTTTGTCACTTGTTAACTGTGTTTCCCAAGGGAAGTCACTTCCCCTTTTAGGGGATTAATTTCTTCCTGTGTAAAATGATATGGTTGAACTTCGTGGCCTCCAAATCCCCTTCCAAGCTACAAATCTGTGATCTTCTGATCATTGTTGTGGGGATTGAAGGGAGATGAATGAAGAGAGGAGCATGGAGAAGGAGCATGGAGAAGGTGTTGGAATAGTAAAGAGGAAAGTGACCTGTCAGAATTAAAGCCATTTGTTCACTCGGTAAAGGTTCTTGCAGACATGAACTGAAAGTGAGTTTCAAGTGGGTGTGAATTCAATTTGGTATCATTGATAACTTTCTTCCAAAGTTCTTACTATGTGTTACCTTTGCAAGGTATAATGGAATGAGGGTAGGAGTTTGGAATAAGAAGATTTGGGTTCAAATTCTCCCTCTTCCCCATACTCACCTTGAGATTTTGGTCAAGTTCCTTCACTGATTTGGACCTTTTTTGTATTTTATCTGTGAGTCGAGGGGATTGGACAAGAGATGCTGTAAAGGAAGTCAAAATCCTATAGTCTGATGATGGGTATGCTTTCATAAGATTGAATGTCAGTTGTTCATTGGTGGACCATAGAACCATTGATTTAAATCTGGAAGGGATCTCCGAGGTCATTTAAACCAATTCCATAATTTGAAAGATGAGGAAGCTGGGGCTTGCAAAAGTTAAATGATCTGCCCAGAGTGCTGAAACTACTAAGTACCAAACGTGGGATTTGAACTTGGATCTTATTGACTCTGACATACCACCCATTAAGCCACAGAGTGTCTATGTGATAGATATATTTTCATAAGTTGTTGTTCAGTCTTTTCAGTCATCTGACTCTTTGTGATCCCATTTGGGGTTTTCTTGGCAAAGATATTGGAGTGATCTGCCATTTCCTTCTCCATGTCATCTTAAGATGAGGAGACTGAGACGAATAAGGTTAAGTGACTTGCCCAAAGTCACATAGCTAGTGCTGAGGCCAGATTTGAACTCATGAAGATGAGTCACATTTTTATAAGGCTGTATGCCAATTGTCTTTCCTATTGGGACAAAAGACCATCAATTTAAGGTTGGTAAGGACCTTCAAGGTCATCTAGCCCAGTTCCTTAATTTTGCAATGAAAGAAACTGAGCCTCAGAGAAGTGACCATCAGATCTGAATTTCCAATCTTGATCCTTTGTCCTTAAATCCAGTAGTTTTCCTACAGTGTCATGATGCCTCCCCACTGTGGGAAGGTAGCCATGAATGGGAACAATTTGATGCTTAATTGATTTTGTTCTGAACAGAAGAAAAAAAAAAAGTTATTAGATTCCCTTGTACTTTTTCCCACCAGCTGACTTTTTTTGTGTTGCCTCTCCCATGACTGTATCACTTTTAGACACCAAATGAAAAGCATGTGTAACAGAGATCAGAAATGCACTCTCATTCCCTGTTACCATGGGAAATGCCCCATGTGAAATATGGGTTTTCGTGAAGTCTGCACACATTACTTTAATTATGACATTCAGTTTGGAAACATGAATGTTTATACAATTAGAACCTTGGATGTGTTGCTCAAATTCTTCTGAGTTGGATGGCTACATGCACATTTTCCCCCCAATTTGGTCTATAAATGTAGACTGAAAGATGGAACACCAGGGCAGGCTTCAATTCTTTGGAGCTGGAAAATCACGCTATAGAATTGGCCACAGAAGATAGAATTTTTGTTTTGTAGTGTGGGCTCCAAGTTTCTCTTCTTGCACTTTTCTGGGTCAGGTTGCACCTGAAAGGTTAGGGTTGCTTTTGTAGGGCATATATCTGATTCTGCATGACCCTGTGTGCTAAAAATGAAATTGATCTTTTAAAAAAGGGTGTAAAATATTGGAACATTGGAACAGCACACTCCAGGTTGTAAATCAGTCCTCATTATAATCCCCCCTTAATGAGTTTGCTGCTTTATTCTCCCTCTGGGCTCAAACTTCTCAGTGCAAAGACAGATCTTCCTAAACTTTTCCAAAAATCATTTTGTTTTTGACTTGTGAAGGAGAATAAAATCTACCCTATCCACTTAAAAAAATATAAAAAAACCCACTTAAAGTGACTAAAAATGAGCACATGAATGGTTCATAGAATTAACAAATTGTCTATTGTAATTAGTCTTGGTGAAAAGTGATAGGTTTTCTAAGGACTTTTAAAAAATAAAATTTTCAAAGATTATAGAAGTCTAACGCAATTAAAGCATGTTACAACTACAGGGAACCCCAGAAGCTTTTGCGTACAACCCTTTCATTTTGTTGATGAGGAAACTGAATTCAAGAAAAGAGAAGAGACCTGCCCTGGCTCAAATGACAGAACAATGCCTAGAAACCAGATCATTGGGATCTTCTCATTCCCAGGTCTCTATATTTCCTACTAGTTCTAAGTTGCTTAAATATTTTTATGTATGTTGTGTATATGTGTGTATGTGCTTGTATGCATATATGGATGTGTACACATGTATATAATATATAATAAGTATTATAAGTGCATTACACACGTATATACACATATGTGATATATGTATGCATATATAATGTATATATATATGTATGTATATATGACGTGTGATATCAATCCAATCATTTTGAATACTATGCTAATAAAAAATTCTAATATATCTTGCTTCTCAGGTAAGTCAAAATGTTCACAGTAGCACTTTTTTTCAGGTGGTATCCAAGAACTGGCCTGAAATAATATGTCCACTGACTGGAAAATGACAAAACAAATTGTAGTACATGAGTGAGATAGAATTTTACTGAAACATATGGATATGTAGAATTCAATGAATTAAGGGAAGCTATGTATTAACTGATGCAAAATGAAGTAAGCAGAACTATGAAGACAGTGTACAAAATGGCTACAAGAATGTAAATGGGAAGAACGATATAATTTAACCATATGATGAGAATGACTGTGTTGGCATAGGAAAGGAGATGAGAAGGGGCTTTTTCTTCCCCTTCAGTACCAACGAGGAGGGCACTTGTGCAAAGGTTGTTGACTTAATTGTCAGCTGTGGTCAATGTGTTTCCTCCAAAATAAACACAAATTAGGTATTTATTTCAAAGTTATGGAATTTTGAAAGTAACTTAAATCATATTCCTCTTATGAAATTACTTTTATTTCCTATTTTCCACTTGGTTTTTCTGAATCATTTTCTCTCCTTTTAAAATTTTTTTTTTTTTACAAGGGAAGGTACTTTTTTTTTTTTTAGAGAAGAGGAGAGGGATATATTTATTAAAGAATGTGCTCTGAAGACTAGAGTTATAGTTTTTAAATAACAGAAACACTGTATTTTGACTGATATAGTCAGATTAAGTGGGGAGGAAGCCAGGAGAAAAGGAGACTCAGGTATATGTCTTTCTGCAAACATTTGGAGGGCTCTCCACAGGAAAAAAAGAATTGTTATGCTTTTCCTTGAGGGCAGAACTAGGAGAAAGTGATAGAAGTTGCAAAGAAGTTGATTTCCATTTGATGTAAGTAAAAAACATACATTTCCTAGAAACTAGCAGGGCTTTCCCCCTCTGCCACCTTGGTTGTGGTCTAACTTGCTGGGATCAGACTTAAAATGGTGACTACTGGTATTCTTACCGCCAAGTTCACTTTTAGCCATCACAAAGCCAACATACAAGTTGATCTTGTGTTATAGGAAGGGATGTCTAATCTACCTGTGGACCAGATCCAACAAGCCATTCCTCACCAGCAGCTCATCACTGGCCGCAGCAACTGCCAGTACCAGAAGATTCTGCTACAGACTCATTGTGGACAGGTCTTTTGACCTTTCAGAATTCAGAAGAACACAATCTTCTTTTTCTTTCTCTAATATTCATTCAGCTCAGATCAGGAAAGACGAAGTATAACGGAGACTGAATAGCCTTGCTGTCACCACATGGTGGCTGGGTGAGACGGAGAGAGGGGCCAAGAAGACCCATCCCCACTGGTATGAAGGAGCCAACTTATACCAGCTCATGAGAGTCACTTGTTAAATTTTCAGTGTGTGCATTCACATCTTAAAAATTAGAAAATGATACAAATTGGGACTTTGACTTATTGTTTTGTTGATCGTCTAGACTTTATAAAGTAATGGAAAAATCTTAATAATATAGATTAAACTTAAAAGTGTGTTATCCATACATCTTTCCCCTTCAGAGACCTGATTGTGAAATATTTCCAAGAAGGTACCTGCCCTTCTCCCCCTCTGTTGTCTAAAACAGCTCTTGCCTCTCTGATCACCATAGAAGAGAGCTCTTCTGTTTCTTTGAACATTCTGTGTGCGTACTCAGTTTAATCTCAGCCACCAGTCACAAGATTATCACCATGAAGTAAACCAAAAGGGAGCAGTCCTGGGATATTTGAGAATGCTCTGAAAGGGAGTGAGGAAGGGAAAGGGCGTCTCCATCACATATTTCCGGGAGCAGGGACAGTAATGAAGGCAGAATGGTTCCTTGCACATGCGCTCCTCCACTTTTGCTGCTTAATAATTTTTTCAGTTGTGTTCTACTTTTCATGAGCTTTTCTGGGGCGGAGGTTTCTTGGCAAAGATATTGAAATGGTTTGCTGTTTCCTTCTCCAGTTTATTTTACAGATGGGAAAACTGAGGCAGCCAGGGTTAACTGACTTGCTCAGGGTCACACAGCTAGTAAATGCCTGAGGCTAGATTTGAACTCAGGTCTTCCTGATTCTGGGAAGTTCTGTGCACCATGCCACTTAGCTGTTTCAACCCTCCATGACTTAAGGAAAATCTTCCTGACTGTTGAATTATCTAGAATTATCTAGAAAGGACTTCTTCTCGAGGTAGTTGCTTTTGTCTAATGGGGCAGCTTCAAGTAGACACTGACAGACCAGACTTGATGGCCTCACTGCTTGCATCCCAACTGTGGCATTTGTGCTTTGTAACACCAGCGGATTGCTGCTGAGGGTGCGCTTGGCTGGCTGGTGTTAGATCTTTCCTACTCCCTCCTCCCTATTTGACCGGGGCAAAGCTGAATCCTTCTGGGGCTTTTTTTTTTGCCTCTTCCTGAGCAGGTGTATTAATTATTTAGAATATCATTGATACTATTTCAAATGTCAATGACTGGGCATCAGTCCCATTTTATTTTTTTTCAGAAAGAGGAATTTTTTAGTCCACGGTGCTTAGTCTCTAATGTAATGGAAGGGGCAGAAAAATCCTAATGGCCTCAGCTTAGTGATGGTTGTGTCCATTTGCCTTGCAGCCCTCTTTATGGTGACTGTAAGAATGAGATTTGTAGTCAGAGGATTCCCCACTCCCACCGAGGATCTCGTTCCCAATAGCAAAGCATTCTTTGTGATCATGTGTCCTCTACAGATTGTCTTTCTTTTTTTTTTTTTAAGTTTTATTGACATGTTTTATTTTCATGTTACGTAAATTTACAGGTTACTTCTATTTTGTGAAAGATTTCTTATAGCAAGGAAAAAGTTCATTAAATCAATGTTAGTGACCTTATCTAAAAGTTTATAGCACATTTCACATTTATAGCACCTTTTTTACCTCTCTATTAAAAAAATAAAAAAAATGTGTTTTCCTCCTTCCCAGCCCCTCCTCAATTTGACTAAGAAAATAATAGAAAAACAAATTTCTTTTTAGTAAACATGCAGAATCAAGCAGAACAAATTCCTTCCACAACTGTGTGCATAAGCATATATCTCATTCTGTGCTCATTCATAATTTTTCCGTTATGAATAGTGTATTTCATTACCGGGCCCCTAGAATCATGAGTGACAATGGTTTCTTCATAGTTTTGACAACTTTCAAAATTGTTTTGTTCTTAGGTATAGTTCAAATTGTTCTCCTAGCTCTGGTCATTTCTTTCTTCATTGACTTATAAAAGTCCTTAAGTTGTTCCTTTTTTTTTTCCTTTTTGGAGGGCAGAGCAATTGGGGTTAAGTGACTTGCCCAAGGTCACATGGCTAGTAAGTGTTAAATGTCTGAGGCTGTATTTGAACTCAGGTCCTGTCCTCCTGACTCCAGGGCTGGGGCTCTATTCACTGTGCCACCTAGCTGCCCTCAAATTGTTCATTTTTATAATACTGATGTAATAGTAGCAATCGTTCCTCTAGATCTGCCTACTTAACTTTGCATCAGTTCATATAAGTCTTTCCATGTATTTTTGGAATCATCTCTTTTCTCCTTTCTTACAGTATAATATTACACCATCACATTCATATCCTACATCTTATTTGCTAGAGGTTTTCCTAGTTTGATCTTAAATATGAGGGTAAAAAACGAAACAGTATCTTTTGGCAGAGTAGCTAACTAGAGCCGGTGCCAAAGTTCGTACTAAGTCATATTTGAGGGGTTTGGATGGAGCCATTTTTTGCTTCTATTTCAGTCCAATCCTAAAAACATTTATGAATCACCTGCTATGTGTTATGAAGACAGAGATTCAGAGTCAGGAAAAACTGTCTGTGTGACCCTGAGTTGGTCATTTTACCTCATGGTGACTCAGGCAACTCTCTAAGACACCAGGCTGCAAAAAAGATTCAGGTTTATTCTGTCAGGGAGTTTCATCATCAGGAATTCCCAGAATCAGTTGAATTACAAAAAAGTGCTAGCCACTGGGGATACACACATGAAACAGGAGTCCATGATCTCAGGGGTCTTATATTCTACAAGGGAAATATAGCATGGACACAGCAAAGTATACATAATTTGAGGAGATAGGGATCACAAATGACTCAAGGGTTCAGGAAAAGGTTTTCCCTAGAAGACAGTGGAGGTGAGAAAGCTCATCAGGTATGAAGGTCATCCTGTGCAAAGGTCAGGTGGTGGAAGCTGAGCTGCAGTATTTGGGAAATGGCAAGTTGACCAGTTTGATTAAAATACAATGTGCATGAAAGGGAGCAATGTGAAATGACCATGGAAAAGGGAGACAGATTGTGAAAGGCTTTAAGTACTAAACAAAGGCATTTACATTTTATCATACAGGCAATAGGTGCCTGCTGGAATTTCTTTGTGCATGACAATCTCATAAATAGTCATGTGGTTTAAGAACCTAAATTAGGATGCTGTCTGAAGGACAGACTGGAGAGGGAGAGAAGCTGGAGGCAGGATGACCAAGGTATGTGTGTGTGTGTGTGTGTGTGTGTGTGTGTGTGTGTGAGATAGAGATACGAGCATTTCTATTGCAGTAGGATTGCTGGCAACAGCCAAAAATTCTGCCTTTTCTTTGCAATATCGCTGGTTATATCTTGAGGCTCCTCTAAAGAATGGCCTAATCCTAATTAGGCAACTAGGTTAGAATGCTATGTCTGGAGTCAAAGACCTGTGCTCAAATTGGATCTCAGACACTTACTAGCCATGTGACCCCAGGCAAGTCACTTAACCCTGTTTGCCTCAGTTCCCTCATCTGTAAAATGAGCTGGAGAAGGAAATGGCAAATCAGTTCTTTGATTGCCAAGAAAACCCCAAATAGGGTCATTAAGAGTCAGATACAACTGAAAAAAATGACGGAACAACAACAAATGTTAATCCATGGAAGATGAGGGAGTGATAGGATATAGGAAGATGTAGTAGTACAAGTATTTTTTTTTTCTTCCCCAGATTTAGATTTGGTGATGTGGGAAGGAGTGCTGACCATCTGGTAGCCTGCAGCCTGAGATAGGGGACACTTGAATGTAACACATTTGTCCTACCTTGCCTAGGACTAAAGGATGAGGAAAATGTATCAGCAAATTTTTAAAAAATCTTCAGAGATGCCTAATGATTTTTTTATTTTTGCACTGACTGGGTCTGACTGGGGCTTGACTAATAAAAGGGCTGTAGATGTGTTGACTAGCCCTGAGGCATGTTGACCTGTCTCATTCAAAGTTAAATTCAACAGTAACCTGAAGAAGTAGCAGCAGCAATGGAATTGAATAATAGGCTCTATTGGTTGCAGATAGAGGGAGTAGGTGCTAGGCAGCATGCCATTTTTAGTTGCGGGATAATGAGGAATTCTGGGGTCATATGAAGGAATTTCTGTACCAAATCAAAGATCTGCTTCAAGTCTGAAGCTGCAGAAGATAGAAGGAAAGAACAAGTTATAGCGTCATGAGGAAGATAAAACCAAGGTCTTTCTTTCACTTACACTATGATCCTATGAAACAGGAGTCAATGTTCTTTATCTTATTAAAAGTATTGGCAACTCTAGGGCAAAAGTATAAATCTGAAAAGATGGTATAATTCTTACCTGCCTAAAATGGGAATCAGAAGAGGAGA
Source organism: Pseudochirops corinnae (assembly GCA_028646515.1). Lineage (NCBI taxonomy): Eukaryota > Metazoa > Chordata > Mammalia > Diprotodontia > Pseudocheiridae > Pseudochirops > Pseudochirops corinnae. The sequence continues at coordinate 7,856,238 of CM053592.1, forward strand.
GGATTTCTTGGTCCTTTAGAAACTGACTTTTTTCTCTCATTAGATATGAGGGACTCCCTGAGTTCACACCTTAATTCTAGAGGTCTATGTAGAGGTCTTATCCCAGGGAAAGGAGAGATTCACCAGAAAGGGAAAGAGAGTTTTTTTTTTTTATTATCTATAAGCTTAAGAAGGAGTCCTTCCTTTATTTGTTGCTGTGTACGATAAACTCAGTGTGTTTTCTATCTTTGTAAACACAGTGCTTGTAAGGGAGTTGAAGATACCTCAGGTTGAAATGAGAGACAGAAACACAACAAATCCAGACGTTCTCAAGGCTATGCTTCTCTAACTGGAATTATAAGGCATATATAGGTGGCATTATTGATTTAATGAATATCCAAGATGGAACCCTTAGTCTGTCCTCAGCTGACACATTGGTTACATTTGTTCCTAAGTCCTGTTTGTCATCTTTATTTTCTCATTTTGAGAGATGATGTGACTAAGGTATGTTCAGGCAATTGCTGCAAAGAAGATTGAGGGATGAGAAAAATTTAATTGAAAGTCTGCTGACTGAAGAAACTGTCATTATAAACTAGTTTGTGGAGCATTACGCCTCAAAACTTTCCCCACTCTCTTCTATCCTCCACCTAGCTGCCAAAGTGATTTTCCTTAAGACTATGTCTAACCATGTCACTCCCCTACCTAGTAAACTCCAGTGGCTCCCAATTGCCTCTAGGGTCAAATAAAAATTCCTGTTTGTCATTTAAAGCTCTTAACAACCTGGTCCAAACCTATCTTTCCAGACTCATATATCACTCCCCCTCCTGTACTCTGTGATCCAGCCAAACTGGCCTTCTCCCTGTTTTTCACACATGGTGCTGCATCTCCCATCCCTGGGGCTTTGCCTGACTGTCCACCATGTCTGAATGTGCTCTGTCCTCAATCCAACTCCCAGAATTCCCCTCTTCCTTTCTTTATCTCCTTTAGGGAATGAAATTCATCACTCTCTTTGTCAAGCACCATCTTGAAGTCTTTCTTGATCTCTCCCAACTTCTAGGACCCTTTCCACCAAGCTATATTGCTGTTTAACTAACTTGTATTTATTCTTTTTCTGTTTGTTTTGTGTAGATTTACATATGTGTTTTCTGTATCCCCCATTAAAATGGTGTCCTGAAAATAAAGATGGCAAACAGGACTAAGGAACAAATGTAACCAATGTGTCAGTTGAGGACAGACTTAAGGGTTCCATCTTGGTTATTCATTAAACCAATAATACCACCTATATATACCTTATGCTCCCAGCTAGAGAGACCTGGCCTTGTGAATATCTGGATTGGATGGGTTTCTGCCTTTCATTTCAACCTGAGGTCTCTTCAGTTCCCTTATAAGCACCATGGCTGCAAAGACAGATCACATGATGGAGTTTCATTCTTTCTATTTACAATTCCACAACTGAATAGAGTACCTGGTGTGTAGTAAATAATTGTGAATGGATTGATTGAATAAATGATTGAGTAATGGAAGGAAAGAGACTTGGTACTGGGAAGTCAGAAACTCTCCAAGGTGGTAAGGAGAATAGGGGAAAGGAGGTGGAGTCTGGATTGGGTATCATGAATTCTTTTGATGTTAAGCTTCATTCCTTTCTCCCATAGTACTAAGCCTTCTCCCTGTGATCAGTGGGAGTAGAGAAAAGTTGCTTTTTATCCAGACCCTTCTTTTATGTATTCAGACTTTCTCCTGAGATTAATTTCAATTCCTTTAGTCTTTTACCATGCCTCCCATTTTCTCGTTTTGCTCAGATTCTCTCCCAAGTTCAGACAGGAGGCCCCAAAAGGATAAACTGGTTGAATGGTGTCCTGAGCAATGCTCAGCACGATGGAAGAATGACTAATAGCATCCTTGAGACATTTCTCCATGGACGTAGCCAGGTTTCTGCACTGTGTTAATGTGTTTACTGTATGGTCTGATTCAGTTGCTGGTCTTGTGGAGTTGGTCCAAATAAAGGAAAGTCATCTGTCTTTATTGATTTCTCCCACTTTAGAAAGGAAAATATTGGGACACATCAGTAGTGCTCTGTGTTTGTCTCCTCTGCACTTGCCCTGCCCCACCAATGTGGTTCTATTGCCCATTTTCAGAGAGAAGTCTTCTATGGTCATCTACGATGAGCATTTGTCCAAAGAATTACAGCTCAAATTCAGATGGCAGTTTCCTTCCAGAAACCTTGGTATGTAGGTCATCCAATCTGAATTCCCCATTTCACAGATAAGGAAACCTTACCAAGATGACATAGTTTTTGAATGGCAGAGTTTCAACTCAAATCTGGGTCTCTGATTCTAAGACCAAGATTTTTCCACCACAGAGTGGTTGCTTTCTAAAGCAACCTGTGCTAACAATAGCGACACCAACAACACCAACACTTGCCCAATGCTCTAAAATTCTCAAAGTGTTTTATAAATATTATTTCATATCATCCTCACAACAACCCTGGGAGGTAAGTATTGATATTATCATCACCAAAAGGAAACTGAAACAAGCAGAAGTTTAGTGACTTGCTCAGAGTCACAGAGCTACTAAGTGTCTGAGGTCTGATTTGAATTTGAACCTTCCTGAATTTTGGTCCGGTGCTTTATCCATTGTACACCCAAGCTCATTGCCTTACAAGCTTCCTCACCCCCCACTCCCACACACATTCTTCTCTCTCTCCTTTAGGGAATGAAGTTCATCACTCTTTGGGTGACCCCCTAAGCACCAACTCCAGTTGTGACTCCTCATCCAAACCACATCCCCTTTATTCCAGACCCAGGAAGCATCTGTAGGGTTGGATTCAAGCAAAACTTTGAAGTGAATCAAGTTCATCTTTGTCACATTCCTCTTTCTCTTTATGAATGGATTTTACTTCATCTTTCTATGCCCCCTGACAACTGTCCTGGTGCTGCTCCCTCTTATTCCTCATATAGGTAAAAGCAATCTGGTAAACTGAGGCATTATTCAACTGGGCACAAGCAGGCAGAACCAGGAGCAGTATGTAGGACTTGGAGAAAGGTCAGGTTGAGGGTCAGTGAAATGGAAAACTTCCTAACCATTAGAAATATCCATTGGAGGAATTGGCTTCTTTATTTCTTCCTCACTAGAGTAAGCAAGAGTTGAACACTTACCTCATTAGGGAAATGATAAAAAGTAAGGAGTGTGTGTGGGGGAAGGAATTCAGCCAAACTGACCAACTGAGTCTGAAGGTGTATGCCATCATCCAGACCTGCAGTTCCCCACCTCCCCCAAGTATCATCATTTTGACGATATAGTGTTCATTCTCAGCTGTATTTTGTATGTTTCTCCCATTTGCATTATTCCAGTATTGTGAATGTAAATTTCCTGATTCTGCCTACTTTACATTGCATCAATTCATATTAATTACCCCTTGCTTTTATGTGTAAGAATGGAGCTTCACTCACATCCTAGTTAATGTAATCACAGGAAGCTTAGACAGCTTGTTTGAATCAATAAATCAGGAGTGTAAAACCTAGACTGTGAACGAACCTTCAGCCAAATGGAGAAAATTAAAATACTTCCATCCCTGGAGGAAGACAGATGATGTGGCACAAACTGTTTTACCTCAGAGACCAGAGGGCATGCGCTGACCTGTTTGCCCCATACCCTATAACCCTGGACTGTTGCTTTTTTTTGGAGTTTTTTGCTTTATAAGCTTTCTATTTTTCTTCTTGTCTGAACTTGTCATCTTGTAATTTAAAGTTTATTATTTTATTGTGGATTTAATAAACACAAACGTGGCAATTTCAATAAAGAAAAAATATTGTATATGAAATAATGAATGTCTCTTACATAGAGTTGTGTTTGTTTTAAGGGCTATAGTGGATAAAGACTGGGCTTGAAGTCAGGAAGAACTGGTTTCACATCTCTCAAGACTCCCACATGCAATAGTTTTGTGATCTCAGGCAATTCACTTAACCTCTTAGCCTGAGTCAGGGGTGGGAACCTGTGGCCTTGAGGCTACATGTGGCCCTCTAGGTCCTCAGGTTCGTCCCTTTGACTGAATCCAAACTTCACAGAGCTACCCCTTTAATAAAAAGATTTGTTCTGTGAAGCTTCAATGCAGTCAAAAGGCCACACCCACGGACCTAGAGGGCCACATGTAGCCTGGAGACTGCAGGTTCCCAACCCCTGGACTAAGTTGCAAATAAAGGGCCAGTCTGTAATGATGAGGATAGTCCTTTACTCTGAGTGTTTTACATTCAAATCATAGATCTGGCATATGGACACATACACATATATACATAAACAGGCATATATCCATATACACATGTATGTATATATATATGTATATATAATATAATATATAATATAATATATATAAATACACACATGCCACATATATAGAATACTCTTAAAATCTTTGTAGTTCACCCAAATGTATATTTAACACCATATTAATGTAATTGCCTGTTTGAATTCCCTTCTGAAAATTTTTTTCTGTGTATTTTAAACATTTTATTGCTATTTCCGTCCATCTCTTTCACTATCCAATAACCCCTGCTTTTTCCACCCTTATGTCAGTGGAAGTCCCTTCTTGTCTAAAAAAGTGTCTCATTCTGCATTGCTAATTTGTCCCTTTTCTGACAAGCATTCACAGTCATGCTTCATCATTAGTTGCTGCTTAAATCAGAGGTCTGAAGACTGTCAGAGTTGGTTTTTTTTTTTTTGCTTCTTTTGTATTTTTTATTGAGTTCTTGATTTCATTTTTAATTTATGGAATCAAACAATCATTTCCATAGCAAAGCGTACAAAAAAGATGATTGCCCATGAACCTGCAAATCTGTTACATACAACTTGCTATCCCTTTTAAATGTATAATCAAGTTATCACGTAAATTTCTTTTTTTCCCTTTTCCCCTCCTTCTCTGGCCCCCTCAAGATGGCTGTCATTAGATGGAAACATGTTTTCTTTTGCATTTTTGAGGTCATCATGTAAATTGTTCACTGGGTTCTGCTTATTTTACTACATCGGTTCATGTAAGTCTTCCCAGGTTTCTCCAAATGCATCCTTTTGGTTATTTCTTAGGCACAAGAGTATTGTTCCGTTCATATATCATGATTTGTTCAGCTACTCTCTAATTCATAGGCATACACTGTTTCTAGCCTTTTCCTACAGCAAAACCTACTTATCGTTGTATGATGTATACCTAATGCTTAGTTTGACAATGTTGGCTTCCTAAATACAATTGTCATGTTCTGAATAATTTAATAAAAAGAGTCCAATATGTTTGATATTTGTCATATAATAGCTTTAAAAGCATATTGAGGCATCTTCATAATAAGAGTAGCCCCTCATGGAAATAAATGTGTCCTAAAGCTATTGGAAAGGGCTATGAAGGATTTGGGAAATTTCAAAATGTTCCACAGCAAGGTTTGATTAGGTGAAAATACTTAGGTGACATTTTGTGTATTTCCTGATCCATTTGATCAAGCAAAAATTCCTGATGCAATGATAGTAAAAAATAGCCCTTGGAAAGTGTTCTTAAGAGGAGGTATTGGGTAAAAAAGGAGAAGGCTTGATGGGAAGGGAAGATTTGCTCATAAGAAAGCCTGAAAGGCATGCTCATATCTGAAAAAGGCGCCTCACTTTAGGGTGCCATGTTTAGATTTCCTACGTAAGAGGAATATTATAAGCCCCTAATTTGATCAGTCATATAACTGAATGACCACAGCACTGGCAGACATTTGGATTCTTTTAAATTGTTGAAATACCTTAAGGAACTGGATTTTGAACTATATAGAGCCTGAAGCTAACAGCCTTTAATCACAAGGCTAGAATACTACCAAAGACTAGAGAGGCATTTAGGTGGATGTAGGAAACCATAGCCACATTCATACAGATTAGCATTTTATATAACAAAAAAGAGTGCTCTGATTTTATAATTAACATGGATGTTCAACAAGAGACTGGTAGAGAGAAGAATAAAGAAGTGTATGAGGGGGCAGTTAGGTGGCACAGTGAATAGAGCACCAGTCCTGGAGTCAGGAGGATCTCAGTTCAAATCGGGCCTCAGACACTTAACACTTACTAGCCATGTGACTTTGGGCAAGTCACTTAACTCCAATTACCCTGCCGTCTCCCCTCCAAAAAAAAAGTATATGAGGTTAAACTAGATCAAGTGTGTAGGGATATGATACATAAAAAAAGAACTAAAATTGCTCCTAATCAGTCTTGAACTTCAACAGAATCCACTAAATTTTGGCCAGTTCTAGGCACAGTAAGTGGCAAAGAAGATGGCTGTGAAAGTAAAAACCTAACTTTGGAAGTTGTCGTTCAGTCCTGACCCATTTGAAGTTTTCTTGGCAAAGGAGTGGTATGCTGTTTCCTTCTCCAGCTCATTTTACAGATGAGGAAATTGAGGCAGATAAGGGTAAGTGATTTAGTGCCCAGGGTCACACAGCTAGTAAGTGTTTGAGGCTAGATTTGAACTGAAGAAAATGAGTCTCCCTGATTCCAGGCCCTGTGGTGCATGTACTATTTCCACCTAGCTGCCCAACCTTTGGAGAACCCAACTTCAACCAACTCCCAAACATTTAATGTATAGGACGTGGAAGCAGAGCAAGAGAGGTTTGCTGATGGCATGAACTCCCTGTAACAGTACAAACTCAGTGGCAAGAGTAGATCATCTGATGAGTAAGAGAAACTCAACAAAAGTCATTTATTTTGGAAAGACAGAAGACCAAGGAAATGGAGGTCACAACAGTACAATACAAGAATACCTCTTGCAGGATACAATAAGACAGAACTGTTTTATTATAGATGTGAATTAGATGGCTAAGCATATGGATGATGTGTTTGAGAGGAGAATTATGACTTGGTTAGGCCTGAAGACAATGTCATTGGTGCTAGAAATAGGAAACAGAGATAGGCAAAGGGCAGGGTTGGGGAGGGGTGAAGAATATCATTTCCTACCTTGAAAACTCAGAGTATTTCTGCATCAACTTCTCCTTTTCCTTCTGAGTCCATGATATCTGAACTCATAGGACCGTACATGGAAGTAATGCTTGGAATTGAGAATCAATCAACAATTATTTATTAAGTACTAGCTATGTACCAGGCACTCTTCCAATCACTAAAGAAATAGATGCAAAGAATGAAACAGTTCCTATTAAAAAATTTATATCTATCTATATATACATACATACATATATACATATGTACATATACACACATACATATATACATACATAAATACACATACATACATATATATGTATATATATGTTTATATATGTGTATATGTTTCAAGTGACCATTATATTTCAATCATTCCATGACAGACAGTTGAGGCAACTACCTTTGCTATTGTTGTTCAGTCATTCAGTCATGTCCAACTCTTCATGATCCCATGGACTATAGGAAGCCAGGCTTATAATATTCTCCACTGTCTCCCAAAGTCTGCCCAAGGCTGCCATATTTGCTGCTTCCATAACACTATCCACCTCATCCTTTGCTGTCTCCTTTTCCTTTTATCTTCAATCTTTTCCAACATCAGAACCTTTTCCAAGGAGTTCTGTTTTCTCTTTATGTGGCTAATGTATTTAAGCTTCAGTTTCAGTATTTGACCTTCCAGTGAAGAGTCTGAATTAATTTCTTTAAATTTTGACTATTTTGATCTCCTTGCTATCCAAGATCACAAAAATCTTCTCCAGAACCACAATTCAAAACCATTAATTCTGTAATCCTCAGTTTTCCTTACAGTCCAAATGTCACAGCCATACACTGCTACTGGAAAAACCATAGCCTTGGCTGTATGGAGCTTTGTCAGCTAGGTGGCGTTTCTTCTTTTTGGTATGCTGTCCAGATTTCCCATAGCTCTTCTTCTAAGGAGTATTTTTTAATTTCATGGCTACAGTCACCATCTGCTGTGATCTTAGAGCCCAAGAGGATAAAATCTGACACTGCTTCTGTTTCTTCTCTCTCTATTTGCCAGGAAGTGATGGGACCAGCTGCCAAGTTCTTAATTTTGTTGATGTTCAGCTTCAACCGAGCTTTTACATCTGCCTCTTTCACCCTTATCACAGGGCTTCTTAATTCTTCTTCACTTTTTGCCATCCGAGTGGCATCATCTACATATCTGAGATTGTTCATATTTCTTCTAGCAACCTCAATTCCAGCATTCGATTCAGCTAGCCTGTAATTTCACATGATGTATTCAACTTATAAGTTAAATAAATGAGGGGAAATATATAGTTTTGTCATAATCCTTTTCCATCTTAAATTAATCAGTTGTTTCTTGTTTGGTTCTAACTGTCACTTCATGGTCTGTGTACAATTTCCTCAGGAGACAAGTAAGATGATCTAATACTCCCATCTCTTTGAGAACTTACCACATTTTCTTGAGATCCACATACACAGTCAAAGGTTTTAGTGTAGACATGAAGCAGAAGTAGATTTTTTTCCCGTGGAGCTTCTTGTTTTCTCCACCATCCAACAACAGTTGGCAATTTGGTCTTTAGTTCCTCTGCCTCTTCAAAAACCAGCCTGCTCTTTTGGCAATTCTCAAGTCACAGATTGCTGAAGCCTAGCTTGCAGAATCTTAAGCATAATAAATGAGCAGAATTGTTCAGTAAGTTGAATACCCTTCGGCTTTGTCTTTTTTTAGGACTGGGGCATAAGCTGATCTTTTCCAATCCTGTGGCCACTGTTGAGTTTTCCAATTTTGCTGACATACTGAGTGCAGCACTTTTAAACAACATCATCTTTTAAGATTTTTAAATTATCTGAAATTCTGTCATCTTTACTAGCCTTATTGTTAGCAATACTTCCTCAGGTCCACTTGACTTCATTCTCTAAGATGTCTGGCTCTTGATCAGTAACATCACTGTTGTGGTTATCAGTGATGTTAATATCTTTCTCGTGTAGTTTTGTGTATTCTTGTAACTTCTTAAAAATGTCTTCTACTTCTGATAAGTCTCTACCTTTTTTGTCTTTTCCATTGAACCTGTCTGAAGAGCAACTTTATCCCATTGATTCTTTTTTTTAATTAAATTTTTTATTTTATTTTAGTTTACATCATTCATTTCCATGAAATTTTGAGTTACAAATTTTCTCCCCATCTTTCCCCTACCCACCACCCCAAAACCACTATCCCAGTGTATTCCTCCTCCCCCAATCTATTCTCTCCTATGTCTTCCCCCCTAACCCCTCTGACTTTTCGGTAGGGC
>CM053592.1:7865931-7891478 GCA_028646515.1 Pseudochirops corinnae
GTAACAGTAGCAATAGTAGCAAGAGTAATAGTAGTAGTAGAAGTAGGAGCAGCAGCAGCATAACAGTAGCAATAGTAGCAAGAGTAATAGTAGTAGTAGAAGAAGGAGCAGCAGCAGCGTAACAGTAGCAATAGTAGCAAGAGTAATAGTAGTAGTAGAAGTAGGAGGAGCAGCAGGATCGCTAGCAGCAGCAGTATAGTATTCTAAAAAATATCATATAGAAAAACACAAAAAAATAGAAAGGGCATAAATTCTCAGAAAAAAAATGAAATGGGCCAAATATGTCATGGGATTATCTATGTCTCTCTCTTCTGAATCCAACATTTACCCAAGTAACTGTCACTGAAAAAGAAATGAACCAAAACAAGGTGAATGTACTTTTGCAATGGCCGCTATGAGGTCTTGGGAGTACACATCTGTACTGGCGCTAAGGCTGCTGGTTATTGTAGTTAAGGCCAAACGGAAGTCCCTGGACTTTTCTGAGCCAATCTATGTGGTTAATATCAAACAATGCCAAATCAATGGATGGTTAAAATATTTTCTCCTAGGGATAGAGGTGGAAATACTGGGTTCTTAAACAAGTGTAAAGGAGAGTCCTTTACCAAACCCCACGGAAGAAGGAAATAGAAATAGACAGCCCTTTAGAGGACTTTAAAGGGAAAAGGAGATGAAGGTGAAGGTGGAGAGTTCCTTTGAGTTAAGTTCAGAGCATTCTCAGACATGAAGATCTACTTCAGCCATCCAGGGATATGAAAGCCATCTACCTAGAAATAGCGCACAAAGAATATGGCTGATCAGCATCAGTAACTTCTTTTTTTAGTTTCTAGAGGGTCTTCTTTTCTTCCTCTCTTCTTTTGGCTTCAGACAACAATATGAACTCACCTTGGAACCCAACTGTTCCTACAATAATTATTTAATGTGAATGCTCCAGAGGGCCTGGCTTCAACTTGTAAGAGCATAAGGCTAGCAATAACAACAATGTGATAGTGACAACAATAGCTCCTCCTCCTCCTCTTCTTCCTCTTTCTCTTTCTTCCCCTTCCTTTCTTCCTCCCCCTCCCCCTCCTTCTTCTTCTCCTCCTTCCCCTCATCCTCCTCCTCCTCTTCCTCCTCCTACTTCTTCTTCTTCTTCTTCTTCTTCTTCTTCCTCTTCTTCTTCTTCCTCTTCTTCTTCTTCCTCTTCTTCTTCTACTGCTGTTGCTACTATTACTACTACCACAACTACAACTACTACTACTACTTATTGAATAGGAATAAACTTGTGGTTCTAACAGCAGTAGGAAGCCTCAGTAGACTCTGAGAAATAGACATCAATAGGGGCTATTGTGATGTCACAGGCTTGATCTGGAGAAAGGCTTCAATGAGCCTAATGAAGGTTGTCCCTTTTATTCAGACAACCCCTGGTATACAGTTGAGAGTATCCCATGAGTCTCCAGGCTCATTGTTGTAGATAAAGGGGTCACATTGGGTGGCAGGGCTCTGACTCTAATCACTACTTGGATAAGCAGGGTGAGCAGTCTTTCTGGATGGGTTCAAATAGAGATCACAGGTAAAAACATGTCTTATTTTCCATATAAATCATCCATGTTTCCCATCTTCTCTTTCTGTTGTTGTTCAGTCTTTTTTTTTTTTGGTCACGCCCAATACTTTGTGACCCCATTTGAAGTTTTCTTAGCAGAGATACTGGAGTGGTTTGCCATTTTCTTCTCCAGCTCATCTTACTGTAAGGAAACTGAGGCAAAAATGATTAGGTGTCTTGCCCAGGATCACACACCTAGTCAAAGTCCGAGACCAGATTTGAACTCAGAACACATCTTGGCTCCAGGCACAGCACCCTACCCACTATGCCACCCAGCTCTCCCTTGTCTCCTACCCTGTCTGAATGGACCAGGTCATTAATATCTAGGATGGAGTCCTTTCTCCAAATCTAGAACTTTTCCCACATAACATAACAATCAGAAAAAACCTCATCTGTATACTTCTAAATTAGCTCCGTCATAAAATGTTGTTCTTCACATGTCTTTCTCCTTTCTATGCATCTGTTTCTATATCTCCACACAAGAAAACCAAATGCCTACTCTAAGTTATACAATTTGAAGACAGTTTACTCTGCCACTAATGTTGGAGTGTTATTTATTTTTAAAAATGGTTTGCCTAGTTCTTAGACTCAGCTTTCAAGAAGATAACAGCAGTAAGAGTAGCCCTCCTTCCTCTCCTCCACCTCAAAATAAGAAGCAGTTTAGTCTACTTCCATTTCTGGAAGATGTATATACTCAAAGATCAAGAGTCCCATGTTTAGAACTCTGGAGGTCTGAGATGTCGTCATGGTCTCCTAATATAATTTCCAACATCTGGGTGGGCTGCCACTTGTTGAGACATTAAGGGACACTGCTGATAAATAGAGTGCAGTAATATGGCAAAAGACAGCCACTGCACAGCTGTGTGCAGACTCATTTTCTCTGAAGAATTCTCCTTTTTTTATTCATTCTCCACAGAGGAAAAGAAAGGAAACTAAGGACCTGACACCTGGTCCCGAGGCTGACACTGAAGAAAAGTTTCATATGGTGATATACAGAGGAAGGATATGGGAATCTTCCAACCCTACTGTTGTTCCTGTAGAATTCTTGTTCTAAAGTTAATCAAATGCCCTTTTCATTGGATCTATCTTACCCCTTCCATCTTCTTGCTGTCACAGAAAACTGTTTCAAAACACAAAAAGCTCTCTCCCGAATACACTTTATCTTTAGCCACTATTCCTGGCCCCAGATAAACCTTCTCTTATCCCCATGTCCCTGACCCAACACACACACACACACACACACACACACACACACACACACACACACACACACACACTGGGCCAGGAGGGTGAGTAGACATATTTCTTGCTCATCATTCCTCCTTCAGGTCCTTCCCCTTCCCATTCCACCTTCACTCAGTAACTCCTTATTGATTCACTCCTTGTTCTTGTTCTGGTGGCTACTCATTACCAACAGTCATGTCATTTTCTCTCCCTTAAAAAAAAATTTCTAACTTAAACACCAAAAAAAAAAAAAAAAAAAGAGTATTTCCAAATACACAATGGAAGCCAAAAGAAGATTATACAGGACACAATCTTTACTTCATAGGGCATTCTTTGAAGAAGCACAATCAATTCTATACTACTTTCAAAATGGACTCACTTCTTTATGTTTCCTACTGAATTCCCCTCTATTCTCTTTGTGTATATATAAAATGTTTCCATGGTCCTTATTTTGTGGTTATCACTATTGCTGATCTCCTTCCTTCTGCATTGCCATTCCCTCTAATCAAAAAGAGAGAGAGAAAAAAGATGAAAGAAGAAAGAGAGGAAGGAAGAAAGAGAAAGAGAGGAAGGAAGGAAGGAAGGAAGGAAGAAAGGAAGGAAAACAAGGAAGAAAGGAAGGAAGGAAGGAAGGGAAGAAGGGAGAGAGGGAAGGAGAAAGGGAGGGACGGAGAAAGAAAGGAAGGAAGGACAGAAAGAAGAAGAGGAGGGATAGAGAGGTGGAAGAAGGTAAAGAGGAAGTGAAGGAGGGAAGAATATAGAGAAGAAAGAAGAAGAAGAAAAAAAAGAAACAAAGAAAGAAAAAATGTGGAAACAAATGAGCATAGTCAAGTGAAATAAATCTATATGGTAATCATGTTCAAAAATGTATGTCACTACATCTTGTGCCCATCAAGTCTATTAGGAGGTGGGTAACATGCTTTATTATAGGTACTCTGGAGACAAAGTTATTCATTGCATTAACCAAAATTCTGAAACCTTTCAAGCTTTCTTTATAATGTTGCTATTTTATAGGAATTGTTCTCTTGATTCTGCTCACTCCATTCTGTATCAGTTCACATCACAGCATTCCCTAAAATAATTTTCCTTATTTGTTACAGCACAATAATATTATGTTCCACTCTTTCGTTATAGCTTTGCTTTGTTCCATCATTTCTGCATAGTCTTAAAGGCAATCTAAGATGCTCCCTAAATCCTATTTTTTTGCTTTTCATATTTTTCCTTTTAATTTTTCCCATCAAAAAATCAAGAAATGTCTTTTGCTTACATACAACACTTCTTTCCTCAGGCTAGATTTATACCAGGAATACAGAATGGGGTCAATATTGGGGAAATTCTAAGGATAATTGACTGTACCAATTAAAAAATCATATGATTATATGTGTGGGTGTTTGTAGTATGTATAAGTATACAAAAAATTTTGACAAAAATACAATATATAGAACAAAACCAGCAGGAATGGATAAAAAGAGAAATCTCACTCAAAATAATTTCAAAGAGCATAAAATACTTGGGAAGTTCTACCTGCCAAGACACATACAGGAACACAATCACAAAAATGCTTTTCACACAAATAAATATAAATTATAAAAATTGGAGAAATATTAACTGCTCATGGGTAGACTAAGCCAGTCTTAAATAAAATAAATGACAACACTACCTAAATGAAATGACTTATTCAGTGCAATGTCAGACAAAATACTAAAGAATGACTTGAACTAGAAAAATTATAACAAAATTCATCTGGCAGAACAAAAGGTCAGGAATATCAAGGGAACTGATTTTAAAAAGAGAGGGGAAAAGGGAAACTAGCAGTATCAGATCTTACATAATATGTTAATCATCAAAACAATTTCATCCTTGATAAGAAATAAAGTGGTTGAACGATGGAATAGATTAGGTACACAATAGTTAGAGGCATATGAGTGCAATAACCTAGTATTTGATAAATCCAGAAATCTCAGATATTGGGGCAAGATCTCATTATTTGACAACAAAATTGTTTCGAAAACTGGAAAGTAGTCTGGCAGAAACCAGGTATAGACTAATATCTCACACTGGGTACCAGGATAACCTCAAAATGGGTACATCAAAGATGTTATCATAAGCAAATAAAGGAAGCACAGAAAAAAAAAATTACCTGTAAGATATATGGATAGGGGAAGGACTTATGACCAAATAAGAGACAGAAAGGATCATGGGAGGCAAAAAGGATAATTTTGATTACCTGAAATAAAAAAGGGGGGTTCTTTAGAAAAAAAAATACAGTCAGAATTAGAAGGAAACCGGGTAAAAATTTACAGCAAATTTCTCCGACAAAGGTCTCATTTCTCAAATGTATAGGGAACTGAGACAAATTTATTAAAAAAAACATTTCAGAGAGTAACATTTAGGCTTTACATATAAGAATAATTGACCATTATAGAATGCTTTGACTTTTTCAAAGTGCTTAAATGCATTATGTCAATAAGTGTTCACATTTCCATTACTTAGTGATTTTGGGTACTATTGAATTAATCCCATGTTTATATATAAGAAAACTGAGGCTCAGAGGGGTCACTAAGCCAGTAAGTGCCTGAAGTATTAGTAAAACTTAGGTCTTACTAACTCCAGGCTAACCGCATTTTAACTATATCATGCTGACTTCTCAGGAAACCCTCCATAAGAAAAAAATCCTTAATGATGACTTATCCACAATGGAAGAGGTTGCTTTGGGATATGGTGAGTTCGCTATCACTGGAGGTCTCTTAACAAGGGAGAATTAGCAATGCTGGTGAGGGGGTTGTTTTCCCAATATAGATTGTACTCAGAGTTTCCTTCCAACACTGATGTTCTGTGAGTTCGGTATTAATACTTCTAAAATCAGCAGACCTTATAAAGAAGCCCTGCTGAGTTCTATTTTCATGCAAAATGGCATCTGGAGCTATAGAATTTAGAGATTCCTGCCCATGGAGATCTAAAATAAGATATGTGTTGATGAAAGGCCAGAGGGTGGCTTTCCCACTTCCTTGGAAGGTTAGATTGCCTCTCCACCAAGGCCTTGGATTTTTGTTAATTATACTTGCTTTTTCTGAATTGGCCAAATCCAAACTCAAGCTGTTTTCTCAGCTCGAATATAAATGGTGATGTGGGATTTCCTGGGCTCAGGTGTTCTGGGGTTTCTTTTATGGTATTCAGTAAATCGACTAATTAACTTTGGGATAAGAAAGTATGCAGAATACCCATTTCTGGAGAGAGAAATTATGTGTGGTGTTGCCCAACTATGAAGACTGCCCAGAACATGTGTCCTGCTCCAAAATTGCTTTGGGGAATTAGGGATTTAGAGCACTCACTTCCTCTCCCCCTCCAGAGGGAACTTGGCAATCTTCCCATACACTGAACAAATGAGTGAGAGTCAAGAGAAAAGTGAGTGAAATCAGTAGGTGAAGGACAGAGGCTGTTGACAAGCTGGCTTTCCTGTCACTCACATACAATGCTCAAAGGCAGCTCTGAACTCACCACGATCCAATTTGAGAAGCCAAACTTGGTCTTTATGGCACCAAAACTGCAGGTCACGTCAGGACCCAAATGGGCAATTCTACTAACTGACTAAGGTTCAACTGAACCAACACTTCAATTAATACTGTTAATTAGGTTGGCTGGTGGAGAAGAAGGCAAACTTTTGGTTATGGATGTGATTCAAAGACAAGGAAGCCAAGAGAGGTCACTTATCACTATGTAACATTCTTTCTCTTACAAAGACTAGACAGTACTCAAGAATAGATCTCCATTGCAACTGCTCTCTTACTTGAATATCTCAGTAGCCTATATGTCTTTTTATTACAATTTCCCATTTCTATATTATTTTAAGGCTCACAAATCTCATTTCTCACACTCCAAGGAGGTAAATGACATGAGTATCTTTCTCTCCAATTATCTATATGGGGAAATGGAGCGTCCCAATGGAGAGAGATAGAGACAGAGACAGATAGATAGAGACAGAGATATGTAGAGACAAAGACAGAGACACAGAGATAGAGACAGACAGTGATGTCATGGGGGGGGGCATTCATTTCTGATACAGTTATTATCTTCCTGATATATATAGAGGCATCCAATGCCATAGCTGATAAAGAGCTGTCCTTAGAGTGAGGAAGACCTGGTTTGAAGCCATGCCTCTGATATATACTGGCCATGTGACCCTGGGTAAGTAATTTAATTTTTCAGTGGTTTGTGCTATTATTGTTCAATCATTTTTTGGTCACATCCAACACTTCATGATTCCACTTGAGGTTTTCTTGGCAATGATAGTGGAGTGGTTTGCCATTTTCTTCTCCAGCTCCTTTTACAAATGAGGAAATTGAGGCAGAGAAGGTTAAGTGACTTGCATAGGGTCATATAACTAGTTAGTGTCTGAGGCCAGATTTGAACTCAAGCTATAAGTCTTCCTGACTCCAGGTCAGGAACTTTATCCTCTGTGCCACCTAGCTGCCCTGGCATCTCTGGGTGGACAACTAAGACTATGAGGTTTTTTTTTTTTTTAAAGGCTGCTTGTCTGTATTGCTAGAAAGAATTTTTACACAGAGTTTCCTTCACCAGTGAAATCATAGGTCCAGTTCACCCTACCAAGCCCTATAGTAAATTGGTGGGCATTATTAGCTAAAATTTTTCTTACTTAATTTTCTTTTGTTTTTTAACATAGCATGCTTTATGAATTTGTGGGTTGTCCATGCACAGGGGCCAAACTAATCTCTGTGTAGTCCCGTTTTTATTATTTGTGCTGCTAAAGTAAGCCCCCTTTTTAAGTTTTCATTGACAAGATTCAGTTCAGTTAAGAAGCCACTGGGGATCTTTCTGGTCTTGACTTTCAGGTAGTCCAATGATTCTTCAGTTATGTCTATTTCTCAGGTCAGATATTTTGATCTGAGCTGTTAAATTTTCTTCTGTTTTCTCAGTCCTTTTAAGTGATTTTAATATTTCTCATTATCTTATGGAATCGTTATGTATTTCCAGTGAGTTCTAATTTTCAAGGAGTTTTTTTCTTGGATAAGATTTTATATCTCTTGTGCTAATCTCTCCAATTCTGTCTTCCATAGCTCTTGTTTATTACCCAATTCTTTCCTCTAACATACTAACTTATTTTCCAGGGGAAATCTTTCAAGTGAAGCCTAGATATGGTGGAGTACCTGATCTAGGAGCTCAAACCACAGAAATACATGAATCAACTGGGTGTTGCAACCAGTCTGGCAAGACAGGGAGAGCAAGGGTCCAGGCACAGGGACACCAACTCAGCAAGCCTTTGGCCTTGAACTTGGTGCGACTAATGCTATATAGGAACTTACCTAAACTATGTACCTAATCCTTTTCCCTTCCCCAAAGATACAGGGAGTATGGGAGGAGGGGTATATACTCCTGATACTTTGGAGGAAATATTTGTATGTTTTGTCTTGCTACATCGCTAAAGTAAATATCTCTTTGTAAAAGAAAATTCAATAGGAAATGTTTAAATGGAATTGCTAGTCAGAAGGCCTCTAAAATTGGGGAGAACAGAATTGGTGGAGTTTTAAGCCAGTGGGAGAGAAGATCCCACAAGAACACTAGAGAGGTAAAACATAACAGGCCTGGCTATGATAAAGTGGAATCTGAACAAATCCAACTTAAATGTGGACCACTTGTCAGGGATACAATTGAGCCCTTCACATCTATGGGTGCTCCCCAAAATCCTCTACCTGGTCCTTTATATTTGGATACAGTAGTTTGCAAGATCCTAGAGAAATTGGCAAAATAAGGATAATCCACTAATAATGTGACAACAACAACAAATGTGTGTGTGTGTGTGTGTGTGTGTGTATTGACTGCAATTGTAAGGCTGATTTTTTTTTCCAGTGTCCCTCACAAGTTAATTCCACTATGGTAATTTCGGAAATTTTACATTTGTAAAATGTAAGAAAAATGTAAATGTAAAAATGTAAAAAAAAGAAAAAAAACCATTCCGGAATGTTTAGATCCGGATACTTCCTATATTGCTGAATCTTTCATAAGAATTTTTATTGCATCTAATGTGAGAAATATAGAATTTCTATCCCTGGAATGCTACTGCAAAGTTGAAAATGTTATTTTTCTCTTTTTCATTTAAACACACTGTTTACATTATTCTGAGAGCAATAAGCCCTATAACTTCATAAGGAAGTGTCTGTGTGCTGAGAAACCCCAAATATTCACTTTGCTATTTCTCTAACTGAGCCTATTTTTCCTGTTGGTTGAGTTTGTAATTACATAAGGACTATTCTTGCAAAGGCCAGGGTCCATCGTAGGAAATTGGCACCCTTTGGAATAGGGACCCAAAGAAAATTTGCGCTGGACTTCTTAGGGGCTCAGCTATTATACCTGGAACCCTGGAGAATTTTGGTATGCTCTGTGTAGGAAAGGACAATTAAATAAGGTAGACTATAATTGAATGGCTATATTCAATGAGGTGATAATGCAGAAATTGTCACTCAGGACAGTTTTCTCACCTGGGAATGATGGATAATGCCTAAAGCTTTAAATCCATAAGGAAGAGCTTCCATGTGCTATGGAAAGCTCTGAAGGAACCATATTTCCTTCTCAGACTGGAAACCAACTTTCTTTGCATGATCCTTTTTTTGTTTTGTCTTTTTGCTTGAGGGTTGAGGAGTGTCATCTGAACACCAAATCAGACACCCCTTGAGTACTAAAAGCAACTCCTTTTGGCAAATTTGGTGACATGTTCCTTGCCTATTGAATCTGCAAAACTTTGCATTTGAGGATAACTCTGATTTCCTCTTCAGAGGTGGGACCATATATGATCATGCCACATTGACTTTTGAGAATCTTTCCTATTTGATCCTGTGAAAGCAAGTGAAGGGATAACATTTATGAGTCCTGTAATATTAATGGGATTTAAGATCCTCCCAGCTATTAATACACCTCAGGTGGAGCCGATTAAGGGAAGCTTGCTTATGGGAAGTTTGCTTGAAGGAAGGCTTTCACACCTTTTGCTAATTTCTAATTAGGCACTGAGTCACAAAGGTTTTGATGCCTTCTGGCTCTGAAAAGTGTATATATACTCTGAGTGGGTATTTTGCTTTGGGGGTTCACTTATGAGAAGAATCTTTTGATTCTGATGACCATATGTTCTGAACTCCCCAGTGACTCAGATGTGAAGGCTCTCTCAATCCAGGGATATAGATAAAGTGTATAGCAATATTGCTTTGATTCAGGCGGTTAGAGCCCTGTCTGTTGATCTTTATTTCTCTGCTTGTATTTTCTCTGAAGTTCAGGGTACTGACTTTTCCCCTGAATTAGTGAATGTAATTTAAGAAGATTTTTAACACCTTAAACAGCTATCTTTCCTAGTAAAGCAGATCTGAGAACCTGTGCTAGCAGCTGTCCTGGGGATGCCAGTGTGGTTGCTGCTACACTCCCTAAATTTAGAGCACAGACAACTGTTCTAGATTAGGGATGTGGACATTGTGTTCACAATGCACCCTTCCCTCATTCCTGTGGACAGTGAATTTTTTCAAGTGGGATAGATGGTAATGAGAGCTTGGCACATGCTTAGAAACTTGGCACATGCTTAGAAGACCTAAGATGCCATTACCCAGATAGGCAATGCTAAGGGAATAGCAATTCTGGGAGACTGGAGGACTGAACAAAGACTAGACACTTTGTGTTGGTCCACCCATCTGGCTGGGAAGAGTGGTTTTATTCCCCATTGGCTTCACAGGCAGAACTATCTGTGACTTTAAAACTGCCTGACAGCAAAGTCAGGACCTTTCCTGCATTCATGTGTGGGGAAGACTCTTTTATTCCCAGCAGGTGACACAATGTGAAAACAGAGGGAAGGCCTAAGGTTTGCCTCTCCCCCACCCTGACCAGGTTGCCCTGAGAAATAGGCCTAGGGTTGTGACCTTTTCTTTCATCCTTTTCCAATTCTCGGTGCAAAAAATGGAGTCTCCAACCTCAGAGAAACACTCACAGGGATGTGGTGGTGTTATAGCCAGTTCAAGAGCAAAGTCCTGGGAAGCAAGGACTTTGGGAGGTGGCCACTAAGCCAGCAAAGTAGGCTTTGGATTGAGTGCACTCCATGAAAAGTCAACATCAAGGCAGCCAACACCTGGCCTCATTCCTTTGAACTTCTTGGAATATCTCCATTATGCCCCCATGCTGAGCTCCTTACTCCACTCCCTTTTGAGCCTTTTTTGTCCTGTGTGTATTTCCTTCCCCCAGAAGTTTGTAAGGTCTTTGAGGGCAAGAATTATCTTTCTTTCTCGTATTCATATCCCAAATTCTTAACATAGTGTTTGGCATCTAGTAGGTGTCTAATGAATGTTTTAAGTGATTGATTAATGCTATGTAGGAGCCCTGCTAAGTATAATGAACCTAATTCCCCTCATCTCCCCAGAGGCTGAGGTGATGTGTGTTGGGGAATGTAGCACAGGGCAGTAAAGGGGGCTGGATGAGAATCAGGATTATTTCTCAAGTATTTGGAGAAGATATTTTATGTTCTTGCTCTATCTTTGAAGTAAACATCTCTTTGTAAAAACTAACAGATGTCAAATAGTTAAATGGGACTGGTGTGCTAGTCACAGGCCCACTAATATTGAGGGGAACCGAACCAGAGGCCTGAGGCACCAAACTCTTCAGGATACTGGAGAATCCTTTCGGGGTTCCAGTCACAAGATGGGGGGGGCAGATCAAACCAATGTAAAATGTAATGATTCATATACATACATGTGCATGTACACATGCATTCAAATGTATTTGTGCATTGTGTGCATATACATATGCATGCATAAATGTATATGCATATACATACATAACTGTATACTATGTAAAATGCATACATATACACACATGTGAATATACATATTATGTGTTGCATTGTGGACACACTGCTTGTATCTTTTATACATATCTTATATAGCATGTATTGTATTATGTGTTATTTATATGACATTACATATTACAAATCAATGCAATATATTTATATATTGACATAAATACATATATGTATATACATATACTTAGGTGTGTGCTTATAAATCAATGACATATATGAGTAGATCTTCATGTGTTTAGATGAGTGATGTAGACAGCACAGTTATCCCTTCCACATCACCACTTGCCTTGTCATGGTTTTGATATATTGAGAATTGGCATAAGAAATTAAATGGGAACTTGGGGGAAATGTTGTGGAAGCCACAGATGACCTATGAAGGCCAGCAGACAACACAAAAAAAGTTTAGAAATTCAGAAATGCATAAAATATTTGTATAGTATTATGTAATATCAATCCAAATTTTACAATAAGGTGCTGTAAACACCCCACAAAAGAAAAAGAAAAACAAAATTCAGACTACTTCCCTGGTAAGAAAGGAGGACCAAAAATATTTTACACAGATTTTCCAGATGCGGGGGAAGGGGGGGGAGAGCCACAACCCTGAACCCTGCCATGTGGAAGACATAACTGTAGATACAGATGTAGATTAGATTGATATACATTGGAAGATACAGATAGGAATGTGAATATAGATATGAATCAAGATGAAGATGAAGTGATAAAGATCCTGGATTTATATCTATTTATATTAATATGTAATGTAACCATATATCTAAAATATTACATATGCATGTGTCAAGAGAATAAATATTTAACTAAGGCTGAACAAAATCATTCTCAAACTTTCAAAAAGCAAACAAGAGAAGTTATGAAACTGGTTAATATTTTACAAAAATAGATCTCTGCTGACTTTTAATGGAAAAAGAAAAGAATGTACATATTCTTATATATTCTTTATGTATTTTAAAAAACTAAACATTTCCTAGGCATAAAATCTTCATAAAAATGCTTTAAAATGAGTAAATAATTCTTTATTTGACACATCATGCTTCAAATTATAATCAATAAAAACCTTTGAAGTAAAAATTCAAACTAAAGTGGAGATTAAATATTTTGATCATAAAGAGTTGGTGGGTCAAAGAACAAATCATAATAATTGTATATATCTCCATTAAAGAAAATGACAAAAATGAAAAAAAAAAACATACCAAACTTTTAAATGGACCCAAAGTTGTATTATTATGAAAGTGTTTATCTGTCTAAAAATCTTAATCAACAAAAGAAAGAAAAAAATCAATGCATCAGTCATACAAGAACAAAATTAGAAAAGCAACAAACCAAAAAATCCTAAAGAAGTTCCAAAATAGAAACTCTTAAAATCAAAGAAGAGATAAACAAATTGAAAGCAAAGGCAGTATCAGGTAAATTTAGAGTAGAGTTTGAATAAATGTCACCTAGCAATACTAGCATAAGTCAAAATAGTTTATTGAGACTCCTAGTCAAGCAAAGTGTAGGAAGGTGTGAAGAGATGGAGAGCAATAAAATTAGACTCAGAGTCACATGTTGTGTCCTTTTCCTCTGCTAGGTTACAATGCAGAGTAGTAGCCTGAACTATATATATAGATATATATGTCTGTATATATATTTATATGTATGTCTGTATATACACACATATAAACATGCATACATACATACACATATAAATATATATTCAAATTGACTGAAGGCCCAGAGCCACAAGGATTTCTAGTTTTGTAGGGTTTTCAGACAAAGTCCCTTCTATGTTAGTGATTGCATTGTCAATTAGGATAGTAGTGAAGAGGCAAGAGATATCAAAGAAATTTTTCCACATATTAACTAATAAAGCCTATTCTAGATGAAAAAAAATAGAATTATAACTGCCATTTAAGCAAGCCTATGGAAAAGTTTCAGCTAATTGTTAATTGTATCAGCATCACGTCACTGGAGCCAGGACTGGGAATGTGGTGCTATTGAGTGGCCTGGCTGTTTTGGAAGCTACATGACATGGTAGCTAGAGTGCTGGCCATGGAGTCAGGAAGACTTGAATTTGAATCCTTCTCAACTTCTTACTTTACTCAAACATATTGAATTGATAAATATGACAAGGAACTTATTTTTAACTAACAAAATATGTAAACTAATCGCTAATTTTAAAAGAGGAAAAAATTGTCAGTATCAAAACAAAAAGAAAAGAAAGAAAAAGGAGACCAATGGGAGATGGAACAGCCAGGGGAAGGGGGCTTGACCACCTTAGGATTTAAATTCTTGTTCTGCCTTTTGTAACATGCTGCTTCTCCTTGATTCTTGCCATGGAGAGGACCACCCTCTTCCTCCGGGGAAGAGAATAAAACTTCTTGTTCCTTCCTCAAAAAAAAAAAAAAGAAAGAAAAAGAAAAAGGAGAATTTACAACATGTAAAAGAAATAAGGAAAATTATTAGAGACTATTTTCTATTTATTAATTTTATTCAGAAGCTATTTGGCCCAGTTGTAGACAAAACAAAGATATAAAAAGTGAAATCAATGAATATTTTTAAATATGAAAGACCCAGATTAAGAGGATAAGAAAGAGGAAAAATATATAACCTATTTTCAGGAAAAAGAAATTCAATTCCAAAAAGTGGAGAAGAGGGGCTACAAAAAACAGGGCTAGATGGATTTACAAATGAGTGCTATCAAATATTTAAAGTGAAATTTATTCTTATGTTATATAAATTGTTTGCAAAAATAGGGGAAAAATAGATTTTACTGAAGTTTGAAACAAATATTACCTTATCTAAACCAAAGCCTGGTGTCATATCTCTATGACTTTTAAGGAAGCTTCTCTTTAGTTCTAAAAGTTAATTTTTAAGCTTTTCTGCACTTCAAGATTTATTTTGTCTAGGTCACCAAAATTTGATGAACTTTTTAACTATCTGAATTACAATACTATCTGTGTTACTGTTTGAATGAAATTCTGAGGAAGATGAAAAGAAGTGTCAAGGAAGGGAGAAGCAATTTTTCAGGAAATTACCATTGTCTGGGGTTTGACTTCCTCAGACAGAGTAACCAGAGTTCTTAAAGTTTGGGGTTTTTTTTGCATCACTGACACCTTTGACTTTGTGGTGAAGTCTATGAACCTCTTTTCAGAATAATGGTTATAAATCCACAAAGCAAAGAAGATTGCAAAACAAATCAGTTCTACTGAAATGAAAGTGCATTTTTCTCCAAGTTCACTTACCTCATGTTAAGAATCCTTCCTACAGGCAAATGAATCAGCAACCATGATGGGGCAGTTACCAGATGTACTAGCATGAATGCAGACAACCATTTTTTTTTTCATGCTCCTGGTTTATAAGGAAAGCCAGTTCCTAGAGAAGAAAGGCTTGCTAGAGACAAGGGCACACCAAAACCACAGAAGAAAAGACGTGAGTACTAATAACAAAAAGACCTGCCTTCCTGGTCACTGTTTCAGCACATAGCAACACCACTATGATGAATGAATGAAAATGTATTTGTTGGGTGATTGTTATATATGCGAAGTACTGGGTATACCAATAGAAAAGTGAGACAGTCCTTATTTTCTAGAATCTCATATTCTAATAGAAGAAAATATTATTACAGGAGAGTTCATGGAAAAGCTTGATGATCTATAAAGCTAAGTGGCAGGGAAGATGGCAAGGTAAAGTACTCCTTGGGCATATGGTAAGGCCTGGTGGTCCTGATGGCAGGAAATCTAGGCTTTTTAGTTTCTTTTAGCGTCATTTCAATTAACAAAACCACATCTGCTCCTGATATTAACCCATTTGTCAGTGCCAATGGCTTTGACGCCAAGAACTTTCTTTTCAAAATCTTTAACTATGAGTCCTAGGAATGGAAGAGTGAGGATAGGGGAAGGCTACAATGGTAATAGAGGAAGCCTCTACAACCATATCTTAAAGACTGGCCTTGCTACCTTGGGCAATGGCAGTTGGTTCAGAATAGAAGAAAAGTTGGTGGCCTGGGATGGAGGCTGGAAACTACAGAGGAGAGGGTAAATGCTACTACTCTCCTGGTTGGCTGCTTCCACCAGGGTCTGACAAGAAGAGGCAGCTTATTCTGTCTCCGATTTCTGTCTAGGGATGCCTTTAGCTGGGCTGTCTTACTTACTTGGTCAGGGGCTGATGATGGTGGTGTTGGTGGGTCCTTTTCTCTATTGTTCCATTGGGATTACCCCCCTTGGATGATGGCAACTGAGCTAAGCTGGATATCATGTGTGAATCGATGTATCAATAAATAATTTTCATCTGGTCATTTAATCCAGCTGTACCAGTAAAAATTGGTAACTATTTCATTTTTGTGGAGCTTGCAAATGTCTTTTCTACAGTATTTATACCATGAATACCTTAATTGGACTCTGACAAATAATCCAAGAGTAAGACACGTAGCATAATTGAACTGTGCTGTAAAGTCAGATACTTGTATTTTACCTATATGATAACCAAAATCTCTCCTATTACTTAAATTAGTTAAATTTGGGCAGTTAACTCCTTTCCCTTAATTTTATCTCATTCCTTATGACTCTGGAGTTTTTATCAAATTCTTCAAAGGTTAAATTCTCATTAAGCTTATCAACTCTTGGTTTCATAAGTTTCTAAGGGATGGAAATCAGGGCAGGAGACGGGTAGAGTTAACTAGTCCAAAGCCTTCAAGTAACTGTGGAATGTGCTTGCTCATATTTCTGGTATTTTTCAAACGTCAAGAGAGTGAAATTTCTCTTGTCAGCTATCCCAGTATGGCACCCAATTAGACTCATCTGCTTGATGCTTACCCTCCCCAAGGGCAGCTTTCATTCTTCAATCACTCCCTGTGGTTGACAGCACTGTCCCTCCTAAGCTCACTCTAGATCAGTAAAGCTCCTGCTTAGTCAGTGTTTTCCTAGCTAGCTCAGAGAGGTAATAATGACACAGGTGATTCTATGTGTCATAATGACTGTGGCCCATCAGCTCCTTAGAATGCCCTCTGCCCCTAAAAGCTCTGACATAGCAAGGAGAAGTAAGAATGCCAAAGACCACAGCTTCATCCATCCTCTAGTATCTAGAGGGATTTCTCTTTACATTCCAGGATCCCTACTCACTCCTAAGACTGAGGGAGGCTTTTTGTGGGATTTGTTTTCCAGAAAGCTTTTATGCAAAGTGTTTTGCTCATTTTTTTTTTCTTGGAGGTAGTAGAAAAATGTATTTTATACATAAAACATTTCTTTCATCATATACATGACAACTCTCAACACAAAACCTTCAAATTCTTCAATGAAAGCAACAACAAAAAGAGCCCCTCCCCCAACCATGAAATCCAGTTATTTACTAATCCCCTACTATGTGAAGAAAACAACAGGCCTGGCCTTTGAGGAGTTTACATTCTAATGGAATAACTGACATTGGCATATATGCCAATATATACATACATGTGTAATAAATAAATAAATAAATATATATATATATATATATATATATATATACACACATGTGTAAAGAAATACAAAGTGGTTTGCAAAGGGAAATATCTACAACTGAAAGATTAGGCGTAAAATAATAAACTCCCATCCTTTATAGTCCTTTTAAATCATTCAGCTGGTTCTCTGATGTACTTTTGTTATAATACTAATTCGAACAAATGGGATTATGTTATTTCGAAAGCAGAGTTTGAGGACCAGTTTTCTTCTTGGACTTTCTAAGTTCTCAAAACTGAAATTTGTTAGGAAAGAAGAGAAGTTTACCCTAAGATCTGGGGGATTTATAAATACAGGGTGGGAAGGGACCTCAAAGCTCATCTAGCCTCTCTCCTCCTTTGTACAGGAGAAGTGAAATGACTTGTCCAAATTCATACTACTAGTCAGCTCTTGTGAAGCCAAATGCAGCATTTTTTACATTATACAACTCTGTCCCCCTAAAGAATAAAACAAAAGAATTAATGACCATAAGTTGAGATGATTAATATCTTTGGGGAATGCCCTCATTCATTCATTCATTTATTCATTCATTCATTCATTTATTTATGGTTCCCATTTGCTGTGGCTGCCAACAAAAGGAATAAGATAAAGAATTTGACAGTTGGTAGATGAGAGTGACATGAAGCTTGGGGTGATGTATGACTAGCAGAGTGATGTCTTCTTCACCCTCACCAAGATCAGATCTTCAGTCACAGTTCCTAGAATTTCATAAAATAATGATTAAAATGTGATGTTTGCAGCTCTAGTGGCATAGAAATAGATTCAGGGAAGAATAGTTCCAAAGCTTCTGACTAGTGTTTAAGGCAATGGATTTCAGACTGCCATCCTATTAGCTTCAAAGTCATTCTTATTTGATTTAACCATTTCCCACCAAAGCTAATGAAGAAATGCCTGTGAATAAGTTCTTTGGATGCTGCCAGGAGATGAACAAAACAAGTCCATGTCAGGTCCTCAGCCATAACTTCACCACCACTCCCTCTAGAGGGAGCACAACCCAGAAAGGCATACTAGTGTCTCAGCTACCTCTTTGTAGTGAATCTATGCAGAATCTGAGTTATTTGGAGGAAGCAAATTAGACATTTTGACAGACTCATTAACATAAACCCTGGAGGGTACCATTAAGTGGATGACCAAATTAGGCTTTCAGAATCCATTATTCCCCTTGGGACTCACTGTATAATGGACCTGATTGGACTTTTAAAAAATAAACTTATGATAAGTTTCACTAGGTGAATCTGTTGCTGCCATTTTGTTTCTTATGAAGTCCATAGTACAAGGAAGGGGTGGCACTGAAATTCTGATTAAACTTGGGCCTATTCTAAATGAGTCATATTTTAATATATCAATGTAGAATAGATTCATAACTGCCAAGTGGGACACCAGAAATGCCACTTTCCTAAAAGTAAGTCAAGATGGATCTCCACTAGATTGAAAGGGAGAGGAGGAGGAAAAAAAAGGAGGAAGGAAGGAAGGAAGAGTGACAGGGACAGGGAGAGGAAAAGAAGGAAGGAAGGAAGGAAGGAAGGAAGGAAGGAAGGAAGGAAGGAAGAAAGGAAAGGAAAGGAAAGGAAAGGAAAGGAAAGGAAAGGAAAGGAAAGGAAAGGAAAGAAAGGAAATTGGTGCATATATACATATAAGCAATTACTTTGCACAAGACATTATCCTAAGTACTGGGAATACAAATATAAGTAAGCAAGACAGACCCTGCCCTCAATAAGCTTACATTCTAATGAAAGAGGAAAATCCATAAAAAGGTATTGGAAATTGGGGGGACTAAAAGAAGGAAAATGTGAGGAGGAATGATTAGGAGACTTATGGGAAGTGGCTTGGAAATCTGGACTATGACAAGATAAGGCCAATGCTTGCTTATCAGAACCAATAGACCCAATGGTATATCTAGGATGATTGAGATGGTCGGATAGTAGGGTTATAAGAGGAGTCACTTGAACTGAAAATGGAGTATATTTATTTACTAGCTACGTGATCCAAAGCAAATCACTTGGATCTCTGAACCAGTCTAGCATATATAAAAATAGGTGTATTTGCATTGCCTACTTCACAGAGCAGAGAGAGGAAATGCTTAGCAAAGCTTAAAGCACTTAGGAAATCTGAACTGTTATGAGTAGGGGGGAAATTGCATTATTTCTCCTAAAACTGCTTTTACTCCATAAATGAGACTTTTTTTTCCTTAAAAAGTATTTTTTTCTTGAATTAAGATGCTGCTAAAGTGCTGCCCAATTTTCTTCCCAAGTTCTATTTCTTTTATTTGAATACCCTCCAGTTACAACATGTGTGCATGCATTCATACACATACATCTGTACATCCATGTACATACACACACACACACACACATGTACCTATATATGTATATAGTTTACAAATCCTAAATGAGGTAGAAGCTATAGCTAGGAGCAAGGCCTTCCTCTGGGGAAGAGACCCCAACTTTGTCATCAGAAAAAGCTTCTTCTGCACAGTCACTGATGATGGACAGGTCAAACAAGGATGTTCCCCAACTGTATTCTTTCTCAAAGTTTTTATGCTCTATTTTTCAGGCAGGAGAAAAAAAACAGCTAAATCAAAAAGAAAAAAAGAGAGGGGAAACGTGGCAGAAGGTAGAGAGTTCATGCTTGTCAGAACAGTATTAAAATGATGATGAAGCTAGAATTAGAAACTTCCATGCCAGTAAAATGAAAAATTAAATTTAAAGGTAAATTCAAAATAGCCAATATCGGGCTAAATTCAACTTTAAATGTAAACTATAAGATAAAAATTGTCAAAAGTAAAAATTCCCAAAAAAATTCAAAATCTAAGTTAAAATCCTTATAGTACAGACAAAATAAAGGCTTGAACAATTATGCAGGCAATTCTGCCTAGAAGAAGTCAAAAAGAGAGCAAGATTTGTGATTATGTGTAATGTTTCATGGCAGAGAATGTTGAAACTCATTTTTTTAAATCTCAAAATGAACCACCATTTGTGACTTACAAGTGGTAATGTGAAAGGTAAAGCTGGCTGCCTAATAATCTTTTTTCCTTCCCAATCACCTTTGGGTTGGGTCTTCTCTTTACCTATCACCCTCTCCTCCATTGTGACCTCCATCTGTTTTTCTGTTGGGGTTGGGGTGGGGATAGAGAAAATATGTTTAACCTTAGATAACCTTATTGGGCACCTAGGTGGGATAGTGGATTGAATGCCAGGCCTGATCTATAGTTAAGAAGACTTATCTTACTAAGTTCAAATCAAACCTCTGACACTTACTACCTGTGTGACCCTGGGCAAGTCACTTAATCCTATTTGCCTCAGTTTCCTTATCTGAAAAATGAGCTAGAGAAGGCAATGGCAAACTACTCTAGTATCTTTGCCAAAAAGAGGGGTTACAAAGAGGTGGGCATGACCTAAAAAACTGAACAACAACAGCAATAATCTTTACTGAACAGTAAAACAATAACTCCTTTAGTCCAATGCCAATGTCCCATGAATTCTTTGTTCCTCTTGTTCAGAGGGCTTACAAAAAATTATTCATACTGATTGTTCATTTTAAAATAAAACCATCAGGTTAGAGATCTAACATGACGATCCATCTAATTTCTACTTAAATTCCTGTTTCCTGTTTTGTCTGCTCCAACCCCATTCTCTGTTCCAACAAGGTATAAACGAGCACAAATGCCAAATTTCCTCAGAACTCTTAATTAGCAAATTAATTACAAAAAATTCAAAAAACAATTCCAAAGTTCATGCCTTCACTGTCACTGCATCTCTCTCAAATTCCACCTGTCCAGTTTCTCCAAAGTCTCTCTTATTCACACACACTGTACATTCTGTCACAAACTCAGATGTCTCTCAGCTAATCAATTTTCCAGCGTTCCTTCACATATACACCACATAGTGTCTCTGGCTGTCCCTGAGGGAACCACCGAGCCTGCCTGGGGCAGGAGTGAGACTAAACCTACAAAACAGCAACAAAAGCTGGCAGAACCACTTATTGGATAGAGGACAGGTCTCAAAGTCCAGGAGGACCTCAGTTCATATTCTGTCAATGATGTATAATGTCTATGGGAACCTGGAAAAATCATGGAGCTTTTCAATTCTCTATGCAATTCCCCAAACAGGTAAGTTACAGAGAATGTGACCACCTGAATTTGTACAAAGTGTTTTCTCATGTGAGAGCTCCCAATACTAATGAAATCTCAGATCCAACACCTCTCCTTAATAATGTGAACATTTTAAATCAACATTATTGTAGTTATTGTGGAATGGAAATGAAAGCTGGATCATTGATTTCATTGGCATAGGGACCTCTGGGGTGAAGAAACTCCTACAAATACAGGTCAACAAACTCTCTATTCCATAATAACCACAATAATCTTGATTTAAAATATTCACAATTACTAAACAGTAATTGTCTCTCAGATCTAAGACCATGAAGCTGTTTGGGATGTGCGTTCCCTCACCCAAACCACTAAGACACAGATTCATTCAATTCTCAAGCTTCAAGGGATGAATGAGTTCCAGAGCTAACCTGGCTCAAAGTTCCTAGGCAAGTTTCAATGAGTTCATACAAGGCCATGCCATGAGAAGCATCTTTTATATAATTCCTTTTCTTCTTCCAGGATTCATGTTTGTGGTGAAATAGGAATGTGGTTTCTATTCAAGAGAAGTCTGTGATGGCTTGCTGGAGCAGTGGTATGCCCATTGTCTCCTCCAGCATGAGGCCCTTCCAAGACTTCAGCACAAATTCGGAAACCTGTGGTAAAGTAGACAGCTACTGGAAGGATCTATTTGAACATTCTTGCATCCTTCAGGCCAGATTACAAGTTGGCCTCTGAAAACACCCACAAAAGCCTTGCAGGCACTTTTGTGGAGGAGTGTCAAACCCAAAGACAGTGAGAAAATGCCTATGATTTGCCAGAGCTCATGAATCAGAAAGGGACCAAGATGCTAGTTTCCACATGCATTTATTTCCATGTTGATACACTTGACAAACCAGCACTTATCAAAATTCAATCATTAATGTTTGCCAGTGAGCCAAGTACAAGACTCTTGAAGACATGCTCATGGTGGCTCCACCATGGAGGAGTGCAAAGAGAGAATTGAAAAATGCCCCTCACCACCTCTCTATTTATGCATCATAACTCTCATTGGTCATGCTCTCTACATACAGGATCACTTTCTTAGTGGAGATAAAAAGAATTCTGGAGATAATTCTGGAGATAAAAAGAATTATGAGCCATATTCCTGGTCCTTGAAACACTAACAATCAAAGAAGAAGAACATCAGGAGCACTAAATATCAGAAAAAATGGATTCTGTAGAGGAATCTTAGGTCAAGAAAGAGAGTTTTTTCAAACCATGCTGGGGAAAAGAAGATTAAGGGAGGAACAGGATTTTGATCCAGGATGGCAAGGATAATTGTGACAGAAAACAGGAAGATGGTAGAACTCATTGAATCTTATTTTATTTCATTTTTTACTGTCTATGAGAATGACAGAGGTAGCATGATACAGTGGGAAATGATCTGAGGACCTGTGGTTAAATCTGAACTCTGGTATTGAATAGCTATGTGACTTTGAACAAGTCCTTTCACCTCTAGGGGATTCTTTTCTCATCTGTGGAATGTGGCAGTTTGATTAAATGTTCTCTAAAGTCTCTAACAGTTGTGAATCTATGAACTTGGGATGAATTGGACTAGGAATGTATAGAGTAAAATGGCTAATAGAGAGTCAAATCCAAGGCAATTGGGGATTGAGTAAAAAAAGCACCTAACTACTCTTCATGAAGTATATTATAGGGGACAAGAAGAACTAATGTGACTAATGAACAATTGCCAATAGTCTCTGAAAGACTGTAGAGAATAGCACATGTGTCATGGGACTGAAAAAGGGCAAATATCCTAATTTCAACAAAAAAGACAAGTGACACAACAGTCTTCAATAGGTGACTCAGCTGAATTTCCTGACAAGAAGTCTAGAACATAAGATGACAATCAGAATGGCAAGGAGTCCCTATCATACAACAATGGGTTGAAGGAATTGGGAATGCTTGGCCTGCAAAAGAGGTGTCTAATGGGAAACAAATTATCTGTCTTCAAATACCTGAAAATTGCCAACTGGAAGAGGAAATAGGTTTGTTCTGCTGCTTGACCCCAGGGGATTGATGTAGAAAAAAATGGATGGAAATTACTAACCATGGTAGATTTTAACTCCTTTCACATTTAGGGAATTCATGGGAATTCAGATATTATAATGTCACGAAAATGGGAATTCCCAGCTCATTAAGGTAAGTTAGCAATTTTCTCTAACTCAGAGTCTTGTAAAGCTCCTTAAGGCAGTGAAGGGTAAGGTGACTTTACATGATCATACTGGCAGTAAATATCAGAAGGTTGGGAACCCAAGTCAACCTAGCATCATCTAACCCTCATCCACAGTACCGTGAGTGCCTTTTCTCTTTTATATTTTAGGGACTTATTCAATGCTCTCAAACTGAATGTATTTTAATGCCAAAAATCACAGAATTTAAGTAAGAGAAGGGAGCTCAACAGCATCTAGTATAACCCATATTAAAAAGGCATCACCATTATAACTTACCAGACAAGTAGTCATCTGACCTCCACTTGAAGACCTCCATGCAAAGAGGACCTACCACTTCTTGAAGTGACTCATTCCATTTTTATTTAGTTCTAATTGTTGAGATGTTTTAAATTGGTTTTTTATGTCTGACATGAAGATTAAATTTTACTCTTAGAAACTTCAACACATTGCTTGTTTAATCCTTCTTCCACGCAACAGCTCTTTAAATATTTTGAAACATCTCATGTCTTTTCTTTTCCAAGATAAATACCACTAGTTTCTCCAATCTTCTTTCATATATTATAGGTTCAAGATCCTTCACCATCCAGATGGACCCCCTATGAACACTCTGCTCATCAAATGTCCTTCTTAAATCATAGCACCCTGAACTGAAGTCATGGATATGGTCTGGTTAGGAGACAGTACAGATGAATGATCATCTCTTTATTCCTCAGTGCCACTCATGATCAAATTAGCCTTTTTTTTGATTGACTAATCAGGCTGCTGACCCACCTTGTGGTTCACTAAGAGACTCTCATCTTTTTAGGGTAAAAAAAAAGCTGTCTAAATGTTACTTCTCTATCCTAAACTTAAGGTCATGATTTATTGAACCCTTTTGCATATCATCTTCTTAGATTCAGTCCAATGCTCTAACCTATCAAAATATATCTGAATTTTGACTCTATCATCCTGGGTATATGATTGTCTACTATCTTTGTTAATACAAGTCAACAACATTTTTTTAAATTTTATGTTTATTTTTAACTCACAACATTCATTTCCACAGATTTTAAGTTACAGATTTTCTCTCCAGCTTTCCCCTACCAACCACCACAGAACAGCGATCCCACTGAAAATCACCTCCCCCAATCTGCTTTCTCCTATATCCTCCCCCATTCTACCTCCAACTTTCCAGTAATAGGGCAAGATGGATCTCCATATCCCAGTGCCTGTATATTTTATTTCCCAGAGCATGTAAAAAAATAATCAGAATAATAATTTTTAAACATTTGATTTTAGGGGGGCAGAGCCAAGATGGCAGCGCAGGAGCAGCAAGGTACAGCAGCTCCCACACAGCCACATCAAATACCCAAAAAAATATGACTCTAAACAAATTTTAGAGCTCTAAAATGCACACAGAATCCCTCCCACTGAAGGCAGCTCGGCTCAAAAGGATCATCTCAGTGCTGGAAACCAAAACCAGCCCAGCCTAAAACCAAAGCTTTGCCCTGGGGGCAGCTGGACGAGCCAAGCCAAGCTGCAGCTGGAGCTTTGGGAGAGTGAATCTGCAGTAGATGTGACAGTTTCCAGAATTATCAAGCCATAAGAAAAAAGGACTAAATGAAAGGTGAGTGGAACTCTGCTAAAATTGAGGGAGAAAAGTGGGTCCCACCAAACTGCCTCCAGGGCAAGGAAGCAGCAGAAGTGGAGGCCCTGCAGCCGCCTCCACATTGCTGCTTCAGAGATCCCAGCCTGCAGACTGTAGGGGGGGCCAAGGCATCGTTGAGACGCCAAGTGCTCTTTCATTGAGCATCCTGGATCCAGATCCTGGTCTTGGGTGGTGGTCCTGGGGAGCATTTTCAGTGAGCCAAAGCTGGTAGGGGCTGCAGCAGCCTCCTAAAAGCTCCGGCAGCTGGGAAAACTCCAGTGATCTGGGACAGAGCTTTCCCCTCTGGAAGCAGAGTTCCACAGAGCTAAAAAATCATTGACTGGCCATCATGAGCAGGCAAAAGAAGCAAAGTAAGAATAGCAACCAAAATCTAGATTCCTTCTTTGGGGACTAGAAGGATCAAAGCAGGGAATGGAAGGAAGACAACACAGTCAGAACTCCCACACCAAAAGCTTCCAAGAA
>CM053592.1:7891978-7955185 GCA_028646515.1 Pseudochirops corinnae
TTCTCTCTTCTCCTGGCACTTAGTATAGTGTCTGCCTCATAGTTTACTAAATACTTTTTGTTTGATTGGTTTAAAGAAGTTTCCATATCCGTATTCATAAATGTTAAGCTGGAGGGGACTTTAGAGGTAATCTAGTCCAATCTCTTCATTTTATAAGTGAGAAAACAGGCTCCACAAAATGCAGTGAATTACTCAAGGGTGTCCAGATGGAAATAAAAGAAATAGGATTTGAACATATGTCCTCTGACTCCAAACTGAGTACCTTTCCCGCTGTACCCAGTTGCCTCTACTATTTATCCCATGCCCATCCTTTCCAATTTCCTTGAAAGCCTTGTCTCTAACCCCCATCAGCCCCATCTCAAACATCTGCTCTTATCTCTGCACTGATCATAGCAGAAAGATGACCCTTTACCATCACTATTGGAATTAGGTCCCTATAGACTTTAGATACATTTCTGTCTAAGAAGACAGCGTAACAGCCTAAGGGAGGTGAATTGAAACCAAGCTGCTGCAAAACAGATTCCTCTATAAAGTTATTTTGGTTTTTTTTGTTCTCTTTGTTTCCATTCTAGCCATCCTGACTTAATAACTATAACAGACTCACGAGAGATATCCTGGCCTTTCCCAGAATTGCTTTGCTGGAATGTCATCAGCACACAGCTGACACAAGGAGCTGTGAGAGTCAAGCATGAGCTATAAAAGCTGGAGGGAATTAACATCAACACCAAGGTCTAGGTTCAATCTCAAAATGCCACTTTAGATTGTTGGAACTTATGAAATGATTTTTTAACCACAGTGTCTTTCTTATACAAGGAAACTGTTTATTTCCAGGGCCTTAACATCCTTGTATTGAACACTGCAAAGGATAATGCACTGTCTAATCCCAAAAAGGATTGGAAGATGCCGGGGAAATGGGCCAATTCAATTGGCTCATCATCAGAAGGTCTGAATGGGCTCAGAGGAGAAATGGTTGCTCAGAACAAATGAGTCACAGATAGAATGGCAAGTAACCTCCTTCTAGAGGAAGTAGAAAATGTGAGAGGACAAGGATTTGCCAAAGCAAAACAGACCAAAAGGAGCAAGAAGGGAAAGCTGGAGGGTTTTCATTGAGCCTGTAAAGCTTGGTAAATAATCCCAAACCTGGCCCAAGGGCTTTATTGGGTTAGGGTTCCCAAACTCAGCAGTGGTGCTGGGCTAATTCTTCTATACATCTGTGGAATACATTTTGTGCAAGCTTTGTACCAGCAACCACTTTCCTGTAAGGATGGTGGAACTCATTTTCCTGTCCTTCAAGCTTCTGTGAATGTAGGCTTGCTAGTCCTGAGCTTCTGGCTACATGACTTAGTAAATATTGCTGCCCATTTTTTGAATCTCTTCCTTAGAAGAAACTTGGTGTGGTAGATAGAGGACTGACCTGTAAGCCAGGAAGACCTAGGTTCAAGCTGTGTGTGAAAATGGACAAGTTGTTTAACTTTACACTAACGCAGACAATTTCCTAAAATTCAGGTGGGTTGCTGACTTGCTTAAATGGAAGGAGCTCCCATACCGGGAGTTCACTACAATGATCACATGCCCATATCCAATTATAGCAAAGCAGTGTGGCATCATAGAGAAAGTCAATCAGTTAATAAACATTTATTAAGTACCTACTGATAACAGGCATTGTATTAAGCACTGAGAATACAAAGAATGGCATAAACAGTTCCTGCCCTCAAGGAGCTTACATTCTAATGGTAGAGAAAGTATGAAAACATCTATGTACACACAATATAAGATGGATATAATAAGCAAAGGAAGGCAATAGTTGGAAGTGATGCACATATTTTAGAAAGTGGGATTTAAGCTAATCTTGCCTGAAGTAGGGAAGCAGAGAGACTGAGCTGAAGAGACAGAGTGAGAGAGAGAGAGAGAGAGAAAGGGAGCGAGAAAGAGAGTTGCAGGCATGGGAGGGTCAGGCAATGAAAGGAACAGAATTGGGAGCTTCTGGTCATGTGAGCAACAAGATGGAGCATGACATTTTATCTGATCCCTGTGTCCTCTCAAACCCCTCTAAAACAGAAATCATATACCAAAGAGAAAGAAATTTCAGCTGTTTCCCTAGTCTAGGACACCAAAAATCCGCGAGAAGCTAAAATACTGAAACTAAAACAAACAACAGCAAAAACCCATGAAATGACACTTACTGACCCTGAGCTCACT
This sequence comes from Pseudochirops corinnae, assembly GCA_028646515.1. Classification (NCBI taxonomy): domain Eukaryota; kingdom Metazoa; phylum Chordata; class Mammalia; order Diprotodontia; family Pseudocheiridae; genus Pseudochirops; species Pseudochirops corinnae. Next base: position 7,894,178 of record CM053592.1, read on the forward strand.
TTGCACAGTATCCCCACCTGCCACACAACCAGCAGCAAAGTTTCACTAGCAGGGCCAGGGACAAGAAAAAGGTTTACAACGAAACCTACCTCCACATTCTAAGGAAGGCAAAAGGGAATGGGTCAACTTTACTCTCATTGTATTTGGCTTAGGGAGGGAATGACATACACTCTAAATTGGGTATCTTGCCCTACAGGAGAGTGGGGGGAAGATGATGGAGGGGAGGCCAGGGTGGGGGGAGGGTAGTTAGAAGCACACACTTTTGAAAAGCGACAGGGTAAAAGTAGAAAATAGAACAAGTGGGGTGCGGGATAGGATGGAGGGAAATATAATCTTTCCCAACATATCCACTATGGAAACGTTTTGCATAGTTTCACACATACAATCTGTATTGAATTGCTTATCTTCCCAGGAAGGCTGAGTGATGAAGGAAGAAGGGAAAGAATCTGGAATTCAAAGTTTTAAAATCAAATGTTTAAAAATATATTATTATTTTTATTGTCATTTTTATTATTATTATTTTTACATGCAACTGGGCAATAAGATATACGGGCACTGAGGTAAAGAGATCCATCTTGCCTTACAGGAAAGTTGGAAGGGGAAAGGGGGAGGATATAGGAGAGAGCAGATTGGGGGAGGAGGTATATAGTGGGATCTCTATTTTGAGGTGGTGGGTAGGGGAAAGATGGGGAGAAAATTTGTAACTCAAAGTCTTGTGGAAATGTATGATGTAAACTAAAAATAAACATAAAATTTAACTTAAAAACAATAAAGTATCATTGGCTTAGAACTTTACCTCTGTTTCTTTTATTGTAGGTTGGACAATTTTATCCCCCACAATGCATTTCACACACACACACACACACACACACACACACATAAATATGCATGTGTATATACAAATACATTATAATTTTACATCTTAGATACTAATGTATGTATATATTTGTATGTATATATTATATGTATACAGACTGCCCATGCTTCTTCTCCCAAGCTATCTTCATTGACCTAAAACAGAAGTGTAAGGGTGACTTCAAAATGGCAATGACCCTAAGGAATTAAGAAATGGTGGTATACTTGATTGCATGCTGCCAATTGTGGGGAGAGGAGAGGGAGAAGAGAAAATTTGAAACTCAAGGGATTGCAGAACTGAATCTTGTAAACTAAAAGTCAATAAATGAATTAATTAAAAACATGAAACATGAAAAAATGCTCTAAATAACTAAAGGTGGGGAGCAGAAAGTTACATATTAATTTTATTTTATATTTAAAAGGAATAGCAAGTTGTACCAAAAGATCTGCAGTTTCATGTACAATTGGATTATTGTATTGTTGAGAATAGCTAAGTCATTCACCGTTGATTATCTTAACAATATGATTATTACTCTGTATTATGTTGTCCCAGTTCTGCTCACTTCACTTTGTATCAGTTCACACAAGTCCTTGCAGGTTTTTCTGAAACCATCCTGCTCATCACTTCTTATAAAACAATAGTATTCTATCACAATCATGTGGCACATAGCTATTCCCCAGCTGATGGGCATCCCCTCACTTTCCAACTTTTTGCCACCACAAAAAAAGAACTGCTATAAATATTTTTGTGCATATAGATCCTTTTCCATTTTTTATTTGTTTCTTTGTTTTTATCTCTTTGGGATACAAAATTAGTATAGTATAGCTGGGTCTAAGTATGTGTGGCTTTGCAGCCCTTTAGGCAGAGAGAAAAATTATTTTCCAGAATGGTTAGGAAAGTTCACAACTCCACCAACAGCACATTAGTATCCCAATTTTCCTACATCCCCTCCAACATCTGTCATTTCCCTTTTCTGTCAAATTAGCCAATCTAACAGATACGAGGCAATGTGTCAGATTTCTTTTAAATTGCATTTCTTTAATCAATGGTGATTTAGAGCATTTTATATGACTATAGATAATTTTTATTCATCACTGTTATTGTTGTATGTTGTTGTTGAGTTCAGTTGTTTTAGTAATGTCTGACTCTTCATGACTGTTATGGGAATCTGAAGATCTTCCCTGCCTCTAGGCCCTCTGCCCCCTAATAGGCTGAATGGGGTCACATGGAGCCTGTGGCAGGAGGCTTGTTTTTCCAGAATGCCTGTGCCTTGTTGCTTTGTGATTGGGCAGTGGGATCTTGGACTAGGTGGAGGAGGTGAAGTCGCAGGTTACTTTTAGCTGTCATTTGTTTCTACAAAAGAGTCCAAGCAGTGATTTCTATTTAATTCATTCAAAAACAAGAAACATGGCTTTTCATTTCTATCCAGGGCTTAATGGTCTAAGGATGATAACCAAATGCTCAAATTAAATGAATACACCTCAAAGACTCAAGAACCACAGCAATAGAGTTTGGGAAGGAATCTCAGAGGAGAATGAGGCCAAGTCATCTCTGAACAAGAATCCCAACTTTGATAGACTGGACTCTTCTCAGCAACGCACAGTTATAAGACAACTCCAAGAGACTCATGATGGAAGGAGATGTCTACATTCAGAGAAAGATCTAGAAAGAACAGAGGTTGAATGCAGACTGAAGCAAACTACCTGCTCTCTTTCTTTTTCCTGTTTGGTTTTGTTTCCTCTTTCCCATTGTTCATTCCACCTGTCACAATCCTTCTTCATAACCAGACTAATGTCCAATGTGAAAGTATTTGCAGATCCCATACTTGATTGCATGGGGGGATGGGAGTGGGAGAAAATTTGAAACTCAAGGGATTGTGGAACTGAATCTTGTAAACTAAAAGTAAACGAACAAATTAATAAAAACAAAAAAAGAGAGAGCAATGGACACTTCTACCTTCTTACCTTGAATTGTCATTTTCTGAATGCAAAGATTTAGACATTCATCATGGAGCCATATATTTAAGCAGATGAGGACCTTTCAGTTCATTTAGTCTAACCCCCTGCCCCCATTCTACAAATAAGGGAACTGAAGCAACTTCCTCACTGAAGACTCGTGAGTCTTGTGTGTTTAGTGTTTCTTTAGTGTAGAGGAAATAAATAGTTGGTCTATGCTTCCTCCTTTTTTTGGAGAGACCCCAGAAAAGGACCAAATCTAAACCTTAAGTGACTTTTCCTTGGGCTGGTGGGGGCCTCACCAGGTGACTCTACTGCTTTTTCAAGGCAAGAGAGCCAAATTCTTCAGACATCTTGCACAATTTGGTCTGGTCTCTTTGTTCGAGGACAGAGCTACTTTTTTAGAGTGTTAGGGAGAGTGAATTCCCACTTCAAGCAAATCTGGGGGAAAGGGAAAGAAATCATTTTCAAGGGAAAAAAAAAATCTTTACTTTCCTAAAAAGGCAGAAAGGCAGACTGTTTCTCAGGGCTGCATTTCACAAACAAAGGGTCCCTGATTTTAGAAATGACATTGTACCAATAGTGTTCGGCTCTGAGGTCTTGGCCAAGGAAAAGAGAGTATTTTTTACACATCTTGTTTATTCCTTTTTTATATTTAACAGGCACCAATACCATGAAAATAAAACAAAAACTGCTCTGGGATTTTTCCTTTTTGGTCTTTAATATGGAAGGAATTCCAATAAAAATCACTTACTAATCATAATGTCACAGTTGGTCTTCTGCTATAGAGGCATAAAGGTTTGACACTTGGTGAACTTGAGCACAAAACACCTTACTTTCTCCCAGACCATGTAGTGAGATGATTCAGGTTTCCTTACTGAAATCCAAGGCTATGGTTAGGGACTACTGCAAAAGAATCCTTATAATTGAGAGAGAGAGAGAGAGAGAGCGAGAGCGAGTGAGAGAGAGAGAGCAATATGGATGTAGAAGCAGATACATCATATGTATCATATACAAATGCGTATATAAATATTGTTGCTTTTGTTATTGTTGAGTCATTTCGCTTGCACTCAATTCTGTGAACCCATCTGAGATTTTCTTGGTGAAGATACCAAAGTGGTTTGCCATTTCTTCTTCAGCTCATTTTACAGATGAGGAAACTGAGGCAAACAGGGTTTAAGTGACTTGTCCAGGATTTCACATCTAGTAAATATCTGAGGTTGGATTTGAACTTAGGAAGGTGAGTCTTCCTTACTCTAAGTGAAGTGTTCCATCCCCTGTGTGTTTATATATATATATATATATATGTACTATATAAAACTATATATATATATGTGTGTGGTTGTATGTATACATATACATACATATATACATATACATACATACATACACATATACATGAAACTACATATGTACATGTTTGTGACCTATTCTTAACCAGGCATTGGGACTACAAATGTAAAAATTAAATAGTCCTTGCCTTCAAGGAGCATGTTCAACTAAATGCTTGAGCACATGTGCCATACTATTCCATTCTGGCATCACATTTTGAGAAGGGATTGAGAGAGCCTCAGGGGAAGGTAACTAGATTAATTAACGGACCTGGACATTATGCCAAATGTGACTAGAAAGAAGTAGTACTGTTTAGACTGGATAAGCTCAATAAAAACATAATGGCTTTTTTCAAATATTGGAAGAACCAGCATGAGTGAGAGGGTCTAACCTTGCTCAGCTTGGTCTCAGAGCTCAAGTTCCCAAGGGTAGAAATTGCAAAGATGCAAATACCTGTTTGATGTAAAGTAAAATTCTCTAATGATGAAAGAGTTGCTTTAAGAAGTAGTGGGGTGCCCTTTATAGGGGCCCTCCAATAAAGAGAGGGTGACACTTTCTTCAGCTTGTTGTACAGGCACTTCCTCTTCCAATATGGGTTGAACTTGTTAGCTGCCCCCCCACCCAGGTCTCGTCCCATTTAGCATTCCGTATATCTATGATAAACTTGATTTACATTATGTAATCACATTTATGTTTCTCCCTAATTCCATTGCTTATGGAAGCCACACCAAATCTTCTCTTCTCTCAAGCCTCCCATACAAGTCCCTTTCCTGTCTCTGAGATGAGGACCTTGTATATTTCTTAATAAGAGAAACATAAAGACAGGGCAGGGGAGGGAGAAAAGGAGAGGGAGAAGGAAAAAGAAGGGAGAAGAGTGAGAGAAGAGAGGGAAGGAGAAAGGAAAAGAATAAACAACACAGAAGGCTAAAACTCTTCCATGTCAAAGTATTTTTTTGTGTTTTTGTTTTTGTTTTGTTTTGTTTTTACTGAAAACCGACCCAGAAGCATAAGCAATTCTGGCTCAGATTTCACTTTTGGCTCCATGTGAGTTGAGGAAGCAAGAGACAAACTAGGCAATACGGATAATGGCAGATGAAGAGAAGTGGGAATGGGAAACAGAGGCAGCTACCAGAAAACTTCTGCTAAGACCAAAAAAGCTGTGGCAGAATACCTTTTTGTTAAGAAACCCAGCTTTTCTAGACTTAGGTCAGTTCTCTGATGAGAGAGCTAAGACAATATTCTTTCACTCTTTTGGCTCTTTACACCCTACATCCTGGAGTCTTTGGGAAAACTACTTAAAGCTTAGGCTTTGCTTCATGTCTAGATCTTCACCAAAGGGGAGTGTAGAAAGTTATCCAATATACAATATGATTCAGGTATGGGACAGTTCTTGACTTCTTAATACACTAAAGAAGTCACACATAATCACAAAATAATCATAAGCACACAATGGCAAATAGAATTAAAACAAGGTCACACAGCTAGTTTTGTGTTAAGTGTCTGAGGTCAGATTTGAACTAAGATCCTCCTGACTCCAGGGCCAGTGCTCTATTCACTGCACCATCTACCCTCCCCAGAATGAAAACAACTTAAAACTCCTATTGTACTCTCCTGAGAGACTGGGCCTTAACCCTCATCAAAACATGAGGTAGTTTATGGAACTATGGAGTAGACTTTTTAATATTTCATCTTGATCGTTACATTTTCCCTCAATTCTACCCTAGTCCCCCAAAATCCATGTCTACTAGCTCTCCAGACAAAGACTTGGACTCCTCCTCATGTTGGCAGTCATTTCTGATGAAGAAACTTTCTCCACTACTGACCAGTTTCAGCTGATGGTCTCAAGACCCCCTGAACTCTGGAAGTCATGGGCTAACCTTCAAGAGCGCGCATCTATCCTGAGGTGAGAAGAGACAGATAAATCTTTGAGATCTAGTCCTAGACATGCCTAGGTAGGACATGTAAGTTACCTGCCAGGTGTTTCTGGGCAGACCTTTTCTGTCTACAACGCCTGTTTTGGTTTGGACTCATTACATAGGTCCTAAGGATTGAATTATAACCTCTATGCAGATTCCACAAATATCTGTATATCTAGTCCTCATCTCTACTGAACTCTAATCCCATATCACCAATTATTGGACATTTCAAACTAAATGTTCTGCAGACATCTTAGCCCTCTCCCTATTCCAGTCTCCCAGGTTTGTAGCCTCAGTTTCTTTTCTGGCTTCCTCACTCTCAACTCACCTACCCAATCATCTGACAAATTTTATCTGTTCTATCTCCACAACATGTCTTGGATCACACTCTATCTTTACTTACATAACCATGACCTTAGTTGAGACTCTAATCAACTCTCAGGATTATTTTAATGGCCTCCTTTTGTGTGTCCCTGCTTGAAGGCACTCCACTCTCCACTCAAATCTCCTCTCTACAAAACATCCGAAATGATTTTTTGCAAGCTCAGATCTGACCTTGCCACCCTCTTCCTTGATAAACTCCATTCTGCAATCACATATAAGCTCCCCTGTTTGGTTATTAAAGACTTCTCAACCTGACTAAGCCTGTATTTCTAGTTTTATACATTATTCCCTCCCAAACATTGTAATCTGGCCAAAGTGACCATTCCATTCCCCATGCCTAGAATGCTCTGCCTCACTTGGGCTTCATAGAATTATTTCCTTCCTTCACAATGCAGCTCAAGCAATACCTCCCTTCAATTTGATGTCTTTCTTGATTCCCCTCTACTGCTGGTATCCTCCCTCACCTACCACTTTGCACTGACTCATTTTTTATTTATTCCGTATGTCATAGTTTTCTACATATTTTATCTGTGTATGTTGTCTCCTCAGATAGAATGTAACCTCTTAAATTGGGAATTTTTTTTTCCACATCCCCCTCATCACTTGGCACAAGGGTACACGCTTAAGATATTATTATTTCACTGACTGACTGATGGATTCTGTAGCCTCCCAGGGACTTGGGTGCATCATCAGTTACATCCCTATACTTTTGCATCTCAAGTGCTTCCTGATTTTTCTAGGTAAGTAAGTGTACCTCAAACCCAAAGTTTCCACATCAGAGTGGGACTGATGGTAGGTGAATAAAATCTGTCTATTCCTTCTGTCCTAGATTGAAGATCATAAAAATAGTAATAACTAGAGATCTACTGGTTGTTCTCTTGCAAATCTATTTCATCAGGAGACAGTTGCCCTAGGCTGAGAATGTCTACTATATGTTGATGCAACAAACAGGGTCTTATAAAGGCAGAAAACAGAGCCTTGGTTTTCTGGGGGCCTGCCATCATGTTCAGCAGTTGCTGGCTCCATTAGTGAAATAGCCCAAGGTCATCCACATGCCATGATGATTACATTTTCCAAGGGAAGTTACTGCCAAGGGCTTTGGGAGTTTCAGAGCCAAGCTCATTATAGCTGTGGGCTGTGACTGCAGCCCTGAGCAATTCCTGCTACCGGAGATAAGGAGGAACAGATTAGAGAAGAACAGTGAATTAAAAATAACTAACCCCCAACAATATGAAACTGACCCAGTCAAATAGTAGAAACAACCAGTGATGGACAAGATAGATAGTCCTTCTACTTGACAGAATGTTGTTAATGACAGCTCATGCCCAAGGGCCATTTCTTAACTTCAGAAAGTTTAGAACTGGCATCATTCCCTGACTGGACTGAGCCCTTGACTCCAAAAGACTCCTTGGTACTTCAGCTCATGGGAATGATGTTAGCCTCACATTTTTTTTTTTGGAAGGGGGAGGTAACATCATCCTATGGATTAATCAACATAAAACAATTTCTTTCTATTATTAAAAAATTATGGAGTGGCTAGGTGGTGCAGTGAATAGAGCCCCAGCCCTGGAGTCAGGAGGACCTGAGTTAAAATCCAGCCTCAGACTCTTAACACTTACTAGCTGTGTGACCTTGGGCAAGTCACTTAACCCCAATTGCCTGCCTTCCCCCCTCCAAAAAGCAAAAAAAACCAATGAACTTTAAAAGCTAAAAACTAAGGGAAAGTATGTTTTCTATGACTATTTCTCAGTTTCTATACTCTGGCCTTTTCATTTTATACAAAAGTAATGTTAATGAGATTTAAGATCTTCTCCACCCATTAATAGGCGTCACCTGGAGCCCATTAAGGGAAACTTACTTAGGGGAGGCTTGCATATAGGAATGTTTTCACATCTTTTGCTAATTCCTAATTAGGCACTGAGTCAGGAGGGTTGTGATACCTTTTGGCTCTGAGAAGTGTTTTGCTTTGGGGGCTTGCTTATGAAAAAGATCTTGTGATTCCCTAGTCGACATGCTGAGGTACGTTCAGAGCTCCCTGATTGCTCAGATGTAAAGGCTCTCTCTGCCCAAGAATGTATGGAAAGTATATAGCTGATTCAGGCAGTCAGAGCCCTGTTTGTTGGTCTTTAATTCTCTGCTTGTATTTTCTCGGAAGTTCAGGGTGCTGACTTTTCCCCTGAACTAGTGAATGCCATTTAAAAAGATTGTTGATCCCTTAAACATCTATCTTCCCTAGTAAAGTGGATCTAAAAAGCTGTGCTAGCAACCATCCTGGGTATAACACTACATACAAGTAACTTTAAATTTAACCCCTCTCATGTAGGTTTGAATTCAAATTCTAGTGTAGTAAGAACAGTATTGGGCTTGGAAACAAAATCCTGGCTGTACCCTTAGCACCTTTGGGATTCTTCTCCTCTCTGGGTTTCAGCTTCCTCCTCTATAAGAGGATTTCTAATGTCCTTTACTGCTTTAATTCCATGAACTTATAAATCCTCTGTAACTCATCATGTGTGAGGATCAAATGAGAAAAGGTATGTGAAATACTCTATAAGTCACATCTAGATTTCAGTTGCTTTGCCAGTCCTCCAAGCATGAAGTTGTCACACTTATCTTAGCAATAATGTCACATTTCTGTAAGGCCTGTAAAGCACTTTACTCCCACCAACTTATTGCCATAGGGTCTGAAAATATTATTGTCCCCATTATACAGATAAGAAAACTGAGCCTCAGTCTCAGCCCCACTGCTGCCACCCAGAGACTGCTGAACCCCCATGTCCATCTGTCTGCTGCTACCACTCACTCTGGGCACAGAACATTCAGTCATGGATAAAAATGAGCTGGTGCAGAAGACCAAATTGGCTGAGCAGTCTGAGAGATATGACAACATGGCAGCCTGCATGAAGGCTGTAACTGAGCAAGGGGCTGAATTATCCAATGAGGACAGTAATCTCTCTCTGTTGCTTACCAAAATGTTGTAGTGGCCTAAATCTTGGAGGGCTGTTTCAAGTATTGAGCAAAAGATGGAAGGTGCTGAGAAAAAACAGCCGATGGCCCGAGGATACAGAGAGAAAATTGAGACCAAACTCAGAGAGATCTGAAAGGATGTGCTGTCTCTGTTGGAAAAATTCTTGATTTCTAATACTACACAAGCAGAAAGCAAAGTTTTCTATTTGCAGTTGAAGGGAGACTATTACCATGATTTGGCTGAGATTACTGCTGGCGATGATGAGAAAGGAAAGGTGGATTAATCACAAGTATATCAAGAAGCATTGGAAATCAGCAAAAAGGAGATGCAGCCAACACATCCTATAAGATTGGGTCTGGCCTTGAACTTCTCTGTGTTCTATAATGAGATCCTGAACTCTCCAGAGAAAGCCTGCTCCCTTACAAAGACAGCTTTTAATGAAGCCATTGATGAACTTGATACATTAAGTGAAGAATCATACAAAGACAGCATGCTAATAATGCAATTACTGAGAGACAATTTGTTATTGTGGCCAGCTGGTTAACATTTGGGGAGTTATCTGTTTTCATTGGAGGTGGCCAATATGAGGATATGGAATTTTTACATACGTTTTACGTGTTTGGCATAGTATTTTTAGTATGTTGTGGTTTCACAAGGCCAGTGTTGAAACAACTTCCATGTCTAAGCAAACTGCCTGTATACTGTCTGTCATGGGGGTGGGGAGAAGGATAAAGGGATAATTGGTTCCAACCACAGGTGTAGTTATTGTGGGTACTTTAGGGTTGGGGCACTTACGGCCATGGTAGAAACAGATGTCCCATAGATGTTGCATGTCATTCCATGTGTATCTGTGGAATACACAATCTCAACATGTGCACCTTTATGATTGCAGTTGCAAAAGTGTTCCTTAAGACAAAGTTTTAACCCAGTCAATTTACTCTGGAGAAGGGCAGAAATGCTTCACATTCAATTATTTGTAGTTACTTGCTCATTGCTTTCATTATTTTTGCTACACTCATTTTGTTTGCATTTAAATGGTTTAGGTGACCTAAGAACAAATGTACGAGTAAAGATGCAGTAAAAATGAGTCGCTTGACATTTATAAAGCCACTGTAGATCAAGCAGCAGCAAAACAGAAAACCCATGTATTTAACTTTTTTGGGGGTGTTTGATTTTGTGATTTTTTTTTAATACTTGCCTCACAGGCATGTGCTGGAAAGATAGTTAACAGGGGAAATAACTTGAGATGGCGGCTAGCTTTGTTTAGTGTCTTATGAAATTTTCATGAACAATAAAATCATAATTGTTAAGAACATGTGTATTACATTGATGTAAGTGGAATAAAAGTTTTATGAATGGACTTAAAAAAAGTAAACTGAGGCTCAGAATTTAAAGGCATTGCTCAGCATCACACGGCTAGTAAGTGTTGGTCAGGACTTGAACACAGTCTACTGAAACTTAGTCCAGCTCCACACTCTTGCTGTTTATTAGGAGGTACTTTTGTAACATGCTGCCAAGTGTGATAAAGTGGCTGCTGCCTAAACTTAGCAATTTCCCCTCTTGTTTAAACATGTTCTCATGAAAGTTATATTAAATTGCCTTGCCTTCCCCCCTCCAAAAAAAAGTGATATTAAAAAGGAATTGGGCAAATGTTCATAAAGTTATTTTGAAACTCTACAAAAATCCATCATTTAGGTACTGATTTATAGATATATTCAGAGGAATCATCAATCAGTTCAAAAGCCTTATACCTGTAGTAGAAATGGAAACAGAAGGGGTCTCAGATATCAGCCAAACTCACTGATCTTACAGTTGAGAAAACAAGAGATCTAGAGAACCTAGAATTTTCCCCAAGATCACTCAGGTATGAAATAGCAGAAGAGAAGTTCCCATTTGTCTTGAAGAGAAGAGTACTTGGACTGGATGTACCAAAAGACAACACCAAATAGGAAATCAATTTGATCCAGACACATGGGATTGGATATTGGTATGGGAGTGATCTGAAAATCAACTGTCTTCATAGCGTATCATTGCTGGGCTAGACCAAAGGTCACAATCACCATCACATTAGAAAGAAGGATGAAAATGAGGAGACAAGATGTCAAGATACAGTTGTTCCTACTTATCTACCTTGGAAAAATAGGAAATGGACATAAACAAAAGCTTTAATTCCTTCAGTGTTTTGTAGATAATATAACAAGGAGGCAAAAAGAGCCCAGAAACTGCCTCATTCAACAAAATCTACATCTCCTTCCCAAGTAAATGAACAATTGAAGCCAAGGTACCAAGCAGACAAACAATAGAAGCCAAAGTCATTGTTTAAAGTAGATCATTTGCAATGGGCTACAGAGAAGGATACTGTGAGACCATGGAACATCACCTCACAAAACAGCAAAGAGTAGTTGGGGAGGTAAACTATAGAGAATTTAACACAAGATGGGCCAATTTATCTGGAGATTATTAGGGGATGAAAGGAGCAGGATTATAAATAGGAAAACCTGCTCACATCCCAATTACAGAAAGTCTAGCATCTTTCCCTGCTTAAAGAAGTGGAACTCTTTGGCCACCTGTACACACTCGATACATGGAGGGACAAAAAAGAGGTACAGCAGCTGCCACCTGTACATACACCAGCTGAGAGAGCTCCCCAGGAGGGGGCCAGTATGGCAGAAGGATGTTCCAGGGTAAGATGATAACTGAGAAACATCGGAAAAGTTGAGACTCGAAAGCATGGTTGGGGAGAAGGTGGGGTGGAGGCATGGCCTCAAAATGGAGGATCCAACACACCATTGTTTTGGTTTTCAGCACCATAACTGAAGCCTTGCCCATAGATAACATTCCAGTAGATAGTATAGTTATCCCTTCTAATTGTGATCTTCCCCATCATGGTTTAAATGTGTCATGGGTTGGCATAAGAAATTAAATGGGAATTTTTGCAGAGTTTTGCAGAAACCACAGATGACATGCAAAGGCCAGCAGACTATACAGGAAAGGTTTAGAAACTCAGAAATGCATAAAATATATGTATAGTATTGTGTAATATCAACATATTTTCTCATTTAATACCATAAATATACCCAAATTTTACAATAATCTACTATAAACACCCCATAAAAGAAAAAGACAAAAATTCAAACTTCTTTTGTGTGAAAGAAGGGCCAAAATATTTTATGTGGATTTTCCAGATTGCCGGCACACTGTGTCCCTAATGCAGTGGAAAGGAAAACCGCTCTTGGCCCTAATCCCTGTCAGCTAGTTGTAAGGCTCATCATTCTGACAGTAAATGTCCTACTAACCTTGGCCAGTTCAGGGTCCAGGGCTAAGAAGCTGCTTCCCTTTGGGGGGTGCTGCTTAATGCTGTACTAGGCACTCAAACTCTGGACTCAGCTGATTATGTAAAGTGAGAGTGCAACTTGTAGACTTGTTCTAGGGCCAAAGTTGAATCTGTGATCCACTCTGTACAAACAATGTTGACCTGCCTGGGAGCTCTGGGTTCTGAGACCCCATTGCCAGGTCTTCCAGGATCCTCCATGCTGCCAGATTAAGTCAGGGGCTGAGTCTGTAATCAGCTCTGATCACACCACTGGTCCACCTTGGAGGTCTGAACACTTAGTCACTGGCTGGCTCATTCCTATTCCAATCTCTGCCCTGGTCATTTTCCAGTAATGTTTTATTTGGAAAATTAGTTTGGAAAGATGACTTACTATAGTTTGTCCTTCAATTTCTCCCTCACCATTTCACCTGGCTTTCTTCTTCAATTGTTGTTGGAATGGATGTGAAGAGAGCTAGCATACTCTGCTTTCACTTACTCCACCATCCTGGCTGTTCACTCTCTTGATGCCCTTTGCCCTTATTCTGGCTAGTTTCCACTCAAGAGCCCCAAAGAATCCTGGCATTCTTTTTTTGTGTTGTTGTTTGTCCTTCATGCTCAAAGAAGACCATGAGGGTGATGTCCTGACTTGTGAAAAAACTGGGTTTCAGTGAGGCAGAGCTGTGCAAGGTCATCAGCCTCACTCTCTCCTCCAGAAACATCAGAGTCCAGTGGCAAGATGAGTTAAGATGACTGCTGATGGCCCAGGATATAGTGGGTATCCTTGGCCTTTTAAAGTTAAGGTATGATTTCTTTCATTTTTGTTATTAATATGGTCAATGATGGTTATAGTTTTCCTAATAGTGAACCAGTCCTGAATATAGTATATGATCTTCATGATATATTGCTATAATTTCCTTGGCATTATCTTATTTTAGATTTTTGTGTCAGTATCCATTAGTGAAATTGATCTATTGTATTTTTTCTCTGCTTTCATTCTCCCTTGTTTAGGTATCAAGACCATATTTGTGTCATAGTCAGAATTTGTTAGACGCCTTTATCTGTTCTTTTTTTTTTTTTTAATTTACTTTAGGTAGTATTAAAATAAATTGTTCTTTAAATATTTGGTACAGCTCACCTGTAAATCTTTCTCTTTGTGTGTGTCTGTGTGTGTGTGTGTCTGTGTGTCTGTGTGTGTGTGTTTCCTTTGGGAGTCCATTTGTAACTTGCTTCATTTCTTTTTCTAAGATAGAATTACTTGAGTATTTTATTTTCTGTCCTGTTCATTTGAACAATTTATATTTTTGTCAATATTCTTCAATTTCTTTTAGATTGTCCATTTTGCTAATACGTAATTTTGTGAAATAGCTCCCCATAATTGCTTTCATTTCTTTTTCATTGAGATCCTACTGTGTCTACTCTTTGATCATTTACAAATGGCATTTCATAGTACCTAAATGTTATATATTCTTTGACCCAGTCATGCCACTAACGAATTTATATGCCAAAGATATTAAGAAAAAGAGAACCAATATGTACAAAATATTTATAGCCACTCTTTTTGAAATGGAAAACAACTGAAAACTAAAGATTTACCCACAAATTGAGGAATAGATAAATGGTATCATGATATATGAAAATAATGGGAAACTACCATGGTGCAAGAAATAATAAAGCAGACAGTTTCAGAGAATCCCAGGATGATTTTATGAACTGATACAGAGTAATTGAGCAGAAACAATCTATATTAATGTCACCTTAGTAATAACAAAAAGCTTTAAAGGAATTGAAAGCACTGATACATGCAATGACTGAGCACAATTGAATAATATTTACAATGAAAGATACTGCCTACCTATTGACAGAGACATGATAGATTCAAGACATGCATTTTCAAAAACACACAATATGAAATTTTTGTTGTTGTTTTACTTGACTTTGCAACAAAAAAACTGTTGCAAAGGTTTTTGTTTTCTTTAGTCTTCATTTAGAGATGGTGGGAGGGAGAGAAATATACTTGTTAACCGAAATTAAATTTTAAAAAGATAAAAAAGCATTTTGGACTTGACGGAACAAAGTACAGTCTGAGGTACACGCTTCTAAAGGTCTATTCCATGCAAATTTAAAATTCATATTAGATCCCATGACCAACACAAGCAGAGAAATTACTTTATTTGGTTATCTCTGGGTTTCATCATTAAATAAGACATAGAAAAGAGATTCATGCTTATCAAAGATTTTCTACATCATGGAGAATGTTTTATCCAAAGTCCAAGAGAGGATAAACAATACATCCCACAGAAAGGAACAGAATGTATGCCTATTTCCATAAGAAGTGGTTCAAGTCTTCCTTGACACATTATCAATGCCTTGAATAAAGGCATTTATAGCCCTCATAGTGACTTTTCAGAAGCCACAAATGATACCTAACACATTGAATGACAGTCAGGATCCAAGAATCTTTTAGACAATTGGTGAACTTGACAGAATCATATAAGATAAGATGTTAAAGGAATAAATATTAGGTCTTATATTTAAGCTTAAAATCAACTTCACAAATGCAAGATAGGAGAGAGATGCCAAGATTTTTGTTAATCTAGAAAGAAATTTGGGATCTAAGTAGATAGCTAACTTAATATCAGTCAACAGTGTCATTTGGCAGCATAAAAAACTAAAGAAACCTTAAGCTGCCTTAGAAGAGGCCTAATGTTCAGAGATAATCAGATCGTATTCCATTCTGGTTATCCTATATCTGATACATTGTTTTAAGGTCTAGGGTACCACATTTTAGGGTGACTAGGTGGTACAGTGGATAGGGCACCAGACCTGGAGTCAGGCAGATGCGTCTTCCAGAGTTCAAATCTGGCCTCAGACATTTACCTATTGTGCAACTCTGAGCAAGACACTTAACTCTCTTTGCCTGTTTTCTCATCTGTAAAATGGGTTAGAGAAAGAAATGGCAAACCACTCCATTATCTTTGTCAAGAAAACCTCAAAAGGGGTCATGACATATTGGACATGACTGAACATGACTAAGTAACAATAACAAAAATGAAAACCAGGAGGCAGAAATGAGAAGGGTGAATATTTTAGACATGGGTGACAGTGCAAATGCCTAGAGTTGGGAAGAATGCCTTGTGCCAGGAACAGAGAAGCTCAAGGAAGCCAGTATTGCCAGATTGTAAAGTATGTGGTAATGAATAAGGCACAGAGATATGGAAAGATGTGGGGTAGAGGGCACTAGGTTATGAGGGGCTCTAAAAGCTGAATAGATGGTTTTATATTTGATCCTGGAGGTGATAAGGAAACATTAGAGTCTATGGAATAAGAGGGTGACATGATAATACCTGTAATTTGGAAAGAATACAGTGGAAAATGGACTTCAGTGTGGAAAGGCTTGAGGCAGAAAAACCAACCAGAAGACTGGAGAAATAGGCTAGTCATGAACTAATGAGAGGGTGATTGCAGTGTCAGAAGCATGAAGAGGGTATATACAACAGATATGAAACTAGAAACAATAGACCTTGGCAACTAATTGAGTAATAGGAGGGGGAATGGTCCTGTGAGAGAATGAAGAGTTGTGGATAACACCTTAATAGTGACTGAGTATTTGGGAAGATGATGGTATCCTACACACTTATAGAGAAGTTTGGAAGCGGAGAGGGTCCATAGGATAGGAGGAGGTAATGAGTTCGGTTTTGAAAAAAGTTGAGTTCATGATAGCTATGGGACATCAGTTTGAGATGCTCAAAAAGCAATTGAAGATGCAAGACAAGAGGTCAGCAGTGAGGTGAAGGCCCAGCAAATTGGTCTGAGACTCATTTGCATAGAGACGATGATTGGATTAATGAGAGCTGATGAGATCACTAGGAGAAATAATACAGCAGGCTAAGAGAAGAGGGTCAATGATAGAGCCTTGAAACACAACCATGGTTATTAGGTGTGGCCCAGATGAAGAGACAGCAAAGGAAACTGAGAGCAATCAGACAGGCAGGAGGAAAACTGGGAAAGAAGCAGGTTCATGAAAACCTAGAAAGAAGGAGTATCTAGCAAAGAAAGATGGTAATAGTTTCAAAGATGGCAGAGAGGTCAAGAAAATTGAAGATTAAGAAAAAAGGCTTAATATTTGGCAATGAAAGGATCTTTGGTAGTATTGGAGAAAGCAGATGAAGTCAGAAAGCAGACTACAGAGAATTCAGAAGAAAATGGAGGCAGAAACTTTAGATGCCCTTTTCAAGGAATTCAGCCAAGGAGGAGGAGAGATATTGGACTATAGCTAGAAAAATTGGACAGATCAATGGGTGGAAGATTTTAACCTGATGCAAGGAAAAAACTAATTCCTAACAATGAGTAATCTGAATGTGCAATGGGTCATCCTGTAAAGTAGTGGATTTTTCATCACTGGACATCTTCAAGAAAAGACTGAATGACCATTTGTAGTTCATATTGTAGAGGAATATTTTGGGGGGAGGCATATATTAAACTAAATCACCTCTTGCATCCTTTTCATTTCTGTGGTTCTATGACCCTGCTCACAGTCTTAGTATAATTGAGTAACTACAGGAAATACGTATGAGTAACCCAGGAAAATTTTGTTCTACATTTTAAAAAGGAGGGATTAAATTGTTAAGGTCTCCTTTATAAGGTTCGCTTTCTTTATATGACTTACAGTTCCAGAAAAATCACTGAAGAAAAGGCAAAACAAAACATCTTTGCATTCTTCTCCACTTTTAAAAGCCAGAATTCCCTTTTCTGGTCACAGGAGATTTTTTTTTCCTTTTCTTTTTAATCATGCTTTCTTCTGGAAGTTTAAAAAAAGCCTTAATTTCCTTTCCACTGGTGCCTCAGCATAACACCCTTATGCCTGCTGGCCTTCCATGTCTTTGTTACAAGTGCCTTCTGACAGGGTTGACACTTAAAGTTCTCCAAGGAGCCGTGACAGAGTTGAATGAAAACTTTTCCACTTGGCAGTGGCTGTAAAGAGGCATAAAACCTGCCAGCTGTCACGGAGGGAAACAGTGATTTTGTTTCACATTTTTTTAATGAATTGAAGCAAGATTGAAATCTTTCCAAAGGCAGCAGGTCTGGTCTTGCATAGCATGAAATGTGAAAAGGAGACGTGTTTTCTTCTTCCCTAGTATTCAGTGAGATGCTGCCTATAGAAGGGATAAGACTGGGTAGAGGTACATGAATTCAGAGTTGGAAGTGAATAAGCATGTATTAAATACCTCCTGTGTGCCAAGTATTGTGCTAGGTGCTACAAATAGTGCATCATTTAACCTTTAGCAATCCTGAGATTAGTGTTATTATGATTCTGCATTATTATAATATCCATTTTACATCTGGAAAAACTGAGGCAGACAGAAGAATTTTGTCCATAGATAGGAAGTGTCTAAATACTGATATGTATACAGATATTGACTCCAGGGCCCATGATCTATCCACCGAACCACCTACTTGATTCTGGAAAGGATCTCAAAAGCCATCTGACCCAAATCTCTGACTTTTTAGATGAGGAAACTTGAATTTCAGAAGGGTTAAGTCAATTGCCCAAGGACATTCAGGTAGTAAGAGGACAGAACCCAAATTGAAAGCGAGTTCTGCTATAGCTAATAGAAATTTAAAATAAAATAAAACAAATCTATTCAATTTGTTTGAGAACTTAGAGTAAAATATTGGCATTTACTATTCTCTCTGATTATTTCCAAGAATAATGTAAATCATTTTGGGTGAAATATGAATATAACCAATACCTCAATTCAGGATAGCATCACTTATCTCCAGAATGTAGTGATTAAAGGTTAGGAATGCAATGTAATTTTACTAAAATCCCAGGTTCTTTTGTATTTTTTTGACAAAACAGTCATGCCTGTCTCCCAGGAGGGACCCCAGAATGCCCCCATGTCTATTTTCTCTTCCCTCTTTCTTCTTACCTTGGCTACATGTGAACTTCTCAATCCAAATGGTTCCTGAGCTGACTTCTCTGTCTTATACTGAACAGAAGGGATTATTGAAGAAATATTTTCATTTAGTCACAGTTGGAATCTGTATTTGTCTTTTCCAGTATGGACTTAGCCTGACCATGTGTTATTTCCTCTCTGAGGAAAGAAATTGTATGAGGTTATGTTGTCAAAACACAGAAGGGTCAGTGTTTTTCCTCCCAAATCCACAAGAGAAAACATCCTTGGCAAGCTGGAATGAATAGAGAGCAAACAGGATTTCACCAGTTCCCTGCTCACATCTTAAGTATGTCATTTGTGCAGGTAATGTGGCCCTTGAGTTCCCTGTGTATCGACAACTGTCTCTTTCAATCATTTACCCTTTTCCTCTCAATGGAAATTCATTCTAGACAGTGGGAAGACTTGTATGAACTGATCCAAATGAACTGAGAAGAACCAAGAGAACAATTTACAAAGTAACAACAATACTATAAGATAATCAACTGTGACAGACTTACCAACTCTGATCAACACAATGACCCACCACAATTCCAAAAGCCTAATGATAGAAAATGCTATTTACTTCCAGGGAAAGAATTGATTGATGCAGATTACAGAATTAAGTCCATTTTTTTTCCACTTTTATTCTTTTTCTTTTTTGCCCTAGGACGTGGCTTATGTAAAATTTTGTTCTCCTTGACTTCCTACGTGTAATTGATTTTTGTATTTCTTGTCTTCTCAAAGAATGAGAAAAAGGATAGAGAGTGCAAGAGAATTGGAAAATTAACATAAAACAAAAACTGAATGGAAAAATCAATAGTTTAAAAAAAAGACTTGGCACTTATCTCTAGGGCTACTGTATCTGGTTATTTTTCTCTTTAGCAAATGCAAACTATTGTCTGATTAACTGCTAACAGGGTGAAAACAGCTAAATTATTATTTCAGTGTGTTTATATGTGAGTGTGTGTGAGTGTGAGTTTGTGTGTGTGTGTGTGTGTGTGTTGAATGCTAACAATGTAGATACAAACACTGGCTCTGTTAAAGATACATTCAGAATATCATCAATTGCAGTTTGTTAATATGTGATAAAATATACTTTTAGAAGTAAGAGGCACAAGTAGGAAAAATGAATAGGTTAATATTGCTCACTTAAGAGAACTGCAATAATCAGATTGATTCTCCATCTTTTTTTTTATTGATCCTATTTATAGTTAATTGATTTTTGTTCTGTAATGGCCCAAGTCATGGTTCTTTGTCTTTGAACTTCATTCAGAAATTCTGTTGGCTGCAATGAGTCAAATTTAGAAGTTCACTTCTCCTGCTAATCATTGTTCTCCTCTTGCTTTAAGGAAATCTCTTATACTCGAAAGATGCAAATGGACACCAGGAAGTCTGATCTAATATCTTTACACTATCAAACTATCCTTCAAGGACATCTGATTTTCTAACCTCTATTTCTACACTCAAATGATGAACATTTCTTACTTCTTAGTTTGTTAGTCACAGGAGGGAAAAGTAGGTTCTTGTTAAGCCCTCATTCCCATTTTCTAACAAATCACATTCTTCTCCATGTCTCAGCTGTGTAAGTAATGCTATTAATTTTGCCATTCATGATACCAAGTTCTTTTAACCAATCATAACTCTTGCCCACTTACAAAATCCTGTTCTTTGATCTCTATTCCCCCAAATTATAAAAGAGAGCTGTCCCCCTCATTTGGGGTTTTAACTTTGCTGAGGAGGCTGAGGTCCTATTCACTGGTAAATTCATACTGTGCTAATAAATTGATCACATCACCCATGCATAACTTCTATCAGATTCCTTGCCATCTTGGGAAGAAAGGAGGAGGGAGAGAGACAAATTTGAAACTCAAAATCTTATAAAAATTAATATTTAAAATTGTCTTTACATGTAATTGGAAAAAATATATATGTTTGCATAATTTTTTTAAAAAGTAGATAATGCTTAGTCTACCTTAATTTTAACTGTTACAGAATCTAGATCTGTGTCATAACAACAGTGCATGTATACATATATATTTATATTTTATTGAATTTTATATTATATTTCATCTATTTTATGTATATACTAAACAATTATTAGATTGTCCAAAAATGTAATTGTTTCCTTTCTAATTTCTATCTTTATTGGTTTTGTTGGAGCAATGTTTTAAAATTTATGTGATCAAAATTGTCCATTCTTAATCACTTTTATTTTTTTCTGAGTTCTCAACTGGTTGTATGGCACTTATGAAAAACTCAGATGTGTCTTACCAAAATAAAATCATTTTTAATCCCATGTGCGTTTCAAGAGGAATTCAGTATATATGATCAAGATTCTTTTCCCCTTAACTCAAGAAAACATTGTTTTATAAGAATGATGGAAACTTCTTCATTTTTTTTCTATGTTTCCTTGAGTCTTTTTTGTTCTTGGTTAGTTATATTCCAATAGTAAACACATTTGGGAGCCAACCGTCTCAAAATCTATTTCTTCTTATTCCTCCAAAAAAGCCTTAAATTCTGTAATCATTGTCAGAATAGCCTCCAGAGAGCCATTCCATTCAATCCAATCTATAAATCAACAAGCATTGATTAAGTGCCTACTATGTGTCAGTCAATACAAGAGGTTTGGAGATAGAAAGACAAAAATAAATAATTCTTGCTATCACTAAGCTTACATTCATCCAGAGAGGTCATTATTTTGACAGAGATATCAGAAGGTTGAGGAAATGGAAAGACTTCATATAAAACATGATGTTTGTGTTATGTTGAAGGGAAACTAGGTTTTAAGAAATGGAAATGAGAGGGCGTTTCAGACATGGGTGTAGCCAGAAAGCAGAATTGGGAGATTGAGTGTCATGGTTGAGGAACAGTAAGAAAACCAGTAATACAAGACTGTAGGGAAAAGGAAAGGGAGCAATCCTTTGACTTTCAAAGAGAACCAATGTCATCACAGGGTGATGCCTTGACTCACGTGAGAATTGGATTTAAGGAAACAGAGTTGCATTGTCACTCTCTCTTCCAGAGTCTCCAAAGTTCAGTGGCTGGACAAAAGTCAGGATGACTAGTGATAGTCCAGGATTCAGTTGAGAATATCGTGTCTTTGATGTCTGACCATGGCTCCTGCTTCAGCCTCCTTTGTGACTGTTGGAACAAATTGTTCTCATTGACCAGTTCTTCCAGGGAAAGTCTTCTCATGCTCAGGGCAGTCAACCCCCTAACCCACTGATGGGTTTGAGGCTTGTCAGTTATGCTCAATTTGGGCTTTAGCAAATATGCCAAGATGATTTTATTATGGTATAGCCACTGTATATACTACAACTGCTTGGAACTACAAGTGAGAAACAAGTGAAGGTGGATGTGAAAGGTGGATGAGCAACCTGGAAAAGAGCTTAGCAAGCCCTCACACCCAAGATACTAGGCCCTGAACACCCATATACCCGTTGGGTAACAAACTCTAACAAGGTTGAAAAATCAGGTTGATCTGGGTTGTGAAGGGATTTAAATGCCAAATAGTGGGAGGTGTGTTTTTTTCTAAAAGCAATAGGAAGACACTGGAATTCATTGATTAGGGGCATAGGATGGTCAGACTTGTTCTATAGGAAAAATAATTTCAATACCTGTGTTCCAAATAAATTGAAGTAGAAAGAGACTCATGACAGGGAGAGCAATTGATGTTTTTTCAAACATCAAAGCAAGATATAATGAGGAGAGAGAATGAGAGGGATGTAAGAAATATGGAAAAGTAACAAGATTTGGCAACTTATGGTCTAAGATAGAGATGTCAGGTTGTAAAGCTGGATGATTCATAGGACAGTAGGGTCTTCAAGAGAAGTAGGCAGTTTGATAGAGGGATGATTATGGTAGGGTGAGGAGATAATTACTAATCCAAAAAGACATTTATTAAATTCTTAGTATATGCCAAGTGCTATGTTCATTGCTGGGGATACCAAGGCAAAATATAATACCAATTGTGACCTCAAAACTTTACCTCTATTGGGGTATGTAACATATATACAGACAAGTTTGGGCAAGCATGTGCTCTAAGGCATTCCAGTTTAGGAGCATGAAATTTTATTCCAGAATGCTAACCTTTCATTGAGGAGAAATCTTAGGCCCAGTGACTTAGTGACATTTATCGTCATTTACAGATATAGGATTTGAACCAATCCACCAATTCCAAATCCAGTTTTCTTTTCATGGTCTATAGTTGCCTCTCTACAACTGACTCCAATGTTTGGAATTATTGTGTTGTTGTTAAAGGCCTTGATGAAGAGGACTGATATTTTAATGCTGGATAGGGCAACTCCAGGCTACCCTTGAAGCCTTGGAGCTAATGGATAGGGACAGCCTTGCTGACTACTTATTACAATCATCTCTATCATTTACGTGGTACTTTAAGGTTTGAAAAGAGCTTCACAATTTACATTTTATCCTCACAATAACTCGGGGGGTAGAGGACAGACAGGCATGACTGCTCACATTTTACAGATAAGGAAACTGAGACAAAATGAGGTTAAGTGACTCATCCACAGTCACATAGCTAGTAAATGACTGAGGTTGGATTTGAACTTAGATCTTCCTGATTGAAGTCCAATGCTCTATTCACTGTACCATATCAGCTGACTGAGAAGGGATTGTTAGACATTCGGTCATAGGGAAACTGACAGGAGATGGTTGACAAGAAAGTAGGAAATTGGGATGATAATAAAGTGATACCAAAGAGTAGCTGTTAATGGTTCCTAGACAACAGGGTATGACATATCCTATGGAATAGTATAGGCTTTTGTATTTGACTCTATAATGTTTAATTTTTTTAAAACATAACTTGAAGATTACAAGAGCCTGGAGCATTAAATAACATACTGTCTAACAGAGTCAGAAACCTCCAAACTAAAGCATTAAAATGAATCTTATGTGAATTCTGAAGGGTGGATGTAAAGGTTTACCCTTGTATCCTTATATGTACAAGATGGTGGAATGGAGAGACATAGTTAGAAAGCAGTTCATCTGGACATTTTCTAGGGGTGTTAGAGGAACAAATGCTCCCTTTGCAACCTGATCCTTTTTTACTTTTGCAGTATCTTATACTTTATTCCCCTCCACGGATTCTATGGTCCAGTCATAAATGGCTTACTTGCGGCTTCTCACACACAACCCTCCATATTGCACCTCCATGCTTTTGTGCTCACTGCCCCTCATAACTGCATTCTCTTCCTCCCCTGTTCTGCCTCTTGGCTTCCCTGACTTCCCTTAAGATTCAGCTCCAATCCATGGAATCATCACTTCATAGTTCTTTCTCTGTACGTGGATAGCATTTTCCATAAATTGTTAGGGATTGTCTTGGATCACTAGGATCAAGCTTGTGCTTGGACCCCAATTACAACATCACATTTCTCCCTAGCCTCAAAACACTATCCCTGACAGTTTTCTCCCCAACCCAAGGATACTATGTCTAGCAATAGTACATGACTGGGCTCCAGTAAGACAATTTATCTTTCTTCATCACAAGAACAAGCTGATCTCTGAAGAAATCCTCTTGTAAAAACAGGACTATCTTGTAACCACAGAATTATCATATATTGATTCCCAAACTTATCATATTCAATCCAAAGGCCAAGTTATAAACATCAACTCTCAAAGCTGTCTTGCTTCAGACACAACAGACCCAAAAATACACCCCTGAGAAAGCCCTTCCCTTGGTTTCCAGTAGTGAATGATGCCAGTGACCAAGGTTGTATGTTGTTACCTAATTAGCATACTTGCCTGATAATTCATTACTTTTCCTACAAAAACTTTACCATCATTCCTGTTAGGATGCAGGTTCCTTAAGAACTCTTGCCTATGGAAAAATATAATAATAAATCTTTGCCACCTTGACTTAAAAAAAAAAAAGGATTCTGCTCAAATCTCACCTTCCAAAATGACTTATCTCAGTTCTCATCACCTTCCACTATAAGTCCCTTCTTCAGAGATGACAATTTCATTCACATTGCATATATTTTTCATGTTCATAGTTGTTTGCATGTTGTCTTTTCTATTAGACTGTGAGTTCCTTGAGGGAAGAGACTATTTTTGTTTCTTTGTATCATCAGTACTTAGTATAGAGCCTAACGCATAGCTGGTGCTTAAAAAAATGGACATTGAAGATGATCACCCACATCCTCAATATTTTAAAACAAGCAGCAAGAAAGCCTCATTAAAAAGTCCAATCTACATTTGAAGTCTCAGTGGCAGTGTAGCAACAGCAGTGTTTTCTCAAGAGCAAGCTACATCACAGTAAGGCGTTGAGAGGCTGACAGAGGTGAGATCAAGTCCAGGATGCCCATGGTGGAAATGCTTGATTTTTTAAGCCATAGCATGAAGATGAAGAGAAGGCTTCACAAAGGAAACCAACAGGCTATTGTCTATTAGACTTTTTTTCTATTCTAATGAATCAGTAGTAAATTAACAGAATCTTGATATCGCAATCAGTGCTGAAAGGCAATTAATTGGGGGGGTAGGGGGGAATAGGGGTGGTTCCTCTAGAAACTTGTTTCATGGAAAGTACCAAAAACTCTGCCAAACTTGAACTGAACCTCTTCTTGGCTGCTTAGAACATATCTTTCATAATTAATGTGAAAGCTTTGCAATTGTCTTTATTGAGGCCCCATATTTCTTAATTCTGCTTTTTTGTGGTTCTCTGATAAAACCACAGAACTTCCCAAATGAGCAGAAAACTCAAAAGAGCCAAGGGGAAAAAAGGAAGGAAAAAATAAAAACACCTTGTTGGGTTACAGTTGGCATTAACATTTTACTTAATTTTCAAAGACAAGATCAGTGAGTTCAAATCCACAATACCAAAATCATTGCCGGAGTGGAGGGGGTATGTGTCGTTGGATTTTTTTTTCAACTTGCTAAAATGGTCACAGAAGTACTGACCCCTGGTTCTGCCCCCACTCTGATATTAAAGGTAATAAAGGCAAGTGACATTTTTATACAGCACATGATAAGAACACCATCTGTTTACTTGATTTCTCTTTGAACAGGCAAAGAAGCTATCCTTCGGTTTTGACCCATATGAGGGACAAGCACCGATGTTGTTTTGTTATTTGGGCAGGGGGGGAGTGTCATAAAAAGCCCAGCTTATGGTAGAGTTGAGGTTTCATGGAAGTCCTACTGCCATTAGACATATCTGAGCCAGGGTTGCCAAGATGAGTGCAGAGGCAAAGGGAAGATGATCTATTTAAATAAATAATTAGAAAGTCTATCCTTTTAATCTTTTATTATGAATAAATTTATTTTTATTGACTTTTATGGCTCATAAGTTTTTCATTGCATTCCAAATCCTTTGCTGAATTATTGTAGTGGGTTGAGCTAGGCCGGGCCCAAAATGTTTGGCATAGTTGGCAGGATTATAGTGGATTTTAATGACCTCATAATTGATAGTGTGATTGAAGTGGGGATTGATGTGGAAGAACGGGAGCTTTTGGTTGTTTGGATGACCAGATAGAGGAGAGAAGAGTCTAGTATTGGATGGCTGCAGTATCTCTAGCTGCATATGTGGAGTCCTCTGAATGAGTGGGATAAAGAGAGGGTATCCGCTGCCCTTGCAGGATTACACCAATGGGTGGAGAGAGACAGAGACAGAGACAGAGAGACAAAGAGAGAGACAGAGACAGAGAGAAACAGAGAGAAAAATAAGAAAGAAAGAAAGAAAGAAAGAAAGAAAGAAAGAAAGAAAGAAAGAAAGAAAGAAAGAAAAAGAAGTTGCTTTTTTTTTTTTTAAATGACCATATCGGAAAAGCAGAGGGGCAGTTTACAGACTTGGTAACATCACAGGTAAAGAGAAAGATGCTAATAGGGGTGGGGTGGGAACCATTATGCTGTGATTGGGAAGTATGGTCTCTGACCCAGAGGTTTTTCTGGGAAATACATTAAATCTCCTTGAAATTAAGCATATAAGGGAAGAAATTGGGAGTATAAATGAACATATAGCAGGTATTTATAAATACCCAATCCATTGAATTGACAGCATATGTAAGAAAATTAAATCTATCATTTCCTTTCAGTTTATTGGAGTTATGAGACTTGCTGTGGTTACCTTTTCAAGCTGAATTGCTATAAAAATAGCCAGGTTTCCTAGTGGTTCAAGATCTGGTCTTGAAGTGAGGAAGATCTGGGCCCAGATCCTGCCTCAAACACATGATAGTTACATTCCTATAAGCAAAACCATTTCACCTCTCTGTATCTCAGTTTCCTCAGCTCTAATATGGGCATAATTATAGCACAGGATTGTTGAGAGGATCAAATGACGGAATATATAAAGCACTTTGACAACCTTCAAGTGCTGTAAGAACAAAACAACTATTAATAGTAGTGGTTGGGCAGCTAAGTGGTAGAGTGAATAGAGTGGTAAGCCTAGAGTCAGGAATGCACATCTTTGTGAGTTCAAAACCTGTTTCAGATGCTTACTAATTGTATGACCCTGGACAAGTCATGTATCCCTGTTTACCTCAGCTTCCTCAACTATAAAATCAGCTGGAGAAGGAAATGGCAAATGACTCCACTATCTTTGATGAGAAAACCCCAAATGAGGTCACAAAGAGCCAGATACAACTATTAAATTAAAATAGAGATGGATCCCTGCAGATTACATATTAACTTAGAAAACCACAGATTAACATTATCTATATTGCATTATAATTTTAATTATTTTGTTAAACATTTCACAATTAAATTATAATCTAGTTTGGAGTGCACTGAGGAGTTTGGTAGTTGCTTATGGCTGGCTAGTCATGAGACTGACACCTGTAAAGTAAACCATTGAACTCCAAATACTTTTTTCACCTTGGAGTTGAATAATTTTACCTATAATTAGATTATATTTAATCATCAGGAAATGCTTTGAGTTTGAATCACTTTCTGTATGTGCTGCAACATGACTAGTTTTCTCTTCATTTGTGATATTTGTATTTAATTCTTTTGGTCCTAGAAAGGTTTTTATCTCATTTCCACTGCTACTCCATATCAGATTTCAATGACATCTGCTCTTCAGCACTGTCAAATTCTTTTTTTTTCTTATATTATGACAATTTTTTAAATTTATTTTTATTTTTCAACATTCATTTCCACCAGACTTTGAGTTACAGATTTTTCCCCATCTTTCCCCTACCCTCATCCCCAGATAGCAAGCCTATTGATTACTGCTTCCCCCAATCTGCTCTCTCTTATGTCCTTCCCCATCCTCCCCCCCACCCAACTTTCTAGTAGGGCAAGATGGATTTCTATACCCCAGTGCCTGTATATTTTATTTCCAAGCTGTATGTAAAAAATGATTTTTTAACATTTGTTTTTAAAACTTTTATTCCCAGATTCTTTCCCTTCTTCCTTCCTCACCCCCCCCCCCACTGGGAAGACAAACAATTCAATATAGGTTGTACATGTGTAGTAACACAAAACATTTCTATAGTAGTTATAGTGTGAAAGACTAACTATATTTTCCTCCATCCTATACCACGCCCTCACTTACTCTATTTTCACCTGACCCTGTCCCTTTTCAAAAGTGTTTGCTTCTAACTACCCTCTCCCCAAATCTGCCCTCCCTTCTATCATTCCCCCTCTTATCCCCTTCCCCCACCACTTTCCTGTAAGGTAAGATACCCAATTGAGTGTGTTTGTTATTCCCTCCTTAAGCCAAATTCAACAAGAGTAAGGTTGACCCATTCCCTTTCACCTTCCTGCTCTTCCCCTTCATTGTAACAGTTTTCTCTTGCCTCTTTTAAATGAAATATTTTACACTGTTCTGTCTCTCCCTTTCTACTTCTCCCATTATATTCCT
Source organism: Pseudochirops corinnae (assembly GCA_028646515.1). Taxonomy (NCBI): domain Eukaryota; kingdom Metazoa; phylum Chordata; class Mammalia; order Diprotodontia; family Pseudocheiridae; genus Pseudochirops; species Pseudochirops corinnae. The sequence continues at coordinate 7,922,652 of CM053592.1, forward strand.
CTCTCACCTCTTAATTTTATTATTTAGATATCATCCCTTCCTATGCAACAGATCCTGTGCCCTCTGTCTATATCTACATGTACTACACACACACACGCACGCACACACACACACACACACACACATATTCCGTTTAACTATCCTCATACTGACAAAAGTCTCATGAGTTACAATTATCATTTTTCCATGTAGGAATGCAAGTAGTTAAACTTTAATAAGTTCTTTGTGATTTCTTTTTCCTGTTTACCTTCTCATGCTTCTCTTGCTTCTTGTATTTGAAAGTTAAATTTTCTGTTCAGAGCTGGTTTTTTCATCAAGAGTGCTTGAAAATCCTCCATTTCATTGAACAAAGCATTATACTCACTTTTCCTGGGTAAATGATTCTTGGTTTTAATCCTAGCTCCTTTGACCTCTAGAATATCATATTTCAAACCCTTCAGTCCCTTAATGTAGAAGCTACTAGATCCTGTGTTATCCTGATTGTGTTTCCACAATACTCAAGTTGTTTCTTCCTGACAGCTTGTAATATTTTCACCTTGACCTGGGCACTCTGGAATATGGCTATGATATTCCTAGGAGTTTTCTTTTGGGGGTGTTTTTCAAAAGGGAATCAGTGAATTCTTTCAATTTCTATTTTGCCTTCTAGTTCTAAAATATCAGGGCAATTTTCCTTGAGAATTTCTTGAAGGGTGATTTCTAGGCTCTTTTTTTTTTATCAAGGCTTTCAGATAGTCCAACAATTTTTAAATGATCTCTCCTGGATCTATTTTCCAGGTCAGTGGTTTTTCCAATGAGATAGTTCACATTACCTTCTATTTTTTTCATTTGTTTGGATCTGGTTTATAGTATCTTGATTTCTCATAAAGGCATAGCTTCCATTTGCTCCAATCTAATTCTGAAGGAATTATTCTCTTCAGTGAGTTTTTGAAATTCCTTTTCCATCTTGCAAATTCATATTTTTTTAAAGCATTCATCTCCTCATTGGCTTTTTGGGCCTCTTTTACCATTTGAGTTAGTCTACTTTTTAAGGTCTTATTTTCTTCAGTCAGGTTGTTGACTCTATTTTCATGATTTTCTTGTATCATTCTCATTTCTCTTCTCAATTTTTCCTCCACTTCTCTTACTTGATTTTCAAAGTCCTTCTTGAGCTCCTCCATGGCCTGTAACAAATTCATATTTTTCTTGGAAGCTTTTGATGCAGCAGTTTTGATTTCATTTATTTCTTCTGGTTCTGTGTTTTGATCCTTTTTGTCCCCAAGAAAGGATTCTATGGTCTGATTGCACTTCCTCTGCTTGCTTATCTTGCCAGCCAATTACTTGACTTTTGAGCTCTTTGCCATGGTAGAACTCTGCTTCCAGAGTGGAGAGACCTATATCCCAAATCACTGGGGTTTTCATAAATGTTGTCAGAGGTATGAGAAGTGTGCCCTTTATACAGATACCCCAAGCTCTGGTACACTGACCACACACCCCAGGACCACCACCCAAGGCCATGATCCACATCCAAGCAAGGCAAAGAAAGAGTGATTACCCTCTGAATGGGCACTTGGTCCCCCTATGATCTGTAAGCCAGGAGCTCCGGAGGCAGCCATACCACAGCAGCCACACCTCCACCACCTCTCACCATGGGGGCAGGGGCTGGACAGCAGTCTTCAGTCACCCTGTTCCAACAGAGTTCCCCACTGACCTTTTACTCTCTCTTTGGCATTTATGGATTGAGAAGTCTGGAAACCACCATAGCTGCTCGTATTTCATTCACCTGAAGTCTGTTCTGGCAGATCTGTGTCACTGTTTGGAGCCACCTTGAGTCTGGGACCACAGCAGAACTGTGCTCATCTCCCAGCTCAGTGTGATAGACCTTCATGTCAGCCTTCCAGGCTGCCTTCAGTGGGAGATTTGTTTCTCTATGTCTCTTTGTGGGTTCCATAGCTCTAAAATTTATTTAGTTGTATTTTACAGGTATTGGAGGTGGTTGGTGTGGGAGTCCAGCAAGTTCCTGCTTTTACTCTGCCATCTTGCCATCCCTTCCAGCACTGTCAAATTCTTAACCTTAGCCTGTACCATACTTCCTTCAAATAGAAGAGAAGATTGAAGAGATTGTCAAAAATGACAATTGTTGGAGAGGCTGTGGTAAAATATGTGTACCACTATACTCTTGATGGAGCAATGAAGTGGTCCAGACATTTTGGAAAATAGTTTGGAAGTGTTTCCTTCCCTCCAAAGCATCACACTTTCATGCAGTGATCCTCTTAGTAGACACATACCATCAAGAGATAAAAGAAAGAGGACAAAGAAAAAAATATATATGCAAAAGGTCTATTTTCAGTGGATAAAAACTGTAAATCAAGGGGTTACCCATCAATGGGAAAATAACTGAATTATTTGGGGAAATAGTATATAAAAGTAGTGAAATTATAAGTAATGAAGAAAACGACAGATGAAGAGAAGCTTAGGAAAAGTTGTATAAATTGATGCAGAGTAAAGTGGGCAGAACCTGGAGAACAATTTAGACAATAACAACAGTGTTGTGAAGAAAAAACAATTAAAAATTAAGAAGTATAATTGATGTAGTGACCAACTATGATTTCAGAAGGTGAGTATGATGGAACATGGCTTGATGAAACTCTCCTCTTGAAAGAGGACTGATGGAATAAAGGTGCAACATGAGACATATTTTTGGATATAACCACAGTGGGATGTTGTTTTGCTGTCTATAAATATATGATAAAAGGGTTTTAGTTTTATTTCTTTGATTTAGAAGAATGAATGATAAGGGGAGAAGGGAACTTACTAGAAGTAAAGTGAAAAGTAAAAAAAAAAAAAAGAATCATTAAAGGTTTTTTTTGTTCAATCCACAGAAGAAAACAAAAAAATAATATCAGAAGAAAACACAGAGAAGCCATTGAACTTCGAAATAACATGTGGAATTTGCTCCACACTTAGAGGGAGTAGCATTGAATGTAAGGCACAAATTTATAATTATATATAAAATCCTCTTTTTTCTGTTATTCTATGCATATGTGGAAATGTGCGACTTCTTTGGTTTTGTTGTTTGGAATAAAAAAATGAAATTGAATAGGAAGAAAATTGTTCCAGAGTATATTTTAAAAATGCAAACTTTTGAACTCTCTATAGCTATGGCTATGACTATAGACATTTTAAAATTTCAAAGCTAAGTATCCAGTAGTATAAAAAAGAACTCTATAGATAAACATATAAATTAGAAAGCAACCATAGTAGCTGTCACTAAAATAACTGAAGGCAGATATTTAATGGAAGCAACTGAAATCTCATTTTCTCCACAAAGATATGTCAGGTTTCAATAAACTTCTCCACCTCAGATTTGAAGAGATACAGCAACACAACTAATCATCTTCCACAACCAATAGGTTTATTTGCACAAGTAATGTAGATGCATGCCTGGACATATCCCATTAGAAGTAAAAGTAGGGATTCCAAGGTCTAGGACAACAAGCATAAAAGTCCCTTTATGAGAGGTTTGATCTAATGCAATAGTAAGAATAGAACAGGAGAATAACACCTGCATTTTCCAAGCAGCCCATTTTCACTTTTTCGCCAACATATTCCATGTAAGACTCCTTACTCTTGCCTCTCCAAGGGCCTCTTCTCCCCCAACCCTCACAGGGATGCAGCAGGGGCAGTAGTGGTGAAAGAATGTATTATCTCTTACTCCTTTACCCCTTAACTCTACCACCAGTGATGCCATTTTTTCTCTTTCTTTCAGGAACTCAGGGCATTAGAAAACAAAATAAAGTATAGAGAGAAAGGTGTCTTGTAGCAGTGGGGAGGAAGTATGCTCCCTTGGGATGAATATGACCCAGATTTTAACACCCAGATGACACCTCTGCTGCCCTGATCTAGTTCCATCTCTTAGTCTCATTGCAAAGAATTATTCAACACTCTCTTTGCTGGAATTTATTTAAAACATTTATATTGATTTTCATTAGTGATATACTTTTGGTTTTTTATTTATTTTGGATTTTTTTTTTTTGCTTTAACTTATAGATATCACACCTTCTACTTTTGGGGAATCCTTTAATGAATAGAGAATTTTCATCTTGTTTCTTTTATCTTTGGAGGGAGAAGGTAAGGCAATTGTGGTTAAGTGACTTGCCCAAGGTCACACAGCTGGTTGTGTCAAGTGTCTGAGGCTGGATTTGAAATCAAGTTCTCCTGACTCGAGGGCCAGTGCTCTATTCATTGCACCACCTAGCCAATCCTTCTTCTTGTTTCTCATCATTCTTTATAAAAGAATAATTTTTGATCCTCTAGTTTCCTTCACAAAGTCCTACTCCAATGTCTGATTGTGGTGTGAAAGTGACTCTGGGATCTCAGTAGGTTTGCCTTACAACACGAGCCCTGAATGGCTTTACCAGGATGCAAAGGTTTTAAGTATGGTCCTAGCAACACACCAAATCTGATTTCTGATGACCATCCTAGCTAAATATTGAAAGATTAAGTTCAGTAGACTGGGCTTTTTGGTGATGGATTCTTTGATCATGGCAATCCATGAAAGAAACCAAAAAAAAAAAAAAAATGCAAAATAGCCCTCACTCCTAGGTCCTTCTATTTCTGCAAGAAAGCTTGGAGAATGGCAGAAGTGGGGAAAGGGGAGACATAAGATTTTTATATTATCTACAAAATATTTTGTACTCTGTGATATACGTACAAACACACATACATACATACATATAGATACATTTAACAATGGACAAATGAGCAGAATTGTACTAGAGGAGCTGAATCCTACCAGTCTTAATATTTCCACTATAAAGGAAACTAGAAGAATAAAGTTATAATTAAATAGAAGGATAGATCATAAATTTTTCTTGGAGAGGAAAAGAAAGGAGTTGGTAGAGTTGGTTTCTTGGTATGCCCAAAGGCAACAAGAAGCTTGATTTCATGGGATATTTGCCTAATCTCTACCTTCCCTCATTTTGCAAGAGTATGTGTTGAATGAAATGGAGTCCACAAAAAAATGGAACAATGTAGTGTGTGTGTGTGTGTGTCTGTGTCTGTGTCTGTGTGTGTGTAGGCATGTACACATACATGCACACATGCATCTGCTCACTTAAGGGAGCACAACACCTAACAAACTTAGCAACAGCACTATACCTCAATAGGAGCTTCAACAGTAAAGAAAACTTCAACCTGTGTTGAGAAGTCTGATTTCACATCAAGTTTTAATTCCAACACTTTTTCTAATAGTTTTATTTATTTTTTAAAGTATTCTGGGATTTCTTGCCATCATTCCATGCTCTTCAGGTGTCTTTTTCGTTAGGAAATGTTGATTCTTCTTCTTCCTTGGTACTATAATACCAAGTTTGTTATGCTCTGGTATCCCTGATTTTTGTTCAGTCCTTTACAATATGTTCTTCTTTATAAACTTTATGAATTCATTTGTTTATGAGTTAGCATTTTTTGTTTGATTTTTGAAGTTCCCTCCCTTGGGTTGTTTTTTTTTTTAATCTTTCAGACTTTCTCTGGTATTCTTAGTCCCTTATCTCATTTCCCCACAAAATCTTTCACCTCTCCTCTGTCTACTATTCCATCAATGCAAACATTTCTCTCCTCCATTTACCCCAAGACTGAATCCTTGGTCTCTCATATTTGGAGATTTAGAGGAACTAATTCTGACAAAGTAAACTTGGGCTAAAGAATTGGCCTTGGTTGATTTTTCACTCCCCTTTTTCCTAGACCAAAAGCTCTTTCTCTTACAGCCAGTCTTTCACTTAGTACTGTGCTTCTTGGGTACTCTGTTTTTTCCCCCATTTCACCTCCCACCCCTTCAGGCCTCTCCTTATATGTGTTGGCAGAATCAGTGCCTGACCCCTCTTATCAAGTCATCAGTTACTGCCAAGGAAGACATGAATTTGGATAACAACAGCTGAACATAGAATCACAAACATGAAATTACTTGTATTCTAAGTAGGTAGGTTCTTCAGCATTGTTTCATGATTTTTTTAACCTCATGTGGTGTTTTGGTATTCTTATTGTGTAAATTATGGATTTTCCTTTGGTTATTCTATAATTGGTGCATAATTCCTTTAGAAAATGAAGAGAGGGGTGGCTAGGTGGTGTAGTGAATAGAGCATCGGCCCTGGAATCAGGAGGACCTGAGTTCAAATCCGACCTCAGACACTAAACACACAAACTAGACATGTGACCCGAGGCAAGTCAGGTAACCCCAATTGCCCTACCATCCCCCCTACAAAAAAGGAAAAAAAATGTAGGAGAGAGATGCTTACATTGAACATCTACTCTGGTATTTTATATGTCCTCTCCACAGATCTCAAAATTCATTGTCAGTTCAAATCAATTCAAGTAAGTCCTCTTCAAATCGAGTTTCTTTTTTTTTTTAGTTTTTGTGACCTTAGACAAGTCACTTAACTTCTCTAGGTCTCTTTTCCCTCCTTTTTAAAGGGAAGGAATTGGAGTAATTTTTAAAATATCTTTTCCTGTTCTAAATATATAAACCTATGATCCTCGGTGTAAGCATGTTGCTTGAGAGGAAAACTGTAAATAATAAATCTCTCTAACATGAGTACAGTTACTAATATCATATCTACATAGGAGAGAACTGTTATGTAACCAATAAATCTCATCCATTACTATGCATTTGGAATTAGAGTAATCAATTCAGCCCCTAATCTGCTAGACTTGGTGTTTTGCCTGGACCACTTCCAGGGAGACATTTGTTCTGGCTCAATAATAAAGAATTTTTGTTTGGGGGAATTGCAACAATCCCGTTTTGGTCCTCCTTGGTCCCCATGATGGTGAGCAGAGTCATGCCTAAGAAAGTAGGCCACTGAAGCTATATGAACCCCCTATTCAGTGTTCCTAAATAGAATTAACTTCATGCTCTCCCATTTTCTGACTTTTTGTTTCTCTATTGTGCCACTTGATACTCACATATGCAACCAGCAGTCAGAATTTCTTCCTGATCCCATTTTCACCCCCACAGCCATGGTGACTACAAAAAGCATGACAATAAGAACATATATTTTCCTGTATGAGGCCAAGACTGGATCTTAAATCCCTAGATGATTCATCTGCTTTGTGTTTCTTTCTTTCTCTGAGCACAAGTGACAAAAACCAAAGAAGGTTTCTAGCTTTGGTAGCTAGCTTGTTAGTTCAAGATGTCAGAAACTCCTGGCTTCAGAGGGCGATTGACCATAAGGAGGTGTGTACAGTACTATTTCATTACATACACGTCCTACAATTTGTATAGGAATTCCCAAATTGATGGGCATCTACTTTGTTTCCAGTTTTTAGTTCTCACAAAAAGTGCTGTTACAAAGATTTTGGTATTTATGAGGACTTTTTTTTTCCTTTTTAATATCTTCCTTGGGGTATAAGCCTAGCAAGGGAATTTCTGTTTCAAGGGGTATATATACATTTTTGCCACTTGTTTTGAATAATTCCAAATTATTTTCCAAAATAGTTATGGCATTCAGCAGGTCCACGAACAATGTTTTAGTGTGTCTATCTTTGCATGACCCCCTCCTACATTAACTATTGCCATTGTTTGTCTTTTTTTTTGGTCAATTTTCAGGATGTAAAATTAAAACCTCCATTTTTAAATTTTTATTTCTCATACTATTAGTGATTAAGAGCATTTTTTTCTCTGTGGTTGTGAATACTTTGTGATTCTTCTTTTCAAAACTTCTTGCACGTATCTTTTGACCATTTGTCTATTGGGGTATGACTATTAGTCTTTATATATTTTGGATACTAGATCTTTTTTCAGAGAAATATGATACAAAATTTTCCCCATTCGACTATTTCCCTTTTTATCCTAGATGTTTAATTCTGTCTCTGCAGAAGCTTTTCATTTTCAAGTTCCTGCCTTTGCTGTAACCACAGTATTATGTTCCTTTAATTAGTTTTCTTTATTATTTTTTAAAGTCAGAGCTGTTCTTTCTGAGACTCTTTCCTTCCCTCCTTATCCCCTCTTCTCATCTGATATTCTACCCTCCTCTCATCTTCTTTAGCTAGTCTCATCCCTTAGTTTTTATATTTCATTTTTTGCTCCCCTTTCCAAAAAAGATTTGTTTCTCTCTTCATTATTCATCTTCTTTTTCTTCCTACTCTAGACCTCTAGACCTCTCTGATTCTTGATCCCTATAAGTATCTGGTCTTTCTGTATTCTTCATGAATTCAAAGCTTCCAAGGTATCTGCTCTAGGATCTCCTCTTTAGGTACTTTCTACTACTATTGCCTAGTATGACTTACCCATTGGCTTCCACTTTTCCATTATGCCTTATTTCCAGAACAATGCCAGTTATTCTAGGTTTCAGAGAGGATGCTGTCCCATGGTAGGGTTCCTCCTCCTTTCATGGACCTTCATCCACATCATGCTTTTTCATGGTGGAATTCCCTCCACAAATCTGTCCTGGATTCTCATTCCTTCTCCCTCTGTACCACTTTGCCAGATGATTTCATCAGTGGCTGTTGTTTCAATTATCATCTCTATGCAGAAAATTCTCAGATCTACTGGTTCAGTTCTAACATTTCTCCTGACCACCAGTCTCTCATCTCCAATTTCCTTTTAGACATTTCACACTGGATGTCCCATACGCATCATAAACTCAACCATGTCCAAAACTGAATTCAATTTTTTTCAAAAAAACCTTCTCATTTTCTTAACTTCTCTTTTAGCATCACAGTTACCACTATCCTATCAGTCATCTAGGCTCAAAACCTAGTTATCATCATTGCCTCCTCACTCTCTTACCCCCTCTCTATCCAGTCACTAAACAAGTATTATTGTTTCAACCTTTGGTAATCTCTCTCATGCATGCCCTTCTCTCCCGTGACATGCTAGGTCCTCATCATGTCATACCTAGATTATTACAATAGCCTGCTGGTTGTTTTAACTGATCCAAGTCTCTCTGCATTCCAATCTATCCACTGCTTAGCTGTCAAGCTGATCTTCCTAAAATGCAGCTCTAACCCTGTCACCCCCTCCCCCATTCAATGAATTTCAGTGGTTTCCTATTACTTTCAGGATCAAATAGAAAATCCTCTATTTGCCTTTGCCTTTCAAATCCCTTCATAATATGGCCCCTTTCTGCCTTCTTATACTCTGATCCAGTGACACTACTATCCTCACTGTCTCTTACATAAGACACTCCATCTTTAGACTCTGAGAATTTTGTCTGGTCATTCCCCATTCCTGAGATTGTTCTTTTTGTCATATTCAGCCTCCTAGATTCTACATTAAACTTTTCCGAGTCCTCAGTCTTTATGTCTTCTCTCTGAGATTGCCAGTAATTTAAACTGCACGTATCTTGTTTGAATATGGTGGTTTGCATGGTGTTTCCACTAAACTGTGAGCTCCTTGACAGCAGGATTTTTTTTTTATTTTGCTTTTCCTCTGTATCCTTGATGCTTGGCACCTAGTAGGCACTTGATAAATGTTTATTGACTCATTCACTAGTGACAAACTGTAGTTCAGGAGAGATACTATAGCAATATATATATAACTGAGAATCATCTGCATAGAGATGGTTATTAAACTTAGGAGAAGTTGGTGGGATCACCAAATGAGATAGACTAGAGCAGAAGTTTTCAAGCTGGAATGGATGAAATTGTGAAAAAATGACATTTCAATAAATTATTTCTTTTGCAATTCTATATCACTTATTTCATCATTTAAAGCATTATTCTAAAAATAGGTCCACAAACTTCTTTGGACTACCAAAGGGGTCATCATATATGTGTGTGTGATATACATGCACACACACACACACACACACTCTTTAAGAGCCTTGGATACAGAATAAAAAGAGAGAAGAAGGACCAGGACAAAGTCTTGAGGGAGTTACATGAAGAATGACATGGAAGAAGATCCAGCAAAGAAGACTAAACAAGTTGTCAGATGGGTCGTAATAGAATGAATAAAGAGGAAAGAGCATCCAGCAGAAGAGAGTTATACATGGTGCCAAAGCTTCAGAGAGGTCAAGAAACATGGGGACTGAGAACATTGAGTTCCTTAGTAAACTTAGGGAGAACGTTTTCAGTTAAATGATGAAAAAAAAGCAGATTGTAGGGGGTTTATAAGAGAGTAAGAGGCAAGAAAGTAGAGACATTGATTGTCAAATAATATCAAGGCTTTTGGTTTTTGTTTGTTTTAGGATCAGGGAGAAATGACTATTTGTCATGGATGAAACCAATAGATAGGGAGAGACTGAGGATAAAAAATAGAGCATAATGTCAATCTGCTGAGAGGGCAGAAAAGGATGAGACTGGGGGTTCATGCCAAGGGATTGGCTTGGCAAGGAGAAAGGCTAACTCTTCATCTGATAGAGGAATGAAAGAAGAGAGAGTTGAGAAGATATGTGATGTGGACTAAAGGAGAAGAAAGAGTTCTTTTCAAATGGCTTCATTTTTTTCAGTGAAACATGAATCAAGGTCCTCAAGTATGAAGACATGTGACAGCAGTATCATGGAAATCTTAAGTAAAGAACTTAGCTTAAAAAGACTGAGATGTCCCATTGCATAGGGTCATCACCAGTTGTCCTGATCTATGTCTTACCACTGGACTCCAATGACTGGAGGAGAGAATGAGGCTGATGACTGCACAGCCCTGCTCACTCAAATTCAGTTTACTTGCAAGTCAAGACATCACCCTCCTGCTGTCATTGGTCCTCTTCAAGAAGAAATCATGAACAACAACAAGAAGAAGAAGAGATTTTGGAACAGTCATTGTTGCAAATGGGATAGTGAATAAACTGGAAAAGAATAAAATGATTGCCTTGCTATAGGAAGGACCCAGTTAATTAGAAAATGCATAGTTGTAAATGTAAATATAAGTGTTTCTGCAAATATGATTCATTTCTCTCCTTTACATCTTTAAGTCAAGGGATACCTACTAATGAGTGATATTGTGAGGTCAAAAGGTATAGTACATGGTTTAGTGATTTTTGGATGGGTTGAGATCTGCATAGGGAAACACATCAATAAGTCCTTGGATGCATGCAGTCATTGAAGTATGAGTTCAACACTTAATTAAAAATCCTCAGGAAGCCAACATTGTCACTGGCATCAGTAATTACCCGGTGGCATTCTTTGCTTGGATTTAAACAGGCCTATTGCCCACAGATGGCATTTAGGGCTTCAGGCTACAGGATTTGCTACATTTCAAACAAGATGTGGGAATAAAGGGCCAAATCCATTGTCATTCCAGACCCTCCAGTACTTTGGAACAAAGAAGGATTTCACCTCAGGGCCTGGGCAAGGTCTCAGATTAGATAATTGCATTCTGATTGCTTCAATTCCTCCTGACACTTTCAACTTGCTCCAACATCCTTCTTCACTTCCTGTCCTACTGTAGGAGCCTAATTGGTATGTCATGTAGATGCTTGCTGGCACCACTTGCCAATTTTCCATGTCTCCTATGAAAAAAATGGTTGATATTCTGTGCTGATTGTAAAGAGAGGTGTATCCATGTGCCTCACTCTCTCCTCCAGTCATATACATACATACATACATACATCATACATACATACATACATACATATATATATTTGTGTGTGTGTGTGTATTCCCTGAGAAAATAAGATACTGTCTCTATCTAATCTCTGCTATACAAACCCTTTAATTAAAGAAGGAAAATCTTTGTCTGTATTTAATTTCTATAATTGAGTTCAATTTGATAAGAATTTGTCAAGTGCTGTTCACTGGCTGAGACAAAAGGGATTCAGAGACTAAGATTTAATCATCTCTGCCCTCAGGAAGTTTAGATATTGCTGGGAGAGGAGAGCCCTAAAGGGATAATTTATACAGAGAACTTACAAACAAGTGCAACATGAGAGACAGTGTGGTGTACTGGGCAGAGAATTGGCTTCAATATACTGAGGAGGCTGGCCAGTGAGCCCACTTCTTTTGTGATGTTTGAATAGGACTTTAGCCTCTGCAGGTATTGTTTCTTATCTGTTTACCATATGCAGAAGAGGACCTTTTTGGTTGGTTGTTGAGTTGGAACTGAGATCACACTTAAAGCCTTTTCTATAGCTACCCTCCCAGAATCCACATTCTAATGGAGGAGACAACATGCAAATAACTAAGTACATACACATATAATATTTGCATGTGTTCATGTGTATATGCACACATAGATGTATATAACGTGTATATGTGTATGCATGTATGCATGCCCTCATAGGTATATACATCAAAAGGCCCTAACTGTCTAAGGCATTTCCTGTTTTCTGGTGAGCTGGTTTGAGTGAGGTAGCAATACTGTAAGCCTCTGGGTAGGGAGAGGATTGGAAACCTTCCCATTTGGGCATGTAAATCAGATCCACTGTTTATCACCTTTTTGCATTTGTTCTTTCCTGTTTTTAGGTAAAACAGCATTTGAAGATCTCAAATGAGAGAGCTTAGAAGGTTGGGAAAGTTGGTACTCCGCATTTAGAATCTAGAATCCATGCAAAGATTTACTGAAGAATGAGCAAGGGGGGACAGCAAAGATGCCCTTCAGAGTGACACGAAGGAGTAGCAACTGAACCTGATTTATCCATAAACTACAGCAAATTTAAAAATGCAGTTGGGAGAGCAATTGCTTTTGCAGTAAAAGCTGTTACATGCGATCCCTGGCTACTCAAGCCCTGCACCATGTGCTCTTAAATGGACAACATGCTTTGCCACTTTTTCCCCTTGCAATAGCTCTACTCTACAGTGAATTTTTGCTGTTTTTGTTGTTCACTTGTTTCAATTGTGTTCAATTTTTTGTGACCCCACTTGGGGTTTTCTTGGTGAAGATACTCTAGTGGTTTGTCATTTCCTTCTCCAGCCCATTTTACAGATGAAGAAACTGATTCAAAAACCCCTCATAAAAGCTAATTTATGTTAATTTTTTAATGTCAACTAATAAATATTTATTAACCACAAATAAGATAGATACTGTACTAAAGACCAGAAAAAAAAAAGTCCCTACCCTCACAAAGCTCACATTCTAATGGGGAAAATAGCATGCACAAAGCTAAACATATACACACATACATACACACACATACATACATACACACATAAGCACATACATACATGTGTAATGTTGATATTTAATGTTGATTCAATACATATGTACATATATATGCCATATAATAAGACAATTCAATGTAATATAACATAGAAAAATATTAATTGGTGGTAATCTCAGAGGGAAGGCATCAGCATTGAGAGAGAATGGAAAAGCCCTCCTAGAGAAAGTGGGACCTAGCTGAGATTTGAAGAAGCCAATGACACCAGGAGGCCAAGGAGAAGCAGGAGCATTCTGAGCATGGGGGCCAACATGCTCAGAATGAGAGAAAGATTCAACAATGAGAGATAAACTATCTCGTGCAAGGAATATGGAGGAGTGAAGTGTTGCTGGATTTTTGCACATGTGGCGGGGAATAAAGAGTAAGATTAGCAAGGTCAGAATGGGTCAAGATATGAAGGTTTTTAAAAGCTAAACAGAGGAGTTTTATATTTGATGTTGGAAGTAATAGGGAGACCGGAGGTTGTAGAGTTGCTAGAGCACTGGGCTTGTTGTCAAGAAGACCCAAATTCAAGTCTAACCATAGATGCAAGTCACTGAACCTCTGTCTACTTCAGTTTCCTCAACTGCACAAATGGTGATAATAGCCCCTCCCTCTCAGAGTCCTTGTAAGGATCAAACGAAATAATATTGTAGTTTGTAGCATTGTGTCTGGTCCATAGCAGGTAGATATCAGTTTCTTTCTTTTCCCCCTTCACTGGAAATTATTGGGTAGGAGTTAACATGGTTAGATCCGGGCAGTAGGGAGATCACTCTGGCAGTTGAATGGAGGATGACCTAGATGACAAGAGATGCCAGCATGCTGTCGTTACAGAGAGCTAATGCATGGAATTAAAATAGACAATGCATAGGTATACAGGCTTAAGATGCTGCCATTAGAGAAACACAATACTTGTGACTACTCAGGGGTGCCCACAGAGCCCTGGGGCATAGAGGTAGCTAGTCTGCTGCTGGAGGATCCAATTCATCACTTGGAATAAGGATCTTTAGAGTTTATAAAGATTTCATTTGGGATGAATTAAGTTCAGCAGCTGGTGATAATGGAACCAGAAAGAGCTTGAGTCAAGTCTACCGCCGGCAAATGAGTTTTCATTTAATATCTCAGCATTACAATGAATTATTTTAAGAGTACAAGTAGCCAAGTTGTTGCTAATCTTCACTGAGAGGTGAGAGAGAGAGAGAGAGAGAGAGAGAGAGAGAGAGAGAGAGAGAGAGAGAGTTGACTACAGTGCTAACTCAATAAGTAGTATCACAAGATCCTGATTTGCCAGCATTTCCAGGTTCTTGCCAGGCTTTAATAGGCACCATAAATCTATGTCCCTGGTATCCATGGCTGACCCCATTCTTTCTCCTCAGAGTCTCTCTTATTGAAGCCTGCCTTTTCTTCTACCCATCCCTCCCTCTCTACTCTCTGTTCCACCAGCACAGCTACATCCATGGTTAGATTTATCATCTGATGCCACACTTGGCCTCCTTGCCCCCTCCCTTTTCATCTTCCTCCCCCAGCTACTTTTGACTCAAGTGAAAATGTGCGCTGTTTTGATTCTTTAAAGAATAATGTGAAAGGAAAAAGCGCAATACTCAACAAATAATCTGCAGACATGAAATACAAGTCAATTGGTAAGAAAGACCTGTGGATTTGATGAGACAAACCAAGAAGTCATCTCGATCATCATTCATTAAGTATCTGCTATGTGCCAGACCCTGTGCCCATTGCTGGGTACACAGATGAGGACAAAACGAGCTCCCTTCCTTAGGGAGCTCACAACATAATGTGTGTTTTGGGGGCAGGGATAATATGCCCCCAAACTATATACCAACATACGTATGGCCTAAATTGGAGGGAATCTTGGGGCAAAGGTGTGTTTTTTAAGGAGAACTGAGAAAGCAATTTTACCAAAAATTGAATTTTAGCTGAGACTTGGAGGAAGCAGGAAAGAGAGATGAGGAAGGAAAGAATTCTTGGCATGGGAGGGGTGATAAAATAGTGAAAAAATTAAAATAGAGAGTCTTATGTAAGCATCTACATGGAAGCCAGCATCACTGGGAAGGAGGTTAGGTTTAAGAAGATTGAAAAGGCAAGAAAAGGCCAGGTTATGAATGAAATGGTGAACCAGAATTGTAACTGAGGGAGGTCAACTGAAGCATTGCCTCAGGATGCTGAAATTAAGATAGTACTGAAAAGAATCATAAGCCTCTAACAATATAGGAACTACTGAGCTTAATATATAGCAAATAAATACATAATTTTACTTTACTTTGTATTTCTAGTGCTTAACACAATGCCTACTTGTATATAGTAAGTACTTATTAAATGCTTAGTTTTGACTGAGTCAAAATAGAAACCAGTGGTTGGTTTTCTTGATTTAGCTGCTATAACATGTGAGTTTCTTTCCTGAACCACCCCCATACCCAAATTTGAGCACTTTTCCTCAGTCCCAGGGACTATACCCAAGGGGACTTATCTTAGAGAGTTTCCATCTTTCTACTTCTTCTGAATTGAATCTCAGGTGGCCTCTTCCATGCTGTTTGACCCAAGACATTTTATGAATCTTTTCCTAGATGATAGAAGGATGCTAATCATAGCTTTGCCACAATCATAGTTTGTAAATTACACAGAATTTGAATGAGCATCTTCTCATGGACAATATTGTTCAACAGAAGGCCAGCCTCAACAATGTAGCTCTAAAAAAGTGGGCTTTTGGCTCATTGTACTAAAAATGGATTGGGAGGCACAACCTTGTGTTTGAGGAATCTTTTTTTGTACTAACTCTTTGCACGTTCCACAGTCCACAGGCATCAAACATTATCTGGGAAATATCCTAATTATGAGGGGGTGAAAAAAAAACAGAGGAGCACTTGAATAACTTGGAAACAGTACAAAGAAATGACAAGTTGCTACTGAAACTTAGTAAAGAACATACAGTGCTCATGTTTTCAAGACCACATAAGTCACTTAGATGGGAGACTTCATATCAAGGGAAATGAGTTCAGGTGTGGTTGCATCAAAGGACTGACTTTTTGAAGAGTGCTATGTTTCATGGTAACTCCTTTCCTCCCACTTCTATCTCTGGCAACCTAAAGCAAAAATGTGAAGAATTCAGGTAGAACAAGCTACAAAAATTCCATCTTCAAGGCATGTTATTGGGCATATGTTGGAAATGTGAAACTAAGGAATGATCAGTCCTTCAGACTTAGTACAGATAAGTGATTTTTTAAAAATTTTACGATAACTTCCTGACATCAAAATCTTACCAAAAAGTGTGAAAAATCATGTATTACTCTCTGAGCAAATCTCTTAGAGGAAATTATTATTGCATCCTTTTATCATGTTCTTTTGCTCAGTAAGTTTTTCTTGAGGTCCTACTATGTGCTAGGGACTGTTACGCATACCAAGAGGAAGTGGTAATTGTTCCTGAGTAAGACCCTTATATTCTATAGAAGGATAAACATGTAAAGAGATGAGAAATTCTAACCTAACTTAAGGAGGTATTGATCAGGAATATCTAAGTGACTTCCAGCTGTCAGTAAACTGTGATCCAGAAGGTTAAGCCATTTTCCCAAAGTCTCACAGGTAGTGAGCATCCCAGGGATCCATCTTCCTGTTATAAGCATCTTCATTGGTAGTTTTCCATCCTTGGAATTCTCTCACCTCCCAACTTTGCCTCCTGAATTCTCTACATTCCTTCAATTCTCACCTTGAGTCCCACCTTCTGTAAGAAGCCTTTCCCATTCTCTTTCATTGCTAGTGCTTTCCATTTCTTGACATTCCCAATATCTGGTTGGTGCATAGTTACTTGAAGATTGTCTCCTCCAGTAGATTGTGAGCTCCTTGAGAGCACAGGCTGCTTTGCTCCCTTTTTGTGTATCCCCAGAATTTAGAACAGTAACTGGTCCCTATTAAGCATTTAACAAATACTTCTTGACTTGACTTAAGTCTGGTTCTTTGAAAAATCTAGAACCAGTGTTCTTTCTACTACATCACATTTTGGTTAGATTCCGCCTCCCTGGACAGACAGTAATTTGTACCTCATTACATCTTATATTCACAATTGGCTGCACTCCATGAAAAGTCAACTTTAGATTGACCAGCTATAATTTAAGATTTCAGAGATTTGGTTAATCAATTACTATGTATTTAGAAGTACAATCTAAGAAAGTACAAGAAAAACATGCTTCAGCAACTGACTCAGGATTGGGAGACTACATGAAGATGAGCAATAATATCATCAGTATGGGAGAATTCTTAGCATGGGAACACCTTCTACCAATACTGATAATGGAGTGATAAAAGCAGCAGCAGCAGTAGTAGTAGTAGTAGTAGTAGTAGTAGTAGTAGTAGTTGTTGTTGTTGTTGTTGTTGTTGTTGAGTCAAATCTTTGGTATCCCTTTTGGGGTTTTCTTTTCAAAGATACTGGAGTCATTTGCCATTTCCTCGTCCCACTCATTTTTACAACAGATGAGCAAACTGGGGCAAATGGGTTAAGTGACTTGCCCAAGGTCACACAGCTAGGAAACATCTGAAGTCACATTTGACCTCAGGAAGATGAGTCTTCCTGACTCTAAGCCCAGCACTCCAGCACTGTACCCGCTGCATCAAATAGTTGCCTTCTAATAGTAATAGTGGTGGCAGTGATGGTGGTGGTCATGGTACTAGTAGTAGTAGTAGTAGTAGTAGTAGTAGTAGTAGTAGTAGCAGTAAATAACATTTATAGTGAGGACCCTTTAAGTCAGAGCTTTTAGTAATAATTCTCTTTTTATCCCCATTTTACAAATGCAGAATCTGAAAGTAAAAAAAAAAAAAGTTAAATAACTCACTCAGTCACACAGCTGCTAATTAACTGAGGAAGGATTCAAAATCAGGTCTTTCTGAATCTAAGCCCAGCACTCTGTCCAGTATCCCACCTACTTTCCAAAGTACTTTAAAAAAATGATGATCCATCCTCCTAGATAAGTCCTGAGGCACATAAAGGATAAATTACTTTCTCAGACTTCCATAGCTAGGAAAAGACAGATATGAACAAAAGTCTCCCTGATTTCAGGACCAGCACTCTATCCACTAACATGAGGATACTTGTCTGATGTGATGATCTGGGATCCTCCAGTGAAATCCTACTCTAATATCTCCTGAGACTGTGGAAGATGTTCCATATTCTGGGATGTTTGCACAATGAAGTTTGTAATGGTAATGGGAATTTGAAGATCTTCCCTGCCCCTTAATAAGCCTAAAGGAATTTAAAGACCTTCCCTGTCTTGAAGATTTTCCCTGCCCTCTAAAAGGCTGAATGCAAACACATGGAGCCTGTGATGGGAGGGGTTTGCCACAGGGTGGAGCAGAGCCCACAGGAAATTGGGAGTCAGAGCAGTTATAGCTGTAGGGAAGAGAGAATGCACTCAGGGGGACAACTTGGCTTGTGAGTAAATGTTTGTTTGTGGGAAGGCTAAAGGATGGTGTGGCTTCCTGCTATACTATGATGTATCAACTTCTTTGCTACTATGATGGATTTGACTTTTTGGTGTTGGAATTTGGTTTTCTGGTGTCTGAATAAATGTTTTGCTCCTATCTTTTATAGAGAGAGTCTGTTATATTTTGCAACTGAGAACTATGCCAGCATATTTACAGTCACTGTCAGCACTGTGAATATTGCATTGGCACTACAAAGTTCTAGGCCAAAAGGTTCTATCAAGGTAGAAAGTTTTCAAGGAAAGGTGTGGTAGTAGAATGTGTGTCTTCTAATAACCAGCCTTGTTAGATTTTCATCAACTTGCCTACAGAGTGATGATACTTTTAGTCATTGCCATCATGTATCATTTACTAAGGCTATACTATTATATAGATCAGTGATCTATGTGAGTGGAAAACTGTCCCCTCTGTTGAAATCACTGGTCTATTAACATTGAAGTATAGTAATATCATCAATAATGGTTTTTAAAGCAATCTAGGATGGAATCTGACAACTTGCTTCTCTGGAATTATTCTTTCTTCGTAATGCATCATAGCCTGTTTCCTCATGCTATGTACTACTCCCACTGTTCTTTGGTTGATACTGAACTTTAAATCTTCAGAGACTAAAAGCTTTTCTGACTTGGATAACCAGAAGAATATTGGGTTTGGGTTCATTGATATCATACCGTGAAATTCCCGAAAGACAATCCAGTCCTCTCTTCTCCCTTTCAATTTTCGGGAAATTAATTTTTCCTCAGGGTCTATACAAGCTAAATGTAATCATAACAATTTCCAAGTGTTGCTGGAAAGAATATTATCTTTAAGATTTTATAAATAACATTTGAGTATAATAAAAGAAGAACTTTGCATAGGAAAGAACATTTTCATCAATACATTCATCACATACATACATAGTATTTATACATATGCATACATATAAATATACATACATATATGCCTATGTTGGTGGATGTATATGTGCATATACATGTATATATTTACATATCTGCATATATTATAAAGATAACTAAGTATCTCAATGAATACATTGTTAGACATGGAGTCAGGAGTACCTGAGATCGAATCCCCCTTCACTCACTTGCTTACTTAACTAGGTGACCTTGGGCAAGTCACTTAAACACTTAGAGACTTAGTTTCATCAACTAAGTGAAATGATAAAATAATAGAAACTCCTTTGCAGGTTTTTTGTGAGTATCAAATGAAATAACATGTCTAAAGCACTTTGAAAACCTTAAAGGATTATATAAGTGCTAGTTATTATGTTCATATTATATACTATGCTTGTAATAATACGCAATATAATATATACATATATGCATATATAAACACAAGCACATATTCAGACACATGCTTTATTTTCACTTAGCTATTACTTGTTTGGAAAAATAAAAAAAAAAAATAATGAAATACTGTTGAAAATGCTTGGGGCAGCTAGGTGGTGTAGTGAGTAGAGCACTAGCCCTGGAGCCAGGAGGACCTGAGTTCAAATCTGACCTGAGACACTTGACATACTTACTAGCCATGTGACTTTGGGCAAGTTACTTAACCCCAATTGCCCTCCAAAAAGCAAAAAAATAAAAAAAATAATTAAAAAGAAAAGAAAATGCTTATTGTATTAATTTCTAATGTCTTTGCCAGGAAGTACTTCTTAGACAAAGAGCATGCACTATCTAGTTACTACCCTGTGCCATGTGTCTGGGGAGTGGTTTTTTTTTTTCATGTTTCAGTAGACAAATGGGAACTCCTATTAACTTTCCATAATTACTAACCAAAAGTACTTTTTGAACACTAAGCATTGCCTTCAATGAGTGGCTGTTAAAGCTAACTATGAACTGTAGGGAGTTTTTGCACATTTGTTTTGTTTTGTTTTACACACACACACACACACACATAAACACACACACACACATTTGCGCACACACACAATGGTGATCATGGGTACCATTGATCCTGTTGTGGAGCTCTAACCTTTGAAAGACAATGAGGTAGTTTTTCATAATCTATGGGAAGTGAGACTTGTTTACGCTTATTAAATGGTAAATTTTCAAACTTACTAGGAATAATAAATAGGAATAAGTATATATTAATTAATTCAAAGTGCATTGTTTCTGGTTTTTATTCCTTACAAAATGATTTGATTCAATGAGACCTACAAAAGGTTCACAGGCAGCCCTCTTCTCCTACCTCTTTAATAAAAAGTATTGCCCACCATTGGGAGCTGTCCATCCATCCCTCTTGAGAACCAGAGGTGATGCCCTTGTGATTACCCACAGTGGCCACTGAATTTCACTCTTTCTCCAGTTCCTCAGCCTCCCTTTGGACTCCAGATACAGGTACAAAAAATGAGGAATCTCAACTTTCCTACTAACTAATAACATATGGACCACATTTTAAAGATGTTCTTTCTATTCTTCAATAGAATGGCATTAGTTGTACATTTCTCATTTCCAGAAGAGTTACATGGAAACAACATCAGGCTGGATATGGCAATCACAGTCCCAAAACAAAGCCAGTTCTAAGACATAGTTCTGAATTCTGGAGTGAACTTTTACAAGTCTCCGTACAACAAAAAGAAATGACCAATCATTAGTTTATGCTGAAAGTTAGATTTTACCAAAGGTGAAATCATTGTTTTGTTTTGTTTTTCAAGAAATAGATTTTGGATTCCCAAATACTTAATTGGGCCAATAAGAGATGTGAGACTCTGTTTAAAGAGTAAACATCACAAACTTGAGCCCTCCTCCCAAGAATGAAAGCTGTTTAATCAACAGCAAAAGGATCAACGCAAGGTGGCCCAGTAGATGGAATGTTAATCTTGAAGTCAGAAAGACTTGAGTTCAAATTTTGTATCAGATGCTTATTAATTAAAAGACCCTAGGCAAGTCAGTTAACCTCTTAGAGACTCAGTTTCCTTATCTGTAAAATGTGATTAATGATAGCACCTGCCTTACAAGATTGTTGTGAAGATCAAATGAGATAGTGTATGTAAAATGCTTTTCAGACTTTGTATTAATACTAGCTATTACTCTTAAACCTCTGTTTCCGTGATGTCATGTGCTATTGGAAGGGCCTCAGGGATGGCAGCAGGTTATTTGAGTGTTTATTGGGTGTTAACACAATATTTTGTTTTCAACATTGTCTACCCTGGAGCTGATTATTGCTTTTCTACCATTCTAGGAGAGCTCATTAATTGACTTGGATTGATTGTGAAATTCTAGACCTTTCATAATAGAGAAAATATATGCAACTGCTTTATTGTCTGTAAACCAGCATTCCTTGCTTCCATTTACAATTTGCAAACTCCAGGGACCCCAAGAACATTTTTCATTCTACTCCCATCCTGAGAAGTAGACCACCAGAGTTTCCACTGCTTTCAAAATAAATCCGTTCTGTTCTCTTCTGCCTTCATAGAATGGGCCTTGGGGGACCTAGTAAGCAATAGAGTTAATGGGAGCAGTCTGAGTTTCTATTTTATAGTCCACAGAAGTGCATGAAACTGAGTAAATATCCTGCAAGTGAAGCAATTGCTGAGTAAGAATAAATAAAGTATGAGAAAAGCAAATTAGGTACATGAGGTCCCCATGATATTGGAGTCATAATTTACTCTGTATTCCAGTATATTTCAGTGAGACATTTCAAGACAGAAGTGAATTTGACCCAATTCAATTTAATTTGCTCTAATAAACATCAATTAAGCACCTACTCTGTGCCAGGAACTGTGCTTGGGAGTAAGGAGCTGAGGCTCAAGAGATCTCATGGGGTTTCAGTCCAAGAGAACTGAACACAATGCTAAGGATGGGACCCTGTGTGAACCCTTTCATCTCTGAAGTTTGAAAACCTTCCATTCCTGGCTCCCTCTTGCTTACAAACAAATGGCATGCCTTCAAGCAGACCACCAAGCTTTGAGAATATCTGTTTCTTCCACCAGGAGACTGGCATGGTAACACAAGAGCAGAATAAAAGCCTTTACCTTGTCTCAGGAGTTGCTAGTACTTTCTTGGTTCTAAAGAATAGAAGCAAAATAATTGTAAGAGTAAAAAAAGAAAAGAAAAATGTGCTCCTCTAGGTAGAGTGGAGAACAAAAATGTAGTAAATTGGATAAGAGACATCTCCCAGGAAATGGAGGCAACAGGCAGACAGGTGTGCATGTATGAAAGAGAGGGAGACACACACACACACACACACACACAGAGACAGAGAGACAGAGAGAGACAGGGACATAGAGAGAGACAGAGAGAGAGACAGAGAGAGGAAGAGAGAGAGGAATAACAAACAGACAAAGTACAACACAAAATGTTGAAGAAACCAGAGAAAGTCCTCCAATATAGGCAACAAGGCAAGGCCACAAGAACTGTTTTTATGTTACAGGTATTATGCTAAGTGCTTGGGATACAAGAAGACAACTTCTGCTTCTAAGGAGATTACACTCTAATGGGGGAACACAGCACATAAAGGGGTGAGGGAAAGAAAGCAGACTCATTTTCAAAAAATCAAAATATGTGATTTCAAAGTCTAAAAAAGTCAGAAAATTATTCCCCAGGAGGGAAATAAAAGTTGGTCAGCCCATGGTCCTCCATAAAATGGAGGCCATATAAGAACTCACCAATATAGGAAGGAGGCTACCATGATAGAGGGATGTTGCAGATTGGAAGACCCCAGGGGCAGATAGATATTCTAAGGTAAAGAAACCCTAAGTGCCGAGGGAAGTTTTAGGGGAAGATGGTAGCTGAGGCAAAATCTACAAAGTCAGAAGCCTAGGGAAAAGAGGGCATAGAGGAGGTATCAGCTTTGCCTAGTGAGTAAACATGTTGTTGAGAACATTGACCAATACCGAAATGTAAGAGTGTCGAGGGTAAAATCATAAATCAGTTCTAAGTCTTCATTGCCACTCTGCCCCTGTGAGCCCCCTTCTCTGTGGTGACTACCCCTTCCATTTCAGGGAAAGGAGGACCTCACCCATACCAGCTATTCATCATTCTTTTGATTACTCTATTATATAGCCTTAGCTGCCCCCATACTCTACTCCTGTGAGGTCATTCTCCCAATGGTGATTTCTTCCCCAAAGCCCCTGTTTGGATAGAACGTTTAACTGCTACTCCTCATTCTCTGAGTTATTCCAATATATCCCCCATATAGGAGTACCCCTCCCTCATCAGCAACATTTTTTGTGTATTGACAACCATCATTTGAAAGTAAGCTTCTTGTAGATGACTACAAAATAAAATTGGAAAAATCAACACTATTTCTGTATTAGCAACAATGAAACACAAGCAGCAACAGTAGAAAGGTTGATCCCATTCCAAATAGTTACGAAGTGCATACAAATATCTGGGAATTAACCTACCAAACATTCCAAGTACTTAAACAGATTCAATAACCAAGTATAATAAATGGAGGACTATTTAATGCTCATTGTTAGGTCATGCCAAAAATACCCAAAAAAGACAATATGGTCAAAATTATTTTACACTTTTAATGACAAGCCAAATTACCAAGGGAATTCTTTATAGAACTTGATAAAATAAGAAAATTCATCTAGTAAAAAGATATAGCATATCAAAGGAAATGATAAGAATAAAACAATGAAGGGGGAATAGAATTTTCAAACCTCAAATTATATTATGAAACAGCAGTCATCAAAACCATTTGATATTGGGTAGAGAATACAGAGGTAGGCAAAAGGAATGGGCTAGACAAGGAGGAATTAGAAATGACAGAACTCAATAAACTAGTGTTTGCTAAAGCAGAAATTATAAGCAACCTAGGAAAACACACATATTAAAAGATCATACCATTTTTAAAATTAGAAGACAAATAGATCATGTATTTCTCATAGACATGAATAGAGGATATATTCTTAACCAAATGAAAGACAGAAGCAATTACAAAAGATAAAAGAGATAACTTTGATTACTTGTAGCTAAAAAGCTTTTGCACAGACAACATTAATAGGATAAGAAGGGAAGTATGCTAATGGGGAAAAAGTCTTTATAACAAATTTCTTTGATAAGGGTTTGCTGTGAATGTATGTATGCACACATATACACACACGTGTATATCATATGTGTGTATATAGTATAATTGATTTATATTATATACGTGTGTATGTATGTATTATACATATATATGTAATATTATTAATAGCCATTATCCAACAGGTAAATGATCAAAGCATGTGAATAAATTATTCTCAAAAGAATTTTGAAATATTCACAACCACATGAAAGAATTATCCAAACAATTAATAATAAGGAAAATACATGTCAAAACAACTCAGAGGTTTTGCTTTTCTGTAATGGTAATGGTAATTTTAAGATCTTCCCTGTCCTTTACTAAGCCTGAGGAAATTTGAAGACCTTCACTGCTTTGAAGATATACCCTGCCCCCTAATAGGCTGAATGTAATCGCATGGAGCTTGTGCTGAAGAGTGGAGCAGAGCACAAGGGATTCTGGGACTCAGAGCAGCTGGACTGGAAGGAGGAGAGGCAGCATCTGAGGGAGGCAGTTAGGCTTGTGAGTGAATGTTGATTTGTGGGAAGGCTAAAGGATGCCATGGCTCTCTGTGCTGTTATGGATTATTAACTTTTTTGCTACTGTGATGGAATCAGCTTCCTGGTTTTGGAATTCAGTTTTCTGGTGTCTGAATAAATATTTTGCTTCTGTCTTCTGTATGGAAAGTCTGTTATATTTTGCAATCAAGCACGATGAGGTATATTTATAGTGACTATTGGCACTGTGAATATTTCATTGGAGCTACACTTTCACACCCTAAAAACAATGCAAAAATGACCAAGAATGGCAATAATTAATGTTGGAGAAATGAAAATGATAGAATTGGAAATGATAGATGCACTAGTACATTGATGGTAGAGCTGTGACATTTTTCTAAGCAATTTGGAAACATGCATGTAAAGTATGAAAATGTCCATACCCTTTGGAACAGAAACTATGACTGAGCTTATTATATACCAAAGAAGTCACTAATAAAAATATTTCCATATATGCCAAAATATTTATAGCACCATATTTTGTAATAGAAAGAATTAGAAACAAAGAAGATGTCCATCAACTGGGGAATGGATAAACAGAGTGTGATACATAAAGGTAATGAAATATTATTGTACTATAAGAAATGATGTGTGATAAATACAGAGCATGACCTATACAAACTAATGCAGAGTGAAGTAAGCAGAGCCAAGAAAACAATACACGTGGCAACAATTACAACAGTGTGACTGGAAAGAATGTCACACTACAATATTAAATGTGAACATAACAAAATTGCAAAGATAAGTGAAGTCAAAGTGATGAGATATTCGAGAATGCCTAATATTAAAAAATGGTACGATATTAGAGCATTGGTGGAGGTGGGGCATTCACAGCTGTTATCCATGCACATGTTTTGGGGCTTGTCCAATGTATTCATCAGTTCTAATGATTTTTTTCCTCTAAAAATTTCTATTGTTGCATGAATGACTCTATGGGAGAAGAAGCAGATAAGTATGACCCTATAAGGAACAGAAGACTTCAATAAAAGTTATTTGAAAAATAAATTGAAAATCATGTGATCTCTTCAGAGAAGAGACTGTTTTATTTCTTTGTGTCTGTCTTTGTTTCTTTCTTTTCTTTCCTTTCTTCCTTCCTTCTTTCCTTCTTTTTTTCTTTCTTTCTTTTTTCTTTCTTTCTTTCATTCTTTCTGCTTGCATTAGTATCTTCTTTGCTCAGCACTTTTCTTGATCTCTTAATAAAGGCTTGTTGCTGGTGACAAAAAATTCTCTAAGTAATTTTCTAATAGAGATTATTAATTTAATTTCCTCTATGAATTCTCCCAGTCTATTATAAATCCAAGAAGATTTTTTAAGCTGGAATGGGTGGGTCAAGGGGGTTGGTGGGAGAGGAACATTTTATGAACTGTGTGCTTAGAATGAGGCTGAACAGTATATCTGGCATTGTGTAGTGATTCTCCTAGGCCTTTTGAGTGGAAAAAAGGAGTCTGAGCACTCTCTCACCACCATACCCCACAAATATTCCCTAGGTCCTCTGGCTTCCCTTAACTTCCTTCAAGCCTCAACTAAAATCTGATCTTTTGCAGGAAACTTTCCTGTTCCACTTAATTTTGCTATTCTCCCCTCATTGAGTATTTCTGATTGCTCCTGTATATAGCTTTGTTTGTGTTTTTTCTCCTCCATTACATGGTAAACTTCTTGGAAGTAAGTACTGCCTTTTGCCTTTCTCTGTATCCCAGCAATTAGTACAATGCCTGGCTCCCAATAGGTGCTTAATAAATGCTTATGGACTGAATAAATGTGCATATATACA
Organism: Pseudochirops corinnae; assembly: GCA_028646515.1. Taxonomy (NCBI): domain Eukaryota; kingdom Metazoa; phylum Chordata; class Mammalia; order Diprotodontia; family Pseudocheiridae; genus Pseudochirops; species Pseudochirops corinnae. Next base: position 7,949,504 of record CM053592.1, read on the forward strand.
ATGTTTACTTATCAAGGTACATATTGTTTCCCCAAATAAATTCTAAACTCCTTAAGGAAAAAGACTTTTTATTGCTTTCTCCAGAACCTAAGAAAGTGTCTAACACATAGTAGGCTTGTCCAAAATGCCTGTTCAAGGAATAAATTATATGAAGAAAAAAAGCATAAACTTCCCTTTCCTTCCTGAAAGAAAAACATACTTTCAGTGGCTTGTTTGCCGGAGGAAAGCCACACGAAACAAAAAAACCCTCGAAATGTAGGAACTCTTTCAGTCACAAGGAGAAAGACGTGGTAAAATGGGCAAAACTTAATTGACAAAAGGGCTGTGGCCACCAGCATTTAAAAACCAAAAAGACATCTCACTGATGGGCTTGAGACACCTCGATTACCCTCCATCTGGTCAAGCCCATTTGCTGAAATGCTTTACCATGGTGTGGCTTCTGTGTACACTCCAGTTTCTCGGAGCCACAGGTGAGACTTAGGTAGGTCAGATAGACGCCAAAGGTGGAAAGCAGCCCTCACATCAGAGGTGCTAGACTGAACACACCTTATACCCCCTCTAAACCACTACTGATTAGAGAAATGCATATTTGCAAATTAAAAACAATTCTGAAGTATCACCTCACATTTATTAGACCAGCTAATATGACAGAGAAGGAAAACGATAAATGCTGGATGGGATGTGGAAAAATTGGGTCACTAATGCACTGTTGGTGGAGTTGTGAACTGCTCCAATCCTTCTGGAAAGCAATTTGGAACTATGCCCGAAGGACTGCAAAACTGTGCATGTCCTTTGACCCAGCAATACCCCAACTAAGTATGTATCCCAAAGAGAAAAGGGAAAGGACCTGTATGAACAAAAATAGTGATAGCAGCTTTTTATTGTGGTGACAAAGAATTTGAAATTGAAGGGATGTCCATCAGTTGGAATATGGTTGAACAAGTTGTGATATATGATTGTGAGAGAATGTTATTGTGTATAAGAAATGATGAATAAGGACAGCTGGGTAGTGCAGTGAATAAAGCACCAGTCCTGAAATCAGGAGGACCTGAGTTCAAATGTGACCTCAGACACTTGACATTTAACTAGCTGTGTGACCTTGGGCAAGTTGCTTAATACTACTTGCCTTACCTTCCCCCCTCCAAAAAAAATGATGAATAGGATGCTTTCAGAAAAACCTGGAAAGTTACATGAACTGATGCAAAGTGAAGTGAGCAGAACCAGGAGGAACTCATCAGTGGGAGATGAGGGCCAGAAATTGTGGAAGAATATAACACAATGAGTAGGTTGAGGGGACAGTAGATTACTCCAGTGCAAGGAGACCCCAGACATGAGCAAAGTTCTAGGATGAGTTCCAAGTAGGGGACATGGCATCAGGACGACCTATGCCTACATTCAACACTTAATATCTGCACACCTCAAGGCAAATTATTTAAATTTTTTGTGTCTAAGTTCATCATCTATAAAGTACAGATAATAGGCTGACCTAACAGGAACCCAAAGAACTAAAGTATGTAATTTTCAACCTCATTATATTATATGCATGCCAAGTATGTTAGTTCTATTAAATAAAAAGGAGAAAGATTGTGGTGTTCTTAGCTGTGGCCAACAAGATAAATTACAAACTTATTGAAACAGCAGAGTCTATATTGTGTACGTATGTTGTACATGTGCATGCATGCCTGTGTGTATGTGTTCTTTCTAGTATAATGGAAATACTGTCAGTAATTGTTTTTCACCTTGGTTTGGACAGCAGTGACCTGCCTTGGGAATAATAGCACTGTTCATGCTGCTCTTCTTTAAACTTACTCATATTACATATGGTACATAGACTACAGGAATGTTTCCTATACAATCAAGTCTATTGTGTTTGATGCAACTGCTATGAAATTATTCAGGAAATAACAAAATATCTCCTCTATGCCAACAAACTTCCCTAAAGCCACTGACTGTTCTTCCATTTTTGTGTTTCACCCAAACCAAAACAGGAATTTGATCATTAGATTTTTTTTTTTGTAATTAAATAAATGGATGAAAGCCATTCAAGGTGTAGTAAAGACAGTCACAGAGTAGTGAACAGGGAATGGAAAGGTTTGCATTCCAATGCTAGCTCTGCTCATGGGAAAGGCTGGGCTACATTGAGAAAGAAGCAGCGTTCTTGTTCCAATAAGATGGTTTCCTCTGTACCTTTAGGAAAGTCACTTCTCTGTGGTCCTCAGTTTCCCCATCTGTAAAATATAAATATAAATTTACTTTATGAAATTCAAAAGCTTTTGGATTTCCAGCCTAACACTTTCTTTGGAACTGCTGATTGCCTTGTATTACATCAGAAACAAAGGGCAGCTAGGTGGCACTAGATAGATGGATAGAGCACTAGACTTGAAATCAGGAAGACTCATCTCCCTCAGTTCAAATTCAGCCTTAGACACTTACTAGCTGGGTGATGCTGGACAAGTCACTTAACGCTGTTTGCCTCAGTTCCTCGTCTATAAAAAAAAATTGAGCTGACAAAGAAAATGCAAACCACTTAATTATCTCTGCCAAGAAAACCCCCAAAATCAGATCATGGAGAGTCAGACATGACTGAAATGATTGAACGATAGCAACTTCCTGATTCAAGATCCACTGTTTTCCTTCTAATCTTAGCTGCATTGGTTTTGAAAGTGCAAAATCTTTTTAATTTTTAAAATTTTAATTTAATTAAAATATCTATTTTACATTCCTTAATGCTCTTTATCTCTTTTTTGCCCATATATTCTTCCCTTCTCCATAGATCTGAGAACTAAAATGTTTGATGCTCTCCTTATTTTCTTATGATATCACCCTCTATTTCAAAACAATGCACCCATTTTAATTTTATTTTTCAATACTCCATGAGATATTTGTCTAGACCCAGTTTCTGCTGAATTGCTTTCTAGTTTCCCAGCAATTTTTTGTCATATAATAATGAATTCTTTTCCTAAAACTTTCTCTTCCTAGAAGCTTGAATCTTTGCATTTGTCAATGAATGGATTACTATGATCATTTACTATGTGTCTTCTGTACCTTATCTACTCCACTCATCCACCATTCTATTTCTTAGACTACTGATTCGCAATATAGTTTGAAATCTAACTCTGTTAAACCACCTTCCTTCACATTTTTTTCATTGATTCAATTGATATTCCTAACCTTTTCTTTTTTCAGATGAATTATGTTATTATTTTTTCTAGCTCTATAAAATAAGTTTTGGTAGTTTGGTATGGAATCAAATAAGTAAATTAATTCACATAGAATTGCCATTTTTATTATATTGACATGGCCTACCAATGATTATTTAATATTTCTCCAATTGTTTACGTCTGATTTTATTTGTATGAGAAGTGTTTTGTAATTTTGTTTATGTATAGTTCCTGGGTTTGTCTTGGCAGTTAGATTCCCAAGTGTCTTATACTGTCTGCCATTATTTTAAATAGAATTTGTCTTTCTATATCTTCCTACTGGACTTTGTAGGCAATAAATGCTGATGATTTGGTGAAGGTGATTTTTTTCAACTAATTTTTCAGTTGATTCTCTAGCATTCTCTAAGAATACCAGCATATCATCTGCAGAGATCGATAGTTGTGTTTCCTCATTGCCTATTGTGATACCTTCAACTTCTTTTTCTTCCCATTGCTCTAGCTAGCATTTCTAGTACCTTCGAAATGTTTGTTAATTATTACTGTCGCAATTAAAAATATAACATAATTTTTAAACAAGAAAGAAAGAATGTGCTAAAAATCATGCCATAGTAGCAAAAGCTCCAATTCATGGCACTTAGGTGATTTTCAGTAAATGACAAAATGTCTCTGGAATAGCATTTCATAAATTGTAAAAGTAAGGGTACTTGAGTAGAAATCTAAGGTCCTTGCCAGCTGTAAATCTATGATTCTGCTATCCAAAGTAAACACTGAGTCTGTCCAGAGGGGACAATGTGACAACTGGGAAGAGAAGTTGGGAGGGATTCAAGGAAGGCCAAGTGTAGGGGGCAGCCCCTAAGCTGTGTTTTGAGGGAAACTAGGTATTCCAAATTGTGGACCTAAGAAGGGAGAACAAATGCTTTTATGAAAATTTAAAAGCATGGAAAACAAGCAGAATACTTTACCAATGACCTCATATTTCTGAACTAGTCCAACAAAATGACCTTTTTCATTAATATGTACTTGGTTAACATTTCTGTTGGCCTTCCTGGGATTTTGGCCATGGCACAGAAATGGAAGGAAGACCTAGACAGTTGCTTATATTGAAGTTGCTGTTTTGCACAGTGGGAAAGACAACACTCCTGTTGGTGGGAGAATTCTCAGTTTGATTCCCATTAAATTGTAACATTAGAGTAGGAAGTAAACAATTGGGAATCACTCTGAGTAAGGAGAAAAGGTCACTTTCCCAAATGAACAATGTGTATTAGGAAACTGAGTAGCTCATAGGAAGTCAAAAGATCTTGGCTCAATTCCTATATTGACACTAATTCACATGTCTTCTTTGGCAAATTTCACTCAGATTCTTCCCTTTATTTTTGTCTTTTGTGCCAAACTTCAGGTCCAGGACTTGGCCATTTCACAGCTGGAGTATGAAAACCCTCTGTTCTCTTGACACTTTGTCTCCAGCCTTTTTTCTGTAATGTCCCTAATATTTTCCTGTTTAAATAATCTTTCTTCTCCATATACATAACTCTGCTTTTCAATATCTCACAGCAACTTTATATGTTAGAATAAATTTTCCAGTCCCATTCACTTCACTTACTTTCATATACTATATTTTTTTTTCACTCATTTCCAAATCCATGGGCACTCCTTTAAATTATAGTTTCTTCCCTTCCCTTCTCTTCCCCTCCCTTCCCTTCCCTCCCCTGCCCTGCCCGTGGCAGTTCATTTTATACTTGTTTCCCCCACCCCTTCCTCCACGTTTATATGCCCTTCTTTTCATGCTCCACAATTATAAGAAATAGCACATCCCATTATGTTCTTCCTCTTTTCTGCACTAGTATATTCCTTTTATCTTGCTTTCTCTTTCCCCTACAAAAACCTTCAGATCAGAACCAATCCCCACTCCACCCCCACCCCTCAATCAGGACTTCTGTTTTGTTTTGTTTAGCTTTCTCAATAAACTTTGAAGAAATTCAAGTACTTATTTCCTATAAATTTAGAAATATTTCTTCTCCACTTATAGGAATATTAGCACTACATCACCACATATATGCCTTTCAGTTGCTCAAATAAATTTACTTTTTCAGGTTTTTTGGGGACCTGTGTTTATCTTTCAAAATTCATACTCAGTTCTGGTCTTTTCAGCAAAAATGTTTGAAAGTCCCTCTATTCCATTAAATTCCCCCCTTCCCATAGGATTATGCTCAAATTTGTAGGATAAATTATTCTTTGTTGTAAGCTAATCTCTTTTACCATTGGTAATATTATATTCCATGATCTCCTTTAATTTGCTGTAAAAGCTTGCTATAGGCTTATGGGAGCCTAACTCTGTTCCCATGATATTTTGACTGTTCTCTCTCTCTCTCTCTCTCTCTCTCTCTCTCTCTCTCTCTCTCTCTCTCTCTCTCTCTCTCTCTCCCTCTCTGTCTCTCTCTCTCCCCTCTCTCCCTCCTTCTCTTCCTCCCTCCCTTCCTTCCTTCTTTTCTTTCTTTCTTTCTTTCTCTTTCTTTCTTTCTTT
>CM053592.1:7955685-7971269 GCA_028646515.1 Pseudochirops corinnae
AGTCAGAGGGGTGATGGGGGAGGATATAGGAGAGAGCAGATTGGGGGAGGGGGTATACAGTGGAATTGCTATTTTGGGGTGGTGGGTAGGGGAAAGATGGGGAGAAAATTTGTAACTCAATATCTTGTGGAAATCAATGATATAAACCAAAAATAAAAAAATAAACAAAAAAGAAAAAAAGCAACATAAAGTTTAAAAAACAAAAACAAGCAAACAAACAAACAAAACAAAAAAGCAAATGGAAGAGACATTTACAAAACGCTTATTATATTCCACAAACTGGGCTGAGTGCTGAGGATATAAATACAGAAATATGAGGTAATCTCTGATGTCAAAGTGCTTAGAATATAATGGGGGAGACAACATATAATAGGGGAAGTGGTGGCCAGGCAAGGGGCTCTTTACTCAACTTCCATTAGTTCTAGCAAGTTGGGCACACCAGAGAATGACTATCAATTCCCCCCAGGGTTCCGAGGGTCTCCCTTAATGGCCCAAGTTTCTAGTGCTAGTCCCCTCAAACCATCATCAAGTTTTCACTCCATTGGTTATCAGCCACAGTTAACTAGCTTTTAGGAAGGATATTTATTTAGCAGATATGAAAAAGGCTACCTGTTATGTGAGCTGTCCCAAAGATACTTTCAGTGAGACTAAAGAAGATGAACTTACATTCCAACACTTACCAATTACAAAAGGCAATCATTTTACCCATTTTGCCATAGTACTCAGAAAACTGAATGTAGAAGAGCAGTAGTAGTTTAACAACTTGTTTTCAAGCTTTTTCTACCTTTAAAAAATGAGAACAAGTGATCATTATAGACACTTATAAAATGCTTTAACATTGACAAAGTGAATACATAAATTATCTCATGTGATCCTCACAATAATCACATTGAGGAATATCTACCTATCTATCTATCTATCTATCTATCTATCTATCTATCTATCTATCTATCTATCTATCTATATATGTTTTTATTGTCTTCTGTTTCCTATATCACAGAATCATCCTATATAACAAATAGCATTTAGAGGGAAAACAATCAGCAGAACTGACAGATGCATTGAAAAAGTCTCAAAATATGTGTGATGTAGAACACCTGTGGATCTCCCACCTCCATGATGGAGTGACTTGGGATTGTCTTCTCTTACCTCTTCATTTGAGTCATGCTTGATCTTTATAATTCTGTTGTATCCACTTTGGATTTCCTAGTGTGTGTCTGTGTTTTTTCCCCAGTTACATTGTTGTAGTTAGTGTTTGTGATGTTTCCTTTACTCTCCATCAGTTTATGTAGCTATTACCATGATTCTTTGAATTCAACACACACACACACACACACACAATATAATATGTACACACACACAATATCTTGGATACCAAATCATCATTAGAGAAATGTGATAGAATAATTTCCTTTCCCCCCATTTGGCCACTTTCCTTCTTATTCCAAGTGTATTGATGTTGTTTGTGAAGAAGCTTTTCATTTTCAAGTGACTAAAGTTACCTAATTTATCTTCTGTAATTGTTTCTATTTCTTGGTTAAGAATACATCTACTCATATCTGAAAGGTATATGATCTGTTTCTCTCTGTTTTAAATTATATGATTATTAATATCAATGTTTCACATTCATTAGAATGTATTGTGAAATATGGTGTAATTACTGGTTTAAGTTGAGTTTCTGCCAGTCTGCAGTTATTATGAACCCAATTTTGTAGATTTGTAAACCAAGACTGAACATGTGACATGCTTGTGTTCACATAACTGGAAAGTGTGAAAGGTCAAATTTGTATTCTGATATTCCTAACTACATACCTGGTACTTTATTGTTTATATACAGTCATGTAGGTAAAATGTGTGTGGTGAATATTCTTGAACATGAATAAGAAAGGCTATGGGACTTGTTTGGAAGGAGGGGAGGGGCAGGTGAGGATTTGATATTGGGGAATTGGTTTTTAAGGAAATTCATTGTGGGCTTGACGGAAATCCTTTCATAGTACGTTCAAAATATAAGATTTTCTAAGCAGAAATACAATTTGTAAAGGAAAGGGGATGTTCAAATGGGTCATATTTTTGGTCACATACTTTTGATCCCACATGAAAATGGTGCCATCCAGATGCAAACAGAATAGCAGTGAAGCAAACAATGAACCATGAATGAAATGGGTGGTGCATCTTAAAATGGAGCCATTCCACAATGAGGTTATTGAATCCCAGAGACGCAACTTAAGCTGAGGGCAAGGGGAGGGGCAAGATCCCTGTGACTGTTGTTTCTCAGAAAGTAGGATAAGCAGTGCCCAATCTGGCAAGTAAGTGTTGACAGCTGAGGGATTGCTGGGCTTCATCAATTATCTATTTTAAACTGAAGTGGAAACTGTTCTGAGAGCCAGTTTGTTTAATATCTGATCAGATGCAGGATATAAAACAGGGAGGGGAATTGTTGGTACATCCTGTACCCAGAGCATAATGAGGCAAGAGATGAATATCAATTCCTCTGATCTCCCTTGAACTAGTCATCCTTCTCAAAACAAATGAGGAATGTCTTCAAAGTAGAGTGCAGTAATTGTTCATTAAACAATAACACTGACTTAGGCATTTGGAAGAAAAGATGCTTTGACTCCAAGGTAAAATGAGAGGAACTCTTTCAGCAAGATACATGGTGAAACTTACAAGACTGACATAGCACATTAATGGGGGCATTTCTCCAATCCACATTTTCTACTTCACCAATTTTTACACACATAAAATATAGAGGTCCCCGTCAGTCTAACTATGAGGAAGGTTTTCAAATCCAGATTTATTAAAATAGCAAATTTCTGGTAAACCTCAGTATCCAGAACACTCACAAGCAATATCCCATTGCAAATCAAGAGCAGTAGTATGATGTAATGGATGGAGGGCCACCCTTAGAGTCAGGAAGCACACCAGATGGTAATGTTTAAGCTTTTACTATCTCAAAGATCTAAGTCATAAAGGAACTACTAACTGTGTTAGCAAAGTGAATACCCACACTGGGACTGTCCCAAAATCATATATCTATTCCTACTCTACCACCCAAGGAAATAGCAAAATATCCTCTGTGAATGGAAAGATGAAAACTAAGATTTGATATAAGCAAAGTCAACTAGAGTCATCAAAGCTTGGCATGGATTCCTCCTCAATGGTAGTCTTCAAACAAAGGCAAGATGACCACTTATAAGGGATACTTTAGAAGGTATTCTTTTTTCAAGGATGGGTTGGATTGTAAGGCTGCTGAGGTCCTTTCCAGTTCTGACATCATGGGATTTGATTATCTGGGGACTATGTCTAGTCCTCCTGAAGGTGTTATCCTGGGGGGGGGGGGGGGAAATGTGACTTAAAGGTCACATGTAACCCTCTAGGTCCTCATGTGGAGCCCTTTGACTGCATCTAAACTTCACAGAATAAATCTCCTTAATAAAAATATTAGTTCTATAAAGTTTGGACTCAGTCAAAAAACCATTCCCAAGGACCTAGAAGGCCACAGATTCCCCACTCCTGTATTATTCCATCCTCTCAAACTCTGACAAACTGAAAATCCATATCAACTTTCTTTTATTGGCTGGATTTGTAATTTTATGCACAGAAACTCTCAAAAGTAGATGGATCATTTATGTCCTTTTCCTCACTTGATAAGTTGAGAAGAAAAGACTATGGATGTGGTACATTTATTGTGCTTGTTCTTAACCTTGTGTCCTCTGAAAACTGATTTTTCATTTGCAGCTACATAGAGTGGTCAAATTGGGAATGTTTTTTGATGGAGGTGCTGTGAAGTGATTTGTAAGGTGTTTGGACAATGGGGTTACAAAATTGAAGGATAGAGGCCAAAACAGTAAAATAATATTTGCTGAAAAATATATTTTATTGATTTTTTTACCTTCATATTATGGACCCTTTCAGACTGAATGCTCCCTGGGACAAGGAAAAACAGTGAAGTAAAAGTTCTCTGATGTAGAAACCCTGTCAACCAATATACAGGGTGTCATGAACAATGTCAGTGTCATTTTATGCTTTGATAACTTCAAGAGTTCAAATTCTACAAACTTATAAAAAATTGCATTTGAAAGTTTAATTACTTAAAATTTAACATAACCATCACCATATGTACTAAATCAGTCTAGTTCAGTGGTTCTCAACCTTCCCAATGCTGCGACCCTTTAATACTCTTATGTAGGGGTATCTGTATGTGGGCAGATCTGCCTGGAGGTGGATAGAGGAGCAGTGTCAAGGTTCCTAAGACCATCGGAAATATGTCTTTTCCAATGGTCTTAGGCGACCCTGTGAAAGGGTCCTTTGACCCCCAAAGGGGTCACGACCCACAGGTTGAGAACCACTGCTCTAGTTGATTTTTGGGACTGTAAAAGCCTTTATCTGCTGCTGCTTGGTGACCAAAGGTATTGTATTGAAATGTTACTCTCAAGATCACCCAAAGAATGACATTTTGATGTATGTATGACAATTTTGATGTAACCACACACACACAAATATATTGACAACAGATCAAGTACCCAAGTAAGAGTTCTTCCTCTGTTGATTCACTAGTTTGAGAAAGTGTCATCCAGAAACTGTTTTACAAGCAATACACACAAGAGAGAGTGCATTTTCTTGTTAAAATGAAAATTTATAATTCAAAATTCACAGTCAAATAAGGGTAAATAAATGTAAGTAATTAAACTTTCAGACATATGTGTTTGTGATGGTTCTACCAGAGTACATATTGAAAAAAAAAATCTGCATAGTATAGCTCGATTTTTTTTTCATCAAACTCAAAAAGGATGATTTAAAATTGTGTTCTAAGCATGATTAAAAATGTTTGGAGATATTGGCAATCTTTTTGCCATCCAAATATTCTAGAATTCTCTCTATACTTGGGACTATTTTATATGTATCCTAAATGTCATATTAACCTCCTTTGTCCTAACTCTCCCTAGATTTTCTCTTTCCCTAGACTGGGACTGGTTCAGTCATGCCACATGAACCCAATTTACCACATCGGGGTGGTTTCTTAGAGCCTGGCCACACAGCAACTGCTCTAACTCATGGTCATAGGAATCTATTATTCTTGTTACTCAAAAAGTGGAGGAAATACTTAATATTCACATAACATTACAACTACGACCTCAGTTACAATTTCCTACCAAGGCACACACTGTATGTTGGGTAAAAGCTCACATATGAAAAGTTCCAGGATGAGAAAGAATCCTGTAATATGATTCTTCTGACCCTACTGCCTCAGGACCAAGGCTATTGTATCATACATACATTCTTCCCACGGTCTCCCCTATTACTCTGAGGTGGGTGGGGATGCTCTCTTCTCTGCCATAGTCTTGAGCTCTCATCAGTTGTCCTACATCCATTCTAGGAGTCAGTGGCTATCACTCTGGTTTCTTTTAATGACAGCAACAGATTAGCTGAAACAAAAGGATAATGCCATCAAAGATATGTGAAATTGTCTAGTCATACAGACAATTTTCCCCACAACTGGAGGCATGATGTACTTTGTACTGATGGAAAAGGGTCTGATGGAAAAGGGATTATACTTACAAATGAGTTCGGTTCTTACATAGCATTTATCCCACCAAATTCAAGTCCAAGACAGCAATGCTTCTTCTAGGTTTGTGATTAAGGACTCATGCTCCTCAGGGAGTCACTATTTGGACTGACTGCAACATTCTGACTGGATTCCTGTACTCCTACATCCCTGTGGCTTATGTTCCCAGGTTAGAAACCTCCCCAAACCTAGAATGGAAAAGTATGAAGGAAAAGCCAAACCTCCAATCTGCCCAGCAACATGTAGAAGTGATGAGAGAATTACAATCTCTCTTTAAGAGTTCTTTTTACCTTCACGCACTCTATAAGATTTACTGGATCAGCAACTAGGTTATTTCTCTGAATTCTACCAGACAACTTATGGAATCTGAGCACTTTCACAGAGGCAAGATGGATCTTTTATACATAGGACTGTGGGAACAGAGGAGGTGTGTAGATGGAATTAAGGGGGTGGAAGTCTAGCGTGGGGCAAGATGCAGACAATGAAAGGGCAATTAATTAATTGGGGAGTGCCTATTGCCCCAGGTGAATGCCAGGGACTAGGGCCATGTGGAAAAGTTTAAGGGCTTTTTCTTTTTGGGGACCAGATCCCAAAGACATGGTCTTTTCCTTTTAGGGGTTCAAATTCCATCCACATCATGTGTTCTTCATGATAATACTTTATTTAAAGAGATACAAGTAAAAATGAACATGTTCACCTTCCAGCTGTGGATAAAAGCAACCAACTTTTAGTTAAAAAATGATACTCTTTGCTTAAATAATATGCTGCTTGTTCAGTTGAGCTGATCAGAATCCTTAAGGCTGCAATAGCTTGGAGTCAAAAAGACTGGAGCTCAAATCTAGCCACAAACACTTACTTGTCATCCTGGGTATGTCACTTAACCTCTGTTTACTTTCCTCATTTTATAAAATGGGGATAATAGTGGCACTAACAAGTTATTATGAGATAATAACAATAAATTGCTTAGCACAGGGCCCAGAATATGGTGCATACTACATAAATATTAGTTAAATCATAATCATCATTATTAATGCATATTATCTCAGCTAATATTTAATTATATGTACATATATGTGCATGTTAACATCTCTATCATCTATATATTCATTAGCTATCCACCATCCACCTACCCTTTCACCCACCCAACCATCCATCCATCAACCCACCCATCCTCTCATCCACCCATTCATCCATTCATCCATCCATCCACCCATCCATCCATCCATCCATCCATCCATCCATCCATCCATCTATCCATCTCTCTATCTAGCTCCCTAGCCATGAAAGCTGGAGGAACTCTGCTCAGCATAATGACAATTTTTGATTCCAAAGTACTACTGATGAAGTATGCCATCTGTCTTTTGACAAATGAGATGAACATATGACATAGAAATTTATATATACATTTGTTTATGTATATAACTACATATGAAAACATCATACACATACATATATTTTACAAACCAAAGAATTTGACTTGCTTTTTTTCTTCATGTTTTTCTTCATTGGGGTAGAAGACATGGAGAATAGAAAATAGACTATTAATTTTTAAGAAATCTACATTGAAAAAGAGAACATTAGAATCTTATGGAATATAGCCTGTGGAATGCTATTATAGACAATAAAATCATCTCTAAAAGTACTCAGGGACCTAGTTTTCTTGTTAAATCTGAAGTTGGGAGAGAGATATCTTGTTTTCTAAAATATTTGCCTTCAAATTGGGCATTCAAGGCCCATTATAGAAGAACAAATTTACTTGAGATTCTGGACACAATGATTAGTACATATACATCCATATGTGAAAATCATTCAAGTTGTTACCAATTTTTGGTAATAAAAACAATGTGTTTGGGTTCTTTTTGGCTTATCTTAATTTGTTAACTTAAATGAATAGTTTTCCCAAGTGCAATGATATTTCTATTGCTTTGTACTTAGGAATGTACCTCTGATAAAGAATTGATCACTTATCTTTTGATAGCCCCAAACCAAATAAATCATTATCCTGCTAACTTTCTGCCTCTAGTCCTTGTCAATGATATCAATGCTTGTGCAAAAATTCCTGGAGGGAATTTTATTGTCTGAAGTTTCAATTTTTCTGGCTACAATTCCAGTAGGAATCACAGATGTTTAGAGAAGAGTTTTGTTTCTCTGTTTAAACTGCAGGGAACTTAGCGGAACTTTTATGGCCTCTGAGTGAAATTGGGTATTTCAGACTTAGGTGTGGTGGTTGATATTTTGTAAGTAATAATAGAGTTAGGAACCAGACCTGTGACTTCATTGATAATGGAAACTCTCAGTTGAGAGAATTCTTACAAGTCAGCATATCCTCTGGAATTTATAATTATAAAGAGATACCTAAATTCCTGAGATGGTAAATGACAGTAAGAATAGCTATATTAAATGGACACATAGCTAGAATCATGTATGTAGAGATGGGAAGGGTCTGAGAAGTCATATAATCCAATCCCATAATCTTACAAAGGGGGAAACTTTGAAGTGAATGACTTGCGCAGTCATACAAGTAGTAGGTAGGAGAGTTGGAATTTGAATATCACTTTCCTATCTCTACTATAGTGCACAATATGTATTTGATTTTTGTAAACTGACAAATATCCTCGAAATATTCTTTTATGTTATTTATATAGGAGTGAGGTCGACTTTTTAGGGAACAGCGAATGACGATATGGTGGACCAATAGGAAAAAGATGTCCTCATTGGGAGTGTATTTCAAAGATCCATGATTTCATCAATGAGGGTGGTCTTTCCACTGGTACTGACTGTGATCTCTCTTCGGCATAATAGAATAACTTCTATTGTTGTTGAGTGTGAAAAAACACAAACAAAAACAATTCATCATCCAGTGGTCACATCACCATGCTGACAGGTAACTCTGAATGTAACTAGACCAGGGGTGAGAAACCTGAGGCCTCAAGGTCACATGTGACCTTCGAGGTACATGGGTGTGGCCATTTGACTGTACTGGCAATCAGTCAGTCAGTAAGTTTTTATGTGCCAGGCACTGTGTTAAGTGCTGAAGATACAAAGGATGGTAAATGACAGTCCCTTATATTGAGGAGCTCACAATCAAATGAGGGAGACGATGTTTAAACAGCATGCACCAAGAAGGCATATATGGAATTAATGGGAAATAATCAACAGAGGGAAGGTACTAGAATTAAGAGGGACATAAAAATAACACCTATATCATTGGATTATTGTGAGCATTGAAATCATATAAAATATAGAAAGTCCTTTGCAGATTAAAAACAAGCTAGTATTATTCTTCTCCTGAAAATAAACACCATGTCCACCAATAAATATATAAAAAGTAATAGACACAGCCAGGGACTGATCCTGTGATTTCACTAGCATCAGGCACTCCTGGATGAGCAATGTCCTTCCATTAATGTTCCTCTGCAGTCTATAATCTTAGAAAGCCACCCAGAACCCTGAGAGATTAAGTGATAAAGTGATTTTGTGACAGGAAGAGCATTAATAAATCAAGTGAGGAGGAGGATAAGAAATGACTTGTGTAGGAAATGATATGAGTCATGCTTTCAACAGAACTATGTATTCTAAGAAATGGAGGTGGAGAAGGAGAACATTACAGACTAGGTTGTGTGAAGACACAAGATAAGAAAACATCATGTACAGGACACGGCAAGTAGGATTGTCTGATGGGCTGGCCCCAGACAACAGGATAATATGATTATATGGTAGAATAAAATCCACTATTTATCTATCTCCTCTCTCTCTCTCTCTCTCTCTCTCTCTCTCTCTCTCTCTCTCTCTGTCTCTTTCTCTCTGTCTCTCTCTGTCTCTCTCTCTGTCTCTCTCTCTGTCTCTCTCTCTGTCTTTGTATCTGTCTCTCTATGTCTTTGTCTCTGTCTCTGTCTCCCTGTTTCTCTCTGTCTCTGTCTGTCTGTCTCTCTTAGAGATGTATGTGAATCATTGAGCCATCTATTGTCCTTTAGGGAAGTAATTCGTTATATAATGTGGCTTCATTGGCTAGTGTTCTCTTGTCCCGGGCTTCTCATTTTTCTTTTGAATCAATCTCAGATTTGCATCAAAATAAAAGGTAATGCATGAAATTCAACAATGAAAAATAAATATCAAAGGAATCCAATGCATTTGCAAATCATCGCCTCCTCCAAGATCTCATCGGAGAGCAGAAATGTATGCTGATTAAGGAAGGTTGGAAATGAAGGAAAATCCAATATGTGAGCCTCAACTACTATGGAGAACACCTGCTCACAGCCTTCATGTAATTGTAGGGATCTGGTTGGTACTGATCCTGAGAGTGCTTTAGAAGATGACTACTTAGAAGAATGTGAGGGAAAGAGAGATTCATTGTGGAATTGGAAAGGAAAAAAATTGTAGGATTTTAAGGGAAATCCAAGAAATAATATCCTTCCAATTTCTTTTTATTAGGATATTGTGTATTGATCAAAGTTGTGGAGCACACACACTCTTCCTCTTCTGAAAAGAAACACTTTTGTTATTTTTAGTGAGACTTTGGTTGTTTGCGGTCTCTAAATACGAAAGTAGAACTATCTTCTTTGGCTTACACAAAAAAGCCCAATCTTGACAACATACACACTGTTATCACTCTTATTTAATTCAATTCAGCAAGTGTCTGTTAAAAGATTACTGTTTTTATGACTTCAGGCAAGTCAGAATACACCAGGCCTCAGTTTCCCCATCTAAAAAAGAGGAAATCAGACAATATGAGGTTTAACATTTTTTTTTGAGTTAACAACAACTATTTTCTCTACCTCTCACTTCCCAACCCATTGGTATAAAAGGTAAAAAAAAAAAAAAGTGGTTCCAAATATGCATGGTCCAGTAGAAAAATTCTATCATTGGCTATGTTACAAAAAAATATATATTTCTCATTCTGCACTCAAAGACTATTGCCTATCGGTAGAAGAATGTATTATTATCAGTCCTCTAGAATCATGGAGGTTTTTATGTTGCTCATAGTTTCCAGAGATTTCAAAGTTGTTTATCTTCACAGTGTTATTGTTGTTACTGTATATGTTGTTGTACTGGTTCTGTTAATTTCATTTTTTCATCAGTTTATAAAAGTCATTTAAATTGTACAGTATCAATTATTCTTCTAAGTCTACTTACTTCACTCTGCATCCATTCATACAAGTTTCTCCATGTTTCTTTGAAACCATACATTTCCTCATTTCTTACAGAACATTGGCATTCTGTCACTTCCATATACCATAATTTGCTCAGTGCTCCCTTGATAGGCATCCTTTTGGTTTCCAGTTATTTGACCACCACAGAAAGAAACTGTTCTAAACATTTTCATACATAGAGGACCTTTCTCTCTTTCTTTGTTCTCTTTGGGCTATAGGTGTGATCTATCTGTGGATCTAACAATTCCCTTTCCCAAGGTATCAATGTGATCTTCATATTTCCACTCAATTTAGTTCACTTCAAAATATGATATGCAATGGCTTAATAAAGCCTCTTTTAAAATATATACATTTGCAAGAAAGAATTTTTGAAAAGTTTTTATTAATGAATTCCTTTCATTTTTGCTTATGCATCATAGTAATTTTTGAATAGGCATAACCCTGGGGGGTCTTCTCTTGTAACAACAACAAAAAATTAACCAAAACCAACTGAGGGGGAGAGAACACATCTTAAATCCTTCTGCATTCATAATCCTTGGGGGCTAATTTTTAAAAGTACTGTTTGTTGACTCTTCAGACTTTTCATCCCGAATAACACTTCTTAGAAACATGGTAAAAAAAATAAAATACATGTTTTAGAGCAATTCGATTGAGTCTTATTATGTTCCTTTTATTATGTGCAATGCCTACTTTGGAGTTAACTAGAAATGTTTTTTCAGTGAATAAAAGAAAAATATGGTTTCATCTCTCATTAGTTTATCTCTGGTTCTTGAGAAGATATTTACAAAGTCAGCACGACTTATCACTAAATGATCTAAAAAAATCTGAGATAGTCAAGAAATCAGGTACATTTACACAATACCTATGATATGTGGGACTCTATAGGGAGTTACACAGGAAATGAGACATAGTCCCTGTCCTTAAGAAATTTGAGATCTAATAGGAGATGTCATGAATAAATGAATTCTCGCACAATGTAAGAGATAGATAGATCCAAGTTCTGACCTACTCTATCTTCATATAGAGATGGCTCTCACTTCATGGAAGGGGAGTATTCCACAGACCTCTACACAAAGTGATTTTGACATAATATGAATTTGCCCCTAACTACTCACTTCACTTAGCCTGTATACACAAGTCATAAGGTGTACTAAATACAGACATTGAATACTGTACAATGATTATAAATAGAATTATGAAATGAAAGATAAAGTTAATGATAAGTAGGAATAGTACCATACAGTAAAGTTAACTTAGGTGTCCAGTATGTTGACCCTTGTCCATCTCTACATTCAGCCTTTATTGCTGCTGTTTGACTATTGAGAGACAATTGGACAGTGGCTTTCCTTTTTCCCTTGTATATCTGATGATCACAAGCAATATCATCCTTAACTAGTCTTTCAGAATTCTTTATGTAAAGTTGAATTGGCATAATGGAAATTTACACAAAGCAAGAACTATCTATAATTCTAATTCCTAGACATAACTCACTGTTCTCTCTGTTGGTCAGTATTGTTTTGGCTTCACCTTTTCCTCTCCACAGTTTTGATCTTCTGGTCATCTGTTTCAATACTATATCTTCTTTCCTTTCCACTTGGACATCATGGTGTACTCTAGCCTATCAATGCCCTGCTCTATATTATTACTGCCCATCTATTTTCTCTGTGACTTGGAGTAGAATAATGATGCTTGAGAAAATCATGGGAATTTAATGATGGAATCCACTGCAAATTGATGTCATCTGACCATAGCTGGGGCCTCACTGGTATATGAAGTCCTTTTCAAATTTCTCATTGACTTTCTTGCATATTCTAGAATACTTCTTTTAAACCTTCTCTCCTTAAGTCTTAAATTTCCTTAAGAATCGTTAAACCTCTGCCTTCCCTTCTGATTAGTCGACAAAAGGAACTCTAGTCATCCAAGCTTTCCTACCTGACCACCACAGAACAGGAAGCCATCAATGCTTGCAGCCTCTCAGCACTTGAAGACCTCTAGAACAAGAAACAAGGTTTGATTTGAATTTGAAATTTTCTGTGTTACCTCTCAATAAGTGTTAGGCAGTCACTAGACCCTATAAATCCAGGTAGAGATTTTTCTTTCTCAGAAATATAAGTGCTAAAAGGCCTCCTTTTCTAGAATAAGTCTTCATCCACATTAAAAATTTCTCCAGTATATGTAAATATGTAAAGGAAAATGATAGATTTTTAGACATGGTCAATGTGGGTATTTGCTTTGCTTGATTATGTCTATTTGTCCCAAGGGTTTTATTTTATTTCATTATTTATCTATCTATCTATCTATCTATCTATCTATCTATCTATCTATCTATCTATCCACCTATCTATCTATCTATCTATCTATCTATCTATCTATCTATCTACCTATTTTGGTTTTTTTTTTCTTCAAGGGAGAAAAGAATATGGATTTTTGTTCAATAAAAAATAAATTAACCACTTAAAGTAATATATTGTCTGAGGAACTAAAACAATGTACCAAAAGTCCCAGGGGGTGTAAAGAGTAACTAAATATGCTTTTTAATTATTGAGCAAGTAGCTTGAAAGCATCATAAATAACATTTATTCTGTCTTTGTCAGTTTCCACAAAGTCTTTGACATAATTCTATGCTCATGGCTTATTCATGTGCTATTAATATGTAAAATAGCTAAAAGTGTGGGGAAAAAAAACTCACAAGATAATTAGATGTCTAAATGGAAAGTCACTTTCTGTTTAAAATATGTCACTGGCACATCAAGAGAAAGTAATATAAAGAATGGCATTTTTGAGGAATAAAGTTGAAGCCCATTTTGATTCTGCCCAGACAACCATCATCTCTAATTAAAATCACATATAATTTCCAAATGCAAGTATGAATAAAACCAAATCTTCATATTAATCATCTGATATACATGGAGAACATCAGAGAGTACCCCTAAGGACAGGAATTCAACAGAAATGTTGCAGAAGAAGCTTGGGAAAACTATTGAAGATCTTAGGAAAAGCATGGGAATATAATTTCATTATTCTAGCTGGCACATGCAGTCACACAGTAGGAAATGTGAATGTTATATTGTCCAATTAAAAAGAGGGGAAAATCTTAGAAGAAGGAAGACATCTTCTGAAGAGGGAGGATGCAGAAAGTTTCTAGTAATCTTTATGACCACAAAAAATCCTATACATCAAACATGAAAGCTGTATCATAGTGGGAAAGAATTAAAACAAAAACCTTGAGCACTGTTAACATAATGAACAAAAGAACAATTAGTTCAAAGAAAATGACTGAAAATCTATCCTGTCTGAAAAATGAGAAGTTGTCAGGGCCATGTGAAACCTATAATTATTGGTTCAAATGTTTCATAGTGGTACAGGAATCATTAGCAAAACACTTTACCAACTTCCTCTCAGACATAAGCTTGATTGCCCCTTTTTTTCTGAAGGGAAGGCATCACACATTTACTATATTGTTTTTTCTACCAAATGTAGGCCAATTGTGTGTTTATGTACTCCATAAGAATCATTCATAGTGTGTGCCACTAAAAACAAATTTAAAATCAAGAAGACTTAAAATAATAATCATAACAACTAGACTATGTTGGCTGGAGAAGAAAAAGTGTCAAAAAGTACCATGGATATAAAGAGCTGTCTGTTTTCTATTTGATTATCTCCTAGGATTCCAGACAGAATCATTTACCTATGACTGTCCTTGTTTGTGGGAATAGCTTTGTCCCAGTCTGTCTTGTGTGAAGGGTGAAGATGTTCTCACTTTGTGAGTAGAGACAGAGGCTTCCAAAACTTCTTTAGGGATAAACTCAGAGAGAAAGAGAACAGACTTTGGCATGCTGGTGCCTCAATATTTCCTTAATTTCCAAAGGCTCCCTAGAGTCTTTGGGAATTTTACTGTTGGGTAAGAGCAAGACCTTTTTCTTGCTATCTTGCTCTCAGTAGGAGAACTCACCCACTATGTGTATTTTTGAATATAGTCTTATCTGCATAATTTCTATCAGAAGGAAGAATGGGATAGATACATGGTGGATCAGCTATTTGGAATGTTAACCCACAACTGTATTCCTACATATCTTAATTGTTTTTTCTTGTGTTATCATAA
This sequence comes from Pseudochirops corinnae, assembly GCA_028646515.1. Classification (NCBI taxonomy): domain Eukaryota; kingdom Metazoa; phylum Chordata; class Mammalia; order Diprotodontia; family Pseudocheiridae; genus Pseudochirops; species Pseudochirops corinnae. The sequence goes on from CM053592.1 coordinate 7,970,504, forward strand.
ATGATAGTTAAGTTTCCTTGGAAGAGAAACATTTAAGGCATGAAGAAATACTGTTTTAAACATCTTAGTCAGAATGACTTGAAATTAGATTAATCTTAAAGTGTTTCTGGCAGGGGCAGCTAGGTGGTGCAGTGGATAGAGCACTGACCCTGGAGTCAGGAGAACTTCAATTCAGCTTAGCTTCAGACACTCGCTAGCTGTGTGACCCTGGGCAAGTCACTTAACACTGATTGCTTCCAAAAAAATAATGTTTCTGGAAATCTAGTGCCTAAGCATAGAATACATTATTGATATTTTTTTCTTTATAAATAAATTACTTGATTTTGATAGGAAAGTTACAAGGGCAGTTCTATATTTAATCCCACATATGACAATAGTAACCAGAGTCAAACTACTATAGTGGAAAGAACTTTGGAACCACAATCAAAGGACCTAGATTCCAATCCTGACTATGCCCCCTCACTATTTGTATAATCTTGGACAATTCCCTTCACTTAATTGGGCTTCAGGGTCTCATATGGAAAAGGAAGTTTTTGAACTCAAAGACTTCAGAGGCTTTTCCAGCTCAAAATGCATCCTCTCCTCCCCTCCCCTGCCCTTCCTTCCCCTCTTCTCTCCTTTTGCCCCCTTTCCTATCTTCCTCTCCTCTCTCCTCCACTTCTGTCTCTATGATTCTGATTCTGCCTCTGTTTCCATCTATCTGTGTGTTGGCTGCCCCCCCTGTTATGGGAATCTAAAGATCTTCCCTGCCCCTAGGCCCTTTGCT
>CM053592.1:7971769-7987451 GCA_028646515.1 Pseudochirops corinnae
GAGGGACTTGTTCCAGTACTGTTTCTATCCAAATCTTATTGAAAAAGATGAGAATGAGATCATCGAAATAATAGTTATTATAATAATGGCTCGCATGTCTATAAAATTTTAAAACTTCTAAATCACTCTCTTCACTACAACCTCAAGAATTAAAGGGTACTAAAATTAATGACAGAGATAAAATGATTTGCCAGGGGCCACATCCCTAGCATGAGAGAATTGAGTTCATATCTTCTGACACCAAAACCCACAATCTTCTGGTCATACCATGTTTATTCTTCCTCAAGACATACCACCATGTCAAACTTCTTGGGTATCATTTATTGGAACATTCATGACCCTCTGATTAACAAGGATAGAAAGAGTCCTGCATTCAGGGTAAGATGGCTGGGTTTTGAACCCTGGTTCTGCAACTATATGACCCAAAGTTTAGTTGTCTGAGAATCCTTAAAAGAAGTACCAATAGTGATAACTTTTTGATCACTCAAAGATATGAAAATGGGAGACAATGGTTTGCCAAAGGTCACTGCTATCATGGAGTGTGTGTTTGTGTGTGTGTGTGTGTGTGTGTGCGTGCGCACCAAGGACTATGCAAAGTGCACACACACACACACACACACACACACACACACACACACACATTCCAAATGCTATAGATGGCAAGTTTCTTTACATGCTGCTGTTTCCAGATTATATTGTGCTGATTTCATCAACCCCCATGATGTCACAAAGTCTTCCAAAAGAGAGTCTTACAGATGGATCCTAGTTATAAAAGTGGTAATATCAGGGTTTCCAAACAGCCTTTCTCAGAAATCTATTTCAATTCTGAATGTTATTTCATCCTTTCTAATTTGGAAGCCATCTTTTGAGGATTACCAGCAACAGTGTATTCTCAGCACACAAAGTTCTTTTCAATTACATGTTCAACAGATTTTCTTCATTCTGTTTGCTGTTTCACACCTGCAGGTATATTTTTTTAAAAAGATAAAGATCTTTAAAAGTGTCTTTCTCAAAAAAAAAAAAAGTATCTTTCTCCCTCTATAGGATTGGAAAACAAGGTTCACTGATATTGTTTCTATTGTAAGATTTGATGCATGCATTGTTTAGCTTTGTCTATTTCCACCCTTTTTCTTTTTATAAAGCTTTCTTTTTTTTTAATAAAGAAGAGCTCCACTGGTGGGAGAAGGGGTGAGTGGGAATATGTTCAGAAATAATAGGGATTTAAAAATGAAAAATAACAGAGAAAAAAAGAAATCTTTAGTCTCTTAAAGAGTAAGAGGAACATTTTTTTTTAATCTAGCAGGAAGAAAAAGGTTGTGTATTACTGACAGGAACCTGTTTTTCTTTGTTTTGAATAGTTATGTGTTGAATAAATATTTGTTGAAAAGAAAGAGAATATCAGAGTCCAAATTGTTGAAATGCTACTCCTTATGCTGATAAAATCATTGAAATGGAATTGAGTATTTTAAAACAAATTCTGGCCCTAATGGTCTGTTCTGTATGGAGGCAACATGTAGTTTTCACGAGGTAGGAAGAGCCCTTCATTTTTCTGGAAAACTCATGGAATTCCCTGGAAGTTTTCATGATGATCCCAATACAACAGCCTTTGCAGCTAAGACACCCATGATGAATTCTTTGTGCCAGGAGGCTCAAGTTAAGTCCTACCCACCCTCAATCCTATTTTCATGACTAGATCAGAATGAGAAGGAGGAACAGGTTTGTGTCAAAGAGCCCCTGGCTTTATAACTTCATCTTTAAAATAGATTTTATTGATGTCAATCCTTTACCTGTGTGAGCAAGTGATACTGAAGAAGCCCAGGGAAAGAGCCCCTAAAATGTCATCCAAACTTTAGCTCTTGGAGGAGTTGCATCACTCCTCTGAATCTTGGGTTTCTCATCCATAAAATTTGGGTCATAAAGAATAGCCTCTATATAATAATAGATTAAAGTGAGGAGCAAAAGAAATAATGTTGAAAATATAGGAAAACTGGTCTCTGGCCTATGAAATATGAAATGTGAAATTTTAATAGACAATAACAGTTGTTGTCCTGAATCTTAGGATTCACAGACTATATAGCACTTTCTTCCACAATCATCTTCTCATTAGCCAATTTATCATCTAAACCAGAGAATAATCATTGAAAGACTTAAGACTTTAAACTCTAGAAGTCCCTCCCTGGGGTCTCATTGTCTTGATTTGTGAACTCCCTGTGTAGCTCTCCATAATATAGAGACCAGCTCCTGCTATGCTAGAAACTTCACTCCTGAGCTATTTTCTATTCAGCCACCTGCATATCTAACCTCTTCCCCTCTCTCCTTCATCCTATTCCTTCACTTTCCAATTTGTCAACCACAACCAGATCAGTACCACTAATTCTACCAAAAAAGAACACCATAATCTATTCATCTATGACTCCATTCATCACCCCATATCTTTCCAAAAGACATTGTTCTTTGCTGGTCACTACCCCTCTCTATATTTTTTGTTCCCTTTTTCTGAATGTAATTTTTTTGATGGCAGGAACTGTCTTCACTTTTGTATTTGTTTGCCCAGGGCTTAGCATAGTTCTTGGCACATAGTAAACACTTTATAAATGCTTTTTTCATTTATTTCATTCTTAATCTTTGATAAGGTTCCACAGCCATGGAAAAGTCATGACTTGAACACTTTTTGTATAAACAGAACACTGGAGGACACAGAGTGCTGTTGTTCTTAAAGGAAACCACATTGTATTTGGAGAGGCATAGATGCAGACACATACCTAACAATATTAGATAGAATAGGAAAGGTGCCAGGTAAAAAGTATAGACAAAGGTGATCAGAAGATGAATGCTGGAAGACTGCAGTGAGCAAGTAAGGCTTCCCAGAAAAACTTATATTTCAATTAGTCTTTAAATGGTAAGCTGGAATCAGATAGGCAAAAAGCAGCAATGAGAATATTTCAGATGAGGCCATGATATAGTAAGTAAGATGGCAGTATTATATACATTGACTTGTTTCCCCTGTATATGAGTAGTAAGATTGTCGTTGGGATTTGGTGGACCTTGGGGCAAAAAGCTTGAATTATTTGAATGGCTTCCTTGTCCCTGAGGTATAAAAGGCCCAACCTGTGGGCAATTGGTGCCACAGAGATTTTAGTAGAATTCAGAGATTCATATAGGGAGGCTCACAGGACATCAATGTTTATATAATCTATCCCCATCATAACATACCTGACAAATAATTGGCTTTTTGCCCTATATGATGCCTTCCTGACAAGGTGTTGCCAATCACTCTGATAAAGTTGGAGAAAGTTGCTTAGAATTAATTAAGTGTTTATTACATTCCAGGCACAAAGCTTAGCACTAGGGAGACAAAGCAAAAACACTATCCTTGTCTTCAAGGATCATTTTTGTCAGAGAGACAAACATTACATACATACATACATAATAAATACACACACATGCAAAATAAATACACATACATACATAACAAACACACACATACTGTGTATATATGTATATGTATGCACACACATATATACTTATATACACACGTGTGTATATATGTATATAATTACATATACATACAAGATACATATGATATAAATGAAATAGTTGTGGATGATGAAAAAAGATGAAACGTTGAATGTTGGAATGACTGAGGTGGAGTGGAGGAATAGGGCATGGGAATGAACAAGAAATGCTTAGGGACAAGAAGGAAAAACAATCTGAATCTAGAGAAGGCTGTGCTTAGGAGAAGTAAAAGCAATAAGAATGGGAGCAAAACTACAGAAGGCTTCTTGCCTTCAATTAGGTATAGAAAGTTCTGTAAGACAAAGATCCTATCTTATCTAAGTTTTTTCACCTCTTCTATTAGTGTTGCAATGAACTATATACAGTAGGTGCTTAATAAATGTGCTGAATCAGTAGATTTAAGTTTGGTTTTATCCTGTAGTTGATGGAACGTTTTGGGAAATTAGTGACATAAAGAATCAGGTACTTTAGAGCTGGGTGTGACCTTAGACGTCTTTGAATCCCACCCACATCTGAACTCTCTCCACCATCATGACAAGTGGTCATCCAACTTTTTCTCAAAGACCTTGAGTGAGGAGAAATCCACTACCTCCCAAGACAGTTCACCCAACTTTTGAATACCCTTCATGCCCTTGTGTCATGCATTAATTTATCTCCATGATTCCACTAATTGATCTTGGTTTTGCCCAATGGGTCAAACAAAGAAAGTTCTTTCCCTATTCCGTGAGGTAGCCTTTCAAATACATGAAGAAATCTATCATGTTCCCTTTTAGTTTTCTCTCCAGGATAAACATTTAGTTCCTTCCTTTGGCTGTGGTATTTATCCTCTTGGGTTTGATTCTTGACCTGGCTGAGTAGTATCATATTCATACTTAGGGAAAGATTTAATGTTTACAAAACACTTTCCTCACAACTCTGTCATGTTAATAGTACAAGTATGATTGACTCTCTTTTACACGTGAGTAAATGAAGCTTTGAGTTTTTGCAACTTGCCTATTATAGATAGCTAACAATTGTCAAGGCAAAGATTTTTAGTAATAGTCACTCCTCTTTCTACCTCAGTATGCTGCTAACATAACAGCTTGATATCAGTGGACCATTCTGAGCAATGTCTGTAACAGAATATTGTATATGTCGTTACTTCTTTCTTCAGACTTAAAATGTACCCATGATGGGTCAAGAGCATCTGTAGTAGATTATAAAAGATGGATAGTTTGCTGGAAAAAATTATCAGTGACATTACTGAGGTAATCTATCACCAGGAAAGAAGTTAAATGAGACTGAGATAGCAAATGGACATTTCCAATAGCACACTGATATCTTTGAGAAATTAAAAGAAACTGAGGAAGAAAGATCTCTGGTACATTAAGTCAAGTCAAAGTAAGTCAACAAGCACTAAGATCTCACTATGTACCAGAAAGTGAACTAAGTGATGGGGAGAGAAAGAAAGAAAAAAATAATAATCTTTGTTCTTAGAGTTCACTGGCTAAGGAGGAGTCAACGTGCAAACAACTATGTATAATTAAGATAAAGAAGGGCTGAAATGGAGATCATCTCAAAGGGAAGGTTTCAATTAAGAAAGACTGGAAAGAACTTCTTGCAGGAGGTAAGACTTTAGCTGGAACTTAAAAGAAGCAAGGAAAGTCAGAGGCCAGAGATGAAGACAGAGAGTACACCAGACATAGCATAGTCAGTGGAAATTCCAAGAGTCAGAAAACAGAGTGTCATGTGTGAGGACCAGCAAGGAGATAAGTGTAACTGGATCCCAGATTATGTGATGGGCAGAAAGGTGTAAAAAGAATGGAAAGAATGCAAGAGGGCAATTCTATGAAGAGCTTTAAAAGTCAAACAGCAGATTTATATTTGATCACGGAACAATGGAGAGCCTCTGGACCATGTTGAATACAATCCAGGAGTATGTGTGACATTTTCACACTTGTGTTTTAGGAAGATCAGTTTGACAACTGAGTGAAGGATGGACTGGGGTGGAGAAGAGACTAGAGGCAGACATCAAACACTAGACAACTGGCATAGTCCAGAAATGAAGTGATGAGGGCCTGGATTGGAAGGGTAGCAGTGTTGGAAGAGAAAATGGGACATATGTGAGAGATATCATGAAGGTAGAAATAACAGACATTGGCAACAGATCCGATATTAAAAGATGAGCAAGAGTGAAGAGTTGAGGATGATGCCTTGATTGTAAGCCTGGATAACTGGAAAGATGATGTTACCCTCAAAAATAATAGGAAAACTAGAAAGGAGAGTTTGGAGGAAATGATAATGAATTCAGTTTGGGACATGTTAAGTTAAAGATGTTCACAAGACATGTTTTATGAAGAATTTATAGGGAAAATAAACCATGATTGTGCACAAGGACAATGGCTGAAGGAATTACAATTTGCACCATTGGAGAGTCCTGAGTGCCAACATTCTGATTCATTGATAGATCATTGAAAATTGACTCTGGAAGACTAACCAATGCCACTGTTCCCTCTTTTGTGGAGTATAATGAATGCTATCTTGGTGGTATGCTTTGTTGGCCTCTGGAAGGACGTTAACTTTTTGGTTTAGTTTTTTTTTTCTTCTTTTTCTCTGTTGTAACTTGTTGGATGTCATAATCCCTAATGGTAGTAAAGTCTGATAACAGATTGGGTATACCTGGAGCTGATCAAGATCCTACTAATATAAAGGAAATAAATCTCGAAACCTGCTACATAAAGTCCTAGAAGAGTTCCCATCCAAAAGCATGACCCATCATCCATGGGTGAACTACTCCTATTGCAGAGCTGACACTGAGGGACTCTTTTCATCATTTTAGTTAAATTAGCAGCAATCATTTCCTCTCCCTCTGGCCTTTGCTTCTCTGGGGGAATAAGAAAACAAAACAAAACCTTTTTAACAAATAGACATAGTCAAGCAAGACAAATCTCCACCTTAGCCATATCTATAAGTGTGAATATTTAGCCCATCACTTCTTTTTCAGAAGGTGGGCAGCATTCTTTATCTTTGGTCCCCTAGAGTTGTGGACAAATCAGCAACTGCTCCCCCTTTGCCAACAATATTTCCTCACTGCTAGATGAAAAATGTTTTTCCTAACATCTAAAGATGGAGAGTATTTCCCCCCCTGAATCCTGAAAGTGGGTTACATTTCTTTCGATGTCTACTTTATAAAGAGATTATTATGGTGAAAGCTGGTTGGACAAAAGATCAATGATTTGACCAAATTTATTTTTGTTTTAATTTCACCAAATATAGTTTCAAAATTGTTTACAAGAAATTTGAACATGTACTAGTTCATCCGGTTGTCAAGAAACTTGGGGATGAGTAATCCACTCAAAGTAGCCAAATAATTATTCAAAGAATGCTTAATTAATGTTTTTTTGCACCATTTACTTTCAAATATACTCCTCCCATTGAGTTATTTTTTTTTCCCTTGTAACAAAGAAAACAAGTCTAACAACACAGTAACCACATCTGACAGATTAGGCAACTTTCTCCACCCATAGACCCCCACCTCTTCAAAACAAGGAGGTAGGTACATTTCCTCACCTCTTATTCAAGGTCATTTGGCCATTACAATGTATCAGTTTTTAGATCCATGAGAGTCAGCATGGCTTAGTGGATAGAAACGGCCTTAGAGTGAAGATTTGGACTCAAGTCCCCTCTCTGAACAGATGACTGCATTATCCCGGGGAATATACTTAACTTCTTGGTGCTCTACATGACATTATAAGAGTTAAATTACAAAGGAAAGTGCTTTCCTATATTGATGAAGAGAGGGACCTCTTCCAGGCTCTCTCTCATCTTGTATTCATTTTGGAGTTCTTTTAATTTACACATGGAGGAAAATGTCATTGTGTATATGCTTTACCCATATTTTGAATACTGGTAGTCTTATCTAATATGGCATATAAAATGCGATATTGATTACTGCCAAAACTTTCCTTCCTTCCTTCCTTCCTTCCTTCCTTCCTTCCTTCCTTCCTTTCCTTCTTTTCTTTCTTTTTTATTCCTTCCTTCCTTCCTTTTTCTCTCTGTCTTTCTCTTTCTTTCTTCTTTCTTTCATTCTTTTTTCCTTCTTCTTTCTCTCCCTTCCTTCCTTTATTCCTTCCTCCCTCCCTTCCTTTCTCTCCCTCCATCTCTTTCTTCCTTTTTTCTTTTTGTTTTTAGTGTGAGGGAAAGAAAAGTAGTGATACCATTGACTGATTCCTTAAAGCTAGATTCTTGCCTTTGAGAGTATGTCAAACTTCCCTCTATCTCACTTCAAGGATGACAAGAGGGATGGCTGAAATAAAGGACTAGAGATATTGATACTAAAAGTGAGACATCCTTTACTCCCTTCTTCCCAACGAGTGAGCTGAATGAATGAATAAGAGTCCATTCAAATTAGCTGGCACTCAGAAATTAATTCAGGACCTGCAAGTTTCTACACAGTTCCTCTTGGAGGGCACCTGAGTGAAAAATCAATTATGAATTTGGGCCATGAAAGTAAGATAATTTCAGTTAATGACCCATTAACAACAGTGGTTAGAGAAGGTGCTTGGCCTCCTTTCTGATTTCTCCCTCTGTGCCTTCACTGCACCCCCTCCAGAGTGTTGATGTCTCTATTACAAAGCTCTGGCTTGCTATCAGATCAACTTTGACAATGCAACTTGTTCTCTTCTTTCTCCAAAACCCCTACCAAGCCTTCCATATAGATCTACCCAGATAAATTCTTCTCCTTCCTCAGATTTTCTAGGTATTTCTTTTCTTTTCTGTGTCTCTGAACAAAGCTGTTACTCCAGATCCAGACTGCTCCAGGATTGTGAGGATACTTTCTGTCTTATTAGAATACAGACCTTGCCATCTGACCCCTATATTTCATCTTTAGACAAGATGGATTGAAAAACATGGGACAGGAGATGGGAATAGGGATTGGGACAGAGGAAGAGAAAGGAAGAGATACAACCCCAGCCTGGTTTGCAAAGAGCATAAATACTGTTTGGTTTGGCTTCAAGACATGCAGTTTCAGCAACAGGAAATGTCACCTCATTAGAGCTATCCGTGGGCCCTCTCTTATGAGATCAGTCAGACCCCTGGGCAAAGGTCCAAGATTGCATGGGGTTGGGGGGAGGGAGAAGGATGAGTCCCATATGAATGTCTAGATTTCATTTTGAAGACAGGCAAGTTTATTTGGCTGGTAGACTTGGCAGCCTGTTAAGAGAATTACTTTCATTGCCTCGGTAAGGGTGAGAGGATGCATGCAGGAAATTTCTCAATACAGATGCCAGCTTTTAATACCAGTGATTATCTTCAACACGGCTGAACTGGTACTGTTGGGGAGCTAGATACAACCTGTGTGGGGGCTTGCAGCAACCTTACCCAAAATAGCAACTGCCAGTTGAAACTGGCACAGGTGTAGGCATAAGGGAAACAAGGCCTTCTGTCAAAGTCATTCAGGGCACCCCCTGGAGGGTGTATTGCTTCCTGTGTTCCACTTAGCATCTCAGACATGCCTGTGAAAAGTACCCTGTTTGGTTATCTCCCAGAATGGACAGTCCTTCACTTTTCTCATATTGCTACCCATGTAAAGCTTTTCTTCCTATGGAGTCAGCTCCCTTCTTCTTGAAAAGATGGCTTCTTTTAAAGCAACTACAACATTCAGAGGAATTTAGTTTCTTCTTTATCTTAGGGAAGGAAAAAAGATATCCCTAAGTAAGAAGTTTAACCTGAGATCCACAAACATTAAAAAAGATAGCCTTATTTCAACATAATTGGCTTCCTTTGGAATTTGATGTTGTAATTTATGCATCTAAAAACATGATTCTAAGAAAGGGTCCACTGATTTCACCAGACTTCCAAAGGGATCCACAACACTCACAAAAATTAAGACCCATTGAATTACATTCAACTATGATCCATCAAATAGAACTGTGCTGTATTCATTCAGTAGGATAAGAACCCCCTGACCTAGGGGGTCATGTATAGTGTAGCATAAATCATGTTGATTGGCTTGTTATGAAGTTGTGGGATTTAGTCAAACACACACACACACACACACACTTAGTAACTTATGAATAAGGTTTCAGAAATTCATTTCTATCTCTAGATGTTTTCAGATGAACCCAGAAACCACCTCCTTGTTCAGGCTGCCCTTCATCATCTCTTACCAGGACTATTGCAATGGGATCCCTTTCTTCCAGTCTCTCTCCTTCCTTCAGTTTATCCTCCACATACTTGCCAAAATAATCTTCTTATATCCATGTCTGAACCTTTTGTTCTTCTGTTCTTGAATGTCCAGGGATTCACTACTACTTGTAGGATAAAGTGGAAATTCCTTGGCTCAGTATTTAAAAACTTATATACTGTGGCACTTGGGGGCCACTAGGTGGCACTGCTGCGGCTAGAGTGACAGGCCTAAAATCAGGAATATTCATCTTCCTGAGTTCAATTTTGTCCTTTCTAGCTGTGTGACCCTGGGCAAGTCACTTAACCCTGTCTATCTCAGTTTGCTCATCTGTAAAGTGAAGTAGAGAAAGAAATGGCAAACTATTCCAGAATCTTTGCCAAGAAAACCCCAAATGTGGTCATAAAGACTCAAACACAATTGAATGACTGAACAACCCCAACACTATTGCCCCAGCCTATCTCTCCAGTTCTATTTATTGCATGATACTCCATGCTTGTGCTCTTCGTGCCAGCCAAACTCACCTTTTGATTATTTCCTTGAATGTGGCATTCTTATCTTTACACCTATAGACAGGCCATCATGCATGGCAAGAATATCTCTTTTCACCTTATTTTCCTTAAAGGATCAACTTAAGTGACACCCTCTAAGAGAAGCTTAAAGTGATCAACTTAGTTGCTAGAGTTCTTTCTTTTCTATTTATTTATGTACTAAAATGCTACATAGCCCCAATAGATTAGAAGCTTCTCCAGGGCAAGGATGAGTTTTCATTTGCCTTTGTATCTATGAAATATCACAGAATACTATGCACGTAATAGGTGTCTGGCAAATAGCTGTTGAATGAGTATATGTACAAATAGTAGTCTTCTGATTGTTTTAAAAACAATGGTGATTTATAATTTCTGGTGATTTTTTTATTCCAGATTCCACTCCCACTGACAAGTTTGATTCTCAGAGAAAGACTACATCTCCCTCTCAATGTTCTAGTGGTATTCTGGAATAGTTTAGGATGCCTTCTCTAAAGCTATCAGCTTGAGCCATTATTCTTCCAGTGACCAGTGCCCCAGTACCATTTAACAAGTGAACATGAATTAACTTTTACAAAGGGACATTTACTAAGAAGATATATTAAGGACAGATGTGTAATCATTTCTCATGAACCAGGGACACGCTCTCCTCTCTATCACCTCAATACTTGGGAAGGGTGGGGTCAACTTTAAATCACTTACTTTGAATATTCACTCCATCAAGTTCACATCTGATCTTGGCAAAACTGCTGGATGAGTTGGCATCCAGCTACTTCTGGGATTGACTCCTGCTCCTCAGGGTTGTGCTAGCGCCTCAGTTGTTAGCAAACTCTGGCCTAAACTGCTCGAATTGGACCTAGGATGGCTCATTTTTGACCTTCTAAAGCTTACAAGGTCATGACTGTCCCCAAAACTTCTTCCCTTAACATCAGGAAAGAATAAACACACAAGGAGGGGGGAGGGGCATGCCTGTATTCATGCCTATGTGTGGGCCTGGGTGGGGTGATAATGGCCCACCCAAGGCCTCTCTCCCCACCCAAAGGCTTACAGCATGATTGCTTTCAATAAAGCTTAAGAAGGAAAACGAGACTAAATCATCCAGCTAGTGCTTTTTCTGAGTATTCTCAGCTTTGGTTCAAAGCCAATAAAAAATTCCTTTGCTTCATGTGGTAATTAAAATGTAAGCAATATCTGCATATGTCCATATGGAAATTTCATTAGGCAGAGAGTGTGGCACATGCTTACAAGGACTGAATCTCATTGGACAATTATCAATCTCTGGTAGAATAATGTCAATTCCCTCCTAAATGAGTCACCCATTGAATGCTATTACAAAATATTAGATTCTTAGGTGTCAGGTAGGAAAAAAATAAGATTCTCCCATTTCCCCAAATTTTCTTTTGACCTCTGATATCCTCCTCATCATCCTTCCTTCTCTTTGGCTCTGACTCATTTCTTAATTACCCATTCTTTGGAAGGCTAGCCAGGCAGGTTCGCTCATGCAGAAACCCATAAGGGACTTAGGGATAAAAACAGAAGGAAAAGGTATTTGTGATTAAATACAGTTTGTGACTGAAAATTCATCTCAGCTATGTTCCAAAGCTTCCTCAAATCTTGGGAAAGCATGATCAAATTCTGTAATATGACTCAATTCCTCACTCATTATACTGATGAAGAAGCTGAAGTCTAACCCATTTCATTCATTCTTCTATTAATTCATTCAACCAGCATTTATTAAGCAATTGCTATATCCCAGGCATTGTGGTAGATGATGTAGATACAAAGGTAAAACCAAAACTTCTCTTGCCCTCCCAGAGCCTATATTCTATTTGGAGAAAACAAACATCGGCACCATACATGGAAAAGTAAACATAATAACATATGTAAAATAAATTCAGAGGTGAGGATGGGAGCACAGACAACTGGGAAGCATATAATAGGTTTCCTATAGAAAATAGAACTTCAGACAAATTTGGAAGGGAGTAAGTTGAATAAGAGTGTGGAGTACAATTCATGAATGGGAAACAGACTGAACAAAGGCACAGAGAAAAGAGATAAAATGTGTGTACAGGGAACACCAAGAAGACCTGTGTGGCTAAATTTAGAATGAATGAAATTAAGAAAAAATGAAAGAAAAAAAGAAAGAAAACTGAAATACTTGGGAATGTATTGGGATGGTGATGCCCTCAAAAATAATAAAGATGTTAAGAAGACTGAAGAGTTTGGGAGAAAAATATTGAATTTAATTTTCTACATGTTTAATATAAGATGCCTAAAATACATCCAGTTCAAGATGTCTAATAGGTAGTTGAAGATGCAAATCCAGAGTTAGGGAAGACCTAAATAAATAGATCCTAAAAACATTAACATAAAGATAGGTGAAACCATGAGAGCTAAAGATCTCACCAAATGAGACAGTATAGCAGGAAGAAAAGACGGCCAAGGACAGAGACCTGACAGACAGCCAAGGTTAAGAGGCGTGGCTTGAATAAAGATTCAAAAAGGAGACTTGGGAAGAAAAAAGCCATATGGGTAACAGAAGAACCAGGAGATCATTGGTAATTTTCAGAGAGTACTTTCAGTTGAATGTTAAGGTTGGAAGTCAGAATATAAAGGAGAGAGTTAGAGCAAAGGAAGTGGAGGCACCTATTGTAGGTGGCCTCCAAGGAGTTCAGGCACAAAAGCTGAAAGAGATATTGGGCAATGACTAATGAGGATGAATGAAGTGTGGCTTTTACTTTATTTTTAAGGATGAAGGAGACATAGGCAGGTTTGTAGGCAACAGAGAAGAAGCAAGTATGGATGATAATGTTGAAGACAAGTAAAAAAGTTGTAATAGTAAGGGAATTTGAAGATCTTCCCTGCCCTTTAATAATCATAAATTAATTTGAAGACCTTCCCTGATTTGAAAATATACTTTGCCCCCTAATAGGCTGAATGTGATCACATGGTGCCAGTGGTAGGAGGAGTTTGCTGAAGGGTGAAACAGAGTCCACAGGAGAAGCTTGCTTAGGGGATGTTTCCTTTTCAGGAAAGCCCGCACCTTGTTACTTTGTAATTAGGCAGTGGGTCACGGGAGTTGTAATGTTCTCTGACCCTGGAGAAGACTATATGTACACCTCTGAGGTGATGTTTTGCTTTGGGGTTCACTCATGGGAAGAGTTGTGTGATTTGGCGAGATGAGACTCTAGGCAGCTATGGAGCCCCCTGGCTTTGAAAACCCAGATGTTGATACTTCTCTCTCTGGTAAATAACTATGTAGTATATTAGCCAGTTAGAAGCCCTGTCAGTCGGTCTGTTGAATTGTGTTATTTTCTCTGTCCATGTTTTTTGTCTGGTTGTAACTTCTGTTTGTATTTTCTCTAAAGTTCGGCATGCTGACTTTTTTCCCTGAACTAAGTAAATGATCTATGCATTTGATTAGAAGATTGTTAACCCCTTTTGAGTTGTTTTCCTTTAGAAAAGCAGATCAAGGAACATGTGCTAGCAGCCATCCTGGGTATGCTAGGGTACCTGCTGCTACAAGAGTAGGGATGATAGAGGGTCAGTATGCTGGAGAAAATGGGATGGAATGATGTCATTTCTGTAGGTAGAGTGGTTCACCTTGGTAATGAGAATGGTGATTTATTCATGTAAGACTGGGATGAAGGAGCAGATAGTGGCAGAGGTATACAAATAATGTGAGATGTAGAGGAGAGGTTAAGGCAAATGGCCTAAATTTTTTCAGTGAAATTTGAGGCAAGGTTCTCATCTGAGAGTCTGCAGTGAGAGGGATTTATGGGAGGTTTGAGGAAGGATTAAAAGATTTGGAAAAGCCACTGTGATGAGTGGGATAATGAATTAATTAAGGAGGTATAAATGCATTGCCTTGCTACAGTGAGGGCCTAGTTGAGATTATTTAATGTAAATTTCTAATGAACCAAGTCAGCCCATTTTTATGATTTCACTATGTAGTCTCATTCAGCAGGGTGTGTGTGTGTGTGTGTGTGTGTGTGTGTGTGTGTGAGCAAAGACAGAAGATATTAAGAATTATATTCCAGACATGGATATTAAGGCTTGTGTGAGGGATTAAAGGTCAAAAATTTGTTTCCCCCTCTGTGCCTGGTCTCAGACTCACATAGCTATATGTCTAGTATTTGTTCTTTGCTCTTTACACATGTAGGGACCCTTCTGCCTAGCAATCATGACCACTCCTCCCTACCTGGGAGCTGTGACCCCAAAACTAGGAATTATGTGACAGAGCTGTAAACTGAAACCTGTAAACTGAAAACTGTAAACTGTTCCCAGTGCTAGTTCAGATGTCCCCTGGTATACCTTTGTGTCCCAGTGCCTCCACCCCTAGTGTTCAGTTTCCAGGATTATTACACATTACTCCCGTCCATATATTTTATAATCCAATGATACTAGTCTTCTTGCTGTTCTTTATATATGACACTCCATCTACCAATTTCAACTGGCTATCCTTCATGCCCAGATTACTTTCCCTCCTCATCTTCACCTCCTAACTTCCTTGGCTTCATTCACATCTGAACTAAAATTCCATCTTCTTCCAGAGGCCCTTCCTAGTCTACCTTCCCTCTGACAATATTCCCATTTTATCCTGTAGATATCTTATACATAGTTATTTGCATTTTCTTTCCACCATTGGGTTGTGAAATCCCTGACAGCAGAGACTGCTGTTTGCCTTACCTTATATCCTCTGTGTTTATCACAGTGTGGGCATTTAATAAATTGCTCCTAACTGACATACTATTTCAGAAGCACATTTTTAGTTGTGTCAACTAGCTGCAATGGGAGTCTGAAACCTGTAAAGTGTAGTCCTGGAAGGCAACAATCAGACAATGCCCTAGATCAGGACTTAGAACTTAGGACCCATTGGAACTATTCTCCTGAGCCACCTTTTGATTCATTCTAGAGAATTCAGCACCAGAATCGAAGACAACACAGATCATTTCCATACAAAGCCATGGCATTTTCTCTAGAAAGTGCTGAAAGCCTGACCTTAACATGAAGTCTCAATTCAAGAAATAAGGCTGAAGAAGGAGTAAATACCCAAAAAGAAAAAGAAAAGAAACACACACCGTTGACAAAGAACTATTATGATGCCAGGGATGTATAAGGTACAAATGTAGAAGAGGAGAATGACTATAAAACAAATAAAATCTGAAAGAGCTCATCCAGACAGTTAACTAAAATTTTTAGAAGAAAAAAGCAAAGTTTTAAAAAATAATTTTAAAGAGGTATTATAAATTAATTTGAAGCTATAGACAAATAAATTGGATAAGAAATGAGAGTGCTGGAGGAAAGATTTAGAAGGAAAATTTTTCACTTGAGGTGCATAATTTTATCCAAGTAACAAGCTCCTTGAAAACTAGAATAAACCAATAGGAAACTAGTAGCATCTTTTTTTTTTTAATTTTTTTTAATTTTATTATAGTTTGCATCATTCATTTCCACAAGATTTTGAGTTACA
>CM053592.1:7987951-8000352 GCA_028646515.1 Pseudochirops corinnae
GCCTGGCGCCACAGGCTCCATGTGACCACATTCAGCCTATTAGGGAACAGAGTATACTTTCAAATATCCAAGGGTCCTCAGAGTCACGTAGCCACTTTAGCAAAGGGTCTAGGGGCAGGGAAGATCTTCAGATTCCCATAACATGTATTCTTTTTCAAATTCATTTAACTTTGTTTTATTAATTTCTGATCTATGATTTCACTAGTGTAGGGACTGTTCTGGAGTATAGATGGGCAATTCATCTATAACCCATAAATTTGGAGAGTTGGTTTCAATATGTAGGTTATCCATCCTTTCTCTTGTTTTTTCCACTCAGGTGATAGATATTGAGATCAGCCTGACTTTAAAAGAAGAGGATTGCATATTGTATTATTCTATAGGTTGATATAGTCACTCACTAATCAATCAATAAGCATTTAATAGGTATTATTATGTGCCATGCGCTATAACAAGTGAGATGTATACAAAGACAAAGAATGAAACAATCACTACTCACAAATTGCTTAGATTCTCATGAAAGAGTTGACAGTATTTAAACACATACAGAATGTGTGTGTGTGTGTGTGTGTGTGTGTGTGTGTGTGTGTGACACAGAAAAGCACAAGAATCTCTGGAGTAGATGATTGCAAAATATTTGTATTTCAATATTTCATTTCATCTCTTTGTCTTCAGTGCCTTCATGGAACATAGTAGGTGATTAAAAAATGTTTGTTGATTAATTCATTCACTGATTGATTGAAACTCTTAAGTTGGGACCCAAGAGATTAACTTCACTTTGGAGGCCATTGTGCTGGTAGGACTAGTAGTCACTCAGATATTTGCAGGTCTGATTGTCCTCTAGTGGACAGAAGGATTTTTGCAAGTGGTTAAATGTTTGCTGTTAGATAGACACACACACACACACACACACACACACACACACACGAAATGGAGTCAAATTTACAAGAATAAGAACCATTCTCCACTTGATACATGGTCAAAGAATATGAATAAGCAGTTTTCAAAGGTAGAATCTAAGCTATCAAAAGTCAATGGATGAGACTGAAAATTAGTATCATGAGTTGATAAACTCTGGCTAATAATATACTTCCTCCATCTTCAGATGCCTGTCTCTACCTCTTTGTAAGCCCTATAATCATTAAGACCAAGTATCAAAGTAAACTAAACTTTGAACCAGGGGTCTGAATTACCATAATGCAAAGTAGTAAATCAAGAATTTCAAAAGTAATGAAGTATCTGCAATCACAGATTACAGTTTTTTGTACCATTATTAAAATAAAGTATTTTTAAGATATTGTAATTTTATCTTTATCTCATCCTTTTTTTAGTTTTAATTTTATGTATGTTTTATAATGAACAACATAATATATTAGAATATTCATATTTATTTATAAGTGCATACACATATATCCAAATAATATATAGATATACGATTATAATTATATATGTATATGTACTTACACATATGGTCAAAGGCATCTATACATATAATTATATATGTATATGTTTATACACACAATTATAGATTATATATTGCTGAACTAATTTGTCACAAATGTAACATGTGCCAAAAATCTTTTGACCACTTTTCTCATATATAAATATAAATGTATGGGTATATGAAATGTTCTCAAATGATTTTTGTTTAAACTAATGAACTTGTTCGACTCAAAAGTGTGAATGTCAATGGAATAAAGCCCTACCTAAAGGGGACTCATGGACTCATGCTGCAGAGGAGAGAGAACCTGATTTGGGGAGATAACACCTTTTGGGAATATAATATCTAGCTCTACCACTTTTGTGACCTTGGGCAAATAATTTCAATTCAATCATTTATAAAATTAAAGGGTGATATTGCTTCTGACTCCAACTCTCTGATTCCACAACTAACTCAGAGATCCAACTTTAAGCAAATCCAACCTCATGCTCCCCAATTCCAATCCCATGGACTTTTTGCCTATATGATAGTATACAAAGCCAATCCTCTAAGTCATAATCACATCCTTATATATATTATATATTTATACCATATGTACATCTGTAGGAGCAACCACATCAGCGTACCCATCATGAATGCTAGTAGAGGTTCTTAGATATGCTTTACTAGGAAAGATAGCTGTTCAAGGGGTCAACAATCTTTTAAAATTGCATTAGTTAGTTCAGGGGAAAAATCAGCACCCTAAACTTCAGAAAAAAATACAAACAAAGAAAACAGAGAAAATACAAGCAGAGAAATAAAGACCAACAGACAGGGTTTCTAACTGAGAAATTAGCACAGACCAGCAGACAGATCCAACTGCCCAATCAAGGCAATACATACATAGTTACCAGAGAGAGAAGCACCAACATCTGTGTTTTTCAAAGGCAAGGGTGAGGGGAGGAGCTCTCCTTAATGGCTACCCAGAGTCTCATCTAGTCAAATCACAAGAGCACTCTTCCAATGAGTGATCCCCAAATTAAAATGCTAAACTCAGAGTGTATATACCCTTTTTAGAGCCAGAGGGCATTACAACCCTCGAGATTCAGTACCTAATTAGAAATTAATAAAAGGTGTGGAAGCCTTCCTACAAGCAAGCCTCCCCTAAGCAACTTTCCCTTAATGGGTGCCACCTGTGAGGCTTATTAATGGGGTTTCTTGAAAACCTGAGCTGTGTCTTCATTAATTTCTGACTGAATAAAACTTAGCAGTTCACATAACAATAAAAAATATCATTTTCATAGAATTTAAAACTTACAAAACACTTTATGGCTATGTCAGTTGAGCTTTGCAAAACTGCTGTGAGGTAGGCACACTACCAAATAATACTATCCCCAGTTTTATGAAATAAAAACTTAGAAGTAAATGACTTGCCCAGGGTTGCACAATGTGTATCAGAGGTAATACTTGAAATCATGTCTCCCTAATTTAGAGCCTCTCTTTTGGTAAAGCTGCCCAAACATGGGAGCAGTCTTTTCTTGGTTTATGGACTAGGTCAGTATTATTGGAATGGCATATAATGGTTTCCATCTGAGACCTTCAAGTGAGAATGATACTGTGTACTACTGAAAGACCTAATGACTTTCAGCAGATACTGTTTGTGCATAAAAGTGGAGTGACAGAATATCATAGTGCATAGAATTTTCTTCAGAATTGCTGAGGGTTACCTGAGTGACCCTATGTGAATAACATAACTTTTCATTGCCCCTAAGCAAATTTTCTTCACTAGAAATTATAGAACTTGTACATCTCTGCATTAGTAGAAACATTTTCTCACTTCATAGTCCTCTATCCAAATAAAATCACAGAATCACGTTTACCTCTTATGCTACCACCTTTTATGAAGGAAACATAATATCTTAATTTTGTCTAGTTCCCTTCTGTCTTTAGTGACTACCTAAGTATTAACAGTAAAGGCAAAATTCCTCCAAAAGTAGCACCATGAGGTAGACTAAAGAATCCTGACCTTGGAGTCAGGAGGACTTGGTCTCAAGCCCAACTTTGGAAGGTACTTGCTATTACAACCATGAACAATCCATTTAACTTCTGTGTCTCAGTATAATATTGCACCTACTTCATGGGATTGCCATGAGGATCAAAGAGACAATGTATATAAAGTCCTTGGCAAACATTAGAGTGCTACACAAGTGTTAGCTTATATTATCAAGCATACAGAAGCCATCCTCCCCATCACCATTAGGTCAGAATTATAATTTTACTGATGTCAGAGTGACAGAACCTCCTCAACCAAATCAGGTTGTCATTGGGTCTTTTCTTGCATCCTTTAGTTTTATAAAGTTTCCTGAGGGTACTGAGAGGTTAAGTTACTTGCTCAGGATCACAAAGCTATTAGTTGCACGTGGCAGGTCTTCCTGAACCCATATATAGTTCTATATGTACTACATCATGTTGCCAAGACACATGAGGAGATATTTTATAAAGTTCTCATTATGAGCACTGATCAAAGACCTGCAAAGGATCTCATAGTACATCTAGTACAAAACATTCATTTTCCAGATGAGGAAACTGAGGTCCTAGGGATGTTAGATTGTAATCACAAGTAGTAATCATCAAAGGTAAGATTAAAATCTAAGTACTATTTTCTTATACCTTTAATTTCTAAAGGCAAAAGAGAGGCAATCTATCCTACTCCCCTCAGTTTTAAAGGATCTGCCCATTCCTTTGTCCATGTGGACTTTGAGTTAGGTTTCTTTTTTATTATGAAATTATTTATTTTTTGTTTTCAACATTCACTTCCATAAGTTTTAAATATTCTCCTGCTCCCTCCCTCCTCTCTTCCCAAGACAGCTTGCAATCTGATATGGGCTCTACATATACATTCCTATTAAACACATTTTCACATTAGTCATGTTGCATAGAAGAGAATGGGAAATACCATGAGAAAAAAAAGAAAAAAATAAAATAAAACAAAAAAGAAAATAGTCTGTTTCATTCTGCATTTCAGCTCCATAGTTCTTTCTCTGGATGTTAATGGCATTTTCCATTGTGTGTCCTTTGGAATTGTTTTAGGTCCTTGCATTGCTGAGAAGGAGTAAGTCTATCAAAATCAATCTTCACACACTTTGGCTGTTACTGTGTACAATGTTCTCCTGGTTCTGCTCTTCACAGTCAGCATCAGTTCATATATGTCTTTCCAGGTTTTTCTGAAGTCTGCCTGCTCATCCTTTCTTATAGCACAATAATACTCCATTACATTTCTCAGCCATTCCCCAACTGATGGGCATCCCCTTGATTTCCAGTTCTTGGGCATCACAAAAAGAGCTACTATAAATATTTTTGTACGTATGGGCCCTTTTCCTATTTTTTAAAATCTTTTTGGGATACAGTAGGGCTAGGTTTCTTAACATTTGTATGTCATGGGCTACTCTAGCAGTCTGATGAATTGTAGGAACCACTTCTTAGAATTATGTTTTTAAACGTATGAAATAAAACCAATAGTTTGACAAAAGAAATCAGTTATATTGAAATAAAGATGTATTTTCCCCCATTCAATGTCACAGGCCTTCTGAAATCCATTCATGGACTCATGGATTCCAGGTCAAGAGCCCTCGATTTAGGAATTTTTATAATTGATTTCTGATACCACTAGTCAGGCATTCCTTTGTATTTTTCACCAGTTACTCAGGCAGCTCTGGTAGCTTAAAAACAGTCCGGGCCCTCATAGTGTTCAGAGAGAGAATTTTCAGAGTCATTCATAGCTCCACAAAAAAGAATATTTTTCATGACTGAGGAATCAGGCTATCACTCAGTGTAGCGGGTATCGAAACTCAGAGCTGCCTGAACATGAGCTCGTAAGGGTTATAATCAGGAAATTACAGTAATTTGCTCAGGAAATGAAACTAGCCAAATGTTAGGCTGCCTACCTCAACAACAGATGTATCCCTTCAGCATGCTATTTGGGACAGATTTATTTATGTGGCTCATAGATCCTTAGTCACATTTGGATTCAACCCCAATGACAGCTGTAAATCATGAAAAGTAAATGATGATTTATAACGTGTCAAAACATAGAACAATTATTCTTATGAATGGAAAACATCCTTTGTATACATTTTATAACCAGACATTATAACCATTGACCACAGAAAGAATACAAGTTAAGAGTCTGTGCCAACAACCTAGAGAGAGCAGTCTCAAGGTCAAGGAATTATTTAATAGAATAAGCTGGAGAGTTATGATTAGATTGATGTTGTCATTTATGTTACATCCAAGAGCAAATAGAATTCTTAAGTGTAATTTCTTCTTATTTGATGATCTCTACCACTCATTCATAATTTCAGATTGATTTCACATAATCTTTATCTGCTTCTTTTCTGTTCTATCACCATGAAAACACAAATTCATTTAGAAACCTTGTCAAGGCTAGTACGGTAATCACAGATGAAAACATTCTGTTCTTATTTGTGAGCCAAATGCTAACTTGCTTACCCCAGAGGATCTGGAATTCACATGACAACATTGTGCACTGGGGAATTTCTCTTGGGATAAAGAGACCAGGAAGTATATACAAAATGTAATAGACCTAAGGTACATATTTGGTGGTTAATAACAGGTTCCTGAAACTTCAAAAACCCTCAATCTTCTTTCTATTTACCATGATCCAAAGCTACATTATTATTTTTTTTTCTTTTTGAAAGAAAGAAAAAGTGTTCCAGGCGTGTTTCTGGCTCCAAAGAACTCCAAAGCAGTCCTTCATTTTTTGTTTTTAGCAAGTGTACGAATCTTTAAAATCCTCCAAAAGCATAGAATAAATAGTTCCAAATGTTATCAAAAGACACCTCTTTCTCAGCCTCCAGTCTAATGGCACAGTCTGAAAGGAGACTGAGTCAAAACAGTTTCTGTTGTTTTGACGTAGTCCAAGTCTCCAGTAAAATTCTTCCTTCCAGGATATTCCCCATTATTTGACAGATTTCTCTGTGCTTTGTTTGAAAATCTAAGATAAGCTTTGCTGTAGCACATATGAAAGGAAATCAGTGGAAATACCATCTATGTAAACTTGACAAGCTTGATTCATGAAAGGGAGCTGAAATCTCAACAGTGCCTTCGTCAGAAATGTTACAGCGCCTCCCGCCTGTCATTGTTGTGATTCTGTCTCCCCTAGCAACAGATCATGGTTTGTTTAACCTAAATAAATCTTGAAGAGGTTGACATTGAGATGATTTAATGGATAATATAGCTGGGGGCTTGTTAAACTACCAAGAATTAATCCTGTTGGGTTTCGCAAAGAGTTCCTGCTCCAGCCTGCTAGATCTTTCTGTCTACACAGCATGTGTCACAGCAAGATGATCTGGCATTGGAAGACTAAATTATTCCTCAAAATCAGATGATTGCTCTTTGAGCAAAGGGGCTACTATTTCATGACCATATTTAGTTTTGAAAAAGTGAACCCAACAGCTCAATTTGCAATGGACTTGTGCCCAGTTGACACTAACAATGAAATGGTGGAAAGAACAAACAATAGCCCCAGTGCTTTAATAGAAAGTGGTTTGCTTTGTTTTCATTTTTATGTTATGTCATTGGGTCTTTACTTGTTTCAAGGTAATATCATTATCCCTATTTTACAGGTGAGGAAATGAGAGTGAGAGAGATTAAGAGAATTGTCCAGGGAGAGTCACAGAGCTAATAATGATCTGATTCAATTCAGGATTCAAACTCAGATCTTCCCATCTCCACCAAACACTATGCCACCTAGCTGCCTATTCAATTTAAGACTCAAAGAATATTTCTTAAAGCTTATTCAGTAGATTCAGTGAGTGCAAGAGGTAGTATTTGAATTCAGATCTTGTAATTATAGAACTAATAAATCTGTCCACTCTAACATGATGCCTCTCTGGTGAATACTATGCATGTCTTCCTCACCCCATCCTGGGCCTTGCCATCCTAAGAAGGAAGGGACAAATAGAGAAAAATGCTTTGACCAAAGATCACTGTGGGGGAGAAAGACGGGGGAAGAGATGAGTTGGTGATGTTATGGTAAGGATGGTGGAAGGAGGACTTATAGAATGAGGAACCTTGATCCTACTCCAATATGTTACCCCAGTGGAAATTTACATTGCCCTATATCACGTTGGCTACACTGATAACGGGGAATGTATTGATATTTCTGCTGTTCAGAACACATGTACTATCCCAGACCTCAGTCCCATGTTTAAGATTTTTAAAATGATCTACTTTAAGAAATTTGAACACATAGTCTCTATAGCCAAAAAAAGAAAAATTCTAAAATCCTATGACCTCAGTATTCAGTAAGATTTTAAGATCTCTCTCTCTCTCTCTGTCTCTCTGTCTCTGTCTCTGTCTCTGTCTCAGTCTCTTTCTCTCTCCCTCTCTCTCTGTGTCTCTCTCTCTTGTTCTCTCTGTGTCTCTCTCTCTTGTTCTCTCTCATCTATCTATCTATCTATCTAATCTATCTATCTATCTTTCTAATCTGTCTGCCTGTCTATCTATCTAGTCTATCTAGCCATCTATCTATTCATCTATCATTTCCTTTTAAAGGAGAGAAGAAGAGGATGTGAAAAGTACAAGTGACCAGTCAAAGAAAGAGATTTTACCCTTTTTGCTCTGATTTCAATGAGTGGGCAGTAGAATAATTTCATGGGCAGAGTGCTGAACTGAGATTCAAAATATCTGTGTCCTCATCCCAGATGATCCTGGACAAGTCACTCAACCCCTGAGCTTCAGTTTTCTCATTCAGGAGTGTGTGACCCACCATCCTAGGCCTGTGTTCAGCAGACTCTTGGCTATTTTTTTTCCCCAGGAAATATTGTTCTGTTTCTCTTTGAATCTCTGGCACTAGCAAAGCCTGAGCATTGCTGAAAAGGGCAGAAGCACATGATTTTGACACTACAGGGCACCGAGTCTAACAGGAATTACTTTTTTCTTTATTTCCATTTCAGAATTAAAGGAAAGGAAGCTGGATTAATAATAGTAACAAGGGTAATAGTAACTGGCATTTCTATCACATCATTTATGAGCCAATTGCCTTCTGAATATCCTCTTAGTAGATCCTCATGATAACCCTGGGACATAGGCCCTATTTTTATTCCCATTTTTTGGGGAGCATTTGAGGAAATTGAGATGAGCAGTGTTCAAGTGACTTACCCTGGTTCACACATCTAGTGTCTAAGGACAAACTTGAACTCAGGTTTGTCTGAATCCCTGCTCATCATTTTTCCCACTGCATCACCTACAGATACAGAGGAGTGATGACAAGAAATATCCATATTATATTACCCTTTTTTGTTTTTCTTTTGAGAAGGGTGTTTCTGGTTTTATTTGTACTCATCAGTAGTGTGGAAACCAGTATCAGAAGCATTATCTATAGACATAACTGTCCTTTGACTCATTGAAATTTTAGGAAAAATCTTCACACAGCTCTTCAAGTGATTTAACTTCCCTCTGATCCCAGAATCGTTAGACTTAGAGGTGGAAAGGACGTTGGAGACAGTAACACTTAGGATTTTTAAAAGTAAAGGTTACTTCTAACAGGTCTTTTTAAAAGGTCTTGGAATACAACATATCGAAGAGCAAAAGAACTGGGGCTCCAGCCAAAAATATCATGCCCTGAAAAGTTAACCATTATCTTGAATGAAAAAAAAAATGGGCAATTGTTAAATTTTCAGATTTTCAAGACTTTATTTAAAAAAAACAAACAAACTAGGATTTATCATATAATTTGACATACAAGAACTGATATAAATATAAGGTATATAAGAAAGACTGATTAAAGGGATCCATAAGGACAGACTGTTCACTTTTTATGAATGTAAACTGTAAAATTTATGTTTAAGAGTAATTAATAATTGGGTAGTTCATAAGAAAGATTGGGGAGAATCTGGGCATGATATGAGTTTAAAAAGCAAAACCATTTATGAACCATTAAAAAGAGTAATTATTATATACAAATGAGGTTCAAGAAGAAGAAGTGATGCATAGGAATTAGATGGGGGAGGAGGGTTGGTAGTTCTGGTAACCTACTTTCATCGGGAATGGGTATAAGAGGAAATAATACATATGTACTTAGAAGAGTATAAGAAGTCTTTGTAAGAGTATAAGAAATATAAAGTCTTCTAAATTCAGAAGAAATAAAATGGTAGGGGCACAGGGAGCAGGGAGAGGATAAGGGAGGGATGTCTAGAAGGAGGGTGAGGGATAGGTAAATAGGGGCATAGAAGGGTGTTTAGATTTATGGGAAGGGGAGGATCTGAGAGGGATCCTTGAAAGGGGGTAGACAAGTCGTAGGTGGGCAAGTTAGTAGGTAAAAATAAAGTAGAGGAGGCAGGAGGGATAGGAAACAAGATATGCATATACACAAAAACAAAGATCGGGAGTAAAATAGGTTTGGCAATGTATATGTCTATATATGTATGTATGTATATATGTATATGTGTATGTATATATCTATAGCTATGGAGAAACATATCTAAACTTTATTGTAGCCTTCTACGGGGGGTTATGGGAAGAGGGAAAAAAAAAAAAACAAAGTAAAAAAGTGCCCAGCAGAGAACAAAAGAAAACTCACAAGGAAGCAAAGCAAAGATGGACAATTCTTAGCACAACGAGTATTTTTTATCATATAGGCTTTCTTGACATGAAAATTTATTGTTACATATTTTGAATCCTCTTATGTTCTGTGATTCACATGACATGCTTTTATTTCTTTATAACTTTGTATTTAAGTTCCAATATTTAAGTTTATGATATGTTTGTTTTTTTTTTTTTTAATTCTCTATTTGTGTTCTGGCATTTAAGGCTAAAATAAAATTTTGAGGAAAAAAAGTAAAGGTTATAAATCTCACCAGGGCAAGTAGCGTGATGTATTCATGACCTCAGCAGGCATGGGGAAAGAGCTAGAGATCCCAGGAAAATGATTACTTCTGGGGAAGCTTAACCTCATGGGAAGGAGCTTCCTAATTGAAATTATCATTATTACCAACTGAGCTGTGGCAATAGAAATGATAACAGTACTCTATGAATGCAGATCCCTGGGGCAAAGTCCAGGCTTCCCTCTACTACTTAGAGTTCTTCTTTGAGGTCATCTAGTCATCCTCTTATTTTACATACAAAGAAATTGAGGCAAACAGAGGTTAGGTGACCTTCTCAAGGTCACACAAAAACCAATGGCAGAGCCCAGAACTGAATGCAGAATTCCTTTTCAATTCAATACAGAAAGGATATACAGTCAGAAAGCAAGAGTCACCTAAACTCTCTCAGCCTCAGGTTTCTTAACCTATAAAATGAGAGTATAGAACTAGAGCGTCTCTAAGCAGAGCTACAACTAAGGAAGGACAGCCTGGGCTTTGACCTTGAAACCTGAATCTTGAAGTTACATGAAATCATCCAGATGCTCATTTTGTGTGTGTGTGTGTATGTGTGTGTGTGTGTGTGTGTGTGTGTGTGTGTGTGTGTGTGTGTAGAAAAGGTTTTCCACGAACTTTAGGTTTTAGAAATTGAAACAACTAATCAATGTTATAGGCAGCTGGGTAGTGCAATGTATGTAGAGCAGGACCTGGATTCAAGAATATCAAACACTAATTATGTGACCCTGGGCAAGTCACTTAACTTGGCTCAATTTTCTCATCCAAAAATGAGATGGAGAAAGAAATGGCAAGCTTTCCACCAAGAAAACATCTGCCAAGAAAACCCTGGCTGGGGTCTTGAAGAGTGAAATATGACTGAACAACAGCACCCCCTAAATACTTATGTCACGCTTCAAAATGGAAAAAGAAGGATTCATGTTGTGTTCCTCCAGGCAACACGGGTTTAGCTTTGCTGCTAAGAATCACTACTGATTACTTGTCAGATACAAAGCCGTGGTTTACCATATATCACTTGCATGACTCAGCTCATGTTTATATAATGGCAAACACATTTAAGGAAGCAATAAAGTGGTGACTAAAGAGATGGGTGTTAGGTTCTTAGAGGAGAATCAAACGTGTGAGGAAGCAGGGATGAAAGGCCAGGGTTGTGTAAACTCTAACTAGAGAGGAAGAAGGAAGACTTCTAACTACCTTTTCTTGGATTATATCCATATCCAAGTGAATATGTTGCCCCAAGATGCTTTGTGGCAGGAAATGTGATCCTTTAAGGGAAGAAAAGCCTTGGTGACTTATGGGAGAAGCTTGTAGAGGGTGATAATCAGCCCATTAACATGCTAGAAGAACTCTAGTGGGAGGTTTGTTGATTTTGGAGGAACAGAGGAGGTGAAGGATTTATTGAATATATTGCATTGGGTGTCAACTATTTAACACAGTCAACAAGGGGGAGTGCCTTGTCTATAGGAAGGAGGTTGACTAGAAATCATAAAGGAACACAACTGAATTATCTTCTATTCCACTGGGAATTGAAATGGATAACTAGTATAGTGCCCTGGAAAAGGAATTATGGGATCTTCTTAATATGGATGCACAATCTAGGGATAAAGGCTGATACTGTAAGTAATCTGGGGAAGCAAGGAATAGTTTACCTGTCAAATTTTTGGAGTAGGGAAGACTTTATGACTAAAGAAGAACTAGAGAGCATTATAAAATGCAAAATGGATAATCTTGATTACATTAAATTGAAAAGTTTCTGTACAAACAAAGCCAACATAACCAAGATTAAGAGGGAAGTGGGAAATTGGGAAAGAATTTTTACAACCAGTGTCTCTGATAAAGGCTTCATTTTAAAAATATACAAGGAATTAAGTCAAATCTATAAGACTACAAGTCATTCCCCAATTGATGAATGGTCAAAGGATATGAACAGGCAATTTTCAGAGGTAGAAATTAAAGATAAGCATATGAAAAAATGCTCTAAATCACTATTGATTCGAGAAATTCAAATCAAAACAAGTTTGAGGTACCACATCTCACCAGCCAGATTGGTTAAGATAATAAAACAGGAAAATTACAAATGCTGGAGA
>CM053592.1:8000452-8016991 GCA_028646515.1 Pseudochirops corinnae
GAGCTGTGAACTGATACAACCATTCTGGAGAGCAATCTGGAACTATGCTCAAAGGGCTTATAGATAATTGCATTCCTTTTGACCCAGTAATACTGCTTCTGTGGTTGTATCCCAAAGAGATCACAGAAGTAGGAGGAAGACCCATATGTACAAAAATATTTATTGCAGCTCTCTTTGTGGTGGCAAAAACCTGGAAATTAAGGGGATGTTCATCAATTGGGGAATGGCTAAACAAGTTGTGGTATATGAATGTAATGGAATACTGTTGTGCTATAAGAAATGGGGAGGAGATGGACTTTATATTTACCTGGAGAGGCTTATACAAACTGATGCCAAGTGAGAAGACCAGAATCAGGAAAAATTTGTACACAATCACAGACACATCATATGTGTGATGACCAACCTTGATAAACTGGACTCTTCTCAGCAACGTGCAGTTGTAAGACAACTCTACAAGTCTCAGGATGGAAGGAGATATCTACATTCCCAGAAAGATCTAGAAAGAACAGAGTTTAAATGGAGACTGAAGCAATCTACATGCTATCGTTCTTTTCCATGTTTGGTTTTTCTTTTTTCCCATTGTTCACTCCATTGGTTACAACCCTTCTATACAACCAGACTAATGTCCAATTTTTGCAGATCCTATATTTGATTGCATGATACCATAGGGGGTGGGAGGAGGGAGGGGAGAAAATTTGAAACTCAAGGGATTGTAGAAGTGAATCTTGTAAACTAAAAGTAAATAAACAAATCAATTTAAAAAATAAAATAAAATATCATCCCTTCCTATTAAAAACAAACAAACAAACAAACCAGAATGCTATAATCCCTCTGGAGATCAGTAGATCCAAGAAGTAAATTGATCAAAGAGGAAAGAGATTTGCCCACACACAGAACCATGTCATCTGGGTTACATGACCCTTCTAATTGCCCAAATGAATAAACCAGTGAGGCCTGATAGCTAAATGCCCTATTTTTGCAAGTTACATGAAAGTCAATGGTATTGCCCAACCATACAGTGAAGAAATATAATTCAAGAAGACAGGAAAACTCCAGTGATATTTTCATCCATTTTCCATCTGAAAGAATAAAAAATTCCACAGGATTAATTGTGTAATCAGGATAAATGCTTGATGTTGGTGTTGGAGACAAAAAGTATACCAGATTCCTCAGCAAAGTACATGTGGTCTTTGAAGATAACACCCTTAAATGGTGTCATATCTATGTGCTAAAGGAGGTTCTTGGTATCTTTTGAAGGTTGGCTAGCCTGCGGAAGGGGGATTTTAAATTGGATTTGGGAGTATTTATTAACCAATCCCAATGGTAACTGATTTTTTTAGAATAGGCCCAACTTTGGAAGTGGATTTGAGAATTTCTAATGTAGATGATGGAGTTTCCAAAAAAAGACATAAACGTAAGTGACCCCTAGGTTCTTGAAATATTTATACGTAAGTGTAAGGAAATTGACCTTTTACAAACCCAGATGCAGAAAAGGGGCTTGGCAATGAGCTGGTAGATGGTCAATTGATCCTGTTATGAGATCCAAATAAGTCGCTTGAGTAAATTAGAAAAGGGGCAATAAACATAGGACGAGGAAGAGAAGGCCGTGCCTCTGTGTGACCTGCAGAAGTCAGTTAAATGTGTCCAGGATGGATGCTGGAAAGGAACCTCGGCTTCTGATGGGCTGTGTAGGAGACATGTGAAGCTGGAGAAAAAGAAGCCATATTAGGGCAAAGAGAGAAGACTCGCAGGAAGAGGCAACCCCCTAAAGACATGGGACAGGACGCGGAGAACAGAGCTGCTTGGGCTAGTCAGGAGGCAGGGGTTTTCTTCTCCCCTCGCCATCTCATCCTGGACTATAGACCCTAAAGTAGCAATGTCCTGGGTACCTACTCTGAACTCCCTGGCTTCCTGTAAGGCCCAAATAAAAGCCTTCCTTCTATAGGGAGCTGTCTTTAGCACCTCCTAATTCTAGGGCCTTTTCATTTGATCCTCCCAATAAGCCTGGGATATAGGGACTATGATTACCCCCATTTTACAGTTGAGGACACTGAGAGAAATTGAAGTTAGTGTCTTGCCCAAGATCCCAGCCCTAAGAAAGTGTCTGAGGCCAGATTGGGAGTTCAGGCCTGGTACTCTATTCACTAAGGCACCTAGGAGAGTAAAAAGAGAAGTAACCTAAGGTTCACTACTGCTGGCTAAGGGCTATGGGACCTTTCTATCGGATTTGCAACTGAAACCTTCCATGTGTATTATCTCTCCTGATTGGAATGAGAGCTCCTTGATAGCAAAGACTGACTTACTTTTCTTTTTTTGTGTCTAGTCTTGGCCCAGTGCTTTGTACATAGTGACTACTTAATATAAATACCTTATGTATTCATTCATGTTAATAAGGATCACTTTTCCTCACTGATCCCTGCACATCTTTTGAGGAAGAAACTATCATTGTCATCCCACAAATTTCTTAGTTACTCCCTCTTTGACAGACAGCTCAGTGTGTGAATAACTAAAATTTTTATTACCTACCATTTTGCCAAAGTCCAGTTATTAAATAAAAAATAATAAATAAAGTTTTCATTTTTCTCCAATCCAGTGGTTTATAAAATGCCCCAATGACACTTTTTTTTCTGTTTCCACTCCTTTGATCCTCATCCAACTGTTCACTATCAGGTTGCTAGGCCTCACTTTCCGCTGTCCCCTCACCCTCCCAAACAAAAAGAAACAACAGTAACTTGGTTTTCTGGATAGAATTACATGCATATGTATCTGATTAACTGACAATATTACTCCACTGTACCTCTTATCTACAGTGTTTCTTTAGAAATAGGCATAGTTCCCCTTGGCGATACTCTATCCCCTACTCTGGGCATGTGCAAATGCATTTTCTGACTGCTTCCTGTGGACCATTGTAATGCATCTGATCAGTTGCTAAGCCAGAGCTCCATGGATATACTAAAATTAGGCCAATCCCCACTCTTCTGGCCTCTCCTTCCTTCTGGTCTCAACTTATACTGAAAATGCTGTGAACTCTGGAGGGTAAGTGATGGGGGTGGGGAGAGCCCTCCTTTGTCCTTCACCACACCATAAGATATGATCCCATGGGATAGGAACACTTCCTGATTGGGTCTTCTTTACTTTGATCCAAGATTTTGTGAGATCTCATAGGGCAGCTGTCATCTTTTCCCCTGTCTCCCTGAACAGCAGTATATTGTTTATTGGAGATATTGTAGAGGCAGCAGCGGAGGCAAACCAGCCAATAGGGAAAGAATCTCCCCCAGAGAAAGAAACCACTAGAAAGAAAAGGCTCTACATGCATCAACCAGGGTATATTCAGAGGACATGAAATATAAATTAGCTGGAGAGTAAGTCTTACAAATGTCCTACTGGTGCTGGGCTACTAGCTACTCAACTGATCTAAATCCTTTCATGAAACTTTATTGTTTGGCATTCCCCTTCCTGGGTGAGAATCAAGCTGTTCATTCCATATTCCATTCATATTTGTAATGTGGTAAGTTGTTTTGCTTCCTTTCCCCACTTTCAGGAGGCCCCCTTAGAAAAGAAGTCAAAATAGAACTTCTCCTCAGAAGCCTGAGGTAGAGGTTGAATGGGTATACCAGATAACCAAGGTCCTCTGTGGAAGAGACAGGCAACCCCAGAGGAATAACCCAAGGTGAAGACAGATAAAGGACATGGACTGGAGGCCACAAACCCTGATTGTCCCAGTCTGGAGGTAGAGAGATTCAGGGGTATATACATGAGTATATTTTGGGATGTATGGGGTATTCAGGAAGGACTAACACTACTGGCATGAGGGTTTGCTGAGCCATTTTATTTCT
This sequence comes from Pseudochirops corinnae, assembly GCA_028646515.1. NCBI lineage: Eukaryota > Metazoa > Chordata > Mammalia > Diprotodontia > Pseudocheiridae > Pseudochirops > Pseudochirops corinnae. Next base: position 8,004,289 of record CM053592.1, read on the forward strand.
CAGAGGTGCTCAGTCACTTTTGGTGTCCACCTGGCCCCCAACTCTCACCTGTGGCTCCATGCTCAGCAGTCACACCCCTGTAAAACCATCTTGGGAGAGGGTTAAACCAAGCTGAGGGGAAGTGCCAGGCCTCAAACCCATCAATGAGTTAGGGGGATGTCTACCACAAGCATGTAAAGCCTTCCCCCAGCAGAATGGGCAGATCAGAACAATTTGTTCCAACAGTCATGGAGACAGCTGAAGCCGGTGCTTGTGGAATGCTTTGAGATTGGTCAGTCCTCCACAATACCAAGATCACCCACTGCATCCTGGGCCATCACCAGTCATCTTGACTTTTGTCTCGACGCTGGACTTTGATGACTCTGGAAGAGAGAGGTTGATGACTTTGTGAGACTTTACCTCATATACATTCAATTCACATATAAGTCAAGACATCACCCAATGATGCCAAAAAAGAATGTACAACAACATGAGGATATTCCACCTATGAGTCTTGTGTCACCAGTTTTCATCTATGAGAGCAAATTTGGCATTTTTATATTGGGCTCTTGAGTCTACCTTCTTGAAGACACATTCTTGGTTCATTTGTATGGATACCTGAGGGGTTTCACTGCAGTCTCTCTTCTTGGCTTTTGTCCTTCAGTAATTACTGGTGCACTCTTTTGCCAATCTTCTTCCAGGATTATACATTCCATATCTAGAAATACATTATCATGCTTTGGAGATCTCTGTGTGTGATTTTCTCTCTCCTCCAGCTTTTTAATTTAAAGACTTCTTGGTCAGTTAGAAACATAGCACCTTTTCAGCAAAGGAGCTAATGGAGACTGTAATTAATTTTTGACTGGAAGCAGGGATTGGAGGATCATGGGAAGCAGAAGGAGGAGAAGGGAGAAAATCCAAAACTATTGGAATCTTTGGGCAAGAAACATAAGAAGACACTGCTGATTTCAAGGGAGGAATTTTATTATACTGGACTTCAGATAGTTATGAACAGCTGGAGGCTTGTCTGGCTCACAGACCTGCTTAAAAAGTGACCTGCAAGGACAGGATATGGTGCTCTGTTGGGATGGGATGAACATATCCCCTTTTCACTTCCTACCTCTCTCCACCTTGATATCTTTGTGTTTCCAAAATTCTAGTTGACCTTACCTGGTTTGTTGACCTTACTTGGTTTGGGAGAACTGGCATCACTTATTCTTAAATTTTGCTTTTTGCTATCTGTAATTTTACATTGGGTGTTTTTTCCATGTAGAGATAAGCTAATTCTCACTGCATTCTAAGCAAGTGTTTGCTATGAGAGGGTGGATAACATTATGGAGGAATTACAAAGGAAACCTCTGAAGAAATAACTACAACCCTAACCAAGAGTTTGTGCTGAGGTCTCTCTGTTCCTATCTCTCTCTCTCTCCATTTCTGGCTCTCTGACCTTATCTCTTTCTTTCTGTATCTCTCTGTGCTTTTGTGTCTCTTTAACTCTCTGTTTTTGTCTCTTTCTCTTCTCTTTGTCTCTGTTTCTGTCTCTGTCTTTGTCTGTCTGACTCTCAACAAGATGGGGCTTCATAGGACAGAACTAAAACTAGAATCAGAATCACAGAATTAGATATGTGGTTTTGCCTCCTGGAGGGTTTTGGGCATTTTCAAAAAGAGGCACAAATAAGGTTGGCACTCTTCACCAGGCCAGAGTCTGCTGGCTACTGCCTCCTGCTATCCAGCTTGTGATAATGAGCATCCAAGTTCTAATCTCATTCCCCAACTTTTCTCAGCCCAGACATCCTAGGGATGAAAGGGAGGCCCTTGCCAACATGGACATAGATATTGGGGATATTGCAGAGGCAGCAGCAGCAGCAAACCCACTGATGAGGAAAGAATCTCCACAGAGGAAGAAACATAGACCAGGGCTCCTCTGCTATTCTCTGTGTCTCTGTTTGACTGGAATGGCTTTTAGACAACCTTTTTGGGTTCCTGGAGGAATCTTGAGGAATTTTATTCAAGATCTCCAAAAGCCATGAGGAACTCTGGGAATGCTAAGTACTTTCCACCAGGCCTAGAGGTAAACTATTTGGCCGACCAAGTCTCCTTGGTAATGTGTCTTAAGGAATGGCAAATTTTAGCCAAAGAAGGGGGACACCAGTCACTTGAACTCACTGAGACTCATTTTTCCCCTCTCTAAAATGAGGGACTAGATGAACCCTGAAATAGCTTGTAACTGTATATCTATGCATAGAATTTGAGATTCTAGCTCTGAAAGCCTATGATGCTATGATTATAAGTTTCTCAAAATTCAACAAATCTAGATGGAGAGAAACAACAAATTACATTTTAAAAATGTCCCTATTCTCTTATCCCTCTCTGCCCTTAAGAAAATTAACATCCTTTTGGGTCTATGTTCATACTACTCCCCAAATATGGCCTCCTTTTCAGTCTAGTTTCAGCTTAGGTTGAGTGGCTTCTCCCTAAGCACTGAGGGAAGGATTCCTTCATTTTGTCAACTCCTGGAAGGCATAACTCTCCAGATTTATGACTTCCTGCTCTTTGTGCCCCTGAAGGGGGTGAACTGAGCATGCCATGTTCTGACTGTTGTTCAGTGTGTCTGTTTACAGATTTCAACATCATGGTGATAGGTGCCATAGAAATGGAAAGAATATTTGCCAACTAGAGTGTTTATCATCGCATGATTTCCCAGGGTGCCAACGACAGATCTCATCAAGACTTATCTCTAAGATATAGGACACATTCTGACAATTATAAACACTCAAGGCACATTAAAAAAACAAACAAACAAAAAACTAAAGAATATTTCATTGAACCAAAGTAACATTCTCCATCCCTAGAATGAGAGATGAGCAAAATTTGGACTTTCAGAATCAAGACTCAGTAAAACATTATTGGGAGAATGGGAGGGAAGGAAATTCTTGGAAACTTGTCTTGTAGGATACTAGTGAGTCTTTTAAAGTAGTCTACAACCACACATGCCTCATAAGCTTTTATAGGCATGTTTATAAGTTTTTATAAGGAGGAGGCATGGGAGAGAAGAAAGGCTCTGGATTCACATGATCTAGACTCTAGTCATACCGATAACCCATACCCCTACATGATCCTGGACAAATCATTTGTCTTCCATTGGTTTTAGATTTTTTTTTAAATCTGTAAAACAATGAGCTTAGACCCAATGGTCTGTAAGGTCCCCTTCAGTACAGCATTTAAGATCTTATGTTTTAAATTAGAAGAGAGAGAGGGAACATGCTAGATTGTTCTCTCGTATCTTCAAGTAGAGTAAAATTCTAGGAAACAGTTTTAAAAATTGTATTCCTAGTAGCCACTTGAATTTCAGAAATATGATGGGCTTTCAGTTTAAGGGGAAAGAGTAGCATCAAATGAACCAATAAAAGTTCCAGTATCATAAAAGATTCCAACTTAAGGACAGAGAGAGAAATGAAATGAAATGGAGAGAAATGAAATGGAATGAAATGGAGAGAAATGAAATGAAATGAAATGAAATGAAATAACAGAGCTTCAAAGGGTTTCCTTGCTATGGGTAAGGTGTACTGAGAGTCTCTTCCTATGCCTTCCTGCCTTTTTCTGGAACATATGACAGGAGCACTTAGCACAGTGCCTGCCACACTTTTGTTGTTGAGTTTGTTTACAATTGTGTCTGAGTCTTAATGACCCGTTTGGAGTTTTCTTGGAAATGCTGCCATTTCCTTCTCCAGCTCAAGGTCAGACTACTAATAAGTGTTTAAAACCAGATTTGAATTTATGAAGAGAAGTATTCAGCTCTTAATCAATGTTTATTGACTGACTGACTGAAAGGAAGTGTCATCCAGCAGGAGATGACACAGAAGACTGGATAACCAGGTCTGAAGTGTTTTGTCAAGGCAACCCCCAAAATGAGCTGCGTCACTCTGAAGACTCAGTTGCCAAGTTCACTCATTTGATCCCTGCTTTAGGGGGCAGGGGAAGAAAAAAGCACATTTGTCTCTTTTTGTCACTGAAAAAAAATTGAAATCTTATTATCACAACCATTATTTGTAAGAACCTTAAAAAAAGTCTATCAAACTCAGCCACACAAATCAACCTCTTGACAAAGTACAATCTCTGATAATAGCGAGCTTAAACCACTGAACAGCCTGTCTGTGACTAATTGCACATATCACTTTTAACTTGTGTGTTTTACTGATTATGTACAGAAAGAATGTATTATCTAACTTTTTATGATACCAAAGTTTATGAGGTGAAGTTAGCAAGTATTTATTAAGGAATTACTATAGAGTAGGCACCAGGTGAAGTTCTGATGATTCAAAGGAAGGCAAAAACCATCCCTACCCCCTAGAAGCTCATAGTCGAATGGAGGAAGCCATATGTAAAGAACTGTGGATATAGCCAGCAAGGATAGATTGGAATAATTAACATGGGGGCGCTAGCAGAAGAGGGCATAAGAAAGTCTTGCTCCAGAGGGTCGAATTTTAGTTCACAATTTAAAGCAAGCCAGGGAAGCTAGGAAGCAGTGATGAGCGAGGAAAGCATTCCAAGCATGGAAGGCAGGCAGTGAAAAGGAGCAGGGAACTGGAGTAGGCAGATGGAAAGTCAAAGAGGGGTGTTTTGGGGCTAAGTGTAACTGGCTTGCAAGAGTCCTTTGTTAAAATTTCAGTGTGTCTTGTGACCTTATTGTGTTGATTGTCTAGATTTATGAAAGGGTTAATATGCCAATTAAATTTAAAAGTGTGTTTATGTGTATACTCCCTCCACTCTAGGTCTAGTTGTTAAATATTTACTAGCAAATCTCTAGTCTTATATGAGGAACAGAAAGGGTCCCTGGATCGTGGAGTACATAGAGGGAGACAGGATTTAAGAAGGCTGAAAAAGTGGGTAGGAGTCAGGTTATGGAAGGGTTTGAAAACCAAAGGATTTTATTTTTGATCCTAGAGGTGATAGGAAGCCACTGGAGTTTATTGAATAGTGGAGCGACATGATGAAACTTGTGCTTTAGGGAAATTAATTTGACAGGTAAGTGGAGGATGTGTGGAGTGGGAAGAGACATGACATGGAGCCCAATCAGCAGACTATTGCAATAGTCTAGGTAGGAAAGGGTGAGGACGTGCATTGGGGTGGGGGTGGGGGGTGTTATAGGAGAAAAAAAGAGTGAATATGAGAGATGTTGGAAAGATCAAATCAACAGGACACGGCAACAGATTGAATATGGTGGGGGAGTGGAGGGTGCAAAAATGACACCTATGAGACTGGATGATAGCAAGGATGGTGGCATCTTCAAAAGTAATAGGGAAGTTAGGAAGATGGAAAATTGGGGAAGGGGGAGGGAAGAGATAATGTGTTTAGTTTTGGACATGTCAAGTTTAAGATATCTGCAGGACATCCAGCTTGAAATGTTCAATAGGCATTTAGAGATGCAAGCCTGGAGGTCAAGAGGGAGATTTGGTCAATAATCATTTATTTTAATATTTCTTTAGGGACTCAGCAATCAACAAATGTGGATATTTACATATTTAAAGGATACAAAAATATAAAAGAAACCATGAATATGTTACATACTGATTTTTAAGTTCCTATACTATACCTATCTGTACACTTCTCTTCTTTCTTTGTGTTTTTCAGTGTTTTATTAACAACCTTTCTTTCTTCTCATTTATTCATTAATGATGCCACCAATCCCGTTGGAACTGTAACAGTCCTCTGCAAAAAAGCTGCGTCTTGTAACACATAACTATAAATCAAGTGAAGTAATCATTATATTGGTCATGATTCTGTGATTCCTGCCCATCAAGAGGCAGAAAATGTGCTTCTTCATCAATCTCCCTGAGTAGTGGTTGGTCATTGCATTGAGTCACACACGTTTGCACGTGTGAACGTGTGAGTGTCTGGATGCACGCATCAATGCTATTTGCTGTAAAAAAAGTACTGGAAATAGAATATTTTTTCATCCGTGGATGGCTGAACAAATTGTTGCACAGGAATGTAATGAACATTATGATGTTGTGAGAAAGAAATAGCAAATGGTCAAGGAAACATGAAACAATTACATAAACTGATATAGAGTGAATAGAACCATAAATGTGAATAGAAATAAGAATAAATTATACAATAACTGCAATATTGGAAAGGAAAAAAACTCTGAAAGACTTAAGAACTTAAGTCAATACAATGATCTCTCTTTTTCTATTCCCCTCTATCTTTCTGCTTCTCACTTATATATATTTTGCATGAATACATGACAAATAAAATAATAAATTATATAACCAATATTGTAAAGGTAAATATACAGTAAATGTTATATATACACATATTCATGCATCAGTTTATACATGAACATGTGTATAGATAACATTTCCCATTTAAAAATAATTTCCTGGGAGGGGGGAATCTACCTAATAATGGTATTACTGGTTCAAAGAGTAAGTAATTTAGTGATTTGGAGGTTATAGTTACATTTAGACTTCCAGAATGATCAAACCGATTTCACAACTTCATCATCAATAGTTCATCAATATCACTGACCTTTCAGACCTTCTCTAATGACTGCTATTTTCCTCTTTTTTCTTTTGGTCACCTTTGGAAATTTGATGACTGTGAGGTAGAAATTGCTTTGATTTCAATTTCTCTTATTATTAATGATTTAGATCCTTTACCATTTATCTACTGGGAAATGGCTCTTATTCTTATATCTTGTGTGTGAGTGTGTGTGTGTGTATGTGTATATATATATATATATATATATATATATATATATATGTGTGTGTGTGTGTGTGTGTGTGTGTGTGTGTGTGTGTGTGTATGTGTGTTTATGTATACATGTTTATCTGATATGTGTTTATAGTTAGATACACAAATCTATTTGTCCATCTATTGGGTATCAGATTTGTATTAGATAAATATATTTCAAGATAGATTGATCTATCTGTCTATCTGTCTATCCATCTATCTATGTATCTATATCTATCTATCTATTTATTATCTATCTATCTATCTGTCTATCTATCTGTCTGTCTGTCTGTCTGTCTATCTATCTGTCTGTCTGTCTATCTATCTACACTAGAGATCAAATCTGCATCAGATAAGTTTGCTGTAAAATTTCTTGTTAAATATTTCCCTTTTAATTCTAACTTCATTGATGTTAGTTGTTCAAATTTTGGACAGAATTTTATGAATAGAAACAAAAACAGGGCCTTCTTCTTGCAGTTTCCTGTTGTCTTGGGTAGAGACAAAAAGACCAGAAGTCTTGCTCCCCACCTGGAGGCTTATAGTTTCTTGTTCTCACTCAAACGCAGCCAGTGAAATACCAAGATTGAAGTGTTCCCATGGGAGTCTTTTGCATTTGAGTTCCAGGTCATTAGCCAATCAAAAAGCTTTTTCTTGCCACATAGTAAATGAATAGAAAACAGCCATATAATCCTGTGCATGTTCTGAATCCAAGGACCGGGCCCTTCCTTTAGACATTATTATACACTTCCATCCCCACTCCTAATCCCCAGCCAGTGTGGGTTGGGAGTGATCAGAACACACCACATGTGTTTGTTTGTTTGTTTTCTTGGAATTTTTCTAATTTATTTTATTTTTAATTTATGGACTAAAACAAACATTTCCATAACATAGTATAATAAAAAAATGATTGCACATGAAAGTGCAAATATTTATGTCTAATGGTAGCCATCTCTAGGGCTGGGTGGGGGAGAAAAAAGAAAAGAAAAGAATTCAGATGTGTTTTGAGGAGCCAAAGCTTCTCAGACAGACGTCTATTACATTTCATTATGACAACTGCATTCTTCTACCTCCTGTGATATTCTGTACCCTGTTTGGTCAAGAACTGTTCTCTTAAATAATATTGGGAAGCTATGGCTTTCTTCCCTGTCTCTTCTAATTTACTTATGATGTGACCTTTCATATCTACATGTATCCATTTAGAATTATTGTAGAATTTGGTGTAATATATTGGTCTAAACTTGATTTCTCCCACATGGCTGTCCACTTTTCCCAGAAGTTTTCATCAGCTGGTGATCTCCGCAATTGGTAGTTGGTGGTTGTGAGTCTTGACAATAACAATAACAACAGTGAGAATTTCTATAGCATATTACAGATATAAACTCACTTTAATCTCACTACAGTGAGACTGGGAGACAGGTGATATTATTATGCCCATTTTACAGATAAAAAAACTGAGGAAAACAGAGGTTAAATGACTTGTCCAGGGTTATACCACTCACTAGTAAGTGTCTGAGGCCAGATTTGAATTCAGGTCTTTCTGATTCCAGGCCTGGCTCTCTATCCACTGCACTAATTCAATGCCTCTCACCTTCTCTCATTTGGTGACTTTGTCAGCTTCCATAAATTTAATTATCATCTGCTTTGAAACTTACAGATATATTCTTATGAAGTTCAATTGCTTCTGTGTGGTTTTTGTACTAATATGGTCCATTTCATGCCTTTTCTATCTTACAGTCTTTACCAAATTCGTTTTTTAATGATTCCTACATTTAACAGAGTGATATGTAATTATTTCTAATGCCCATTCTTTCCCGCTTTCCTTCATCATTTCTCTTTTCATTATTTTCATCCGTCATTCCATTTTCCCCCTAGTCTAGATTAACTTTTTGTTCTTCCAGATAGAGTTAGGTAATATAACATTTTCTTAAAATTAGCACATCTAAACAATGAGTAATTAATTCCTCTCTAATTAATCATGATTTCCTCTATTTCAGAAAAGAGTAGTAGTAGAAAAGAGTTGTAGTAGAATTCATAAAATTCAGCTGTGTGTCTTGGTAAATGGATTCACAAATGTTTATGCATTCTATACTTATTTTGAATAGAATTTCTTTTTACCTTCTTTACCAGGTTTTGTTGGTAATGTACAGAAAGGCTAGTGATTTTTATGGTCTTATATTAGTTACTGCTACTTGACAGGAAAGAGCAGCTAGGTGGCACAGTGGATAGAGCACTGGTCCTATAGTCAGGAATACCTGAGTTCAAATCGAGCCTCAGACATTTACTAGCTGTGTGACTCTGGACAAGTCACTTAAATCTGTTTGCCTCAGTTTCTTCATTTGTAAAATGAGCTAGAGAAGGAAATGGCAAATCAGTCCAGTATCTCTGCCCCCAAAAACAAAGAAACAAAGAGACAAAAAAGAAATAGGGTCAACAATGGGTTGAACACAGCTGATCTATAACAAACTTGACTGGTTAATGTTTCTATTTAGTTCAATATCTAAGGTCCTTTGAATCAATCATTATATAATATGCCAAAAAAGTAATTTGGTTTGTTCTTTGCTTGTGATTATACATTCAAGATCTTTTCTTGTCTTATTGCCGTACCTAGAATTTCTAATAGTGGTGATGGGAGACATTTTTGCTTTACCCTCTAACTGAATACAGTTTCTATTATATTTTGATTTTAAATAGATAAAATTTTCCATATTAAGAAAAATTCCATTTAATTTTGTGCTTTTTAGTGTTTGGAAAATAAAAAGGATGTTGCATTTTTTAAAAAACAGTTTTTTTATCTAGTGATTCGTGTGATTTTTGCTTATTTATTTTTTGGTAATGATAAAGTCTATTATGTTTAGTTTTCCTAATGCTAAATTCATCCTGTTTTCCTGGTATAAATCCAACCTTATTATAATGGCAGTTAGATCACATAGTAAATACAGATTGGATTTGGATTCAGTAGTACCTGAGACTGAATCCTGACTCAGAGACTTACTAGTTACATGTCCTCAGGCAAATCACTTAACTTCTCTTTCCATTTAAATTCGTCATAGGGATAATAACATGTAGTCACAGGCTTGATAAAAGTATCAAATGAGATAGTCTATGTAAAACATTTTGCTAATCTTAAAATGGTGAATAAGTGTTGGCTATTCTTATTAATATTTTATTTTCAGTATGTTGCAACCACTTTACCAATACTTTATTAAATATTTCTGCTACAACGTTTATTAGGAAAATTGCTCTGTAGTTTTCTTCATCTGCTTTATCTCTCCTTAGTTTGTTTATCAAGACCATATTTGTCTCAGAAAAGGATCTTGACAAGGTGCTATCTTTTCCTATTTTTAGAAGCAACATATGTAAAATTGGATTTAATGCTTCTTTAAATGTTTGATAGAATTTACTTTTAAATCTATTTAATCCCTGGTATGTTTTCTTAGGGAGTTCATTTATGGCTTGTTCTTTCTTTCTTCTGAGATGAGAGTATCTAAATGATCTGTTTCTTGATCTTCTAGTCTCAGTAATTTACATTTTATAAGTATTCATCTCTCTCATTTAAATTATAAGTATGGGAAGGATATAAGTTGGTAAGCTAGTTTCAATTTTTGCCATCTTTACTCTTCATCTTTCAGGAATTCCCCTTTAACTTTTCTTTCATTGTGACAATTAGGACAGTTTATCTATCTTATTATAGTATTTTAAAAATGTCTCAACTTTATTATTTTGGGAGTATTTTTCTGTTTGATTTTCAGAATTTTTATTTTTTGCTTTTAGAGTTTAAAATATTAATTTTATACATTTTTAGTTACATGCCTAATTCATTGATGCATTTTATTTTCTCTCTCTTTTGCTGGTGGAAATGTTTGAGGATGTACATTGTCAACTAAGGATTGTTTTGGTAACCTCCCCAGAATCTTGGAATATTGATGCACTGCAATTTCCTTTAATGATATCATCTGTTGTTTCTATCATTTGTCTTTTGACCTACTAATTGATTATTAGTAAATTATTAGCTTATATTTAATTTTAGATCCTTTCTTCAAATGTCTTTTGTGGATTATAATTTTTATTGAACTATAGTGAATAAAGAATGTGTTTAATATTTCTAATTTCCTACATTTGCTTGTTGCTGCTAATGTCCTACTAAATTATGAAGTTTTGTAAAATTTTTGTGTACAACATAGAATGTGCACTCATCTTTACATTTTCCATTCAGTAATTTTCAAAGATCTATCACATTTAATGCTTCTATGATTTTCCTCAGGTCCTTAACTTCTTCATTATTTATCTGTTTGTTTGCTCTATAGGTCTGAAGGGAAGACATTGAGTCACCCAATAACTTTAGTTTTAATGTTTAATTCTTCCTGTAACTTGCTTTAAATACCTACATGATAGATTATTTGGGGTATGTGTGTGTGTGTGTGTGTGTGTGTGTGTGTGTGTGTGTGGCCACTTGGTGATGATTTTTTGGATGTGGACATTCATGAAACAAAGACAAATGAAAATGGCCCTCAGTCTTCTATGAGCCCTTACTGCTTCAGAGAGATAGTGGAAGTGGAAGAAGGGTGGGAAAGTGGGCAAAGCCCACCAAGATTATTGTTTTTGAACTCTGTATAGTTTTTAATCTCACCAGCAATTTTCTAAGTGGAAGATACTTGTGCAATGATGGCCCAATGGACACACTGCTAGATAAACTGTGTTGTAACAGTCTTGACATTCTTTCCATAAAGAAAATAAGGAGAAATAGGAGTTTATGGGCAGGAAGGCAGCCAGCATTTATTAAGTTCCTACTATGTATCAGACACTGTGCTAAGCAGTTTCCAAATATTATTTCAATTGATCCCCACAACAACCATTTGAGGTAAGCAATATCATTATTCCCATTTTATAGTTGAGAAAATTGAGGCAACACAGATTAAGTGACTTTGTAGTTGAGGAAATCAAGACTATTAAGTGACTTGTACAGGGGCATACAAGTAATTAGAATCTAAAGGCAGATTTGACCTCAAGGATTTCTAACTTCATGCTCAGTACTTTATCCATTCTGACACCTAGCTACCTAATGCTGCTGTCCTGTAAATACAGTTACATTTAAAGATGGGTCATGAGCATGCTCTGGACAAAGCAGCAGCAACAACAAGAAAACAAAAGGATTGGTAGAATTATTTTTGATAGGGATCCAAAAACAGCAGTAAGCTTCATTTCATAGTATTTCTGGTCATCTTGTATTGAAATAATGTTATGCATTTACTGAGAAAAAGACTAATATGGAAATAATTGCAGTTTATGCTCCAACATAAGTGGCTGGAGATGAAAAAGTTGAACAATTCTTTGAAAAACTCATTGCCTTCCATTTATATCACTACAGATGCTATTTGATGACTTCAATGCAAAGGTGAGAAAAGCTGAGAATGGCGAGAAGCATGAGAAAGCATGATGAAAGAAAAACAAATGAGAGTCCAGAATACACAGAAGCCTCATGTTGTTATATTATGTGTGGTATTATTTTGTGGAAATGGTTGATTTAGATACAATGAGCATCAAATCACATCACAAAAATGTGAAAAATAAAGATATTTTAAGAAACAGGAAATCGTGATCTCGCATTAGGCACAATAACAATTGCTAAAGTCACTGTTCCAGTGTTTCCCACATCTCACAATCAATTCCAAAGATCTTCAGAGGGACCTTGAGTTTCTCTCTGTATGACTTCTTCTGCTGTCTGTGTGAACACTTGCCTTGTGAGTTCTCTGTAAAGTAGTATTTCAGTCATGTATAATTTGGCATCAGCATGATGTGGCCAGGCCATCAGAGTTGTACTCTCTGACCTAGAGTTTGAATGCTTGGCAGTTCCATTCAAGGAAGGACTTCAGTGCCCAGTACCTTATCTTGCCAGGTGATCTTCGGAATTTTGCTAAGACAATTCAATTGGAAGCAATTCAGTTTCCTGGCCTGGTGCTGGTAGACTATCTAGGTTTCACAGGCACACAAC